>CM077557.1:19591336-20199550 GCA_039657345.1 Stephania japonica
GCACCCTAATAAAGTCCAAAGAGTTATAAGGGCTTTTTCTTCATCGCTGGACCAATTGAAAGCAAGAGCTACATAAAGCTGTATTGGCTTGTTGATTTGAACATCTGGCTGAAGGCCGAAATTATATAATTCATCTTCAAACCAATTTATAAGGGGGTCGCAAATTCCGAAATCCATGAATCTTTTAATTAATTTACCTTTTCTGAATTAATCTTTTCAAAAGAACTGAATCGAAAGTAAGGCTTCATAAAATTTCATACAATCTTAGTGAGATATTTAGGAATAGAATTATGAGGAGTAGGAATTATGGTATAGATATGATTTTAGAGATTGAGGCTCAAGATTGATGTTAAGATGATGGACATTGGGAGAGGAAACAAAGAAATAGGTTTTCTTTTAATTGATAGCTGGATCTTTGATCAGAATTGGAAGCTAGATTTTGGTACTGGCTGAATAATGGAGAAAATTTATTTTGTCTTTGATAAGTGTAAAGAGATTTACCCTTATCCATGATGATCTGAAACAAAGAATGAATTTATAGGGTTACAAGGAATTCTCTGGATAAGAAATCAGGAAGGGAGTTATTTTCTCCTTTTATATATTCGATATCAAAATCAAAAATACTTAAAATAGCTTGCCAACGAGCAAATATTTGTTTTGAAACTAAATTTTTTATATCTTTCAAAAGTATTTCTTTTGCTGATTTACAATTAACTCTTATAAAAAATTTTTGATTCAAAATATATGCTTGAAATTTCTGAACGGATAAAACAATTGCAAGAATTTCCTTTTTGACCGTAGCGTAATTCTTTTGAGTTTTATTCCAAAGTCTTGATGTATAACAAACAAGCTGTTCATTTCCTTCAGGGGTTTTTTGGAGTAATATACCTCCATATCCTATGTCTGAGGCATCTGTCTGAATTATTTTTGGATAAGTAGAATTGGCTAAATATAAACATGGTAATGCTTTTACTTTTATCTTGATCTTTTGTATTGCTTCTGTATGAATAGGGGTCCAGATAAATTTATTATCTTTTTTAAGAAGTTCTAAAAGACATTTTTTATCTATTGCTGAATTTTTATAGAAATCTGATAAGTAATTTAAACAACCTAAAAATCTTTGTAATTGTTTTTTATCTACTAACTGATCAGGGAATTTATTTGCAAATTCTATAACTCTATTGATTGGAGTTATTGTTTGATGTTGTATTTGAAATCCTAAAAAGTTTATTGATATTTGAAAAAGTTTTATTTTCCTTTGAGATAATACTAATCCATTTTTAATTATTATAGATTGAAATGTATACAAGTGTTTCCAATGTTCATCGATTGATTTTGAAAATATAAGGATGTCGTCTATATAAACTAAGATATATTCAAAATAAGGATGAAATACTTCATTCATCATGTTTTGAAATTCTGATGGGGCATTTTTGAGACCGAATAACATAACATTCCACTGATACTGACCAAATGGAGTGTTAAATGCTGTTTTATATCTATCTTTATTTGTAATTTGTATTTACCAAAATCCTGACTTTGAATCAAATTTTGAAAAGATAACTGAATTGGTTATTCTCTTTATTAAATCATTCTTATTTGGTAATGAATATCTTATAGTTTTTAAAACATTGTTTAACGGTTTATAATTTATAACAAGTCTTGGTGCTCCTCGTTCTAATTCTGCTGCATTTTCTACATAAAAAGCTGTACAGCTCCATGGAGATTTAGATGGGTTATTAATTTCTTTTGTAGCAAGTCTTTTATTTCTTGATCACATAATTTTAATAATCTTTCATTCATTTGTGAAGGATTGACTTTCGTGGGTATTTTATCTTCATTAAAATCATTAATGTAAGGTAAAGAAACTTGATAAGTTTTTCTATCCCAAAATGCTGAGGGTATTTCTGAACAACACTTAATAATTAATTGATATTGAAACATTTTAATTTTTTGTTGAAAGGATGGAGTATTTATAATCTGTTTTGTTTTTAAATTCTTAATTTCTGATTTTAATTGTTCTATAAAGGTTTGTTTATGTTCTACCAGATTGATTAATTGATTTAAATACCTAGTTTTTGGTTTATTAATAAAATTGAAATTAACTTCTTTATTTTCTATACTTGACTTTATTCCACTTGATGTAACCGAGAATGGTTGAATTTTTTGTAAGAATGGAGTTCCTAATAACATATCATGTTGTAAATCTTTAACTATTATAAAGGATGTTGGTATACAAACATTATTTTTACATATATGAGCAATAGGAATTTTTAACTTAATCATTGATTTATTTCCTTCTGCTGTTGATATTCGACTGTTTGTCTTTGCACAGTATTTTAAAGGGATTAAACCTTCTCTTATACAATTTAAATCTGCACATGAATCTATTAAAGCTTGTAATGAACATTTATAATCTTTTATTTTTAAAGTTATTGGAGTAAACCATCGTTGATGAGTATAAGATGTAAGTGTTTCTATGAATATATTATTATCATAAATTGAAAGATTTTCAGAATTTATATTTTCGTCTTCTATCTTAATTATTTTTTCTTTAAGAATTTTTATTTCTTCTTTCAACTGATTTATTTCATGCTGTAATGAATTTATGGTTGGTCCTGTAAAGGATTTAGATCTTTTATTTACATCTTGAATTATATCTTTCATAGTATGATTATTATGTAAATTGATTTGGTTTTGAAATTTTATTTCGTTTTCATTTATCTGAGAAGTATTTTCAATTTCTTTTTCTGTATTTAAAATTTTTGTATAATATTTATATTTTAGTATTGGATCTTCTATCTGTTCACCGATATCTAGAATTAATTTTTCATGTGTTGTTAATACATTAATTTCATTTTCTGAGTCTGAGCTAGATGTATAAGTATTTCGTGTATTTTCTATGCATTTACATGTTTCTGAAGAACTAGAGTTATCACTATTTGCAACTTCATTTACTTTCTTTTTATAATTCTTTAAATGACATTTATTTGCGTAATGACCTGGTTTTCCACATTTAAAACATTTATTAGTTTTATTTTTAGTAAATTTAAAATTTTTTCTATAAGGTTTTCTTTTAGGTTTATAATAAAAATCTGGATTGTTTTTATTAAATCTTTGTAATCTTCTTCTTCTTCTGTATTTTGGTTTATTAGCTTGTGTTGGTGTTTGAGCAACTTCATGACCGAATTGGTAACAAAAATCACCTATATCTCTGCGATTATCTTTAGAATCTTTATGTAATTGTCTCTTTAACTTTATATCATTGCATATTGATAATCCTACAATCTGAATTGTTTGAATTATATCACCATAAGTGAATCTGTTATAATTTAAAGTTCCATCGCATTTTTCTCTTAATATATGTCTAACCTTTTCTGCAAATGAGTATGATAATCCGGAAACAAATCTTTCTTTATAAAATGGGGTTTCATCTGAGGTTAAAGTATAAACTTTTGATAAGAATGTATCTTTATACCATCTAAAATCGGATAATGTTCTGCATTTTAAACTTTGTAATTGTTCACGAATTTTTTCTTCAATATGACTTAATGTTCCTATGAAATGCCAAATTATATTAGTTAGCAAGGTTCTTACACCATTAAATGATTCTCTTCCATTATTGTCTAATATTGGATTTCCATTTTCGTCTCTAGCTATTGAATTTATGATTTCTTGTCTTTGAGTAGTTGATAAAGAATTATTCCACCATATTATTCATTTGACCATAGAAGTCCTACAGATATTGCACCTACAATATTAGGTTCTGGATGATTTTGAGTTTTACATGCTTCTGCATAAGTTAGCATTTGTTGCATTACTTGTAAAATTCTGTATTCTGATAATCCATCGATATTCCATTCATAAATTGAATTTCCGTCAAACTTAATTCTTTTATTATCTTTTTCTTCTAATATCATGTCTACAGGAGATGGTATAGAATAATAAGGTTTAATATTCCACTTATTATATATATTATGTTTTCTAGGATAATGGATTTTATTTATATCTAAGTCTGATGATGTTTCAATACTGGATTCTGTCATTTTTACAATACTGGATTCTGTCATTTTTATTGGACTGATTTCTAATGAATTTTCTGATAAACTTTCAGATATTATTGATTGATTTTCTTCTAAAATATTTATTTCAGGCATCTTTTCTTTTGTATCTTTTTGATTTATTTGTAGAGTATTAATTTTTGATGCTATTGTCTGTAATAATTCATCTGAATAATTTGGTTTTATAATGGGTAAATTTCTTAAATTATCTTTCATCATAGGCTTTTTTAGTATTAATTCATTTTCTATTTTTGTATTTTTAGAGTTTTCAGTATTTTTACTAGTAGAGGGATTATTATGAGAAATATTGGATAAAGAAGATAGATATATATTAGTATAATTATTTTGTTCAATTATATGATTTAAATCCTTTCTTGATATAGGTCTTTCTTCTTCAAACGTAGTTTTTAATGGTACTGCCTTAATGTTTTCATTGATTTTAATAGAAGTTAATGGGGGATGAGTTTGAATGTATTTTTCACCTTTTGTTCCTTCCCATACGGTATTTATCTTATGTATTATTTTTGGACAGAATAATGTTAAATAATAAAAAAACTGAATGTTTTGTTTATTATTTTTAATATAGGAAAAATATTTTTCTCTGAATATTTTTTGTTGATGTTTTGAACAAATTTTACAAAATATTGGGGTTAATGGATGTTTAAGAAATTGTTCTTTTAAATTATGATAATCTATTTCAAAATCTTCTTCGTAATCTATTTTAACCATATTAACTTGATAATCATTAAAATCATTGATGGAAACGTTATCTTCTGTTGGGGTAACAGGATAAGCTATATGAGTTGGTAGTTTTGTTGTTGATGCATAAACTGGTTGGGTTTCATAATAATTCTCAGTATTTGATGAAGATGGAATTGTAGAACAAGATTTTCTTGATGCAAAATTTATTTCAACTAGTCCGTCATCATGGGTTATTATAGTATGTATTTGATCATTTGTTTTATCTACAAGATTCTCTTCTTTATTTGTATTTTGAATTAACCATATTTTTGGTATATCTATATCTTTCCAACTTAATTGTTTTCTAGTAATTACTTTATTTGCTAAAATTAGACTGGACAAACTTAGACTGGACCAATCGGGCCTGGGCGGTGAGTGGGCCTGGGTGAGGCCCCATCAGGCTTAGTAAAAACAAGAATGAGAGCGATTTCTTTGGGCCTGAAAGAGTTGGGCTTGGATTCTTCAATTGCGTGAAAACTGTTGTTTAGCAAGCCCAGCTTCTAAACACATTCCTTTGTCAGTTGTCACAAAACTCATCCGTCCCGTCCGTCTTCAACTCTATTCGAGAGGACAGAGAAGTCGCAAGCGCGGGAAAAGAGAAGCTCCAAGGTCCGTTAATGGCGGACGCAGAGTTCCAGAAAGGTCTCCTGTGCATACTAAGGGATGTCGCGGCAGAGAAACACGAAGGAGGTAAGAAGATTCTTGCAATTCCTCTCTCTAATTCATCTTCTCTCATTCGATTATTGAATCGATTGCCAATCTAGAACGCAGAGTCGCCAATCTGAAGAAGAGAGTCGAAGAGCTCACATCGGAGTTGGAATCCGCGAATTCAGCGAAGGAGAAAGTCAAATACGCCAAGGAAGTCGCCGAGCAGGAGCTTAGGAGAAGCGAAGTTGAATTGGCTTTAACCGAAGCTTCGATAAAATCTCTGGAGGTTGAATTGTCCTGTTTAAGTGAAATTTTAGGGTTTGATATCCAATTTTCACTGATTCCATTTTGATTTACTTGCAGAAGAGGATCTCTGAGTATCAAGGTCAGTTGGCCAAAATCGGATCTGAAATTGAAGCTGTTAAGGTAAGGAGTGAAGTCTGAGCCCTAATTTTTCTCAAAATCTTGTTCATTTTCATCATTTTGATTTACTGATTTTCTTTGAAGTAGTTTTTCTTTTTTTGGTTTTGTGTTTGATTTCCTTATGAAAGGATTGAGCCCTAATGAATCTCAAAATTTTGTTCATGTTCATCGATTATTGCATGTGGATTGTTAAAAGAATGAAGAGAATGCTGAACGGTACGAGCTTCTAAATCTTTTTTTTTTTTTTAATGTAAAGACTAGAAAATGAAAAACATATTTCAGAAAATATAGATATTCTTGTGAGTTGTGACGCATAATGAGTCTAAGCATTGAATTTGTTGTATGCAGAGATGAGTTTATTAGAGAAATGCTTGAGCTCAGAGAAAGGATAAGGTTAGCATCTTTTTGGAACAAGAGTTGTTATTTTGTTATAATGAATAATAGCTTGGGGATTGATTTAAACATATGGTATAGGAACAATGATCTAATTAGATTTCAACTGTTCCGGCAGAGATTCCCAAAAACCAGTGGATGAAATAGTTGGTGAAGACAAAATTACCAAAGTTTCGACAAATGATGATGGTATGCATAATCATTCTTAGTTATTTTTATCCAAAATATTTATGATTTTCCTTTCAGGCTGGTATCTGTAAGTATTATTCATGAACCTGAGTGGGGATGTGTGAAAAGTTCAGTTTGCCATTGTTTTCACTTGTTCAAAAAGATGTAATGATAGGTTCTATGGACAGTCCAATTAAATTTGTTTTTATAGAGATTTTTGTTGTTTCTTGAGTTATCTTTCACTCAAACTTCACCTATGACATGAGCGGTCCTTCTTATTGTGAATTGATTCCTATTTGTGAAGATTTCGATTGGATTAGATAATGATGGGCATAGATTATGTAAAAAGAAGCTAGAAGAAACAACTTTTAAATGGGAACTTAACGCTGCTTCTACCTCCAGTATACCATACCGAAAAGATACAAGTTTTAGGACTTGAAATTGTTCAAGCCTAAAGTACAATCATTTATTGAGTTTCAATGAGGAAGCTTAATGTCCAATTACTTACTGTTGTAACATATCTTCAATTAGCTGATTAGTGGTTAAAAAGTTGTTGGGCTTTGTGTTCGAGAATAAATTTGTTTTTCCTACCTATTTGCTCATATATAATCCAACAATTTCTGCATTTTAATATATATATATATATATATATATATTGCTTCCTTTAAGTTTTTAATCAGCATGCTTACTTGCTCCTTTCCAACTTCCAATTATTTTGAAATCTCGAGTCATGGTCGATAGCCTATGACGTACCTAATTAAAATGATCCTTAACAAGTTTGCCTATTATTCATTTTTCCGTGAATGACATTGTAGAAGTGTACGATAGATTGCATCTTTAATTTTAAGCACTTGTTATAAGGAGGTATAACGTTGATAACTTGATACTTATTTAGTACGGCAGTTCTCTTTTTCTGTTATCTGGGAGGTGTTACACTTGTTGTTTTGTACAAGTATTCTCTTGACATAGATAAATTTTATATGTTGTTGCTAACATATAGGAAAATCAATCAAGAACCACTTCGGTTGTGTCTTTGGAATTTATCTTGTTGTCAGTGTTGGCCCCACTTATTTAAAGATCAGCTTCCTTCAAATGCCTTTAACTATTAGTTTCGACGCTGACAACTATAGGCAGTCTACCCGGATTAGAAAATCCTATAAATTTCTGTTACTGATACTGCTTAGTATTTTGACAGCTGATAACATTAACCTAGTCCATGCAAAAAAGTTGATTTCATAGTTCAGGCGAAGTATGCTGAAAAAAAGAAGGAAAGTTCAGGCTGACTAGTTCTTAGTGTCTACATTTTTTTTTTTTTTTTTTCAAATACTGATACTATTGCATTATATAAGCAGCAGTTTTACAGCAAAATGAATTTACCACTGGAGAACCAGGAGCCTGACATCATAACATCCTGACATTTAATGCTGCAATTCAAATGTAGTCCCTTATCAGCCTCGCATGGACTATAAAAGACCTTACTACTAAATTGAAAAGCTTGTAACAGTTCATGTCTGAGTTAGGTGTTTGATTATTAGAACCAGTGTTTATTTACCTCAAGTTCCATGTTTGTGTGAGTGGCTTGATTCAAACTCCTTTCATGTTTTTTGTTTTTGTTTTTTTTTTTTTATAAGTTCTTTTTTCTGTATTACTTCGCAAAACTCAAGTGAGCTCTAATGTCCATGTTAAAGCAGGTACCAAAGTTGAGGGTGCACTAGCTGCAAATGATCCACAAACAATTCTAATGGATATGAAAGATAAGCTCAAACATCTGGTTTCTCAAACAGATGAAGCACAATGCGAATATCAAGAGAAAATGAAGTTTTACAATGTGGTCAGTAGCTTGCTTTCATATCATTAGAGTTCTAGTAATCTTCCCAATTCATCATTGTAGATGATGTTTTGTAAAGTCTGTAGGGGGGATGTGGTTTGCTGCAAATTGCTGCTAGTGCTAGGTAACATTCTAATCTGCATGTAGACAATATCAGTAGTTCTCAAACCTGACTTCTGCATTACCTCTTACATTTGAAACTGGATTGCCAGAACGTGTCATTATTAATATGTTATTGCTCACATTGAATTGCTCTTTTCTGACCTTAAAAATTTGAAGGCAAGCATCTCCATGTACTTAATGGTATATTAAAAGAAAAAGAAAGACAAGCATAGAGGAGAAAATGCATTAAGCGCCATGATTTATATTGTCCATTGCAAGTGGCCTTTCTGGGTATGGAGATCCAGAAAGAGTGCATCACTAACCTGCAAGAAAGACTCGGACATGCCAGTTCTAACCTCTCCAACAATATTCTCGCGTCATGTGCATTTGTCACTCTGCTCTCTTATTATTGTGGTAGAAAGAATCAGGAGACTACTTATTGCTTTGATCTAAGAAAATTGCACTAGGAATGGTGGAAATGATTTAAAATCATGCAAGATAAAAAGAAGCAACTCAATTCTGGTTATTCACTTGATGAACTACTTCAACAGGCTACCCAACATGGCTCTTTTATTGAATTCTCTTCTGAAGAGCTGTTTCAATTAGGAACTTGATTGTTGGGTTTTAACTCCAACTCTCCAAGGACAAGGAAAAACGCAAGCTATTTTGTAAGTATTAGTAGAAGAGGGCTTAGTTCTAATTTTAGAACAAAGAAACCTTCCTAGCTTATATGTATATATGTATGCATGATTTCGAACTCACTGTGTTGTGTTCTAACTAACCGTTCAATCAGTCTTAAGAGCTCTCTCATGACGGTCACTAGGAATTTGTAAGAAATGCATTTGAGATATTGTTAGCACTAATTATTATTTCGCAAGAATCTGTTTTTTGTTTAATCCAATTCCAAATGTATTATATTCAGAGATTGTTAAAAGTTATAATGTGACAAAGGTATTCTCATAAGAGTTGAGGAAGCTTATGTTTTTGCAATAAATATTTCTGCAGGTCCAACAGAAGCTCCTTAATTTGGAAAGGAGAAACTCTCTCTTAAATGAGATGGTGAAGGTGATGAAAGAGTTGCAGGAACTGACAAGATATCCTTTTTGCTAATTTATAATATGTTTAACATTATGTTCCTATTGGATTACTCAATCCACCATTTAATATTGCTCATTCCTTCAGGGGGCTGATTGAGAAAAGTTTCATTGGCAATACTTCTTAATTGTGCAATTCATTCCTGAGATATAGTGAGCGTCGGTTAGAACATGGGAACTTCCTGAATCCATTTAGAAGTTTTTCCTTGACAGTGAATAAGCAGACTACTGAACTGGAAGAGGCTTGCACATCACTGAGTGAGGAGTTTCAAAAGCGGTGTGCATGCCCAACTTGTCATCTTGTCAATGTGGGATCCTTAGGAGGAATTCTTCAGGAGAATTCAGGTAGTGCCACTTGTTAATCTCTTTTTCATTACTGTCACTTCACACTTGTTCGTAAACCTGTCAGACTCTCTCATTACTCTCGCATAATGTGTTGTTTACGTGACGCTAGACAATTCCAAGGGCATAGTTTCTTTTAACATGCTTCTGCTTGTAGGTTCTGGCACGAGTGATGCTCAAATGTAGTGAAGCTTCAAGCCTGAAAGTGCTCTGGTGAAAGGCCGAGTTACAGCTAGTCCGACTTGTAAATGAACAGAGGAGACCAATTACTAATACCTTTAAATTGGTGATGTAGCTACACTTGCGGAGAAAGGTGAGCTCTAAGCTACTTTGTGTTTTCTTCCTCGTCACAATGTCAAAATACATACTTGGTTTTAATACTTCAGTGAAGTTAGATTGTAAAAAATAGATAAAAAGAGTGGCAAAAACAACAGGTGAGCGCGAACAAGCCTTGGCCTCACAACCTTAACTCGACTGGACAACCAATTCTTCAGTTCATTTCTAAATGGAAATGGTTGGGTGACATACTTATGATACACATGCATATTCGCAGCAGTGTTGTTTGACTAAGAAATCTAAAGCATCGTGTAGCGAATGTTTGTATCAAAACTATGTCGCCCTATGGTGGTGGGTTATTTTGTTGGATTTGCATTTATGTTTCAGTCTAAGTAAACATTAGTGGCGTATTCTAGGCCTATATGTTGCTAGGTTGACTCAAATGGGGCTATGCAGCCGCAGTTATGAACTGACCCATATTGGATCGTCTATTGTACGACAAAACACTCAAAAACACCTGTTTGGAGGTACATTCAATGACCCACAATAATTAATCACAATGCTACTTTTTCTTTTTTGAAGGCATCACAATGCTACTTTGGGGTTCTTACCATTTTGACATTTTAATTGCTCCTTTCTTCGAAAGAAAAGCCTCCCAGTTGCGAAAATCATAACCTATAAGATTTTAAAAGTTTATCTCAACATTTAATTTCCTTCTAACCTTTAATGAAAGTGATTGAATCTTAAAATTTTTGTTTGGTAACACTTTCTTGCAATAAAACTCGATGCACTGCAATTTGAGAAATTAACCCCAATTAATCAGATCGTAAGTCGTTCTAACGCGAGATGAAAGAGATATCCGCGTTAAGTCTTTTGGTTGATGACTTTGATTATGCATGCGTACCAGCATTTGGATGGAATTTGTTACCAAAAGAAAATGTTAAATTTAATTGCCTAAATTGAAAAGTTTTGATAGATTTGGAAAATAGGCGTTGGCTAAATTGGTCAAAATATCCTAACCTTTTTCGACTTTTGTTATTGTATCATAACCTTTGAGTTTTGTTATTATATTCTAACCTTTCTAGATTGGTTAATTTATATCCTATGTCACTTTTGAAGTTTAAATTTGATAATGTGGCACTCAAATAATGAATGTAAATAAATGTAAATAATAAATTTAATAATTATCGATGATAAGGTGGGTTTTTAAATTTATTATTTATGTGCCAACTTATCAAATTTTGAGTTAAAAAAGAGCATAAGATACAAATCAAACAATTTAAAAAGGTTAAGATATGTTAAAGCCTCTCATATGAGATGATAAAGACATCACTTATCAAAAAGACAAGAACTTGAGAGATCGTGGTTCGATTCTCATTGAAGTAAAAAAAAAAGTTAGGATATAATAACTATATAAAAAAGTTAGGATATAATAACAATAGCAGTGAAAATTTAGGATATTTTAACCAATTAAACATTTGTGACTCATGAAACTATTAAGCCGAAAAAGTTAAGAAAGAAAACAAACATAGTCAACCTCAAAATGGAGAAGGGATTTGCTGCAGCTCTTAAAAAAATAAAAAGTTTGCACACATTTGTCATCTTCTCTTTCCGTAACAGTTGAACCTGAGAATTTCAAGTTGAGTATGTTGAATATAATTTGCGAAAGTTTAAGACAACATATAAGCTGGAGAAGTTTTATTCATGAAAACCAAAGAAACATGGGAAAGACATGAACTAAGCCAAAAACTGCCAATCTTGCATTATGATTATGATTATGATTATGATTATTATTATGATTATTATTATTATTATTAGTAATATTAGTAGTATTACTACTACTTCTATTAATACTATTACTATTACTAACCCCACATTTTGCTTTGCGTCAAAGCATCTTTGGTGAGATGGTAAATACATCACTTGTTAAAAAGTAAGGTTTCTAAAAGTCGTGCTTCGACTCCCATTGAAGTAAAAAAAAGGAAACGCCAAAACAGATCTCAACTTTTGCTTTCGAGTTTTGAATTATTTTTACTCCATTTACCCTAATTCTTTTTTTTTTTAAATTTCAAGAATACCTTTGCTATCTCATCACCTTCACCCTCACTGTCAACCCAACACCCCTTAATCCTCTTCATTTCTCTGTTTTAGCCATTGTAGAGCACTTGTACTAGGTCGCAAGTGTCGTACGTAGGAGTGCTTTTTTCGTTGAATAAGGTCGGATGTGGTCGCGATGTGCCCTAGAAGTGAAGAAGTGTTGATCGCCTGTAGATTTTTTGGTTGGACTGGGCTGAGATCGACTTCGACCAAGACCTTTTTAGAGATCTCGATTGCTTCCCACTTAGATTGTGAAGAGGTCTTGGTCTCAATGGGTGACAGAGATATTCTACCGAGACCTTTTTAGAGGTGTTAGCCCTACGTGTCTATGACCTTTTCAGAGGTGTCGACTATGTGTCTCCGAGACCCACGGGCAAAAGAACAAATTTTTTTTTCAAAACACTTAGAAATCACATAAAAAATGACAAAAAACAATGGCGAGAGTCCTACAACTTCATCATCAGTTGAATACGTTAAAGAAAGGCTTTTCATCTATCTTTAAATTTG
The DNA here is from genome assembly GCA_039657345.1 of Stephania japonica. Lineage (NCBI taxonomy): Eukaryota > Viridiplantae > Streptophyta > Magnoliopsida > Ranunculales > Menispermaceae > Stephania > Stephania japonica. The sequence goes on from CM077557.1 coordinate 19,604,017, forward strand.
TCATGCAGATCAAGAGTATTGGTGAATAACTCAAATCCAATGGTCAAGTAGTGAATGATTTTGATATGATTTAGTCGGTTCTTAAAGGTATTGCACAATAGAACACTATGACGCTTCAAAATATGATATCTCAACATAACACTATGAACCTTCAGAATATGCAATGTCTTATAATGCTTCACGAACATTATAGGGACAGATACGAGTACTTAAGACAGTTTGTTGGGGACTTATTCAGGGATGAGTTAGAGGATGTATACCACTTCAGGGTTGGTCTGAGAACAGACATCGGCTACCATGTGGTCAGCACAGGCGTCAGGACCTTTAGCGAGATATATGAGCGCGCACTCTCACTCGAGATCTACTACCCTAGTAAGGTTACTGATGGGACCGCCTTGAGTTAGATCTTGTCTTTTGAGCAGATAGCAGAGTATGAGAAGAGGTGACAAAGGGGCAACAACGCAGGGTTCAGGTGGTGTATGCTCCTTGCCACCACTACCAGTTATGCCAGCATTGTCAGCACTAGAGAGACCTGCACACCCGACACCACAACACAACGACAACAACACCAGGGTGGTCGAGGCCGAGGTAGAGGCAGAGGTTAAGGCCCAGAGGGACCCCCGTCATGGAGAAAGATCGATGCAGGGTCAAGGTCGGCAACAACCCGGTCAGCGTAGATAAATCACATGTTACAGATGTGGACAGGCCGAGCACATAGTGAGAGAGTGCCTACAGCCAGTCACTGTGTACACACAACAGGGCTGAGAGGGAGCTCACATGGTAGCTTAGCCAGACGCTAGCGCCACATGAAGACTCATTGAGGGTACAATTTCCATTTCTGGTAGAGATTCATATGTGCTATTCAATTTGGGTTCTACTATTTCGTTCATTGCGGGTCACATGATAAGCATATAAGGATTGACACCGGTTAACATTATGGTACATTTGATTTTGAGTACTGCAGTCGGCGGGGATAGGGTTTATCCTAATAGTCTAGTAGAGGGAAGTCTAGTAGAGATAGGCGGGGTAGAGTTACCTGCAGATTTCGGAGTACTCGAGTTCTTAGAGTTCGACGTGTTGTTAAGGATGGATTGGCTAGCTGCATACCATACTCATATCGACTACTATCGTAAGGCAGGTTTATTCGAGATCCCAGGGCATCTGACATTCATTCATAAGGGTAGTACACCGAGAGTCGGTACCACGAGAGGTCGACTAGCATCTAGTGGAGAAATGGAGACCCTAGTAGCCTTATATATTAAAGCAGAAAGTCAAGGGCCCCGACTTAAGGACATACCGATCATTCGAGAGTTTCCTAACGTTTTCCCAGAGGATTTGCCTAAACTACAGCCGTCACGAGAGATACATGTCACTATCGAATTGGTGTCGGGCACCAAACTGATTTTAATACTACCATACCACATGGCCCTGAGAGAGTTGAAGGAGTTGAGGAGTCAGCTTTAGGATTTGGGAGAGAAGGGATTTATCACACCTTCTATGTCGCCATGGGGAACGCCAGTCCTCTTTGTGAAGAAGACGAATGGTAGTCTATGACTATGCATCGACTGCGAGCAGCTGAACAGGGCCACCATCAGGAACAAGTACCCACTATCGAGGATTGACGATTTATTTGAGCAGGTGAGAGGAGCACAATTTTTCTCCAAGATAGACCAGAGATTAGGGTATCATCAGCTTAGGATTAGGGATGAGGATAGGTCCAAGACAGTGTTTCGCACCAGATATGGACACTATCAGTTCACGGTCATGCCGTTCGGGTTGACCAACACCTCGCCATGTTTATGGACCTGATGCATCGGGTGTTTAGGCCGTTTCTTGACCGCTTCGTGATAGTCTTCATCGACGACATTCTGATCTATTCGAGGACATGAGAGGATCACGAACAACACCACATGGAGATGTTGCAGACTTTGAAGGAGCATTGACTATACTCCAAGTTCAACAAGTGTGAATTTTAGCTTTCAAAGGTCAAGTTTTTGGGTCACGTTGTTGGGTTAGTAGGAATTGCAGTGGATTCTGCCAAGATTCAGACGATTATGGATTGGCCGACACTGACTTCAGTGACAGAGAAATGGAGTTTTCTAGGGTTAGCAGGTTATTATTGAAGGTCACCCAAGAGGGGGTGATTGGGTTACCGAGTGATTATTGCATTTTTAAAACTTTATGTTTAAATAACAACAATAGCACACATACCAACAATAAATATCTATACAATGCAATCAAGAAGGGGTAGAAGAGATGGAAATGAGACACATGATTTATAGTGGTTCAATCCAACCGATATACATCCACTACCTAACCTCCTCGGTTAGAATTTTCAAACCCTCACTTATATTACCAATAAGTGTTACAACCTAAGCTTACAAGCCTAGTGAATGCCTAGCCTCAACTAGGTCTTTTACAAGATGTCTTACCGCAATAATATCTTATACAACCACCTAGACTCACCTAGGATTTTCCCTCCTAGACTTAACTAAGATTTGCCCTTACCTAGCCTCAACTAGGATTTATGCTTAGCCTTAACTAGGTATCCCCTTTCAACTTAGATCTCATTAAGTCTTACAATCAAAGTTTGGTAAATACAATTAAAATCTTGCTTTACAAAGTAAAGCGACAATAAGTCCAATTCTTACAAGCCACCTAGAGCTAAACCACTCCTATACATGCAAGTATGAACTTTGACTAAGATGTATATAAAATCAGCAAGTATGTGCAATACTTAGTCAAGAAACTGACAAAAGAGTATCGATAAAAACGTGTGTGGTTTCAAATCAAGTGAACAAGTGGTTTTGTCAAAAATCAAGATAAAACACAACTTGTTCAAATGTCTTAAGCTCAAAGAGACAGTTTATTTTCAAAACTCAAGACAAAAGTGTTCAAGAACACAACAAATGATTTCCAAACATTACTCCAATCAATAAGTATAGATTAAGTCCAAAAAGAGTAGAAAATCAAGAAATCTTACAACCCCAAGCGTGAAGTTTGAAAATCAGTTTTAGAGTGGTTGTTGTAAGCCTTAGAACACCTCCCTTATGTTGCCTTGACCGACGAATTGATAGCTCCAAAAATCACCAAGTGTATGTGATAAAAAATCTAGCCCAAATGTGTGTAAAACTTGAATTTTTGAAAGTGTAGGAGCACAAGTTATGGCTTTGGTGTTCTTGGGTGTTTGAGCAATATTCAAACCCTTTATAACCCCATATGACCATTACATATGATCAAAGGGTCCAAAATGAACCTCAAATTCAAATTAAAGGTGTGGATCAATACTTTAAAAAGCTGTCAGAAAATCGCACGTGTTGGGGAAATTGTCCAACGCGCTGGGCAACACTTGGAAAATTTTTTTGTCAGAACACTGCAGAGCGCGCTGGAAAATTGTTTAGCGCGTTGGCTAACACTTAGAAAAAATTTCTTGTCAGGACACTACACAACGCGCTTGGGAAATTGTCTACCGTGCTGGCCAACACTTAGAAAAAATTTTCTATTAGGACACTGCACAGTGCGCTAGGGAAATTGTTCAGCGGGCTGCCAACACTTAGAAAAATTTTCTATTCACTGCAGGGGCTTTTAAATAAATAACATTTCGATTTTTCAAAACGACCTCCTAACACCTCTACAACTCTACTAAACCTTTCAAATCACTTTATACATGCTTAGTAGGGTCTTAAAAATATGTTTAGATATCCCGAATGATTTCACAAACCCCAGAAACCAAAAATTCCGATTTTATGAAAACATAGGGGCTTTTCTACAAATAATTTTAATGTCAATTCAAAAGTCGTCTAAACATATACCGGTGCATTCAAAATCTATTATAACAGTTCATACACTTCAAATACATGTTATAAAACATGTTTGCATCATTTAAAAATATTTTAAAAACCTCAAAATAGAAAACCACAATTTAAGTACTTTGAAAAAATGAAACTCATGGAATGCATAATTATAATGCATTGGCTTGTAGAAATGGAACTTATACCCTTACAAATAATGTACACATGATTGTCTTGTCTTTCCGGTTCTTGTTTCCTTGTAAGAGGCGATTCTTAAACTTGTCCGACTTCATGTTGTCACTTTTTGACTTGAATTTGTGCATAGCTTAACCTTCCTTTTGAACTTGAAATTTCTAATAAGATGTATTCTCAAATACTAAATAAACTTGTTAGTATCATTTCACATTATTTGTTAGCATCAAAATTCCGAGTGGAGTGTAAGTGATAAAAACACTTAGGCCAACAATTACTGCAGATTTGTGAAGGATTTCTCGAAGATCACTTCATCGATTGCTAAGCTAACATAGAAAGATGTCGCGTTTGAGTGGTCTAAGGAATGCGATAGCGCATTTGAGCAATTGAAGAGGTTGTTGACGACCACACCAGTATTGATACTGCCAGAGACTGGACAAGGATTTTTAGTGTACACATATGCTTCTCATATGGGTCTAGGTTGCGTGTTGGTGCAAGGCGAAGGAGTTGTTGCTTACATTTCGAGACAACTGAAGATACATGAGAATAAGTACCCTACACACGACCTGGAGTTAGCGTGATCACGTGTCGTGCGTGCCAAATATAACCCGTAATTGAGTTACCAATCCCATAAGGGTGTAGTAGTGGTAAATACGAAGTCGAATCCACAGGACTTGAGTTTCACTCTCAGTTAACTAAAAATGGGGTTTTAAAAAGAATTTTAAAGCAAACAATTAAAATAAAAATTGCAGGAATCAAGATTGCAAAAATAATATCAATGAAAGAAAACACCTAAGTCTATGGTTCCACAAGACAAGATCAAGATTCAATGACATATCATGGTCGTCAATCTTTCCCAAAACAATTATTAACACAAGTTCCCCTAGATTAGCTATGGAAAATCGACATCCGCCAGAAATTCCTAATTCCCTAATCTCGATAGCTAGGACATCCGCCACTAACTATTTCCTTAATTAATGCATAACCCTAGACATCCGCCATAAGGGTTAACACACTAACCGCAATAATAAACTTCTATTGGAATACTAATCCTAGATAACCAGATCGCGTCCGCTCCCGATTTAACCTAGATTTAATTGTTGCACACTCAAGAACTGAAAGGTTTTGATGGCAATCGGGTGAATGTTTATCACTTATATTGTCCCAAAAGTACAATTACGGATATAATTGAGTCAATTGACTATAGATTTTCCACCTAAAAGCATGCACTGGCCACATACATACCCTAGATTTAAACCATATTCATAAAAATCAACAACAAAGAAATAGAAGAAATTAAATTAAATTAAATAATAAAAATAATTAGATCTCACAAGTTATGCCATGAATCCATAATCCAGACTTGTTTCACCTCCGACCTAGGCAATGATTTGATTAGCCAGACATGTTCTTCATAAAACTCCAAAGAAAATAATGCAGAGAGTTCTCTAAAGAATAATAGATTGTCCTATTAATAATACCTAAAGTACTAATATATAAAACTACTAAAAATTGGTCTCTGGAAGAGAGAAAACTATTTTGGTGGTTCTTGGCATCTAAGATACGTGTTAACGTCTGATTGGAGGATTTTTAGGGGTTGCTGACATGTCGTGAACTGATTGGAGGAGAGGGCTATGACCGACTGACGTGGCACAACATGATTGGACGAAAGTAGAGTCAATGACGCGTTTGATAGGGTCTAGCGACATGTGGCAGTCTCTGATTGGTGCTGAAGGAAGTCGGTGACGCGCTGGACCAATGAGACATTGTCACGTGGCATCCAACTGGCAAGAATAAAGTCGCGCGAGTATCACCAAAAATCTAGGAGTTCGTACTGATGCAGATCTCAAGGCAAATTGAGCAACTGGAGAGAAGAGAACCTATGCTTGTCCACGTGGCAGTCTGTGAGTGGTGATGACATTGCTAGAGTGATGTTGTGGCAGAACCTGATTGGCTGGAACGGCCTGCGTGACGCAGTTGGACCAATCGGCTTCTGACATGTGACACTCTGGTCGAATGATGAGACAACATGTGGCACGACACAAACTGTGTTTTAGTGCTGGGCTCCAATTACCCCACTGTCGGTGTATATTTCGAGACAAGCTCTCCCGGTATCCAATTACTTCAAGTAAATACTCTATTTTGTTTTCGCCCCAGATTCAACCGTGCACTCCGTTTCACCTAAAAACCAAAACTAAATATAATTAGATATATATTTTATAAACTTCCACACTAAACTATACTAAAATAGACTATTAACTCCTATAAATATTACCTTATCATAGCGGCAGTCGTATTTGCGTTGAAGGTGTGGAGACACCATCTGTATGGAAAGAGATTCATACTCTTCACTGACCACAAGAGTTTGAAGTATCTCTTTGCACATAAGGAGCTGAATATGAGACATTGCAGATGGTTAGAGTTCTTAAAGGACTACAACTCTTCCTTGGAGTATCACCCAGGAAAAGTGAATGTAGTCACAGACGCACTGAGTAGGAGACCAACTAGAGATGTTGAGGTTGTCAGTTGTCATATAACGCATGAGTACGGATTACTCGAGACAGCGGTGACAGCGAGTTAGCCAGATGTTCCAATCGACACAAATAGTCATGATTTGTGCGCAGATGAGAGTACAGACCGTATCTACACAGAGAATGTTAGAGGGTTAGAGGATCGACAGGTCGTACCACCGATTCAATGAGTTAGCACAGAGTTCAGATTGTGTTGACTGGATAGAGACATCAGATCAATGTCAAAGGTACAAAGGCAGATTGTGGATACCCGAGGTACCAGAGCTGAGAGATGAGATTCTTCAAGATTCGCATCGTTCCCGTTTCACCGTTCATCCAGGTAGGACTAAGATGTACCACGACATGCATCGACACTTTTGGTGGCCTAGGATAAAGGCGGAAGTATCTGAGTACATCAGGAACTGTGGGATTTGCCAGCAGGTGAAGTCCGAGCATCGTAAACCTAGATGATTACTATAAACGCTTTCCATTCCATAATGGAAGTGGGAAGACATCTCTACGGACTTTATCAGAGGATTGCCGAGGACTGTCAAGAAGCACAATTCGATATGGGTTATAATTGACGACTGACAAAGTCTGCTCACTTTTTACCAGTTACTTCACACTATTCATTTGATCAGTTGAGTGTACTGTTCGAGAGAGAGATTATTAGGGTACATGGGGTACCGTTGACGATCACATCAAATAGAGATGCTACCTTTATGTCCCGGATGTGGCAGAGTATGCACGAGCAGTATGGTATGTGCCTTAAGTTCAATACAACTTTCACACTCATACTGACTAGAAAATTGAGAAATTGATGTAGGTCCTTGAGGACATGTTGCGGACTTGTGCGTTGGAGTTTTGTAGATCTTGGGAGGAGTACCTACCGTTGTGTGAGTTTGCATACAATAATAGTTATCAGGCAAATATCTAGATGACATCGTTTGAGGCTTTATATAGCAGACCGTGTCGCTCGCCATCGTGTTTGGTTGAGCTAAAGGACAAGGAGCTAGTGGGGCCTGAGATTGTTGTTGACCAAACAGAGAAAGTATGATAGATTCGTCTGAGACTCAAGGGAGCCCAAGAGAGAAAAGAAGTATGTAGACAGTTACCACAACAATCTCATATACCCTGAGGGAGCCTTTGTGTATCTTAAGGTTTCCTTTTGGAAGGGTCTTCAAAAGTTTGGTGTGAAAGGCAAGCTTGCACCGCAGTTCATCAGGCCTTTCAGGATTAAGAAATGGGTTGGAAAGGTTGCATACGAGTTAGAGTTTCTTCCACAAATGTCAGGCGTTCATCCGGTCTTTCATATTTCAATGCTTCGACTAGCTGAGTCGAAGGCAGGTGTATGACCGACGGTTGACTTGAGTCAGATCGACCTGAGCGAGGATATTTCATATGGGGAGCAACCTATCCAGATCCTGGATCGAAAGGTACAACAACTAAGGAACAAGTTTATCCCTAAGGTACTCGTCAAGTGGCAATTCCATGGCAACTTGGAACTTACTTGGGAGCGGGAAGACTACATGAGATACTGTTTTTTGTACCTTTTCGAGTTAGGTATAACCATAACTTGTGTTTAATTTTGAGGACGAAAATTTCATTTTATTAGGAATATTTTTCACGGCCCAAATTTCTAACCATTGAGTAATTCCTTAATCAGGATCACTGACCCATGACATGGTACTCGCATGAGATACGCACACCGATCGAAGCACGTGACCGAGGTATATTTTGTATTTGTTATGGTGTATGCCTAGTTTCATGTAAATGTGTAGACTAATTAAGTCAGTTCATGCAGTTATAGGTGTCGAGACGCGAGCGTGGACGCACATCGAGTTGCGTGCGAGTTGGGGGACCGGGTAGTTAGTCATATGGTGAGTCACATTTTTAGTTACGTGATTTAATTGATTTATAACATAGCCTATGAATTTTAATTAATGCAAATCGCATCAGAATTCCTATAGTTGAATTACAAAATATGAGAAACATGGATAAGTCTCGTGATATGTGCTAGCACACACTCCCACATAACTTGTGCCAAACTTTGAATCATTTGGGCTGAATAAGTGGGTTAGTAGGAGTAAGTATGGTCCATGAGATTGCCTTGAGATGTTTTAACCACACTTGGTGAAATAACCCAATTTATATATACAACACTTAGGTTCATTTTCTTCAAATGCTCATCCATGCAACAAACAAAAAGAAACCAGAGCTGAACTTTTTGGGCTGGATTCTTGAAGATTCAAGGGTGCAAATTGGAGATATAGGCTATTCAAAGGAGGTGCTTTAACTTGGGTGTAGAGAAACCAAAACCTAGGTACAGTCATATGCTTGTATGCTCAATATTCAAGAGTTGTAGTTAGAGATTCATGGGGCTTTTGCATAAAACCATTTTGAAAGTGTTTCTATGTGTTTTCTAACTAAAAGGAAAACCTTGATTTGTATTTCAAACCACTATTTTCGATTTTTAGAAGTTTACTCAAAAAATGAGGTTTTGGTATGAATTCTGAAATTTTGATTTTCAAGTTTGAAAACATGTTTGTTTGCTAAAACTAGTCGTCAATTGAGACTGGTTTGATGTTTTATGTTTAAATCCTTCATTTTAAATAAAAAATGAGCAAACCTTACTATTTCGGAAAGCTAATAAGAAGATCTTTAACTTTTCTATGGGGTGTGTTCTCCAAATTTTGAGATGTAGATGCTAAAAAATGACATGCAATAGTTCAGCTGAATTAAACATCTTTTACTTAGAAAAAAATCTGCACTTTAATGTTTTGAACTTAACTTATCTAGCCTAGCCTAAACCCAAACTAGCCAACTCTAATACACTCTAAAACATATTAAACAACTCCAGGAATCTAAAGGAGGTCTCGAAGTTCGAGAATGCAATTTTGGGCGTCGGGAGGCCGGGAAATAGCTAGGAACTTTGCTTGAGAGTGAGTAATCCCATTGATGTCTTTATATTACATTTCATTTGATTACTATGCCTCTTGTTGACCTATTTTGATAATTAAATACCTTGTACTCTTATACCATGATATGTGTTTGTTATTCCTCAAATATTTAAGTTTTATTGTCATGATATTCCATTGTTTGGTGATCCTTGAACTCTTTCGCATACCATATATATCTATCCTTGTTATTGATGAATATTGAGTTAGATATAACATGCTATTAGGTACTTATTTTCAATATGTGTTGTGTAATTGTACTCGTGATTTAGTGTGCTTTGTATATCACTTGGTATTATCATGAAATCTAAACCCGAGTTTTTTTATTGATATCAAAATATTTAGAACACAGCTCCATAAAATAGTGAAAAGACTAAGTGATAGTTCTCACCGCCGATCAGACTTAGATCATACTATTTAGCCTGTGTCAGTTTCGATTGTACTTTCTGGTATTTTCTAACATATTTATTTAGAGCATTTCTTGGCTATTATTATTATTACTATTATGCTTTTAAATACCGTTCTTTTACTTTGGAAATGTTGATAAATATATCAATTGATAATTATTGTTATACTTTTGTACTCACCGTCCTTTTTATGACGGTGGCGCAGATCCATCGAGCAGTAGGCCAGAATATGAGAAGAATGGCGACTACCTCTGAGCTTCGAGCGTGCTACTGTCTAACTTGTAGGTTTTTGATATTTTGTATATTAGCAATATTTTGTCTTCGATACTATTGGGTTGAGCAATAGTTCCTCGACTTTTGACTTTCACACTGTTATATGTTCGCCATATATTTCATATATATATTGTGATAATTATTCTCTGATTTCTACACTTAGAATTATTTAATTGTTTCCGCTTAAATTGTTAAAGACTTCCGCATAAATTCTGTAAATACTTCCGCTAAAATTATGTTAAGACTTCCATTAAATAATTAAACTGTTAAATTCTTAAATAACTCTAAAATGTTGTAATTAGTAGGATTAGTGTATTATATATCCCAAACGCAATCAAGTTGGCAATTAGGATAGAAAGGCTGACTAATACATAGTTAAGTCCTACGTGATCGAGATTAGGGCTTAATTACGATTAGGTCGGGCAGTGCCCTAGATTAGGATAGGGGTCGTCACAGTTACAGTAGTAGATGTAGATCGTTGAGATCAAACCACTATAAATATCATGTCTCATTTTCATCTCTTCTACCACTTTCTTTATTGTATAGCATAGATATTTATTGTTAATGTGTGTATTATCATTGATATTTAACATAAAGTTTTAAAAAGGCAATAACCTCTTAATTTATCCAATTCATTTCCTCTTGGGTGTGGTTTCAATTTGTATCATAGCTGGTTATTATTCGAAGTGTTACTAACGTACTTTTGACTATTTATTTATAGGGATGCAAACATTAAGTCCCGCTTGCCTAAGGAAGGCACTTTATTTACTAGGCCTCCCTACTTTGATGGGACCAATTTTGCTCATTAGAAAGTGGGAATGAAGTTCTATGTATGAGCATATGGTAGAAACATGTGGTATTCTATCGCTAATGGTTATACTCCACCTAACAAGGCCAGAAAAGAATGCACTCCCGAGGATGGAAGACTTGAGCTTTCCGATGAACAAGCCATGAATCTCTTGTGTTGTGCACTTAGTGAAAATGAGTTCAACTGAGTGAGTGCATGTGACACGTCTATGGAAGTATGGGAGAAACTTGAAGTACACTATGAGGGTACCATTCAATTAAAGAAGAGGAAGTTGAAAATTCTTGAGGAACACTAAGAAACATTGTGAGTTGGTGCCAATGAAGACATTGCTACCGTCATCACTCGCTTCACTAAACTATTGAATAAGATAAAGAATCTTGGCAAACACTATGATAGAGAACTAGGTGTACAAGTTTCTTATAGGCTTACCTAAAGAATGGGATGTAAAGAAGTATGCTATTCAATAGACATAAAATCTTGGTGACTACACCTTTGATGCTCTATGTGGAGAGTTGACGATTCATGAGTTTAAGCTAAAGGATCAAGCTAGATTGGAATCATTTACCGGTACATCAAAAAAAGAGTCAAAGAAGGAGATAGCTTTGAAGGCAAGTAGTGCACTGACAAAGTAGTTCACCGATTAAGATAAATGATGATGATGAACCATGTGATGAAAATGAACTTGAAGAAGAAGTGGCCATGCTATCCAAGAAGCTTCATAGAGCCATGTATAAGCTTGACAAGTTCAAGAAGAATATCAACAGTGAAAGCAAAGGAAACAAGTCAAGTGAGGTAACTTACTTCAAATTTGGCAATCCGGGCCATATCAAAGCTGATTGTCGCTTCAAGAATAGCATAGACAAGAGAAAGGGCAAGAAGAGCTTCAAGTCTACATGGGATGATTTATCTTCATCTAGTTCTTATTCCGAGTCGAAAAAAAGAAGGCTATTTGTTGTCTCATGGGAAAGAGTGAGGATGCAAGGAGGAGCTCCTCATGGTACTTTGATAATGGGTGCTCAAGGCACATGACCGGAAATGCAAGTCAATTCATTGAGCTTAAATGAAATGAGTGTGGAAAGATGACATTTAGAGACAGTAACAAAGGAAAATTGATTGACATTGGCACCGTTGGTAATGATTCCTTTTTCATATCTAATGTATATCTTGTTGATAGTTTGAATATAGCTAGCACAACATTAGTCAATTGTGTGATAAATGTTTTCATGTCATGTTTGAATCATCGAAATGCATAGTTAGGAATGAGAAGCATGGCACTATGTTTGTTGCATGTAGAAATAGCAATGTATATACCTTTAACAAGGCATGTATGTTCTAAATAGAACAAATTTTAGCAAGAATGTGAACAAGACTCCTTATGAACTATGGAAAGACCGAAAGCCTAACATAGGCTACTTTAAGGTGTTTGGTTGCACATGTTATGTCCTAAATGATAAGGATCATTTAGACAAATTTGACCCAAAGTTAAATGTATGCATATTCTTAGGATATTCCATGCATAGCAAGACATATCGAGTGTTCAATAGATCATCTAAGACTATAAAAAAGTTCATTCATGTTAAGTTTGATGAGATGGATCCCCGAATAAAGTTGGCATATACCTTGAAATAAATGAGATTTGATGATGATGATAATGTTATTCAATCTCAAGGTTCTAATGGTAATGAAAAGGAAGTTAGAGAGGAACCCGAATCTAGTGTACCTAAGCATCTAAACAAATCATAGGCAATCCAAGCAAAGGCATAGCCACTAGGTTTTCACAAAACCGTGATGAAGGGCATATAGCTTTTGTGTCACAGTCCGAGCATAATACAATAGATGAAGCCTTAGATGATAAGTTTTGGGTCATGGCATTGCAAGAAGAGTTAGGACACTTTGTAAGAAACAAGGTGTGGACCTTAGTCCCTAGACCTAATAACCATACAATCATATGAACTAAATGGGGTTTTTAAGAACAAAAAAAATTAGAAGGGAGGGATAGTGCGAAACAAGGCTAGGTAGGCTACAATCAAGAAGAAGGAATAGACTATGAATAAACTTTTACACCTATAGCAAGACTAGAAACAATTTGAATGTTGCTTTCTTATGCTTGCTACAATGGTTTTCTACTATAACAAATGGATATAAAAAGTGCATTTTTAAATGGCTTTATCAATGAGGAGGTATACGTAGAACAACCATCGAGTTTTGAAGACCATGATTCTTGAAATCATGTTTATCATCTTCAAAAAGCTTTTTATGGGTTTAGACAAGCTCCTAAAGCATGGTTTGATAAGTTGAGTACATTCCTTCTTAACAATGGATATAAGAAAAGAACATTAGATTCTACCTTGTTCGTTTTGGTAAAAAATGATGACATGTTACTTGTTCAAATATATGTGGATGATATCATTTTTGGAAACAAGCACTCATGCGATGAATTTTCATCTTTGATGACACATAAGTTCGAAATGAGCATGATGGCTGAACTAACATACTTCTTAGGTTTGGAAATCAAACAATTAAATATGGCATTTTCATCAATCAAGTGAAGTGTGTGAGGGGCATGCTTATGAAATTCAAATTTAAAAATTTGAAGGCATGTGACACTCCAAGTTGTTCAACTATCAAAATAGACAAGGACCCTCAAGAAAAGTCTATTAATCCTAAGGATTACTAAGGAATGATGGAAACCTACTTTATTTGACTGCTAGTAGACTGGATATCATGTTTAGCATTTGTTTATGTGCTAGGTCTCAATTCGAGCCAAAAAAGTCGCATTTAAAGTGTGTCAAGCATATATTTAGAGACTTAAGTGGCACATAAGACTTAGGCTTGTGGTTCAATAAAGTTCATAACTTTGAGCTTAGAAGCTTTGTTGATTCTGATTATGCAGGAAGCCTAGTAAATATAAAAAGTGCATTGAGATTTTGTCATTTGCTAGGAAATTCATTAATTTCATGGTTTAGTAAAAAGTAAAATTCGGTCACATTTCCATTGCCGAGGCCGAATATGTGGCAACCGGAAGTTGTTGTCCTCAAGTACTATACATGAAGCAACAACTCGAGGATTATCAAATTCATATTAGCTGTGCCGAAATCTTTTGTGACAATACAAGTGCAATCAACATTTCCAAGAATCTGGTGTTACATTCGTGCACGAAGAACATTGAGATTATACATCATTTTCTTCGTGAATATGTGCAAAATGGGGACGTTAAGCTAATTCATGTATCTATCGAAGACTAACTTGCAAATATTTTCACCAAACTATTGCCTAGAGACCAATTTTTAAAATTTAGGCAAGAATTAGGCATGATTAGTTAGTTCGATCTTTTGAGTATGTCATAAGTACTGGCCATCATGTTTGATGATAGGTCGGTATTTATAGGATTTAATAGTCTATTTTAATATAGTTTAATGTGAAAAGTCTTTAAAATATATGTCTAATTATATTTAGTTTTGGTTTTTAGGTGAAAAGGAGTGCATGGTTGAATCTGGGGTGAAAAAATACTCAAAATAGAGTATTTACTTGCAGTGATCGGATACCGGAAGAGTTTGTCTCGAAATATACACCGACAGTGGGGTAATTGGTGTCTAGTACTAAAATACAATTTTTGTCGTGCCACGTGTCGTCTCATCATTCGTCCAGAGTGCCACGTGTCAGAAGCCGATTGGTCCAACTGCGTTACACAGACCGTTCTAGCCAATTAGGTTCCGCCACATCATCACTCTAGCAACGTCATCACCACTCACAGACTACCACGTGGACAAGCACAGGCTCTCTTCTCTCCCATGCTTCGATCGGCCTCGAGATGCGTTTCCACATAAACTTCCGGATTTTCAGTGATTCAAGCGAGTCTCTTCCTGCCACTCTGCCCACCACGTGTCCACGTTTGGTTGGTCTAGCACGTCGCCACGCAACACTCCAACTAATGAGAGAATGCCACGTGTCATACCCACACATCTCACGCACGTCACCAGCACTCCTCAGCAGCAATCACGTTCTGCCACGTTAGCCATACCATCCTTTCGTCCAAACACACAATGACACGTCAACAACATCCAGTTTCTCACCAATTCGCGTCTGACACGTGTCCTGAATGAAAAAAAATACCCAAAACAGTTTGCTCTTTCTTCTAAAGACCAATTTTTAGTAGTTTTATATATTAGAGACTTTAGGTATTATGAGAAGAACAATCTATTGTTCTTTAGATAACTCTCTGCATTATTTTCTTTGGAGTTTTATGAAGAACATGTTCGGTTAATCAAGTCATTGCCTAGGTCGAAGGTGAAGCAAGTCAAGATTATGGATTCATGACATAACTTGTGAGATCTAATTATTTTTATTATTTAATTTAATTTAATTTCTTCTATTTCTTTGTTGTTGGTTTTCATGAATATGGTTTAAATCTAGGGTATGTATATGGCCATTGCATGTTTTAGTTGAAAAATCTATAGTCAATTGACTTAATTGTATCCCTAATTGTACTTTTGGGACAATATAAGTGACAAACATTCATCCGATTGTCGTCAAAACCTTTTAGTTCTTGAGTGAGCAACAATTGAATCTAGGTTAAATCGGGAGCGGATGCGATCCGGTTATCTAGGATTAGTATTCCTATAGAAGTTTATGACTGCGGTTAGTGTGTTAAACCTTATGGCGAATGTCTAGGGTTATGCATTAATTAGGGAAGTAGTTAGTGGCGGATGTCATAGCTATCTAGATTAGGGGAATTAGGAAATTCTAGCGGATGTCAATTTTTCATAGCTAATCTAAGAGAATTTGAATTGATAATTATTTTGGGAAAGATTGACGACCATGATATGCCATTGAATCTTGATCTTGTCTTGTGGAACCATAGACTTAGGTGTTTAAATTAATTGTTCGTAGACCTAGGTATTTCTTTTAGTTATTTAATTCCTTAGTAACTAGATTAATTAATTAAGTCATTTTCTCTAAACCCCCATTTTTCTTTATTTTAGAACATTAGAAAGATTACGAATCTCTGTGGGATCGACCATTTGCCACTATTTGCAACTAGTTGGTTTAAGAAATTATTTTATTGACACGTTCAGCAAGTGTCATTTGACACAGATCTCGAGGCATTTATGGGTATACATCGCGTGTGAGGCGTCGTTCCGGAGTCAAAATAGATTTTCAAAAGTTAGTTCAAACACCGGATAGTGCGCTAGGCAGTTCAGGAATTGCTTTTTTAAAAACGCAGAGCTTACTACCTCCTACATCCGAACTTCAATATTTCCAAATTCGATTTCTCTTGCTGTTTTGGCGTGTTTCTCGACTCATAAAGTGAGGAAACAATTGTATTACTGTAATGGCCTAAAAATTTAACCCATGTCACGTGTCAATATAGTTGATACGTAGGCCCTCCACCGTGGTACAATCATCAATTCTCGGACGTCGGTGCCGATGTATGTTATATTTGTTTGATGTTTATATTATTCTATATAGCCTTAACACTAATTTTCATTTCCTCAATACGTGAGGACTTTTGTGTCTAAGTGTTAGTTATGCGAGGAGATGTTTAGTGGTTTGGGGGACAATGTTGAGTTAAAAACACTGATAAAATACAAAATCTAAATTTATCAAAATAATTGGTACGCGATTCGACCAAGTGCCCAAGACACGCAGAGTGCGACGCGCGGCGAATCCGAATGCACAAGGGATGAGGTGGATAGACTAAAGTGAGGAGCAAGTCAACTAGAGCACCTAATGGAGTCACTTAAGTAGGTGTGATGGGGTGATTATGAACTATTAGATGGGCCTAGGGATTAGTGTGTTGGGCCAAGATTAGGTGAAGATATAAACCCCACACCCACCTTTTCTCTCTTCCTCTCTTTCTTCACTCTCTCTCTTAATGTCTCCTCCAAGCAACCGACGGACTGGGGTGGCCAGAGCGGCGCGGTGTCGGTGGTTTCAGGAGATCCAAGGTGAGATCCTTCATCCCCTTTCAATACCTACGCGTTGGTATAGGTTTTACCTGTGTTTGTCGCAATGAAATTTGGACACCACGTTGAGATTTCGAACTCGATCGAAACCTTCGATGTTTTTGTGATCCTCACGACGATCAACACGAGTTTTGTGAAGACAATATTAGATTTAGGGGAGTTTTGGATGTTTGATGAATTTTTGGGGATTTTTTAAATAATTTTTATTTTAGGTTTTCCGTCAATGATTTCAGATGTTTTGAATGTGTCAAAGGTGTTTTTTGAATGGTGTTGGGTCCCCTGACAAAAAATAGACCAAATCGACTCAAGGCAATGCGAGCCGGGGTGGTAAACACCCCTAAAAAGTTCCTCAGGCGGTGGCACCAGGCGTTGCACTGGGGACAGAGAGGTGTGTCTCTGTCCCCACACCGTAAACGGATAAACCTTAATAACGCACCCCACAAACATTTGGGGCAGAGTCAATCTGCCCCATGTTGTGAAGGCACTGTGGGGTATGAAACCCCCATGGCGCTGCCCACAGTGATAGGAAAAACCTCACGGTGTCCCAACGGCGCCCAGAACCCAGATTTCCAAATTTTGTGGAATTTTTGGAACGAATAGGGGATTGTCTGAGGTACCTAAACAGGTCCAAATACCACTCAATAACCCGAAACTCGACCCGAAAACATAATAAACATAGATAAGGAAAATTGGATAAAAATTAATGAAAAACCACAATGAATTGTATTATCAGAATTATTAGCACGCGAGACTATGTAAGGACGAGTAGGAGTCTGCGAGAGTGCGATTAGCTTGGATTGAGGTAAGTAAACCAGTGAGGAACATTACAGTTATTTCTTGAGCTTTTAAATTATTATTGATATTGTTCAATGCCATCTTGCAAATTCTTTTCTTATGAGTTGTCCTAAAGCAAGTGTATCAAACGCGATCCTTGCAGAATTTTGGGCTTCCGGTGTATTTATACTGGTGGTTTACGGTTGGGTATACGTGACTTGGTTATAATGATAAGTACGGGGTGAGAGTTCTCCACTAGATTGTTTGGGACTCGATACTCGCATAGGGGTCTTAGAGGAGATTCTTGTCTTCGACTCCGAGCTTTTAAGGAGATTCTGTCCTCGGCTCAAACGACTTTGATTCGTCAAGACCACTTGTGTCTTTTCTTTGTATTCTGTGACACTTAACTTTCATTGCTTATCCATTTATTTACAGTCTTTATATATTCATGCGCTCCCTGTCTTTTCTTTCTATCTGCATGAATTAACTGCTTAATTTATTTATTTCAAAATACTATTATTGTTGTTCCTGCTTGGCGTTACTTACTGGGGCTAGTCATTCTTGTATTTGATCAAGTGCAAATCCGAAGTCCAATAAGGGAAAGGTCGTGAAGTCAGGCGAGATACTTTAAGCCACCCTCCTCTGCTGATATAGGTGACTTTTAGGTTGTATTAGTTACTTGTATTGTTTTTTTAACATGGGTTGATGGGTTGATAGATTGTTTGGATAGTATGACATTGAGGATACTCTCCTTTATTTCACATGATATATATGATTTACGGGGTTCCTACACCCTAGGTTTTGTCTTAACTTGAAACTTTGGAGGTTGATTGACTAGTTGAGGTTTATTGCTTCCGCTTTATACTTTGATAACTCACTAATTAATTGACTTTACTTTAACTACCTAAAAATGATTGAATGTGATAGGCTCAATGGTCCCGCGCGACTCGACAGGATTGGCTCGGGGGTCCGTGTGGGTCTAGGCCGGGTGGCGCCCGATTTCAGGATTGTGGAATTTGGGGCTGTCACAGTTGGTATCAGAGCATAATGGTTGAATAAAATACTCTTAAATTTAAATCACAATCCACTAGACACAAGAAAACGGATATTAGGATAGATGTTGAACTTAGAGTGGAACCCTATGAACCTAACTTAAGTCTTAGTCAGGAAGTGAGGAAAGTTGGGGGAAACTAAAACTAGACAATATGAGATATTTGATTGTAATGTATTATACTATTATCGGTAACTATATAGTGATCAAGAACTAACATTTGTTGTGGGTTGTAATCGCCGATCAACTCGAGACCTACTGTAGAGGTTCAGGAGGTGTTCAAGTGAGGCGGATGCTTGATGGCGTAACATGGGGGTTACCAAAGGCAAACCCATAAACTGGGCTGAGTTTAAGAAAAAGATTCAATCATGAGTAATTCCCTCCTTCAGTTTTGAACAAGAAGAGGTCAGAGTTCCAATCAAGTGCAGAAACAGAGATACAATCAGGGATAGAGTGCAGTCAGGCACAACGCGGTCTGTCTAGTTCAGGATCTCAAAGGGGAGCATGCAATGAGTGCGAATAGTTGGGCTACTTTATCAGTGCCTGTCCACGACTAGGTCGAAGGAAGCTACAGGGTCAGGAGCAGGTTCATGCCATTACCGCACCAGATTTGACTATCACACGAAACCTGATTGAGGGTACGGTTTACATTTGCAGTTGATTTATGCATACCATGTTTGATTCTGGTTCCATAGTTTTTTTTTTTTTTTTCGGGTCGTATGGTTGATAAGTTAGGGTTGAGATCCATTCGATTAGAGACACCCTTGATCCTTAGCACAACCACTAGGGATAAGATTTACTCGAACCTAGTATGCGTCGACTGTTCAGTAGAGATGGAGGGGCACACCTTACCTGGAAACCTAAGAGTATTGGAGTTCCTAAAGTTCGATGCACTACTCGGCATGGATTGGTTGGGTGCTAATCATGCAGAGATTCACTGCTACAGTACAAGGGTCACATTTCAGATTCTTAGGAATCCGGAGTTTAACTTTCAAGGGACTTCGAATAATTTACTGATCACTAGGGGTAGAGTACTACTAGCGTAAATGTAGAGACATTCGCTGGCGTGTTGAGTACGACGGCCAAAGTGAAGACTAGGTTAAAGGTGGTACCTGTAGTATGCGAGTTTCCTGATGTCTTCCCACCGAAGTTACCAGGCTTACCACCACCTAGGGAGATCGATTTCATAGTTGACTTGGTCCTGGGGACCAAATCCATTTGGATTCCTCCGTACCATATGGCTCCGAGAGAGCTAGAGGAGTTGATAGGACAACTCGACGAGTTGTTGGAGTTAGGCTTTATTTTCCCGAGTATGTCGCCTTGGAGAGCGCTGATGTTATTTGTTAAGAAGAAGGACGACAGCTTGAGATTATTCATTGACTACAGACAATTGAACAAGGAGACAGTGAAAAACAAATATCCACTTCCTCGCATCGACGATTTGTTCGACCAGTTGATAGGTTCGTAGTGGTTCTCCAAGATTGATCTAAGATCTGGGTACCATCAGTTAAGGATTAGAGCAGAGGACACGGAGAAGACTGCGTTTCGCACATGATATAGACACTACCAGTTTACAGTCGTGCCATTTGGTCTAACTAATGCCCCAACAATGTTCATGGATTTGATGCATCGAGTGTTGAGACAATACTTGGACAGATTCGTTATATTGTTCATCGACGACATTGATGTTGGACTAAGTGGTTGTCACACTAACTCCGACCGGAATTTTGATGGAAACAAACAAGGTGAAAATGTACTAATAAATATCAAGTGCATTTCTATTTTTGTTAAAGGGTGCAAAACATCACATCACGGGTATTCAAGCCATACAAGTTCAAGACTCGGTATTCATGAAGGAATGAAGACGAAAAAGCAAACTACAAGTTGTAATTTTGATGTAAGGTATACAAGTTCATTCACGAAAGCCAAATACATTAGTTCATGCATATCGAGTTTTTTAAACGAATTTTCAAATGTCATGCGATTACTCAAAGTTTCAAAATGGAACTTTAACATATGACTAGGTCTATGAGTTTAAAAAATGTGAAACTATGTGCTCATGGTCATTGGCATTTTGAAGATCATTGTAGAAGTTTTCGAAAAAGAAAAACTTGTTTTTGAAAGGTTTTTGAAAAGAAAACTACAACTTTGTAGAAAAGTCCCTCGCACGTTATGAAATCGAAATTTTTCGTTTTCGGGATTTGTAAAAATATCCGGACCACCCAAATAGGCTTAATGACCCATATTAAACATATATATCATGATTTATGAGGGTTGGTTGGGTCCCGGACGTGTTTAAGGGTCGCTAACACAAAGGGACAAAATAATTATTTTGAGGTCCTTGCAGTTAGCGTGCTATGTCTCAACATTAGCGCGCTAATTGCATACCTAACAGCTTTTTTAAAAAGCTGGAAAACATACTTTAATTTGAATTCTTGATGAATTCTGGACCCTTGGATCCCTAGAACGGTCATATACTGGTAAGATGGGATACCTAACACTATAAAACCACCAAGAACATGGTTTTGTCACAACAAGGAAGAAACACACTCAAAAGCTCAAAACCTATAAAGAGAAGAACTTTGATTTTTGTAAAGGAGAAAAAGAAGATTCTTGTGGCTGTCCTTTAACTCCAAAATCCAGCACTTTTGAAGCTTTCAAAGGAGTACAAGAATCTCTTTTAAGCTGATTTCATTTGTCATCTTCTTGGTTGTAAGAAAGTCCTTGTTCTAGCATCTTTTCTTGTGCTTAATCTACATAGTTTTGTGTGTTTGAATTGAAAATCATTTTGTTGTGTGTTTGAACACTTTCATCTTGGGTTTTGCACTTAAACTTATTTTATTAAACCCTAAGATTGATTTGAACAAAAGTTTTGTACTTAAACTTGATTTTTGTTAAACTATTTTTCTTAGCTTTGAAATCGGTTTTTCACTAATACATTAGATTTTTAAAACAATTTCATATTTGGGATTTGCAACAAAATCAGTGATATATTTGCATATTCTATTTATTCTCATACTTGCATGCATTAGAGTTGTTAGGCTCTAGGAGGCTTGCTAGTGTTTGAATTTGATACCACTTTATGTTATGAAGTGTATTTCATTATTTTTCAGCCACTTGTTGTAATTGGATGATTGTAAGACTTAGTGAAATCTAAGACAAAGGGGAAGACCTAGTTGAGGCTAGGCATAAACCCTAGTTGCGACTAGGTAGGAAGTCCTAATTGTGATTAGGCATTCTAGGCTTGTATGCTTAGGTTGTAACACTTGTTTGAAACATAAGTGGGGGTTTAAAAATTCTAACCGGGGAGGTTAGGTAGTGGATGTAGATCATTGGATCGAACCACTATAAATCGTGTGTCACTTTCCATATTTTCCATTCCATTCACTTGCATATCATTCACATTTGTGTTTTCGTGAGCATATAACATCTTAATTATTGAACTTAAATTAAAAAGGTGATAACTTCTCGATACACCCAATTCACCCCCCTTTTGGGTGTGGTTTCAATTGAGAGAACACCGATTGTTCGTTAAGTTCAGTAAGTGTGAGTTTTGCTTGATAGAGGTAGGATTTCTAGGTCACATTGTTGGGACTGGTAAAGTATCAGTGGACCCCACTAAGTTCAAGGCAGTTAGCGATTGGCCTACATTGAGACCAATGTCAGATATCCGTAGTTTTCTGGGCTTGGCAGGTTATTATCGACATTTTGTACAGGAATTCTCGAGGATCGTGACAACTATGACACAATTAATGAAGAAGGATGTCAAATTTCAATAGAATACCGACTGTAAGTACGCATTCGGGACATTGAAGGAACGACTGACTACCGCACCAGCTTTGGTTTTGCCTGAGTCAGGGAAGGGTTTTGAGGTAAACACTGATGCTTTTAAGATTGATTTGGGATGTGTTCTGATGCAACATGGTAGAGTGATTGCCTATGCATCCCGATAGTTGAAGATTCATAAGAAGAACTACCCTACACATGACATGGAGTTGGCGGCAGTGATTTTTGCACTGAAGATTTGGCGCCGCTATCTTTATGGGGAGAGATTCATTCTATTCATTGACTACAAGAGTTTGAACGACTTCTTCACTCAGAAGGAATTGAACATGCGACAAAGGCGATGGTTTGAGTTCCTCAAGGACTATTATTTCTCGTAAGACTACCACTCGAGGAAGGTTAATGTGGTTGCAGACGCCTTAAGCCGCAGAAGGGTCGATTCAGAGGTTGTTACCTGCCACATGACGCATAATTATAGCTTGTTCGAAGGCGATTAAAATGATTTGTTTTGATGATGTTTCAACCGATATCAGAGTGATGATTTACGAGCAGATGAGGACTCAGACAGTGTCGATTCAGAGTGTACTCGAGGGTCAGCAAACTGATGAGCAGTATCAGAAGTTTTTAGAACTAACACTAAGTTCTGATAATCCAGATTGGAGTCAGTCGATAGACTCATGCCTGAGATTTAGAGGACGACTGTGGATTCCATCAGTGGTTGAGCTAAGCGATGAGATACTTCATGAGGCATACCGCTCATGTTTTACGGTTCATCTAGGAAAAACTAAGATGTACGCAGAGGTGCGTCGTCTCTTCTGATGGCCATGGATGAAGACTAATGTTTCTAATCTTATTTGAGGGTGTGATATTTGTTAGCAGGTTAAGGCTGAGCATAGAAGACCTAGGGGTTATTACAACCACTTTTCATTCCTCAGTGGAAGTAAGAGCACATTGCCATGGATTTCATCAGTGGGCTACCTCGATCTCGACAAGGACATGATAGCATCTGGGTGATTATTGATAGATTGACTAGGTTCGCGCACTTCATACCAATTTCAGACACACATCGGGTAGATAGGATGGCAGAGTTATACGAGAGGGAGATAGTTCGGCTTCACGATGTACCGTTATGGATCGTGTTTGACAGGGGGTCATAGTTTACATCAGATTTGGCAGAGCATGCTGGCACAGTTTGGCACGAAGTTGAACCTCAGTACCGCCTATCACCCACAGACTGAAGAATAGTCAGAGCATTTGATCTAAATTCTCGATAATATGCTGAGGATGTGTGTGTAGGAGTATGGTGGATCCTGGGAGAAATACCTTCATCTGTGTGAGTTTGCTTAAAATAACAATTATTAGGCCAGTATTAGCATGGTGCCATTTGAGGCATTATATGTGAGGCCGTGCAAATCTCCATCTTGTTGGGCAAAGCCCAAGGATGTGGCAACGATTGGGCCAGAGGTTGTGGTGGATCACACAGAGAAAATACTCCAAATTTGAATGAGATTGAAGGGTGCGCAAGAGAGGCAGAAGAAGTATTATGACTTGTATCACGAGGAATTTGAATATTAGGTCAGGGATTTTGTATATCTGAAAGTATCTCCGCTGAAGGGTCACAAGACGTTTAAGATCAAGGGGAAACTTGCGCCGATGTTCATTAGTCTATTCAGAGTGGTGAAACGTATAGGGAAGGTCGTGTACGAGTTAGAGTTGCCACGTCCGATGTCAGGGATTCATCATGTCTTTCATATATCGATGTTGCGACTGGATAGGTCCAAGGAAGGCAGGCGACCGATAGTAGATTTGAATCAGATAGACCTAAGGGAGGATGTCACATACAATGAGTAGCCTATCTAGATTTTAGATCGCAAGGTCAAGACCTTGAGGAACAAGGAAATCTCATCAGTCCTTGTCAAGTGGCAACACCACGGGGACGAGGAGCTGATGTGTGTGCTGGAGTCGTACATGCGCGAGTGTTTCCCCTACCTCTTTTGATTTTGGTAAGTCTTTCCTTTAATTCGTTTTAATTTTGAGTACGAAATTCCAATTAGTTGGGAAGACTGTAATGACCCTAAAATTTAACTCGTGCCACGTGTCAATACAGGTGGTATGTGGGCCATCTACCATGGTACAGTCATCAATTCTTAGACGTCGACACCGAGGTATGTTATATTTGTTCGATGTTTGTATTATGTTGTATAGCCTTAACACTAATTTTGATGTCCCAAACGCGTGAGGACTTTTGTATGCAAGTGTTGGTTGTGCGAGGTGATGTTTAGTTGTCTGGAGGACAAAGTTGAGTTAAAAACATTGATAAAATATGAACTCTAAATTTATCAAAACAATTGGTACGCGATTCGACCAAGTGCGTAAAACATGCGGAGTGCGATGAGGGGCGAGTTCGAATGCACAAGGGATGAGGTGGATAGGCTAGAGTGAGGAGCAAGTCAACTAGAGTCACCCAATGGAATCACTTAAGTAGGTGTGATGGGGTGATTATGAGCCATTAGATGGGCCTAGGGATGGGTGTGCTGGGCCAAGATTAGGTGAAGGGTATATAAACCCCAAACCACTTCTTTCTCTCTCTATTCTTTCTCTCTCTCTTCTTTCTCTCTCTCTCTCTCTCTCTCTCTCTCTTCATGTCTCCTCCAAGCAATCGGCGAACTTGGGTGGTCGGAGCAGGTCAGCGGTAACAGTTTCAAGTGATCCAAGGTGAGATTCTTCATCCCCTCGTCATTCCTTACGCGTTGGTATAAGTTTTGCTCGTATTCGTCGCAATGAAATTTGGACACCACGTCAAGATTTCGAATTCGATCAAAATCCTCGATGCTTTGGTGATCCTTACGACGATCAACACGAGTTTTGTGAAGACAAAAGTCGATATGGGGGAGTTTTGGATGTTTGATGAATTTTTGGGGATTTTTCGAATGATTTTCATTTTGGGTTTGTTGTCAATGATTTTGGACATTTTGGAATATGTCGAAGGTGTTTTTGGAATGGTGTTGGGTCCCGACGAAAAATGGACCAAATCGATTTAAGGCGGCGCGACCCGGGGTGGTAAACACCCCAGAAAGTCCCTCAGGCGGCAGTGCCAAGCTCGACATTGGGAACAGAGAGGGGTCTCTTTGTCTCTACACCGTGGAGGGATAAACCCTCACGGCGCACCCCACATCAGTCTAGGGTAGAGTCAATCTGCCCCACGCCGTGAAGGCAACATGCGATATGAAACCACCATGGCGCTGCCCATGTCGTCTGGGGCAGAGGCACTTTGCCCTATGCCTTGGAGACGTCGCTGAGAGGAAGAACCTCACGGCGACCCTGCAGCACCCAGAACCTAGATTTTTCTAAATTTTGTGGAATCTTTGGAACAAATTGGGGATTGCCCGGGGTGCCTAAACGGGTCCAAATACGACCTATTAACTTGGACTTTGACCTGAAAACACAATAAATATAAAATAAGGAAAATTGGATAAAAATTAATGAAAAACCACTACGATTTGTATTATTATGATTATTAGCACGCGAGACTACGTTGGGACGAGTCGGAGTCTGTGATAGTGCGATTGGCTTGGATTAAGGTAAGTAAACCAGTGAAGAACATTGCAGTTATTTCTTGAGCTCTTAAATTATTATTGATATTGTTCAATGCCATCTTGCAAATTCTATTCTTATGAGTTGTCCTAAGGCAAGTGTGTCAAGTGCGATCCTTGCAGAGTTTCGGGCTTTCGGTATCGGAGGTTTACACTAGGGATACGTGATTTGGTTGTGATGATAAGTACGGGGTGAGAGTTCTCCACTATATTGTTGGGGACTCGATACTCGCGTAGGGGTCTTAGTAGAGATTTTGTCCTCAACTCCAAGCCTTTGAGGAGATTTTGTCCTTAGCTCAAACAACTTTAATTAGTTGGGACCACTTGTACCTTTCCTTTGTATTCTGGGACACTCAACTTCGATTGCTCATTCATTTATTTACAGTCTTTATATATTCATGCGTCCCTATCTTTTCTTTCTATCTGTATGAATTGACTACTTAATTTATTTATTTTGAAATATTGTTATTGTTGTTCCTACTTGGCGTTAATTACCTGGGCTCATCATTGTTGTGTTTGACCGAGTGCAAATCCGCAGTCCAGTAAGGGAAAGGTCGTGTAGTTAGGCAAGATACTTTGAGTGGCCCTCCTCTGCTGATATGTGACTTTTTTAATTGTATTAGTTACTTATATTATTTTTTTGAACACGAGTAGATGGGTTGAGAGCTTGTTTGGACATGTATGAAATTAAAGATACTCTCCTTTATTTCATATGATATATATGATTTACGGGGTTCCCACACCCTAGGTTTTGTCCTAACTTGAAGCTTTGGAGGTTGATTGATTAGTTAAGGTTTATTGCTTCTGCTTTATAATTTGATAACTCACTAATTAATTGACTTCATTTTTAACTGCTTATAAATGATTGAATGGTAAGGATAGACTCGCTGTCCCGCGCATCTCGGCGAGATTGGCTTGAGGGTTCGTGCAGGTCCACGATGGGCGACACCCGATTCCAAGATTGTAGAATTAAGGCCATCACAATTACCCTTAGTCTACCCTTTTATCTACCATATTTTGTCCAAATTCTTTCCATTTTGGTTGCCCACCAAGTTTTCAACAAAATGTCCTAACAAAGAGAATCTTCACGATCGGCCACCGCATCCACTTTTAGGCATCCTATCACTTGCCAATCGGTCCAAAAGTCGACCAGGTATGACTCCAACTTATCCCCATCATCCCAGACCGTGGCACTCTCTAGCACTCAATGGGTTTTGAGGTCGAATAGCCACAATTCAGCCGACACTACAGCTATAGTACCTGGGTCAACACTATGCCTATCATACCTGTCGATTCTCTGCATTACGAGGGATGTACTCGAGCACATTATTACGACACCTCCACATCGTCTATACTTGAGTCGGTTCTTGCAAAGTTAACAGATGCCGCCATTGTCAAATTGACCATTATCAACCTCGAGTTCTTCGACAAAGTACACCTCCCAGTTCGTGGGTTATTTGAGATGAGGAAATGGGTGCACTTATGCGGATATATGGCTAGATATTATCCGCCACTTGTTTAAGTATTCTACTCTGACCTGAAGATGTCTGCTGACAACACAGTTACATCGTGCATTGGTAGCCAAGACGTAGTGATCACTCCAACGATGCTTGGTATTGCATTTGACGTACCAGTTCTTGATCCAATTGTCAATAAGTATGAGAAGGTTTATGATTGGCCATTCAACAAATTGGAAGTGTTGAACTCTTTCCGATGTTCGCCCGCACTTGAGAATTATCCTATTAGTCCCCCTGACACGACTTTCAAGCTTTTGTCGCATCTTCTTCATAAAGTCTTGCACCAGGTGATTCTACTGAGGAATGGGAGCAAGAATTATACCAGTCAGCTCGACATGCTTATTCTCTAGGTGCTCATATGAGACATCCGATCAGTTTGCCACACATCCTCATTGGAGTCATGATTTCATCTCTGGTCGTCGTTCGACATCTCCCCTATGTCCATCATTTAGTAATTTCTTTGAGGAGGCGGGAGTTGATCTTACACTGGGCGGTGAGTCTCTATCCGAGATATAAACTGTAAGTGTTGCAACCTTCTTGTGATGAAGTACCATTACATTCGGACAACGAGAAGTTGGATACGTGAGGAAGAAATTCTAGCTGGACAACATCATGGCGGGTACGAGTCTCCACATGATTTTGTCGCGAATATCAGTTTTGACAAGTGCGAGTATCTGGATCTTAGTTTCCTACACCAGCAAGAGTAAACTCTCTATTTACTTTCACATGTGTCACATCATGTCATTATGCTTATTTTATATCCTTAATTGCATGATATGACTTTTGTGTATCTCTGAATCATCTTTTACGAATGAATGATATTTCTATTTGCCTTTTCCCTTTATTTGTGTATATGTGTTTGAATGAATAAATGTGAAAGGGGGATCATATGTTCTAAATTGTGTCATTATGTTTATTCTTGTATGCATGTTGATAGGAGGAGATTTTACACCCACTTTTTGATGTTATTAAACGGGGGACAAATACTGCTTTAAACTTGCTATTATGAACTTGATATGCACGTTAATGTTTGTCTTTTGGTTGTCAAGTTCACATTATTTGTTATCATCAAAAAGAGGAGATTGTTGGACAAAGTGTCTTTGTCATACACTCTACTTGGTATTTTGATGGCAACAAATAAAGTGAAATGGTTATAACAAGTTTGTTTAATGTTTCAGAATATCAAACTTTGTTAGGAATCTCAAGTTCAAAAGGAAAGTTGAGTTATGCACCAGTTCAAGTCAAATCGTCAAAATGAAGCCAGATAAGATTAAGACTCAGATCATACAAGGACACAAGGATCGTAAAGCTTATACTACCAATTGTACAACTTGTGTAAGGTATATAAGTTCAATCTTACAAGCCAAAGGCATTATAATCATACATTTCATATTTTTTCAATTTTTAAAAAACTTAAAATCATGATTTTTGTGATTTTCAATTTCATGAGTTTTAAAACGGCTTAAATCATGCAAACTTGTTTTATAGCATGTATTTAAGGTGTATAAACTATCGAAATTGATTTTGAATGCATCGGTATGTGTTTAGATGGCTTTTATATTAGCATTAAAAATACTTATAGAAAAACCCCTATGTTTTTCATGAAACGGGAATTTTTGATTTTTGAGGTTTGTGAAATTATGTGGGAAGTCTAGACACGTTTTATGGATCCTACTAAACATGTATGAAGTGATTTTAGAAGTTTAATAGAGTTATAGGGTCGTTAGGGGGTTATTTCATAAAACTAGAAAACTATTTATTTTTGGGCCCTTGCACATAGCACACTAGGCTTCGTGGGTGACATAGGGCGCGCTGCCTTCTGGATCCAACGTGCTATACTGACACCTTTTAAAGAAATTAACCCAATGTACTATCTATTCGACACGGCGCGTTTGCAATGAATCTGACAGTTTTTTTAAAGTTTTGATCTACACCTTTAATTTAATTTTGGGGATCAATATGTAACTGTCATAGGGAAACAAAAAGGGTTTGATCAAGTACCCAAACAATTAAAAACACAAAATACATAACTCTTGCTTAATACTCTCCAAAATCTAAGTTTGCACTTAAATTTGTCAACTTTGTGCACACAACCACTTGGGACTTTTTTAGGCTTGCACTTAGATCTTGAAGTCGGTGTTCTAAGGCTTACAACTTGCTTTCCAAATCTCTTTTTTGAAATCACATACTTGGGGTTGTAAGGTTTCTAGATTTCTTACTCTTTTTGAGCTTAATACACACTTTTTATTTAGAGTATTGTTTGAAAATCATTTGTTGTGTTCTTGAACACACTTGTCTTTGGTTTTGCACTTAAACTTGATCTCTTTAATCCTATGACTTATTTGAACAAGTTGTTGCTCTTAATCTTGATTTTTCACCAAACCACTTGTTCTAATAACGAAAACGCGCATTTTTTTCATCGATATTATTTTGCCGGCTCCTTGACTAATTGTTGCGCATACTCGCTGATTTTTATTGAAAACATAGCTGCATCTATACTTGCATTCAATAGAGTAGCTTAGCTCTAGGAGGCTTGTAAGTTGTTAAACTTATTACTACTTTACTTTGTAAGACATATTTCATAATATTCATCAATTTCATTGTGTATTGTTAATTGTGAGACTTAGTGGGATCTAAGTAAAGGTAAAAAATAGTTGAGGCTAGGCAAAAAAACTAGTGGAGACTAGGTGGGGAGATTTAATTTGTACTTAGGTATTCTAGGTTTGTTAACTTAGGTTGTAACATTTATTGGTAATATAAATGTGCCGGCCCCAAATTCCACAATCCTAGAATTGGGCACCGCCCGGCCTAAACCTACGCGAACCCCCGAGCCAGTTTCACTGAGTCAGGCAAGCTTAGTCAGCCTTCCTTACCATTTACCATTTATTACGTATTTACAAGTGAAGTTAATCAATTAGTGAGTCATTATCAGATACAGTGGAAACAATTAAACTCCAAACTACTCAATAAAATTCATGACACGCATGTTAAACAATCCTATGGTGTGGAAACCCCATAATCGTATCCACCATATGAATCAAAAGAGAGTATCGATAATGTCTTACATGCCCAAGATCTCTCATAACCCATAATCCCATGTTTCAACAAAATAATATAGATACTTAATACAAAACATACTCAATATGCGAGGGGAGAACATCTCGTAGTTCTTGCCTTCAATCGCTTAGCGCTAATCATTTGCCTTTGTCTCTTCGCCGATCTGCCCAATGTCACAAACTAGACGGTGAGTATAGTGATGTAGAGAGTAAAATACTAATAGAGTCTTAACAACACTTCAAATGTCACATAAATGGCTAAACTAGTATCATGCATGGATATCATGAAGAATATAAAAGACACTATGATAAGTGAATCATGAAGATAACGACGATAAATGAGTATCAAAAGCACAAGCAAAAGAAAAAGAATCTAAGTGTCCCAAGTTCACCAAGTCGCCACACTTAGTTTATACCTGACTTCCAAGACATATTCTGGACCCACGCAAACCTAAGGCAGTCTAGAATAAGGCACTTAGCCCCAGGTCAAACTTAGTTCGCATATGGGCACTGTAGCATCACACACAGTTCAACATACGGTCACCACAATCTCAAACTACGGGTTTAACCACGTCCAGAGTCCCTGTACTTACGGCATAGACCGTGAGCACCATGTTATCCACTTAGGCCCAAATATACCACTCATTAAGGAATCCAATAAAAACCAAGCCGATAAATCACCAAGGATAGATATGATTAAAGAGAATTCAAGAATGCATAATCCACAAGAAAATACTGCTCATCAAACATAATAGCTTATTTAAATGCACAAATGAAATAATGAAAATACTCTGGTTGGTTTTACTCACAAATACCGCGCGTAACTTCGCACTCGTGGCTTTCATACGCCACCAAAACAACTCCACACGCTTGTCGCCAATCAACTAAACACCTGGTAATCATTTATTTTTATCCATTTACACCATGTTAGAGCCTATTTGGAAAATCTTGATTTCTAAATCCACTTCCCATATTTTCCTTGATTTTTCTAAATTTCTTTACTATTTTTTTGCCAATTTCACGCTTTTCAAGGTAAAAACCCCAACATAACACCTCATAAGAACCCCGAATACTTCACTTTTCATGGAAATTTCCAAATTTCTCTTTATGTGATGAAAATATAATTTTCTATGATTTTCCAGAATTTTTCCTATTTTCTGAAATTTTATTTCAATTAAAATCCTTTTAAATATATTTAATTGAAATAAATAATTATTTATTAATATAATAAATTGTGGGTAGGTCTCGGGTCGGGTTTGGTTCGACCCAACTAAGTCGGGTAACCTTGACCTGACCCGTTTGGGTCATCTTCTCCAATGTTGTTCGCTGGAAATTTCTAGCGAACAACACTACAACTTTTTTTTTCTAATCAATCCGAGATGGGAGGGAGGGGAGACGACGACCATTTCGTCTCCCTCCTCAGACGAACTTCTCTTGCAGTTCGTCCGCTCCCCCGTCACCACCATCATCGACCACCACATTACATCAACGACAACAACAACAATAATGTCTTACCTTCGAATCGTTGACGCCGCGCCTTGAAGCTTTCGATCTCCCTCCTCCGATGATCTCTCTCTCTCTCTCTTGGACTCTTTGGATTGGTTGTGTATGGTGGTGGTGGTTTTGGGGTTAAATAAAAAGGGTAGCCAAATTACCAAAATGGCCCTCAATCTTATCCTCTTTCTTAATAAGCCAAAGCCCTTCTTGGTCTTTCGCATTTTAAATTTCTGATTTTTAATATTTATATTTATATATATAAAATTACATACATATACATATATAAATATATATTTGCCTACAATTTTGTCGTGCGCGCCAACGGGCATACTCGGGAGTGCACACAACCGTACAACCCAGGTGTGTCGCCTATAACCACGTATATCACTCGGCGACCATTAATTTATTATTTTGTCAGTATTTTATTTAAATGTATTTTCCCTGAGAAACCGTAAACCCATAATTCGCCCGTTGAAACCTATTCGACACGTTTTCTCGAGGTGATCACTACTCGTTTATCGACGTCATCGCCCTATCACACAACCATGAGTGTCACCCAATAGTACACGTCATCACACAAAAATAACATAAATTTTCAGGTCGTTACAGTCTTCCCAACTAATAAGAATTTCGTCCTCGAAATTAATCTTAACTCGAGCGAAGTCTTAATTAAACGCACTCAGCAGGGAAAGTACTAACTAACTAATCCCTTCACCATATTCACATGGACCCGTTCAAATGTGAGTAGGTGAGACCATGCTCTCTAACTGGGGAGTACGCAACTAACCTAACCAGTCAATAGTCCTTTCATAAATTACAGGCTCACATTGAATCTGTTTGGGGAAAAATGTCGGATTCACATAGAATTCGCGTCGAAGCTTGGTATCATTTTCTTTTGGAATGTAGACTCACCCAGAGTCAAACATGTGACCTTACTCAAGCTTACACAAAATACTAGACTTACTAAGAATCTACGCACACAACCCTCTTAACTGACATAGAGTCTAAACTCACACAGAGTTCAGTCACACAATCCATTTTTTTTCCTAGACCCATACAGAGTCCTAGCATACAGCCTCGTTCACCACTTCGAAATATTGACTCACACAGAGTCATTGTACATAGCTAGATATCTTTTCAAAGGTTAGACACACATAGAGTCAGGACTCACACAGAGTCAAGAGTATCACACATAGTTTGCTCCTCCCCTTCGAAAGTTGACTCACACAGAGTCGTCGCACACAGCTAAATATCTATCGTACCTCGAAGGGTGTATTCACATAGAATTCCTCACCATTTCTCACACAAAACACGTTCAACTCATAGTCTCTCACAGAGTTTCCCCAAGTCTGACTCACCTAGAGTCACTACTAATCCCTAACTCACTTAGAGTCACCATTTACCACTGACCCACCTAGAGTTTATTCTAACTCAGACTGACCTAGAGTTCACTCGAGTCGAATATAAGCTATCAACCAATCACAATAAATTTATGCCAAGATGCAAAATAACTCTTACCTGTCGTTGGGTCTCGCGTCGTCTACGAAACTAGGTCTGCAATGGCATGTCTCTCTCTTGCATGTGTAACGGAGCGCTAGCCTGAAGTATGCTCACCATCTGAGGACAATGGATCGCTATATGTCCTGGCTTCCTTCACTGGTAACATTATCGGTCTCCTTACGATCTACTACCTCCACTCTGGTAACTATATGGCTGTCGTCATCTCGCCCATACACCCTGAGGTGATCGCCTAGCGACGCGGGTCGCTGGAGCAAATGAAACCAAACCCGTAGATACTAAACGTGTTTGTGGTGCAGCCATCTCCACATCATCGTCCTCATAATCACCATCCCGTCCTCACACTGGTTTTGCAGTAACCTCCCTGGTACGCGTGTTAACAAAGCCCTTACTGGCCATGGCTCTCTCGTAGGCCTCCTGCAATGTCCTCGGAGCCGTCGTCACAACCATCGCACCAATAGAGTCGAGTAGCCTATGTACAAAATAATATGCCTGGTCTGCGTCAGTATTAGCTGCTCCTCCATCATAGTCCATCAATCGCAGGTGTCGGTTCATATACTGCATCACAAACTCGTCTGACCTCTGTCGAATATTTTGGAACTCGGTCCTTTTCAGGTTACAGACTGTAGGAGGGATGTATTTTCATTCGAACCTCTTTTTGAACTCAGCCCAGTCCTTAGGTTTCCCTTTTGACGCCATCGTAGTGCGCCACGAAACATCGGCCTCGCCAAACAATAAGGCTGAAGATATACTTGGCTGCATGTGTGTTGGCGTAGCCAATACATCATGTATCTTCTCATGGCTCCTCATAAACTTCTCTGCAGCCTCAAGGTCAGTTCCCTTGTGAAACTTCTCCGAATGATGTCTCATAAACTCACGAGCTTGCCTTGCCTCAATTGTCGCTCTAATACTCGTGTCGATAGGAGTACTAGCATACCATCTGTCGGTGTAGGTGGTACTATCTCTGTCTGAACCCGTACCTCCTCAGTCACTACAGGTCCTACAGGCACAGTCTGTGCCCTCAATAATCGGAGAATCTCATTGAGTTGCTGGCCATGTAAAGAGACCAACTGAGACATCTCATCAAGTCTCTGATGAGCATCCTTTGTACTGCCACCACTAGAATCCGGTTGATCGGCCATCGCTATTTGTCACGAAAGCGGGTTCTCGATCAAATTCTAGTTATCAGTAGAAATAGTATACAATACATTAAATATCTCATATAGTCCAATTTTTTTTCCAACTCTCCTCACTTCCCAACTAAGACTCAAGTTAAGTTCACAGGGTTCCACTCTAAGTTCAACCGTTGTCCTAACTTCTACCATTTGTCTTAATGGATAGTGATTTAAATAAAGAGCTAGGTCTTAAAACTTAGGCTCTGACACCAACTGTGACGACCCTAAATTTCACAATTCTAGAATTGGACACTGCCCGGCCTAGACCTATGCGAACCACCAAGCTAGTCTCGCTGAGTCACGCAGGCCTAGTCAGCTTTCCTTACCATTTTCCATTTATTACATATTTATAAGTGAAATTAATCAATTAGTAAGTCATTATCAGATACAAGGGAAACAATTAAACTCCAAACTACTCAATAAACTTCAAGAAACGCAAGTTAAGACAATCCTATGGTGTGGAAACCCCGTAATCATATCCACCATATGAATTAAAAGAGAGTATCGATAATATCTTACATGCCCAAGATCTCTCATAACCCATAATCCCATGTTTCAACAAAAACAATATAGATACTTAATACAAAACATACTCAATACGCGAGAGAAGAACGCCTCGTGGTCCTCGCCTTCAATCGCCTAGTACTAATCCCTTGCCTTTTTCTATTCACCGGTCTGTCCACCGTCACAAACTAGATGGTGAGTACAGTGATGTAGAGAGTAAAATACCAATAGAATCTTAACAACATTTCAAATGACACGTAAATGGCTAAACTAATATCATGCATGGATATCACGAAGAATATAGAAGACACCATGATAAGTGAATCACGAAGATAACGACAATAAATGAGTGTCAAGAGCACAAGCAAAAGAAAAGGCATCTAAGTATCCCAAGTCCATCAGGTTGCCACACTTAGTTTACAACATGACTTCTAAGACAGATTCTGGATCCACGCAAACCCAAGGCAGTCTAGAATAAGGCACTTAGCTCCAGGTCACACTTAGTTCGCATATAGGCATCGCAGCATCACACACAGTTCAACATACGGCCACTGCAATCCCAAACTGCGAGTTTAACCACGTCCAGAGTCCCTGTATTCACGGTATAGACCGAGAGCACCATGTTGTCCACTTAGACCCAAATATACCACTCATTAAGGAACCCAATCAAAATCAAGCCAATAAATCACCAAGGATAGATATAATCAAAGAGAATTCAAGAATGCATAATCCATCAGAAAATAGTGCTCAACAAACATAATAGCTGATTTAAATGCATAAATAAAATAATGAAAATACTCTTGCTGGTTTTACCCACAAATACCACGCGTAACTCCGCACTCGTAGCTCTCATACGCCACCAAAATGACTCCACACATTTGTTACCAATCCACTAAACACCGGGTAATCATTTATTTTTAACCATTTACACCATGTTAGAGCCTATTTGGAAAATCTTGATTTCTAAATGCACTTCCCATATTTTCCTTGATTTTTCTAAATTTCTTAACTATTTTTTTGTCAATTTCACGCTTTTCATGGTAAAAACCCTGACATAACGTCTCATAAGAACCCCAAATACTTCACTTTTCATGGAAATTCCCAAATTTCTCTTTATGTGATGAAAATACTTCACTTTTCAGGCCATGACCTGGTTTGACCCAACCGGGTCGGCCATGACACGTTTGGGTCATCTTCTCCAGTGTTGTTTGCTGGAAATTTCTAACGAACAGCACTACAACCCTTTTTTCTAGCCAATCCGAGATGGGAGGGAGGAGAGACCATGTCGTCTCCATCCTCGGACGAATTGCTCTTGCAGTTCGTTCCCTCCCCCATCACCACTATCACCGACCGCTACATTACATCAATGACAATAATAGTAACAATGTTTTACCTCCGAATAACCGACACCGCGCCTCAAAGCTTTCGATCTCCCTCCTCCGATGATCTCTCTTTTTCACGGACTCTTTCTTTCTCTCTCGAACTCTTTGGATCGATTGTGTGTGGTGGTGGTGGTTTTGGGGTTAAATAAAAAAGGTAGCCAAATTACTAAAATGCCCCTCAATCTTATCCTCTTTCTTAATAAGCCAAAGCCTTTCTTGGTCTTTGCATTTAAATTTTTTTATTTTTAATATATATATATATATATTACATACGTATACATATATAAATATATATTTGCCTACAATTTTGTTGTGCGCACCAACAGGCATACTCGGGCATGCACACAATCGTACGACCCAGGTGTGTCACCAATAACCACTTATATCACTCGGTGACCATTAATTTATTATTTTGTCAGTGTTTTATTTAAATGTATTTCCCCCGGGACACCGTAAACCTGTAATTTGCCCGTCGAAACCTATTCGACATGTTTTCTCAAGGCGATCACTACTCGTTTATCGACATCATCGCTCTATCACACAAACACGAGTATCACTCGATAGTACATTTCATCACACAAAAATAACATAAATTTTTGGGTTGTTACAATAAATGGGGGTTTGAAAATCCTAACCGGGGTGGTTAGTTAGTGGATGTAGATAGTTGAGATCAAACCACTATATATATCATGTATCATTTTTATCTCTTCTACCACGTTGTTCGTTGCATAGCATAGATATTAATTGTTTATGTATGCATTATCATTGATATTTAGCATAAAGTTTTAAATAATTGATAACGTCTCGGTTCACCCAATTCATCCTCCTCTTGTGTGTGGTTTCATTTACTTTGTGACACAGTGGATATAGAGGATCTTGATTTGTTCAATTTTTGTAGTAAACTAAGACAATATGCCTTGCGCCTGACATGATTATCAAAATTTAGTTTATACATTTTTGTCCATTTTGGTCATGAACAAATCCTAGTATCATGATAGACTTAGAGAATTTAGCCTGTGTATTTCTCATAAATGTGACCCACATTTACTATCATATAGGTGACATTTTTATTTTTCATTAAATGTGTAACATATCCTTTAACTTCTTCTGAACACATTTTTTATCTTAGGAATAAATGAATGTGTGTTCTTCTAACGAGCTTCATCCAACCAGTGTACCTATTAAACCTATTACATGGGATCTCTAATAATCTAGGTCAGGTTTCTGCCGGACTAAGCTCATTTATAAGCTTTAAACTCATTCTAATTGATAACAATATGACTTGATTTCTTGGTAAGTTATTTGTTATAGGATCTAAAATATTCTTATTTGACTTTACATAATCTATACTAATTACTCCACTTGATAGTAATTTTCATATAGTAATATGTCAGCATCTTATATGTCTTGACATACCATTATATACAATATTTTGTCTTTAGCTTGTGCTTGTTGGGAAATGTGCCCTAGGTCAATCCATTAACAGTCTTTATGAATACATTTTAGTTAATAAAATAGAGGATTTCATTTGCTGTTTATTATAATTGATTTGCATGTTTACATTATAATAAGATCCATGGGTATTTACAGAAAAATCCTAAATGTGCCTAGTCGATTATTATACTGGGAACTATAATGAATTAATACTAGTGTGAGTCTTGATTGATGATCATACGATGATCATACGTATAGGAATACGAATCAAGATCATGAGCACTTGTTAAGGAACAAAGTACTGGACCGACCCGCTATGAGAACATCACATGGATTAAGTCATAGTTGTTTCTCATGATAGGTATATTTTTCAGTCCTCTGACTTGAGATTACCAGAGACTTCAACATTAGGAATATAGTGATTTGACGCAATCAAACGTTGTCTTTATCCCGACGATTATAAAGGTTGTGATTGGTTACTATGTGAATAATGTGGTGAAGTTGTGTAATCGAGATAGAATTTGTCCCTCTCATATAAAGAGAGATATCCAGTGGACCCCTCGATGTGTTATACTGTTAAATGGCCTAGTCTAAGTGAATTAATATTGATGAATGTCACTTAGATGTTTTCAGTCTACCTAGAAATCGAGACTAGTACGATTGAACATGTTGGATGACAATTCCATGCCATATGTTTGATCAAAAGGATATCGTGTGACAAAAGGATGTTATATACACTATTGATTAGGTTGTATCGATTTGATATTCGTACAACTTGGGTAGTCATAATGTCTTGCTAGAGGCCGCTTATGACTTGTATACCAAAATGTGTTTTGGTACACTGCCAACGTTGTATGTGCCTATTGGTCGCCACTGAGAATGGTTTTGCGAGATTTTAAGATGGTTCAAAAAAATGAATTTTATATGATAAAATTCATGACATAAACGTCCTTGTAGTGTATTACACTTATACTTCTTTAAGTATGGGTATATGTATAATTTACTTAACCGTCCATATACAAGGGTTGTATAAATAGACGCTTTGAGTTAGAATACAAGTACGAAAGATTTAAAAAAGGGCTGAAACTTT
Organism: Stephania japonica; assembly: GCA_039657345.1. Taxonomy (NCBI): domain Eukaryota; kingdom Viridiplantae; phylum Streptophyta; class Magnoliopsida; order Ranunculales; family Menispermaceae; genus Stephania; species Stephania japonica. Next base: position 19,643,295 of record CM077557.1, read on the forward strand.
ATTTTCGTTTTAAGAAACAACTTAGTGTTTTTTGGTATGCTTTGGATTGTTTTGGAGAGAAATAAAAATGTTTGGTATTCTCTTGAAGCTAGCACTTTAAATCTCGGCCGTCGTTCGTGTGTAGACTGCTGATAGAGGGCGTTCGTTGTTGGCAGCGCCTTAGAGATCGATTAACCTTCAGAAAGGTACATTGTGAGTGAGGTATGATTAAGTTTTCATAGTATAAACGTGTTTTAATGGAATCAGATTCGGATCCTGTTGGGGTTTTTCTCAAAATTGTTTTGTAATCTCCACTGCGTATGAACCCCAAAACCCAACAGAGGTATGAAAGCCTTCGAGTTTGATTCCATTAAACTCTTTGCATGTTTTCTTATGATATATAATTGAAAGCATGTTAATAGTTGATGTATATATGATACACATAAGTTTTCTGTGAGATTTATTATCATGTTTTGTGTATATGATACATATATTCGTGATTTAATTGAAATTAGTTTCGTATATGCTAGTAACCATGTTAGGTTAATTTGAATAATTTTAATGAATTGAGTTTCGTGTTATATGATCCATGACACCATTAGGTTCGATTGGGATAGTAGTTCATGATTCAATTACATATTTGTGATTATTTGGATGAAGATCGAAATTGCAAATAATTAATTTTTGAAATTATTTATTTATCTTGTTATATCTATTTTGTTATGAAGTTTCTATTTGATAAAGATAGATAACAATTAGATTAGGAGATATATGCAAAATCGGTTTCATTATAACTATTGGATAGGAGATAAATATGGAGAAGTTTATTATTGGTGATATGCTAGGATTCAAATATTTAAAGTCCTAATTGGATTAGGATAAGATGATTCGTTAAATGTGGGCTCGAGTTAATTAAAAACGTTTTAATTGACTTAATTTTGGATAAATTAAGGGGTAAATTTAGTATAGTAAAATCAGCGAAAAATATGATTTTCTATAGCGAATTTCAATTTTCGAAATTGAGATTTGTCTTCTAAAAAAAAACCAGAACCGCCGTCTAACTAATCCTAGCGCACGGAAATTCTTCTATTAGTGAATAGCTTAAAAATTTTCTAAATTGTTTAGTGGTTCTACAAATCAATAAAATATATTATATTTCATTGTTTACTTAAAAATCACTAAAACTAAATAAAATTCCTCTATTAAATCTTAAGTCTTGTACCATCAAATTTTAAACTCTTATCAAGGCCTCGATCGCACTAATATAGTTTCAGCCATAGTTGGGTGTATTGTGTTATCTTGGTGAGATAAGTTAGGTAAGAGTTACCTAAATGTTTAAATTGGTCTGACTTAATAAAGCTATCAAAATAGTTTTGGACTTTAGGCATATGATGAGATAAAAACATGCTAAGACATAAGATGTTCTGTATCTCATAAAAGTATCTAAAATTACATAAGATGTAATTAGTAACTGTTACCTACCTAAATAATCTAGTTCTGTGTTTCATGCTATAGCTGTCGTAGAATTAGGTGAAATATGGATTTAGTCCCCTAAATAAACAATATGTTTTATGAGGGTTGTTATTTTAGTGGGAGTCTATTCCTCTATACTAAAATAAACTCTGCATAATCTTTATTGTAGATCAATGGCCTCTTCAAGTAACAATAATCCCCTGTCACTGCGATCTATCCTTGAGAAGGATAAGCTATCTAGGACTAACTTTCTCGATTGGTTCAGAAACTTGAGAATCGTTCTCAAGCATGAATGCAAGTTGTATGTTCTGGATGCTCCGATCCCTGAGGACCCACCAGCCAATGCTACGAAAACTGTGAAGAATACGCATAATAAGCGTGTCAACCATTCCACTGATGTTGCATGCATTATGTTGGCAACTATAGTTCCTAAACTTCAGAAGGACATGGAACTAATGGAAGCCTACGACATGGCTGTAACGCTGAAGGAAATGTTCCAACAGCAAGCTAGGCAAGAAAGGTTCGAGACAGTCAAGAACCTGCATTCTTATAAGATGACTGAGGGTGCGTCAGTTAGTCCTCATGTTCTAAAGATGAAGGGCTATGTTGACCAACTTGATAGACTTGGATTTCCCATAAGCCAAGAGTTAGCTACGGATTTGATCTAAATTCATTACTAGAGAGTTACTCATAATTTGTGATGAACTACAATATGTATAATATAGAGAAATCAATTTCAGAGTTGCATTTGATGCTCAAAACTGCTGAACAAAATATCAAGAAACCCTCTAGTAATGTGCTAATGGTCCAAAAGGGAAAGGGAATGAAGAAGAAAGGCAAAGGCAAAGCTAAAGTTGCCAAGGGTGCTGCTGCACCTGTCGCAAAGCCTATGGAACAAGTCAAGCCCCAGCCTGTTCCTGCTTCAAAGAACCAAAAGGAAAAGGAAGGAAATTGTCATTTCTGCCATGCACCTGAACATTGGTTCAGAAATTGCAAACTTTATCTGGAAGATCTAAAGAAGAAAAAGGGTAGTGCGACTACCACCTCAGGTATTTATGTTATTGAAATTAATTTATCCACTAGTGATTCCTGGGTATTGGATATCGGATGTGGATCTCACATTTGTATAAATGTGCAAGAACTCACTAGAAGTAGGAAGCTAAAAAAAGGAGAAGTCATCCTCCGAGTAAGGAATGGAGCAAGAATTGCTGCCCTGGCTGTTGGATCATATGACTTAGTCTTACCTAGTGGACTTATCTTAACTTTAAATAATTGTTATTTTGTGCTTGCCTTGAGCAAAAACATCATTTCTGTTTCATGCTTGGATATAGATGGTTTTGATTTTATTATTGCGAATAATAGATGTTCCATTTCTCGTAAAGGAATATTATATGCAAATGCTGATTTGTGTGATGGTTTTTATATTTTAAGCATGAAAAAGTCCACTGATACTCCAGTCTTTAACATAAATACAAAGAGATTTAAGTCAAATGATTTGAATCAAACCTATCTTTGGCATTGTCGTCTCGGGCACATAAATGAGAAACGCATAAAGAAGCTCCATAAAGATGGACTTCTAGATTCATTTGATTTAGAAACATATGAAACATGCGTATCTTGTTTACGAGGCAAGATGACTAAAAGTCCCTTTACTGGACACAGTGAAAGGGCAAGTGATTTATTGGGTCTAATGCATACTGATGTATGCGGTCCTATACACACAATGGCTAGAGGAGGTTATCAGTACTTCATTACATTTACTGATGATTTCAGCAGATATGGTTATGTATATCTTATGAAACATAAAGTTGAATCATTTGAGATGTTTCGAACATTTCAAAATGAAGTGCATAATCAACTTGGTAAAACTATCAAAACACTTCGATCAGATCGAGGTAGTGAGTATTTAAGCCAAGAATTTGATGATCATCTTAAAAATTGTGGGATTGTCTCCCAATTAACTCCACCAGCAACTCCACAATGGAATGGAGCTTCTGAAAGGAGAAATCAAACTTTATTAGATATGGTTCGATCTATGATGAGTCATGCGGATCTTCCATTATCCTTTTGGAGTTATGCATTACAAACTGCAGCTTTCACTCTAAATCGAGTTCCTTCTAAAGTGGTTGATAAAACACCATATGAGATATGGTATGGGAAGAGACCTAGTTTATCTTTTCTTAAGATTTAGGGTTGTGAGGCTTACGTAAAGCGTCAAGTCTCAGAAAAACTAGCACCTAAATCTGATAAGTGTTTATTTATGGGGTATCCTAAGGAAACAAAAGGATATTACTTTTATAATCCCGCTAAGAACAAAGTGTTTGTTGCTCGGTATGGTGCCTTTATGGAAAAACAGTTTATTTCAAAAGACATTAGTGGGAGAGAAATAAATCTTGAAGAAGTTCAAGAATCACAAATAAACACTGAACCTCTAATGGAAGTTCAACAAAGTTCTGAACCAGTTGAACCTCCGCAAGTGACACAAGGTCCACGTAAATCTGGTAGGGTAAGACATGAGTCAGAGAGATTCGGATTTCTCATTACTAATAGTCGTGATGTATTGCTTATGGATCAAAATGAGCCCACCACTTATCAAGAGGCTGCGTTTGGACCAGACTCAGATAAATGGCTAAGTGCCATGAACTCTAAGATGCAATCCATGTATGATAACCAAGTTTGGAACTTGGTTGATTTACCTGAAGGTGGTAAAACTATTGGATGTAAATGGGTTTTCAAGAAGAAAACTGACATGGATGGAAAAGTACATACTTTCAAAGCAAGATTTGTAGCAAAAGGTTTCAGGCAGACTCAAGGTGTTGATTATGATGAAACTTTTTCGCTAGTAGCCATGCTTAAATCCATAAAAATTTTAATTGTCATTGCTACATATTATGACTATGAGATATAGCAAGTGGATGTAAAAATAGCATTTCTTAATGGAAAGTTGCTTGAAGACGTGTATATGACACAGCTTGAAGGTCTTGTACATCCTGAGAATTCTAGGAAGGTATGCAAGCTTCAAAGATCTATTTATGGATTAAAGCAAGCTTCTCAGAATTAGAATCTTCGTTTTGATGAAGCAATCAAGGATTTTGGTTTTATTAAGAACGAAGATGAGCCTTGTGTATACAAGAAGGTCGTGGGAAATGTAGTTGTTTTTCTGGTACTGCATGTTGATGATATATTACTCATTAGAAATAACATTCCAACATTGCAGAGTGTCAAGTCTTGGTTAGGGAAGTGTTTCTCAATGAAAGACTTAGGAAATGCAGCCTATATCCTAGAGATAAGGATCTATAGGGATAGATCTAAGAGGCTAATCGGTCTAAGTCAGAGTGCTTACATAGACAAGGTGCTGAATAGGATCAGTTTGTAAGAATCTAAAAGAGGATTGTTGCCAATGTCTCATGGCATAAGTCTTAGCAAGACTCAATGTCCTAAGACAAATGATGAGCGAGACCGTATGAATAAGATTCCATATGGATCTGCTATTGGATCAATCATGTATGCCATGCTATGCACTCGACCTGATGTATCATATGCTTTGAGCATTACAAGCAGATATCAGTCAGATCCAAGTGAGAGTCACTGGATAGCAGTAAAGAACATCCTTAAGTACTTAAGAAGGACTAAGGAAGTGTTCTTGGTCTATGGAGGTTTTGAAAATGATCTAGTTGTAAATGGTTACACAGATGCAAGTTTTCAAACTGATATAGATCATTTTAGATCGCAGTCTGGATATGTGTTTACTTTGAATGGGGGTGCGATGGAAGTGGAAAAGTTCGAAGCAAGAGACTGTGGCAGATCCTACAACAGAAGCTGAGTATATTGCAGCGTCTAATGCAGCAAAGGAGGCCGTTTGGATCAAAAAGTTTATTTTCTGAACTAGGTGTAGTTCCAAGTATTACTAACCCTATTTGTTTGTATTGTGACAGTAACGGGGCAATAGCACAAGCTAAAGAACCTAGATCACACCACAGATCCAAACATATACTCAGCCATTTTCATCTCATCAGAGAAATTATTGAGAGGGGAGACGTAAAGATTTGCAGAGTACCTACTGAAGACAACGTTGCGGATCCACTGACAAAGGCTCTTCCACAAGCGAAACATGATGGTCATGTTAGATCATTAGGTATTAGATGCATGAATGATTGGCCCTAGAGCAAGTGGGAGATGTTGGGAAATGTTCCCTAGGTCAATTCATTAACAGTCTTTATGAATACATTTTAGTTAATAAAATAGAGGATTTCATTTGTTGTTTATTATAATTGATTTGCATATTTACATTATAATAAGATCCATGGGTATTTACAGAAATATCCTAAATGTCCCTAGTCGATTATTATACTGGGAACTATAATGAATTAAGACTAGTGTAAGTCTTGATTGATGATCATACGATGATCATACGTATAGGAATATGAATCAAGATCATGAGTACTTGTTAGGGAACAAAGCACTGGACCGACCTGCTATGAGAACATCACATGGATTAAGTCAAAGTTGTTTCTCATGATAGGTATATTTTTCAGTCCTCTAACTTGAGATTACCAGAGACTTCAACATTAGGAATACAGTGATTTGATGCAATCAAACGTTGTCTTTATTCGAACGATTATAAAGGTTGTGATTGGTTATTGTATGAATAATATGGTGAAGTTGTGTAATCGAGATAGAATTTGTCCCTCTCATATAAAGAGAGATATCCAGTGGATCCCTCGATGTGTTAGACTATTAAATGGCCTAGTCTAAGTGAATTAATATTGATCAATGTCACTTAGATGTTTTCAGTCTACCTAGAAATCAAGACTAGTACGATTGAACATGTTAGATGACAATTCCATGCCTTATGTTTGATCAAAAGGATATCGTATAACAAAAGGATGTTATATACACTATTGATTAGGTTGTATCGATTTGATATTCATACAACTTGGGTAGTCATAATGTCTTACTAGAGGCCAATTATGACTTGTATACCAAAATGTGTTTTGGTACACTGCCAACGTTGTATGAGCCTATTGGGTTGCACACTGAGAATGATTTTGCGAGATTTTAAGATGGTTCAGAAAAATGAATTTTATATGATAAAATTCATGACAGAAACGTCCTTGTAGTGTATTACACTTATACTTCTTTAAGTAGGGGTATTTATGTAATTTACTTAACCGTCTATATAGAAGGCTTGTATAAATAGACGCTTTGAGTTAGAATACAAGTACGAAAGATTTAAAAAAGGGCAAAAACTCTATTTTTGTTTTAAGAAACAACTTAGTGTTTTTTGGTATGCTCTGGATTGTTTTGGAGAGAAGCTAAAAGGTTTGGTATTTTCTCGGAGCTAGCACTTCAAATCTCGGCCGCCGTTCGTGTGTAGACTGCTGATAAAGGGCGTTCGTTGTTGGCGGCGCCTTAAAGATCGATTAACCTTAAGAAAGATACATTGCGAGTGAGGTATGATTAAGTTTTCATAGTATAAACGTGTTTTAATGGAATTAGATTCGGATCCTGTTGGGGTTTTTCTTAAAATTGTTTTGTAATTCCACTGCGTATGAACCCCAAAACCTAATAGTACTGCCATACAATCACAATGTATACATATTGTTGACACTGGTTTTAGCCAGAATGGAATATCTTCTTGGAAGTTTCTTAGCCATTCTTCTTCCTCAACAGTTTTATTTAAGTATACAAATTCTAATTCCATTGTAGAATGTGCTATACACATCTGTTTTGTTGATTTCTAAGAAATCGTAGCTCCTCCTAATGTAAAAATATATCTACTAGTTGACTTAGTTTCAGTTTTATCAGAAATCCAATTGGCATCACTATACATTTCAAGTATCGATGGATATTTTGTATAATACAATCCATAGTCTAATGTATGTTTTAAATACCTTAGTACTCTTATCAATGCTTCCAAATGATCATTATTTAGATTACTTGTATATCTACTACGTCTGTTCACTGCATAAGCGATGTCTGGTCTTGTAGAATTTATTAAGCACATCAAGCTTCCAATTACTTGGGAGTACATCAATTGAGAAATTGCACTTTTAGTATTTTTCTTAAGTTTGCAGTTTGGTTCAAATGGGTTACGAACAGGTTTACAATTAAATTGATTAAACCACTTCAATATTTTTCCACATAATGTGATTGGGTAAGGACATATCCATTATCATTTCTTTTAATTTGAATACCCAAAATGATATCTACTTGACCTAAGTCTTTCATGTCAAAATTAGAATTCAACATTTTCTTAGTTGAAATGATTATATCCTTATTTGTCCTAATTATCAAGATACCATCAACAAAAAGCCATACTATGACATATGAACTTTTCATTTCTTTGATGTAGACACATTTGTCACATTCATTAATTTTAAATCCATTTGCAATCATAGTATGGTCAAATTTCTCATGCCATTGTCTTAGTACTTATTTAAGTCCATATAGAGACCTAACAAGTTTGCAGACTTTGTTTTCTTGACCTTGAACCACAAATCCTTCGGGTTATCCTATATAGATCTCTTCATCTAATTCTCCATTTAAAAATGTTTTTCTTACATCTATTTGATATATATCCATATTATAAATTGCAACAATTGAAACTAACATCCAAATAGATGTAATTCTTGAAACTGGAGAATAAGTATCAAATTAATCCAACCCTTCTTTTTGCCAAAATCCTTTAGCTACTAAACAAGCTTTATATTTATCAATTGATCCATTGACTTTCAATTTTCATTTAAAACTCCATTTATAACCTATTAGTTTAATACTAGGAGGTAAATCAACCAATTCTCATGTGTGGTTAATTACAATGGATTTTATTTCACTATTTATGGCTTCTTTCCATAAAATAGCATCAATAGAAGTCATATATGTTTGTGGTTTAGTTTTAGTCAAGAAACTTATAAAATCTGATTCAAAACTCTTTTGAACTCTAGATCTTTTTCCCTTTTTGGTTCTTTATCTATGTTCCATGGTTCATCTCAAACTCTCTTCTTTGATGAGCTTAATTTTTCTTTTTTATAAGGAAAAATTCCTTCAAAGAATTGTACATCCGCATATTATATAATTGTATTAACATGGATATCACAAAAATCTATATGTTGCACTATTGCTAGTAAATCCAATAAATACGCAATCTATAGTTTTAGGCCCCAACTTACTTTTCTTGGTGATAGGGACTTGTACCTTTGCTAAACATCCACCACTTTTAAAATTTTGAAAGTAGGAATTCTACTTTTCCAGAATTCATAAGGAGACTTATTGTCTTCTTAATTAGGATTCTATTTAGGATATAATTTGCTATAATTAGTGCCTCACCCCACATGTTGCATGGAAGTCTCGAACTATTTAACATAAGATTTATCATGTCCTTAAAAGTTCTATTTTTGCTCTCTACGACACCATTCTGTTGAGGTGTATATGGTGTCGTAGTTTGGTATATAATTCCATGGCCACTACAAAATTCAACAAATTCAGAGGATTCATATTCTCCACTTTAATTCATTCTTATTGCATTAATCTTTTTATCTAATTGATTTTACACTTTAACTTTATGTCTTAAACATATCAAAAGCTTCATCTTTAGTTTTAATTAAATATACATAACAATATTTACTACAATCGTTTATAAAAGAGATGTATTAATTCTTTCCTCCTCTTGTAGGGGTTGATTATATGAAAATTTATGGGCCCAGAGAGTGTTGGGTCACATATGCACATTGTGAGTATACAAATGGGGTTAGAGCCCATCTTGCACAAAACCAATTGGCTAGTGCTACGATCCAATTTACACCACTTATATACCACACCAACTCTTATTATTTTTTCAATGTGGGATTATATACTCCAACACTCCCCCTCAAGTGCAACAAGGCTTGAACTAGTTGTCACTTGCCAAATACAAACCTACTCTTAGAGGTCCGTACAAACATGCCTAGGCCTACTCTTATAGGCTTTGGGTTCATAAACGGGTCTAAACTCCACCGTTATCCCAAATAGGGCTTCAAATATAAGCTCAAGATCATTCATCTCTGATACCATATAGAAATTCATGAGCCTGAAGAGTGTTGGGTCACACACACATGGTGGGTATACAAATTAGGTTGGAACCTATCTTACATAAAACCAATTGGCTTGTGGTAAGTTCCAACCTACATCACTTATATACCATACCAACTCTTATTATTTTTTTTAGATGTGGGATTATATACTCTAACAGATTATAGACTCAAATGTCACTATGTATTAATCCTAACAATTCATTTGACCTTTTTTTATACTGTTTTAAAGGATTTCCTAACAAACTTAGAGGTGCAAGTTTGGCATTTGTGCTTTGCATCAAAAATGAATTTAAGTACCAATTGAGATTAACCATTCTATTTATAGACCTACTATTTACATGCCCTAATCTAGCATGCCAAACATCATAAGAATCTACCGTATAAATAGAAACATTTTCACTTTATTCATAGCATTAGTAACATTAAATTAAGTTTGAATATTCCATCGACTAGGTACCCTCTTCATATATAGTCCGTAGTTTTACATAACACAACCTTATCGGGTTCAAACACTAGTTTGAATCCCCTTTTAGTAAGGAGAGTACGCAAGACTAGGTTATTTCTAATTTCAGGAACATAAAGAACATCAAAGTAAGAGTTTTTCATAAGTAAATTTTAGCAACACTTTTCCTTTTCCTTTGACACATGAAGTAGATGAATTCCCTATGTAGAGTTTTTCATCATTAGTAACATTTTTAAAGGTTGAAAATAGTGCCTTGTCGCCACAAATATGCCTAGTGGCTCCCGTGTTATTGTCAATCATATTGACCTCAGAAATTACAACAACCAATTCTTCTTTTGTAGTAGTTGCATTGGCTTGATTTTTTTTAGCGAAATTTCCAAAAAGTTGATCTTTGTGGTGAAAACATTCATGAGCCTTATGTCTAGGCTTTCTGCACATCCAACAATTTCCTTTAACTTTCTTAAAAAGCTTGCCTTTAGATGCAAAGTTGTTCGAAGTCTTCACAAAAAACTTCTTTCCTTTGTTCTTCTGAAATTTGGATTTTGAAGACTCTCCTTCAACTACGTTTGCCTTTGCGATCAAGGTAGGTACTTCAACTTTGTCTCCCTTGTGATGGTCTTCTTCAACTTGAAGCCTCATAATCAAGTCCTCTATAGTCATCTCTCTCCTTTTGTGCATTAAATAAATCTTAAAGTCTTTCCATGAATGAGGTAACTTCTCAATAATTGCACCAACTTGAAAGTGTTCATTGATAGAACATCCCTCTACATGCAATTCATGAATCAAGACTTGGATTTCCTCTACTTTCTTGATGATAGTTTTGGAGTCCACCATGAGATACTTGAGAAATTTACCAATTATGAATTTCTTCGCATCGACATCTTCTATTTTGAGTTTTTTCTCAAGATTATTCCATACTTCCTTTGTTGTGTCATATGATGAATATATGTCATATAAGTTTTCATCCAAGCAATTAAGGATGCAATTTCGACAAAGAAAATCAAAGTTTCTCTATTTCTTAATGGACATAAGAGTCTCCTTCGAGAAAGGATCCTCATATGTCTTAGGTTCATCCTCTCTCATAATATGTGCAAGGTTGAGGGTTGTCAAGTAGAACAACAATTTTTGTTGCCACCTCTTAAAATTCACTTTTGTGAATTTTTTAGGCTTTTCTTCATGCCTCTTGAATCCACTCCCTTGGATGTCTCAGTTTTTTCTTCTAGCTTCTTAGAGTTGTTCAAACTCGATTGTTCCATTATTTTCAGAATTTCTGAAATTCACTAAACATAACAAAGTCTCTGAGATTTCTGAAATTTTTGTCTTAGATTGTTATGCAAACAATCAATAATGATACCAATAGATATAAATAAAAAAAATTAGCAAATATTTAATAACAGAACTAACCAACAAATAAAATTTCTAACAGGAGCTTGCATGGAAGCAATGTCCTAAGACAAATTTCCTTGAATTCGGTGATAAAATTTTTTCCAATGATCTGCCCCAAGAATACAAGCAAATGCCTTTCAAAATGAAAATCACTAAGTTCGAAAATCTACCAAACTGCAATTTTTCTTCTTTCTAGAAATATTTAATCCAAAAAAACCATTAAGTTTCCTGTGTTTTAGTTCCATTTAAATAGAACTTGAAAACTGAATCAAACCAAGGTGACTGTACAAATTCAAAAATAATACCCATTACCAGATAGTCGCACCTGTTAACAAAATAATGAAATTAACTATCAACAATTAATTTTGGAATTAAAACTATTAAGTTTAAAAATAGAAAAATACTTGATTTTACTAACAAATCTAAGCCCAAGGCCCTATTTATGACTTTAAATATAAATATTATATATGTACACCCTATTACCCAATGAATGCCACTTGGGCGCTATCCATTGGGTTTCTCTAAAGCTTTGTTTTAGAGAAGGTGTTTGTATATAAAGAGTTTGTACTATTTGAAGTGACTAATGTGGGACTAAAGAGTGTTTCTATTCAAACTCAATCTCAAGTTCCAATAGGTATATCGAACTTCTTTTGAGCAATTGTATGAAGCATCCGTTTATCAGAGCATATTCATATATTGGCAAGTTTGTATTTGGATATAAAGGAAAAGTTATAATTTCATTATTCTTATATCTTGAGTTGTATCTTTATGTGATTTTGAATTTATATTATTGGATGGTGACAAATGAAACAAGTTTTTTCCAAATATAAATCTCAAATCGAAGGGAAACGCGGATTCCTTTTGCTTGCAGCATTAGAGTTTTTGCCCACTACATGATTATATAGTTTGGGACTTGCCTATATTTCTATTGGTGGGTTTCTAGCCTCAGTAATCTTTGTGCTTTGTCCTTTAGGTTTGTAACGACCCAAAAATAGTTATGTATGTGTGACAATATGTACTACCCATTTATACTCATGTCTATGTAACAGGACATGGCCATCGAGGTATGAGCAGAGTTCGCCAAGGAAAACGTGTCGAAACAGGTACTAGGTGGGAAAAATATAGGTACACTGGTCTGGGAAACGATTTTCGTATATGACCAGAATAATTATGATAATTAATTAATATGGGTGTTTTTCAAAAAGAAAATTGATATGGTAATATATTCGGGAATTAATATTTTTATTTGCACACGACGGTACAAGTCGAGTTGCAGGCCGGATGTCATAATACTAGAGGAAAACCAATTATTGATCCTTAAAATAGGATGGGACCAAAGGACCAAGTACCCATTTGTGTTAGAAAAGTGGTTGGATGGAGTGATTTAGAGCCGCAAGATGAACCTAGAGATGGAAAAATAAGTCAAGATGACTTGGAGACTATAAAAAATGTGTTTTGATGAGAATTATCAATTTTTCTCTCTCCTCCAAAACTAAAATCCAAAAATAGTGTTGAGGTCTCTATGATTTTGAGTGGAGATTAAAGGCAAGGGATCGACCAACAATGTGAATAAATGTTAGATCTCGTTTCCTTGTTCGATATTCGATGTTTTGCTCGTGTTTTTCGGGCTTTGTCGAAGTTTGTGAGAATAACACTTTCCACTGGAGTTTTTGGGTTTTCAAGGGTGTTTTGAAGATGGTTTTGGTGATCATTCAAGGCATGTATGTGTTGGTTGTTGTGTTGTTTCAAAAGTGTTGATTTTTTGGTCAATTTTTAATGATTTTTGGGTTGAGTTATGGAAAGTATTATATGGACGGTGTTTTATGAATTAAAGGTGGTTTCAGGAGCTGAAATGTATCATCCCCTAATTCCATTACGGCGATACTCGACCTAAAACCCTAATTAAGCTATTGTAAATCAGATCGAACCTAATTAGAGTCAGCAACCTTTTACCTATTTCTGACAACAACCTGTATATCTTATATCAAATAAACAAATTAAAATAAACACAACAAAAAATTTAAAACTTTTTTGAGAAATATAAGATATACAAAACCGGTATAATCCTTGGTATTAAACTCATACTCCCACCTTGATTATTGTAAAATAATATTCATTACAATACCTATATAACAAGAACTTATTACATCGAAGAGAAAGCATTAAACTCCTACACTTCTCCAATCCTGAGTTCCAAGTCATAGTGCACGCCCATTACCTGGAAATTTTAAGGTGGGTGAGCTCCTAAATGCTTAGTAAGTTACTCTTATACCAACCATCAATTATCAACTAATATAAGGCAATGGATAACAACATGAATTCAACACATGTCTAAAGGAGCATTTGAATCAATATAAACTATATACAGATGCAAGTTCATTGGTCCATTGTAATGTACCTGTGATTTGTATTTTCAATTTCAATAGTTGAACAGAGTTGCATTCCTACATCTTCAAGAACCAGTCACTGAGCGTCTGACCAATTCCCATCGATGTGCCTCCAACTCAAATAAATAGAGTCACACTCTCACATCGTTACTAAACCAATCACTAACCATCTGATTGGTTTATGACTGATGTTCTACCAACTCAATATGAAAAAATTGATCATGATATTCCAAAGTCGTTAGGGGCGTGGTGATGAGAAACTGCCCCAACACAGTTCCAAACCCCAGGCCGATTCGTCCCACCAAACCTTTTCTCGAATTCATTTTTCATTTAAAACATTTTTGTAAAACAAAGTCAAATCATGGTACATTTTCCTATTCCCAGTCCAGAACGCTACGTGCTCTAATAATACTATTTTACATTACATAAGTGATAAAAGATACGAGTCCCACTTACTTGTCCTAAGCTTTCCTAAGATTTTCTCTAGATTTTTCGAGCTTTCCAGGGTTCCATCATGTTTCCCAAATCCGGAACACCTATGTCATACACATTGGTATTAAGTCGGGTCCAATGTTTACTAATTGTAATCTTTAAACCGACCCCAAAGCTCACACTAAACAACCCAAATCCAAATAGTTATCACTGTTCACACTGGCCAATGCCTAGCACGCTGGCCAACTGCTCTTTTTACTGTTACGCCTAGATCGGCCAGTGCGTTAGGGCCCATACCCAATGCACTGGTGGACTGCGTTCCTACAACCAGCCACCTTCGACTTACACAAATCTGACCCAAACGGGATCCAAACACCCTACAAACTTAGAGACGACCTCACACAAGGACTTACTACATATATACATAATCACAACGATCACCAATCAAAACTTCCTAAGAAAAACCACCACACAAACATAACAACGACAAACAACAACAACACCTCACTTCATCGTCGTCACCTCCATCTCGACTTCCTCAACGCCACGAGCTCCCCATCCCGAGCTCTACTCCTCGTATTTGATCTCTCCATATTCCTCTTACCTTTTTTCCCTTGTTTTCTCACTTTCTTCCTCTGTTTATAAACGAAAAGAAGAGGTGGTGAAAATAATATAAAATAACTGCCTCTAGATACGCATTGCGTAATCTTGAGGATCCTCTAAGTTATCCCTTTGACCTTACTGGCTAGCGCGCTGCCTTGTTTTTTAAACCGACTTATCACTTGCGGTTTATATAATATATTAATATTATATATATATATATATATCTTTATATATCCTAATATATAAACATATATATCAATATATATATATATATCCTTGTTTAAACACCATTTCTCGATTCTCATGCACGGCACCGAGTCCCCTTATTGTGCACCTATACTCACGACTCTCGTGGGTCTACTCGTTACTCATTCACGGTGTCTAATGTCTTAAAATTTATTTATTATTTCCCTATCCATATATATTTATATATACTCCACAATATATATAAATATATACGCCTATAATAATGCATACATGAGCGTAATACACACTAATGAGCACACCCAGGCGTAAACTCTATCACGAGTCTCATGTGTGTCCTCCTTGACCCATATGTGGTATTAGGCGTTCCCTCTATTCTCCAATTATCCGTTTATTAATCATTGTGCTTCCATTCATACATACTAATACACACTAAACAAACACAATACAACATAGAAATCTACACACACACTAATCGTAGCTAATTAGGCTTAACTACGAGCCTAACTCGGGTTAATTAAAATTTAAATTAACACTAATCACGTTCTTAAGGTAATGGGCCATTACAGTTTCCCCAATTTAGCAACAATCTACACATTACCAATAGTTTCAAAAGAGTAATGGAAATTATCGATTCCAACATCTCAATTGATGGTATGCCTGTGCAAGGCTTCATTCATTCATCAATATTATCTATCTCTCTAAAGAGATAAGAGAAGTTCCTACTATAATTACAACTCATATCCTTTTTCTTATTCAAAGTATAGACATCATAAATTACTTTGCATGGGTGATTCCTTATAGTGAACTCATCATTTTCCCTATTTTGGGTTATTTATTTCACCTCTAATCTTTTTTCACTCTGATCAATACTATATTCTTCAAACTCTCATAGATTGAAAACTTCTTCAAATCACATTACACCAGTTTTACTGATTTCCATCATTTTCATCTATCTTTTAGTAATTCCTTTAAGATTCTCTAATCTTAGGAAAGACTAAAAGACTTCAAACCCTTTCACATGATACAACTGTACTTCAAACCCCATAATGAATGAATAAACTTGCACAATCTGTCCATTGAATGGACTTATACTTTAATCGGGATTTCTATCCCTGTCTTAATCCTAAGACTCATCCTTGCAATTGATTACATTCATTGTTTGAAATACATATTTCTATCTTTTTCCTTATTAGTTGATATCTTACAATTGTTTGGTACTCTTACCAACACAATTGTTTCATATTAGTTCCTCCTAAAATATATCAAATGTATATGCTACAATCTCTTGCTTTATTATATCGACAAACAACTACATGGACAAAATTCTTGGATCAACATCCAATTTTTCCCTAACCTAAGTATAATCAAGCAATTCTTATAGTCAAACTTCATTTCAATTCTCTCTCAAGACATCCTTTATATCATGTATGACTTATCTCCATTACATTATGAAGCTAATTGAATATATAACACAATGATACTACAACTCTCTTTATACCTTATTTGTATCATTCAATCATTCCAAAAATTACACTACTTTTCTGACTATGTGTTGAATATAAGACAATCCTCCAATTGTTTTAATCTCAGTCCATTTAAAATTCAACACATGTCTTAGTGGTTTACAATTGAAACTTAACATTGGCACTTACAATTTCTGATATACACCAGCTTATCATCAAAGCTCATATAACTTTACGACAATGCTTATGTCTTTTCTACGTCTTCAACTCTTTTTATATTTTTCATCATTGTCAACACAATGATAATCTTATTCCAATAGAGCTCAACAACTCTACCTACTCCATTAATAAACATAACATGAGCTCTAGTGAGTTTCTATGATTTTTACCATAATCTTTTCCATTATCAAGCCACCGCTTGACCTTATATTATTTACTTATGATCTTTACTCAATGATAACCAAATCTCAATCAATGATTGAGAACTATTGGTTTCATTTTAGTCAACTACATGAGTTGTCAATTCTGATAAATGAATATTCATTCGTGATCTAATTTAAACTAATTCATCACTTAAATTGAGTTCTCAGAGTCATACGATTCCTATAATACATCAAAGTAAAATGGAATTGATCATTGGTTGGGTATTAAAAATCAAGTAATTGATGAATCCTCTAACCTACATTATGATAAGATTTCAAGCAATTCTAATAAACACATTACTTGAAACCTTAGATTCACAATCTTACATTCATAAAGCTTGCATTTCCATTACGGATATACTACTCTTTACCCAAACTATTTGAATTTCGAGCGATAATTGTGTTTCTATGAGTCACCATTCATAGCATGTTAGATATTCGTCTCCTAAAAGTTTCTATTTGGAGAAGCAATTAACATCAACATCTTAATATACTATGTCCTCTATTCATTCCCAGTATCATACATTATTTTTTGGATTCTCAATCCTTAACTTCATTGGCAACTCATTCTCCCCAATTTAAACTGTATCAGTTTAAAAGATCGGACCAAAACATCCCACTAGCTCACTGTTATGTTTTCTCAACTTACCTGATTAATTATAGTACACTACTTGTCTATGTCAGATATCTCTGATGACAAGAGTGTCATGTCTTCAAATCTTTCTGCCTAAATGCCCAAAAAGATTCTTAGATGAGTTGATGTTAAATCTCTACATCTGACCTTCCCAGTCCTTAGGTTCGCATTGTTGAAACTAACTCTTCATAAGTTTTCACTTCCAATTTCAATTTGACATTAAGTAAAAGTGATAATAGTCCAACAGACAAGATAGAGTTGACCAAAAACATGGATTTTTCCTAAAATCCTTCAACTCTCATATTTTGTTGTGACTATTTACCTTTAATATAACTTCACCCTCAACTCATTCTTTACATCCTAGCATTGATCTTGTAATAACCCCTAATTTTAATTAGAGAATATTCAGCCTGAAACCCAAATTAAGCCCCAGTAAACCTGATCGGACCTAATTAGAGCCAGCAGCCTTACCACATTTCCTGGCAACAACCTGTATATCTTGATTTAAATAAACAACATAAAACAAACGCAACGAAAAATTTAAATCTTTTTCGATGAAACACAAGTTATACAATACTGGCATGAATATCGGTATTAAGCTTGTATTCCCACCCCAATTATTACAAATTATGGAGCAAAATAATTTATATATATATAACCAGAAACTCACTGCACCGTAGAGAAGATACTAAACCCCTGGTCTTTTCCTTTCCTGAGTTCCAAATCCTAGCGTATATCCATACCTGGAGATGTTAAGGTGGGTGAGCTCCTACTTGCTTAGTAAGTGACTCTCATACCAACCATCAACTACCAATTAATATCAAGACAATGTATAACAACATGAATCAAATGCATATCTACAGGAGCATATGAATCAATATAAACAATATATATATAACAGATGCAAGTTTCCTTGGTTCATTGCAATGTACCTGTGATTTGTATTTATAATATTCGTATTTGCACTGAGTTGCCCTCTCACATTCTTGAAGAACCAGTCACTGGGCATCTAACCAGTTCTTGTCAATGTGCTGATAACTCATAAAACATCGAGTCGCACTTACTCATCGTCACTAAACCAATCACTGCTCATCTAATTGGTTTATGATTAATGAGCTACTAAACCCAATTGAAAAGCATTAATCGGAATAATTCCCAAGTCACTGGGGGCGCGGTGATGGTTAGCAACTTCACCACAATTCCAAACCCCAGGCCGATCTATCCCGTCAAACCTCTTTCTGAATCCATTTTTCATTTCAAAACATTTTTGTAAAACCAAAGTCAAATCACGGTACATTGCCCCATTCCCAGTCCAGTACACTACATGCTCTAGTAATACTATTTTACATTGCATAATTGATAAAAGCTACGTGTCTCACTTACCTGTCTTGAGCTTTCTAGGTTTTACCAACTTGTACGACTCCCCAGAGTCCTCAAACCTTTTCACATTGGTTCATTACCTAAAATAGACCAATTGTTATTAATTTAAGTCTAATATTCATTTATTAATACTTCTAAACTAGTCTCATTCAAATCTAGAATCCTGGAATCTAGTTTCTAACATATTATGCCATTTCATGCTTTTCGAGGTAAAAACCCCGATATAAAGTCTCCTCCGACTTTTGAATTTTTCATTTTCCATATAAATTTTTCAATTTCTATTTGTTTGGTCAAAATACTATTTTTCCATAAATTTTCCTATTTTTCTGAATTTTCTTTTCTATTTTCTCTCTTTTCTTTCTTCTTTTTTTATTTAATTGCCCTTGAACCGGGCCGAATCGGCCCGGTTCAGGGTCATCCCCTTCCTCACGAACAGAGCAACATCTCTGCTTCTGTTGCTTTTTTTTTCTTTTTGATTGAGGTTGGCTTCCAACCCCAACCCCAATCGTTCTTAATCATTCACAACAGCAGGGAAACACTCTCCCTTTCACTGTTCTTGTTTCGGCCGTGGCTAACGCCAAGGCTGAACCTCACCAACCTCAACCAAACAACAACACCAACACAACTGAAACAACCACAAACCAACTCACCTCGAGCTCTCCTCGATCACGCGAGCCCTCGCCTCCTCTCGACTCCTTCTCTTCTTTCTCCTCCCGATCTCGGTTTCTCTCTGTTCACACTTCTTCTTCTCTCGGTTTCAACTTATCAGTGAAGAAGGCGGTTTAAATGGGGAAAAAGACCAAAATACCCCTCCCATTTTATCTCTTTCTTTACAACCCAATACCCTTAATGGTAATTTTACATTTTTCAGATTTTATTATATATATATATATATTTATATATATATATCGATTTATATATAAATATATATATATTTATCTCTTGCGCCTCAAATTCTGGTTAGCATGCCAACGAGAACTCTCGGGCGTGCACACCATAGTACGTCCTACATGTGTCACTCGTGACCCCATGCATCACTCTGCATCTCGACAATTCACCATTATTTATTTATTTTCCATTTTAATATATATTTATATATATCCATAATATATATATATATATATAAATATATATATATTTATATCTATAATTAAGCCTATAATTACGTAATTTCTACCGCCGAGCACACTCGAACGTCAACGCTATCCCACGTCTCATGTGTGTCTACATGACCCACACATGGCATTAGGCATTCTCTCATTAGTCCGATTATTCACGTATACATACTAGTACACACCAAACAAACACAATACATCACGCAATTCTGCACACACATTAGTCGTGATGATTCGAGCTTAACCACGAGCCTAACTTAGATTAATTTAGATTCGGATTACTGTTAATCACGTGCTTAACATAATGGGTCGTTACAGATCTACACATCAAGTTGGTATTCTCATATTTCATTTCCTTAAGTGTGGCTCTACCACAACATCATTCCTTTCTTTTTATTGCTCTATTAGTGAGTGTCGTTATACCACAACAACACTAATAAGCCTTTTTCACATTTTACTTTACCTTCAATATGTGCAGCTACACCACAACTATATTGACAGGCTTCATTTCACTATTCCAATATGGATAAACACCATATCTAAAATTCTATACTTCATAATCACTCATGAAGTATACATAATCTAGTGGTTACCTAACTTTAATCAGGTTCTCATCATCATTCACCATTATATCTCTCATTGAATGACTTTTTAATCTTACTTAACTAGTCTCATTACTAGTATTTATTCCACTCAAAGTGAATATCACCTTTAAGTTTCAATATAAGTCATTCAATGTATGGTTCACGTTTTAATGTCCCTTCGCCTGACATATGTTTCTAAGTCCAGGACCAATCCTTCCTTCTACACTTACTATTATTACTCAAATAATATCAGAGAGAATTAAGATCATTAGAGACTATTTAATAGGAGACTTATCTTTAAACTCTTCCCTTTCTATACTCATATCATCAGGATTTAGGTTTCAACAAATCCCAATCCTTGATATTTTCTCAAGAGACTTTGAAGTATACAAACCATCAAATTTATCATTCTACTATCTTCCTTTATCGTATCATTACTGAATTCTAGGTTCCCAAGAACCCTTACCATCAATACTATTTTAACTTTTCAAGTCATAGATGTGAAATAAGACTTTCAGAATTCCTTATATGCAAGACAAAGACAACTATATCTATCACATAGATATAATAAAGCTCAACAAATACATACTTAAAATTTTATCTTTCATTACCCCCCAAAATATCGATAAAACCATTTATTTAATCTTAAGTTATCCCTAACTTAAGAACCAAACTCCAAATCAGTCAACTTAAATCTCCACCTAATATATAGATAATGACTCAAGACTCCAAATCTAATCGGTATCAGAATTATCACAACATTTGAAACCCATTCGAAAGTGATAACCTCAATCCATGATACTCACTATATCAAAGGTATTCCATTCAATTATCAGTGGAATAATAATGCCAAGCTCTACAAGCTAGGCTCTGATACCAGTTATAGCATCCCAAAATTTTATTAAGGCGATACTCGGCCTGAAACCCTAATTTAGCCCCGATAAACCAGATCGAACCCAATTAGAGCCAAAAGCCTTATACCTATTTCTGACAATAACATGTATATCTTATATCAAATAAACAAATAAAAATAAAACACAGCTAAAAATTTAAAAATTTTTTGATAAATATAAGATATACAAAATCAGTATAATCCTCGATATTAAACCTGTATTCTCACCTTGATTATTACAAAATAATATTCATTACAATACCTATAAAACAATGAAACTCATTACATCGAAGAGACGACATTAAACTCCTACGCTTCTCCAATCCTGAGTTTTAAGTCCTAGCGCACACCCATTACTTGAAAATGTTAAGGTGTGTGAGCTCCTACATGCTCAGTAAATGACTCCTATACCAACTATCAATTATTAACTAATATCAAGGCAATGTATAACAAAATGAATTCAATGCATGTCTAAAGGAGCATTTGGATCAATATAAAGAATATATAAATAGTTCCAGGTTCATTGGTCCATTGCCTGTGATTTGTATTTTCAATTTCAGTATATGAACAGAGTCGCACTCCCACATCATTAGGAACCAGTCACTGGGCATCTGACCAGCTCCTATCGATGTGTCGTCAACTCAAATAAATAGAGTCGCACTCTTACATCGTCACTAAACCAATCACTGATCATCTAATTGGTTTATGACTAATGTGCTGCCAACTCACCAGGAAAAAATTGATCGGGATATTCCCAAGTCACTAGGGATGTAGTGATGGGAGGCCGCCCCTACACAGTTTCAAACCCCAGCTCGATTTGTTCTACTAAACCTCTTCCCGAATTCATTTTTTATTTAAAACGTTTTTGTAAAATAAAGTCAAATCACGGTACATTGTCTCTTTCCTAGTTCATAACACTACGTGCTCTAATAATACTATTTTATATTGCATAATTGATAAAAGATACGAGCCCTACTTACCAGTCATGAGCTTTCCTAAGATTTTCTTCGAGTTTTCCCAGCTTTCCGGGGTTCCATCACATATCCCAAATCCCGAACACCTATGTCATACCCATTGGTATTAAGTTGGGTCCAATGTCTACTAATTGAAACCCTTAAACAAACTTCAAAGCTCACGCTAAGCAACCCAAGTCCAAACAATTATTCACTATTCACACTGGCCATCGCGCTAGAGCCAGTGTCCAGCATGCTGGCCTGCTGCTTTTTTTACTTTGTTACGCCTAGATAGACCAGCACCTTAGGGCCCATCCCCAGCGCGTTGGTCGACCGCATTCTTGTAACTAGCCACTTTCATCTTACACAAATCTAACCTAAACATGGTCCAAACACCCTGCAACCTCAGAAAGGGCATCACATGAGGACTTACTAAACATATACATAATCACAACGATCACCAATCATCAAAACTTCCCAACCGAAACCACCACACAAACACAACAACGGCAAATGACAACAACAGCTTACTTCATCGTCGTCACCTCCATTTCGACATCCTCAACTCCATGAGCTCCCCATCCTGAGCTCTACTTCTCGTCTCTGATTTCTCCTTCTTCCTCCTGCCTTCCTTTTTCTTCCTTGTTTTCTCACTCTCTTCCTCTGTTTATAAACGAAGAGAGGAGGCGATGAAAATAATATAAAATTGTTGTCTTGAGATACGTATCGCATCATCTCATGGATCCTCAAAGTTATCCCTTTGACCTTGCTGGCTAATGCGCTAACTAAAATGGCCAATGTGCTACCTAGTTTGCTAAATCGACTTATCACTTGCGATTTATATAATATATTTAGATAATATATATACATATATATAGATATATATACATCCTAATATATAAACATATATATCTATATATATCCTTGCATAGCCACCATTTCTCGATTCTCGTGCACGCCACCAAGTCCCCTCGTTGTGCACCCATACTCGCGACTCTCGTGGATCCACTCGTGACTCATTCACGGTGTCTAATGTCTCACAATTAATTTATTATTTCCCTATCCATATATATAAATTTATATATACTCCACAATATATATGTTGGGAAATGTGCCCTAGGTCAATCCATTAATAGTCTTTATGAATACATTTTAGTTAATAAAATAGAGGATTTCATTTGTTGTTTATTATAATTAATTTGCATGTTTACATTATAATAAGATCCATGGGTATTTACAGAAATGTCATAAATGTCCCTAGTCGATTATTATACTGGGAACTATAATGAATTAAGACTAATGTGAGTCTTAATTGATGATCATACGATGATCATACGTATAGGAATACGAATCAAGATCATGAGTACTTGTTAGGGAATAAAGTACTGGACTGACTCGCTATGAGTACATCACATGAATTAAGTCATAGTTGTTTCTCATGATATTTATATTATTCAGTCCTCTGACGTGAGATTACCAGAGACTTCAACATTAGGAATACAGTGATTTGACACAATCAAACGTTGTCTTTAACCGGACGATTATAAATGTTGTGATTGGTTACTGTGTGAATAATGTGGTAAGGTTGTGTAATCGAGATAGAATTTGTCCCTCTCATATAGAGAGAGATATCCAATGGATCCTTCAATGTGTTAAATTGTTAAAAGGCCTAGTCTAAGTGAATTGATATTGATCAATGTCATTTAGATGTTTTCAGTCTACTTGAAGATCGAGACTACATGTTGGATGACAATTCCATGCCTTATATTTGATCAAAAGGATATCGTATGACAAAAGGATGTTATATACATTATTGATTAGGTTGTATCGATTTGATCTTTGTACAACTTAGGTAGTCATAATGTCTTGCTAGAGACCGCTTATGACTTGTATACCAAAAAGTGTTTTGGTACACTACCAACATTATATGAGCCTATTGGGTCGCACACTAAGAATGGTTTTGCGAGATTTTAAAATGGTTTGGAAGAATGAATTTTATATGATAAAATTCATGACAGAAACGTCCCTGTGGTGTATTACACTTATACTTCTTGAGTAGGGGTATATGTGTAATTTACTAAACCGTCTATATACAAGCGTTGTATAAATAGACGTTTTAAGTGACAATACATGTATGAAAATTAAGGGCCAAGACTCTAATTTTCCTTTTAGAAACGAATTAGGGTTGATTGGTATGTTCTGAATTATTTTAGAGAGAAACCAAACATTTAGTATTCTCACGAAGCTAGCACTTTGAATCTCAGCCATCGTTCGTGTGTGGACAGCTAGTAGAGGGCTTTCGTCATTGACAACATTTTAAAGATCGATCAACATTCTGAAAGGTATATTGCAACCGAGATATGATTTAGTTTTCATAGTTTAAACATTTTAATGGAATCAGATTTGGATCCTGTTGGGGTTTTTCTCAAAATTATTTTGAAATTTCTGATGCGTATGAACCCAAACACCATCAATTGTATCAGAGCCTTCGAGTTCGATTCCATTAAGTTCTTTGCATGTTTTCTTCTGATATATACATTATATATGATTGAAAACATGTTAATAGTTTATGTATATACAATATACATAAGTTTTATGTGAGATTTATTATCATTGTTTATGTATATTATACTTATTTTCGTGATTTAATTGAAATTAGTTTTGTACATGCAAGTTACCATGTTAGGTTAATTCGAATAATTTTAATGAATTGAATTTCGTATTCTGTGATTCATGACACCATTAGGTTTAATCTTTATTTTCGTGTATTGATGCATGGATGAAATCTTTGTAATTCAGTATGCATATTTAGGTTACATTAATTTAAGTTTCTTAAATTGTATAAGTCTGAATGTTAATTCGAAACTAATATGATTAGATTCGATTGAGATAGTAGTTCATGATTCAACTATATATTTTTGATTATTTGAATGAGAACTGAAATTGCAAATAATTATTTTTGAAATTATTTGTTTATCTCATTATATCTATTCTGTTATGAAATTTCTATTTGATAGGAGATAGATAACAAATTAGATTAGAAGATAGTAGCAAAATTGAATTCGTTATCCCTATTGGATAGGAGATAAATGTCGAGAATTTTGTTATTGGTAATATTCTAGGATTCAAATATCTTAAGTCTTAATTGGATTAGGATAAGATGATTAGTTAGATGTGGGCCCGAGTTAATTAAAAACGTTTTAATTGACTTAACTTCGAATAAATTAAGGGGTTAGTTTAGGATAATAAAATTTGCGAAAAATATGATTTTCTATGGCAAATTTTAATTTTCTGAATTGAAATTCGTCTCCTAAAAAAAAGGGATCGCCGTCTAACTAATCCTAGCGCATGGAAATTCTTCAATTAGTGAATAGCATAAAAATTTTCTAAATTGTTTAGTGGTTCTACAAATCAATAAAATATATGATATTTCATTATTTACTTAAAAATCACTAAAACTTAATAAAATCCCTCTATTAAATCTTAAGTCTTGTGCCATCCAATTTTAAATACTTATTAAGGCCTCGATCGCACTAATATAGTTTCAGCCATAGCTGGGTGTATTGTGTTATCTTGGTGAGATAAGTTGGGTAAGAGTTACCTAAATATTTAAATTGGTCTAACTTAATAAAGCCATCAAAATAGTTTTGGGCTTTAAGCATATGATGAGATAAAAACATGCTAAGACATAAGATGTTCTGTATCACATAAAAGTATCTAAAATTACATAAGATGTAATTGGTAACTGTTACCTACCTAAATAATCTAGTTCTATGTTTCATGCCATAGTTGTCATAGAATTAGGTGAAATATGGATTTAAGTCCCCTAAATAAACAGTATGTTTTAGGAGGGTTATTAATTTAGTGGGAGTCTATTCCTCTATACTAAAATAAACTCGCATAATCTTTATTGTAGATCAATGGCCTCTTCAAGTAACAATAATCCCCTGTCACTGCGATCTATCCTTGAGAAGGATAAGCTATCTGGGACTAACTTTCTTGACTAGTTCAGAAACTTGAGAATCATTCTCAAGCATGAACGCAAGTTGTATGTTCTTGATACTCCGATCACTGAGGACCCACCAACCAATGCTACGAAAGCTATGAAGGATGTGCATAATAAGCATGTCAACGATTCTACTGATGTTGCATGCATTATGTTGGCAACTATGGTTCTTGAACTACAGAAGGACATAGAACTAATGGAAGCCTACAACATGGTTGTAACACTGAAGGAAATGTTCCAATAGCGAGCCAGGCAAGAAAGGGTCTAGACAGACAAGAACCTGCTTTCTTGTAAGATGACTGAGGGTGCGTCAGTTAGTCCTCATGTTCTGAAGATGAAGGGCTATATTGACCAACTTAACCAACTTAATAGACTTAGATTTCCCATAAGCCAAGAGTTGGCTATGGATTTGATCCTAAGTTCATTACTGGAGAGTTACTCACAATTTGTGATGAACTATAATATGAATAATATGGAGAAATCAATTTCAGAGTTGCATTTGATGCTCAAAACTGCTGAACAAAATATCAAGAAACCCTCTAGTAATGTGTTGATGGTCCAAAAGGGAAAGGGAATGAAGAAGAAAGGCAAAGGCAAAGGTAAGGCTAAAGTTGTCAAGGCTGCTGTTCTGCACCTGTCGCAAAGCTTGTGGAACAAGTCAAGCCACAGCCTGTTCCTGTTTCAAAGCACCAAAAGGAAAAGGAATGAAATTGTCATTTCTGCCATGCACCTGGACATTGGTTCAGAAATTGTAAACTCTATCTGGAAGATCTAAAGAAGAAAAAGGGTAGTGCGACTACCACCTCAGGTATTTATGTTATTGAAATTAATTTATCTACTAGTGATTCCTGGGTATTGGATACCGGATGTGGATCTCACACTTTTATAAATGTGCAGGAACTCACCAGAAGTAGGAAGCTGAAAAAAAAAGAGAAGTCATCCTGCGTGTAGGGAATAGAGCAAGAGTTGCTGCCCTGGTTGTTAAATTATATGACTTAGTCTTACTTAGTGGACTTATTTTAACTTTAAATAATTGTTATTATGTGCATGCCTTGAGCAGAAACATCATTTCTTTTTCATGTTTGGATATAGATGGTTTTGATTTTATTATTACGAACAATAGATGTTCAATTTCTAGTAAAGGCATTTTTTATGCAAATGTTGATTTGTGTGATGGTATTTATATTCTAAGCATGAAAAGGTCTACTGATACTACAGTCTTTAACATAAATACAAAGAGATTCAAGTCAAATGATTTGAATCAAACCTATCTTTGGCATTATTGTCTCGGCCACATAAATGAGAAACGCATAACAAAGATCCATAAAGATGGACTTCTAGATTCATTGATTTGGAATCATATGAAACGTGCATATCTTGTTTACTAGACAAGATAGCTAAAAGTCCCTTTATTGGACATAGTGAAAGGGTAAGTAATTTATTAGGTCTAATACATACTGATGTATGCGGTCCTATAAACACAATGGCTAGAGGAGGTTATCAGTACTTCATTATATTTATTGATGATTTCAGCAGATATGGTTATGTATATCTTATGAAACATAAAGTTGAATCATTTGAGATGTTTCGAACATTTCTAAATGAAGTGCAAAATCACCTTGGTAAAACTATCAAAGCATTTCGATTAGATCGAGGTGGTGAATATTTGAGCCAAGAATTTGATGATCATCTTAGAAATTGTGGGATTGTCTCACAATTAACTCCACCAACAACTCCACAATGGAATGAAGTTTCTGAAAGGAGAAATCAAACCTTATTAGATATGGTTCGATTTAGGATGAGTCATGCAGATCTTCCTATATCGTTTTAAGGTTATGCATTACAAACTGCTGCTTTTACTTTAAATCGTGTTCCTTCTAAAGCGGTTGATAAAATACCATATGAAATATCGTATGGGAAGAGACCTAGTTTGTTTTTCCTTAAGATTTGGGGCTGTGAGGCTTACGTAAAATGATAAAGTCTCAGAAAAACTAGCACCTAAATCTGATAAGTGTCTATTTGTGGGGTATCCTAAGGAAACAAAAGGATATTACTTTTATAATCCCGCTGAGAACAAAGTGTTTGTTACTCGGTATGGTGCCTTTATGAAAAAACAGTTTATTTCAAAAGACACTAGTGTAAGAAAAGTAAATATTGAAGAAGTTCAAGAATCACAGATAAACACTAAACCGCCACTGGAAGTTCAACAAAGTTCTGAACCAGTTGAACCTCCACGTAGATCTGGTAGGGTAAGACATGAGCCAGAGAGATTTGGATTTCTCATTACTGATAGTCGTGATGTGTTGCTTATGGATCAAAATGAGCCCACCACTTATCAGGAGGCTATAGCTGGACCAGACTCAGATAAATGGCTAAGTGCCATGAACTCTGAGATGCAATCTATGTATGATAACTAAGTTTGGAACTTGGTTGATTTACCTGAAGATGGTAAGACCATTGAATGTAAATGGGTTTTCAAGAAGAAAACTAAAATGGATGGCAAAGTGCATACTTTCAAAGCAAGACTTGTAGCAAAAGATTTCAGGCATTCTCAAGGTGTTGATTATGATGAAACTTTTTCGCCAATAGCCATGCTTAAATCCATAAGAATTTTAATTGCCATTGCTGCATATTCTGACTATGAGTATGGCAAATGGATGTAAAAATAGAATTTCTTAATATAAAGCTACTTGAGGATGTGTATATGACACAACCTGAAGGTTTTGTACATCCTGAAAATTCTATGAAGGTATGCAAGCTTCAAAGATCTATTTATGGATTAAAGCAAGCTTCTCGGAGTTGGAATCTTCGTTTTGATGAAGCAATTAAGGATTTTGGTTTTATTAAGAACGAAGATGAGCCTTGTGTATACGAGAAGGTCAGTAGGAGTGTAGTTATTTTTCTGGTGCTGTATGTTGACGATATATTGCACATTGGAAACGATATCCCAACGTTACAGAATGTCAAGTCTTAGTTAGGGAAGTGTTTCTCAATGAAAATTAAGGGCCGAAACTCTAATTTTCATTTTAGAAACGAATTAGGGTTGACTGGTACGTTCTGAATTGTTTTGGAGAGAAACCAAACGTTTTGTATTCTCTCAAATCTAGCACTTTGAATCTCGGTCGCCGTTCGTGTGTGGACAGCTAGTAGAAGGCGTTCGTCATTAGTAACACTTTAAAGATCGATCAACATTCTGAAAGATATATTGCAACCAAGGTATGATTTAGTTTTCATAGTTTAAACATTTTAATGGAATCTGATTCGGATCCTGTTAGGTTTTTTCTCAAAATTGTTTTGAAATTTCCACTGCGTATGAACCCCTAACACCATCAATATATATATATATATACACCTATTATTATGCATACATGAGCATAATATACGCCAATGAGCACACCCAGGCGTAAACGCTATCCCGGGTCTCATTTGTGTCCTCTTTGACCCACACATGGTATTAGGCATTTCCTCTATTCTCCAATTATTCGTTTATTAATCATTTTGTTTTCATTCATACATACTAATACACACCAAACAAACATAATACAACACACAAATCTATACACACTCTAATCGTAGCTAATTGGGTTTAACCACGAGCCTAACTAGGGTTAATTAAGATTCAAATTAACATTAATCGTGTGTTTAAGGTAACGAGTTGTTACACAGGACTTGGCGACAGGAAGGAAAGGATTTTTGCATTGGTGTTGTGAGGGTCATTCCCTCACGGCATCCAAGGCAGGGACTACTTTGGTTGGGTATCGTGATAGATGTCGTAAGGGAATGCATGCCACGGTGCATCCATGGTGCCAGGCTAGATTTTTGTGAAATCTTTTTTAAATATTTTGGAAAACTTCAGGCCTTCTCTCAGTATCCTAATGAGTTCAAATGAGACCCAATACTCGGGGAATCAACTTAATTATGTGAAATGGAGGACATTAATTTATTGAGAAATTTTGGGAAATTAATGGTTATTTTAATTTAAATGAAAAACAAGACTTTAACACAACCAAATTGGATACAAATAAATACCAAGAACTTAGCAGACTGGTGATGAGTGTGCGAGGATCGATTTGGTAGCATGTGGAAGTCGTGAGAGCGGAGTTTCGTAAGGAGTTTGTGAGAAAAATCAAATTGGTCCTTAATATATTTCAACTGTGCAATTATTTGGCTATTATCCTTGTTGAGCAGTATTTCCTTATGAAATATGATTCAATCCAATTGTGATATCTATCCTTGATAAATTATTGGCTTTGATTTTCCATGGATTTATGAAATGAGTGATTTTGGGTTTAAGCGGATGATATAGTGGTCACGGGTTTGGTAGGACAATTGTGTGATCTCTCCTTCCACCATGACTACAAGGATGTTTGGACGTGCCTAAACTCGTAATTTAGGGTTAGAAGTCTGACCGAAAGTTTGACTGTGTCTGTAACGGTAAGGTGACTCACTTTAAGCTGTTTGGTGATTTGTTTAGGTCCAACATATGTCTTGGAAGTCAAGTTGTGTACTATGTGTTGCAACCTGATGGAGTTGGAACATTTAGATTCTTTTTTGCTTTGTGCTCTCGACACTCATTTATAGTTGATATCTCAATGATTTACTTATCATGCGGTCTTTTATTATCTTTATGATATTCCTGCATGATACTCGATCAGCCATTTATTTGGCATTTGAAATTTAGTTAAGATTCTTTTTGGTTATTACTATTACTTTTAATGTATTCATCATCCTTTTTATGATGGTGGGTGCAGACCCGTCGACTAGCAGGTCAGTTAGAGACAAATGGCCAGCGATAAGTGATTGGCGTTAAGGATATCAAGGCGACCTCCTCTCGCCTACTGAGTAGGTTCTTTTGTATGTTATATATACGTTTTTGGCACTGACGTACATATTGGGATTGTGTGATAAATTAGGACAAGTATATGATTTCATTTTGCTCTCTTTTATATGATATACATGTTGACTATATATATACAGAGTTTCCACACTCTAGGATTTCCTAACTCATTTGATTTACAGTTGTTCAATTTTGTTTGAGGTTTAAAACGCTTCCGCATAGCCTTTGATAACTAACAATTTTAGATAAACTCAACTTACATTATTTAATTTTGCTGCATAAATGGTAAATAATGAAAAGGAAGGCTGACTAAGTTTGCGTTGACTTCGTGAGGGTTGACTTGGGGTTCTACATAGGTCTAGGCCGAGCTAGGTCCAGTTTGGCTGGGAACTGAGGCCGTCACAGTTGTTATCAGAGCATAGGTTTAACGAATATTGTTGACAAAGAAATTGTGATACCAACACAATTCGTATCAGAGTCACGTTGTTTTGAACTTTGCTCTTGATTAAATAACAATTAACATAAGACACATAATCAATAATAAAGTTAGGACAAAGGTTAGAATCAATAATAAACTTAGTTGCGAAGTGAGGAGAGTTAGGGAAATTAAAACTTGACTATATCAACTATTTAATCTGTGTTATATTACTAATATCGATAGCTATATACTAGTCAAAAATACGTCTTCGTTGCCGATGGTGATGGGCGATCAGCCTAAAGTCCAGTCGATCGCAAGGGCAAAGGATATGTTATCATTGTATGTGGCTGGGATACATCGCTACCTATTGTCCTCAGTTAGCGAGGATGCCACAGGACAACGCTTAGCTGCACAGACAGGTGGGAGTACATGTTATTACAGATCTGAATCCAGAGCCGTTGTGAGACCCAAGAATGGGTAAGAATTATTTTAGCATCAGGGCATGAGTAAAGATTGAAGGTCCATAGTGTAGATCTGACATGAGGAGACTCTGGGAAAATATGTGGTTAGAATTTACTTTGTATGAGTTAGTGGTTAGAGTTGACTCTGTGTGAGTCCACCTTTCAAAGTATGATAGATATTAAGTTGCGTGCGACGAATTTATGTGAGTCCACTTTCAAAGGGAGAAGCCAGGCTATGTGTGGCGACTCTGTGTGAGTCCATCCTTTGAAGAGATATCTAGTTGTGTGCATTGACTCTATGTGAGTCTATATTTCGAAGTGGTGAGTAAGATTGTGTGCATTGTTTTTGTGTGAGTCTAGATTTCAAAGTGATGAATAGGTTATGAGTCTAGACTTTGTGCTAGTTTGAGTAGCTTTGTGTGCATTGACTCTAGGTGGGTACATACTTCAAATTAGTGAATAATGCCATGTGCATTGACTGTGTGAGTCCTTACTTTGAAGTAAGATACCGAGCTGTGTGCATGACTCTATGTCGGTTCGATCTTAAAAGAAGATACCGATCTGTGTACGTGAATTATATGTAAATCCAGTAACTATCTAAGAACTCTATGTGAGTTAGTGAACCAAGGTGAGATGCCGAGCTGTATGCGTGATTCTATGTGAATCTGGTATCTTCCCAATTACTTTAAGTGAGTCTGTAAATTCAGGTAAAGTATCGAGTTGTATGCACGATTCTGTGTGAATTCAGTATCAACCCAAAAGATTTTGTGTGAGTTCAAAATTTATGAAACAACATTAAACAGTTAGAGTGTTCAATCCCACCTACACACATTTAGATGGGTCCAAGTGAATAAAAGTGGAGGGATTGGTTGATCAATCCTTCCCTACTTTGTGCTTTTATTAGGAATTTGTCTAAGTTCAATCTAATTTCGAGGACGAAATTCCTATTAGTTGGGAAGACTGTAACGACCTGAAAAATATGTTATGCGTATGTGATAATGTGTACTAGCTATTTATACTTGTGTTTATGTGAAAGGACGTGCGTCGAGTTACGAGCAGAGTTTACCTAGGAAAACGTGTCAAAACGTGTACTGGGCGAGCAAAATATAGGTACACAAGTCTGGGAAATAATTTTTGTAACTGACCGAAATAATTATGATAGCTAATTAATATGGGAATATATTTGAGTCGTTAATGTTTTCATTTGCACGCGACGATACGAGTCGAGTTGCAGGTCGGGTGTTGGAATACCCGAGAAAAACCAATTATTAGTACTTAAAATAGGATGAGACCAAAGGACCAAGAACCCATTTATGTTAGAAAAGTGGTTGGATGGAGTGGTTTTAAGCCACAAGATGGATCTTGAGATGGGAAAAATAAGTCAAGATGACTTGGAGACTATTAAAAAGGTGTTTTGATGAGAATTATCAACTTTTCTCTCTCCTCCAAAACTAAAAAATCCGAAAATGGTGTTGGGGTTTTAATAATTTTTAGTAGAGATTGAAGGAGAGGGATCGACCAATGATGCGAACAAATGTTAGATCTCACTTCCTCATGCGTACTAGACATTTTAGTTGTGGTTTTTGGGGCTTTCCTTGAAGTTTGTAAGCACAACCCTAGACACTGGAATTCCTGGGATTTTGTGGGTGTTTTAATGGTTTTGGTGATCATTCAAGGCATGTATGTGTTAGTTGTTGTGTGGTTTCAAAAGTGTTGAATTTTTGACAATTTTTGATGATTTTTGGGTTGAATTATGGAAAAAGGTTATATAGATGGTTTTATGTGAATTGAAGGCAATTTCTGATGTTATTCAAGGTCCCTACGAGGATGAGATAGGCTTAGAATTTGGCGATGGGAGCTGGGGTTTCAAAAAACCCCGGGAAAGGATTTTCACACTTGCGCTGCTAGGGGCACCGTGAGGGTCATTCCCTTACGGCGTCCTGGGCAAGGACTGCCTTGGTTAGGCGTCATGACAGGCGCAGTAAGGGAATGCACACCACGGCGCTAGGTCAGATTTTTGTGAAATTTTTTTAAAAATATTTTGGAAAACTTTAGGGTTTCTCTCAGGTATCCTAAAGGGTTTAAATGAGACCCAAAACTCAGGGAATGAACCCAATTGTGTAAGGACATTATTTAATTGAGGAATTTTGGAAAATTAATGGGTATTTGAATTTAAATGAAAAACAAGATTATAACACAACCGAATTGGATCCAAATAAATACCAGGAATCAAGTAAACTGGTGACGAGTGTATGGGGATCGATTTCGAGGCATGTGGGAGTCGTGAGAGTAGAGTTTCGTGAGGATTTTGCGAGTAAAACCAAATTGGTCCTTAATATGATTTCAATTGTGCAATTATTTGGCTATTAGCCTTGTTGAGTAGTATTTCTTTATGAGATATGATTATAGAATTCCAATTGTGATATCTATCATTGATGAATTATTTTCTTTAGTTTTCCTTGGATTTTTGAAATGAGTGGTTTTGGTTCTAAGTGGGCAATATGCGGGTTTGGTTGGACTGCTATGTGATCTATCCCTCCACCATGACTACTCAGATGTTTGGACATTCCTAAACCCGAGTTTAAGGTTGGAAGTCTAACCAGGAGTTCGAATGTGTGTCTGCTACGATATAGTGACTCGTTCTAATTTGTTTAGTGGTTTGTTTAGGTCCAGGATCTGTCTTGGAAATCTGTTTGGTGGTTTGTTTAGGTCCAGGATCTGTCTTGGAAGTCAGGTTGTGTACTATGTGTTGCAACTTGATGGACTTGGAACTCTTTGATGTCTTTTTGATTTGTGCTTTTAATACTCATTTATCGTTGATATCTTAGTGATTTACTTATCATGTAGTTTTTTATTATCTTTATGATATTCATGAATGATACTCGATTAGCCATTTATTTGACATTTAAAATTTTGTTAAGACTCTTTTTGGTTATTACTGTTACTATTACTGTACTCTCCATCCTTTTTATAATGGCGGGTTCAGACTTGTTGAATAGCAGTTCAGATAGAGGCAAAGGGGCAATGATAGGTGATTGACGTTGAGGATATCAAGGCGACCTCTCGTCTATTCAATAGGTTCTTTTGTGTTATATATATATATGTTTTTGGTACATGGGGTATACATTGGGATTGTGTGATAAATCAGGACATATATATGATTTCATTTTGCTCTCCTTTACATGATATTTATGTTGACTGTGTATATATATATATATTTATATATATGCGGTTTTCACGTTCTAGGTTGTCCTGACTCATTTGATTTAGAGTTATTCAATTTTGTTTGAGGTTTAAAATGCATCCGCATAACCTTTGATAACTAAAAAATTTAGAATAACTCAACTTAAGTTATTTAATTCTGTTGCGTAAATGGTAAATAATGGATAGAAATGCTGACTAGGTTTACGTTGACTTTGCGAGGGATGACTCAGGGGATCTATATAAGTCTAGGCCAGACTGGATTCAATTTGGTTGGGAATTGGATCCGTCATAGGATTGGTGCAGCAGATGGAGTTGGATTTCATGAAAGAGGAAAATTCTTAAAAATGGAGTGGGATACCAATAGTTCTCAGCTTTTGTGCCTTTCGCTATTGTGGTCATGTCATTTTCCCCACATTATTTATTTCCAATTCCATGAGAGATAAGAGACATTTTTCCAAGGTAGAGGCTAATATATTATTTGCAGGTGTTTGGTCATTTGTTTTGTACATGGACACTGTAAAATCTCAAGTGATGCTAAACCTTCCTATTATAAAGGTAAGTTCAAAGATAGCGATTTACAGGACATTGATAAATCCACTCACAAAGTATGTAATTACGATATCTCCAATAGCGATTCCAATTGAAGGTTGATTTCAACACCGTAAAAGCAAGTTCTTCAACATTCTTATTAGAACTTCATTGGTGATTAGCACTGTTGGTGTTGCATATTATCTGTTCCTTTTTTCGGATACTTAATTTCTTTGACTGGTACAGTTTTAAGTGTGATGGTTTCCTTGTTGCATCCATGTATGTCAGTATATGCTACCTTAAGATCTCAAATTCAATGGTTAGTCATAATCGGTATCTTGGTAGCATTGGTTGCAATCCTAGGAACATATGTGTCTTTAAGAAAGATTATAGACCATATAAACTTTTTCTTGCTAGTAGGACAAATATAGAATGGAATTTACATTTTTCAAAAAAAAAGTACAACATTGTATGTAGTATGCTTTTGCAAGATTTGCGTTGATCTTTGTATTTTATATATATGGCTCTATATTCTATAGTCATATATATGCAACACTTGATTAGATCATAAGTCAAAGGTCTCTAGTTCAAAGGTCATTTACTGCAAATAAATATAGATGTATAACGAATGATGTGTATCATTTCAAAATGGGAACAAATGTATATAATGTCTTACAAAAATGCTATGACACTCCAAAGTCACACAGCAGGTGATGTGTCGTGCAGTTCTTATGTGAAAATAGGTGCAAGTCAGCCTTGGGAGATATGGACTTTATTTGATTAATACAGAATTAAAAAAGGCAATTAGAACTACCGCTACTGCCGATCAAAAGCAAAGATTGATGGTGTTGCATGAACTCTGCTTTTATAACGAAGTTGGGGTTGGGTATTCTGAACAACTCTAAGTCTTTATGGACAAGAGTACTCTGTGCTAAATACAGAGTCAATTCTCAACTTCTTCCCTCTACTTTAAACACCACCAAAAGCTCACATTAATGGAAAAGCATGGGAAAGGTTTGGAAATCAGTTCTAAGGGAGTGGGAGTTTAACTGTCTAAGAAGTAAGAGCTCTAAATGGGCTCTAGCGTGGAAATGGTGTGGGTTACAAAGGGTGTGATACTTTCCTTGGCTCGTTTTACAAGGTCGCCAACTCACTAATGAGGAACGGTCTCGACGACACCTAACATCAAATTCCTTTTGTGAGTGATGTAATGCATAGATTGAGTCTCTTGATCATATCTAGAGATTGTGTCCAAGAGCAACTACCATATGGTGTAGGCTTTTGGGATTGTACCATATGGAATGAGGAGTCATTGTTCTTTGAAGAATGGTTTATTATGAACTTGCAGAAGACATATCCTATTCAGGGGATTTCGTGGTCGATGCTCTTTGCTACAACTTGTTGGATGTTGTGGCATGCTCGATAAGCAGTGGGATGTGGAGATTCTTCATATTCATCGCCAGGGGAACTGGGTTGCGGATTGGTTGGCTTCATAAGTATATGATTAACCCGAATGAGTGCACTTCACTCTTCAACTTCCTACGAGTCTTGAGTTTGTTCTCAAAGATGATGCAATGGGAGTAGCTTTTCTTAGATTTTGCATTAAGTAATGTAGACAATTATGTTCGCCTCTTCTAATAAAAAAGAAGTAGAAACACTATGGAGAACTAGGGAAAGAAAAATTATATTTTGTAGTACCTAGTAGCACCACTTAGGACTTACCTGACTTACACTATCAAAAGAAATGTCATCATAACACTTTTTTTTTGCTTTAGAAAATGCTTTACATATATAATTATATTGTTAATTTTTTTAATAAACAAAGGGAGCGACTATTAGCTCCCTTATACCATATATCAATCCTCCATTAAATTTAATGTTATTTATAGCCCCCAATAAGTTAGTTCATGTTCTAACTACCCCCTAATTGTTAGTAAACGCTCCAATATACCTCTAGCGTATATTTTTCCCTCTCCCTCCCAAAGAAAACTCTATTTTCATCTTTGTGATCCACTACTTCAAACCGTTATTGCACATCATCTTTTTCTCCCATTTATCTCAATTTGTTTCATCTTGCATTCCAAGATTGATTCCTTGATCCTTGAAAGCTAAGATTTAACGCAAATAAATGTCCTAATCATTCAAGAGTGTTAATCAAATCTCAACCAAATACTATATCAAGATGTTGCATTTGGTTGTGAGTTATTGAGTGATGGGGCAAAGAGATGGGAGGGTTGTAGAGATCAAAAGGTAGAAGAGGAAAATGAAATGAGTTTATAATTTAATTTGAGGTTGGGTATAAAGAGTGAAAATTAAATAGAAGAGGAGA
This sequence comes from Stephania japonica, assembly GCA_039657345.1. Classification (NCBI taxonomy): domain Eukaryota; kingdom Viridiplantae; phylum Streptophyta; class Magnoliopsida; order Ranunculales; family Menispermaceae; genus Stephania; species Stephania japonica. The sequence continues at coordinate 19,681,523 of CM077557.1, forward strand.
GGAGGTTGGGTATAATTTGGAGTGGGCGTAGTGAGTGAAGTAAGAGTTGGGGATGGATTTCAGATTTAATTTAGAAAGGGGTGTAGAGAGTGAAAAGTAAAGTTGAGGAGGGGTATAAAGAGTAGAAAGTAGAAGGGAAAAAGGAAATGAGTTCATAATTTAATTTAAAGTGGAGTAATTTATGTTATTTTTCCTAAACATATTTTAGTTTAAAAATATATTAAATTAAATGGGATATGAAATAAGATAGAGGGAGTCTAGTTCCCTCATAAATGAAATATAAGTCATTTAAAAAAAAAATAGTGGCATTATAGGCACCCATTTTTTTAGGAGCGACTAAACAGACCCTAGTAATTGTTAAACAAACCCCATTTTTGTAAAATTACCCAGCTACCCCTCCATATAAAAAGGTTTTTACTCACCCATAGCCCACTCATGACCCACTCGCCCATATCCCAGTCACCCCTCTCTCAAATCGCATCTCACCAACAACCCAAATCCAACGAAATCTAACAAAACCACATAGATTCGACATCTTGTGTGCATTCATCATCTCTTTTAGTGTCGATTTTGAATTTTTTTTTTCTTTTTGAGTTGGTTTTGTTTGCGATTTGCAGCTTGAATCTTGCATTTTGTGTAATGATCCTCAAACATGTGTCACATTTTCAGGCTGACCTGGACCATCGTGACTTGTCGTACTTGTCCAAGTCCTCAGGAATCGACACCGAGGTATATTTTTATTTTTTTGTGGTTTATGTATTAGTATTTATACCCGAATGTGAATTTTGAATGTCCTAATGCGTGATTTTATTTTATTTGTCCCATCAAATTTGCGAGTAAGGTTTCGCCTAGAAAAAACATGTCAGTACGGGTACTGGGTGAATTTCGAGTATATAATCACAAGAAAATAATTTATTGAAATTATTGAGGAAATTATAAAAATTTTGAAAATGTAGAAAATTTTATAGAACCATAATGGAAATTATTTGAATCGAAAATTTGATGAAAAACACAAATCGCGCTGCGAGTTGATGGGCGAAACGCCCAAAATTTATTAAGTCAAACTAGATAAGCTTGAGTATGAGTTTCTCATCTAAGTTAGAAAAGTGGTTGGGATAGCTCTATTGTGAGCCATTAGATGTCCTCGAGATCCATTCTACACAAGTGATGAATCTTGAGTATAAATATCACCAAAGTTGGGTTTTTGACTTACAAACACATACACACAACAAGCAATCCAAATTTGATGGTTTGGGGAGTGATTTGTTAGCCAAATTTTGGAGATTCAAAGGCATGGATTCGCTCAAACACATCGATAAAGGTTAGAATTTGGTTGTTCTTTCAATTTTGAGCATTTTGAATATGATTTTAAGGATTTTGAAGGAAAATGAATTGGGAAGTTGAGCTCACTGATTATGCATTTTGATTAGGGGTTTGGTGATCAATTATGGGTGTGAAATATTGGATTTTAATGGTTGTGGTAGGTTGTTGAGAAATTAAATGATTATTGATGTTTTGGGGAATTTCATGGTTAATTGATGAATTGATGAATTGTTGTGGTTTTGTGTATTTGAGGAACACCCTTTGGTGGTATTGGAAGTCATTGAGGGTATCGAGTAGGCTTGAAAAGTGGCGATGAGGCATGGGAGTTCGAAAACTCCCACAACAATTCCTTGACATGGCGCCTCCAGAGGCGCCATGAGGATCAAACCCCCATGACGCTACATACGGCGCTTGGACAATAAACATAAAAAAAATGAAATTTGACAATTCTTGTCAAATTTCCTTAGACTTCTTGGGACCTATCTTAGGTATCCCCATTAGTTTAAATACGAACAAATACCTCTAAATTACCTTATAAACTTATGAAATGGATTTCCACGGGTTTAAGGATTATCGAATGATAGTCGAAAATCAGGTCGGGGTATTTATTCGTCAAGTTGAATACCAGGACTTCAATTGAAATTTAAACTATAAAACAAGTAGATAAGACTCTAACGTGACCAATCTTGACCTAAATGAATACTAGGAATCTAGTGGAGTAGAGACGAGCATTTGGGGGATCGACTTGGGTCGTGTAGGAGCCGCGAGAGATGATTTTTGCGTCGATTGAGGTAAGTAAAGTCAGTTAAGGGAATGCTTAGTAATTCATCATCTATTTTCCTTGTCATTGTCGATATGTCCTATTTTCGGAATTCCATTCTTTTATTTCTTGGTTAGGTGTTTAAGGCCTAAGTGAGTTAAAAAGGTACTCCTGGGTCTAGAGCTAGCTAGCCAAACGTGACCATTACCAGCGTGTGATGGCCACAATTTCCCCCGTGCAATTGGGTATACCCCGCCTAGACCCGTGCATGTCCCGAGTTGAAACACGACAAACCTGACGAGCCTAGTCAGCCTCTGTTCGTTTAAGTTATATAATTTATGAAATATTTATTGCAAGTTAACGCAGCGGAAAGTAATCAAACTATAATACGGGAAATAACTCAATCAAAGGGAAATTCAAGAATCTATAAATGTGGAAAAACCCCGAGTATTCATGTACAATCCGATATGCATAGATACATGATACCAATCTCATCGAAATTCCAAGTTCCATAACTTCCAAAAACATGTATATAAACGACATATAATTAAGCAAATAGTAAACCTACTCTAATGATCTCCCAGGTCCAGCCGCTAAGTTATCAAAGTAAATCACCTAGGTAGGGCCCCTTGCCCTTGCTGCTCTCCACCCTATCTGCACCCACCGTCACAAACTAGACGATGAGTAACTGAAGAAATCAAAAGTAGTACCAGAAGAATATAACAATAATTTATGATTTTAACAAGTAAAGCAGTTTAAATATCATGCAGAGATGAAATGACAGGAATGTAAATAAATCAAAGTGCATGATAAACAGACTGATAGATAAACAATAGAAATTTGCATGTTCTAAGATTCAAAAGAGGCCCATAAGTGGTCTAATTTACAAAGAATACGGCAAAGATCTCGTAAGATCTCCCCGGGCAATGTCGCAACATTAGCACATCTTGAAATCGAGAGGCATCACAACACCTCTCGAATCTAGTACCCAGTACACACAACACTAGGGATGGTCAGTTACCCCTGCAGGAGGCACTCTCATTGTCCTAGCTAGTACGGGACCACATGATACCTTTAAGACACAGACTCATGCCAAGAACACGCAACCAACAATATAGAATGGAATATCAAGCAAGGGATCAATTCAACAATATCAATGGAAAGAGTGTAGGGTTTTGAGATTCATGCGCAGCGGAGATTTCAAAACTATTTTGAGAAAAACCCCAACAGGATTCGAATCTGATTCCATTAAAACACGTTTATACTATGAAAACTTAATCATACCTCAGTCGCAATTTACCTTTCTGAAGATTAATCGATCTCTAAGGCGCTGCCAACAACGAACGCCCTCTATCAGCAGTCCACACACAAACGACGGCCAAGATTTGAAGTGCTAGCTTCGAGAGAATACGAAACCCTTTTTGTTTCTCTCCAAAACGATCCAGAGCATACCAAAATCCCTAAGTCGTTTCTTAAAACGAAAATAGAGTTTCAGCCCTTTATTTGAATCTTTCATACTTATATTCTAACTCAAAACATCTATTTATACAACCCTTGTATATAGACGGTTAAGTAAATTACACATATACCCCTACTTAAAGAAGTATAAGTGTAATACACTACAAGGACGTTTCTATAATGAATTTTATCATATAAAATTCATTTTTCTGAACCATCTTAAAATCTCGCAAAACCATTCTCAATGTGCGACCCAATAGGCTCATACAACGTTGGCAGTGTACCAAAACATATTTTGGTATACAAGTCATAAGTGGCCTCTAGCAAGACATTATGACTACCCAAGTTGTACGAATATCAAATCGATACAACCTAATCAATAGTGTATATAACATCCTTTTGTCATACGATATCCTTTTGATCAAACATAAGGCATGGAATTGTCATCCAACATGTTCAATCGTACTAGTCTCGATTTTCAGGTAGACTGAAAACATCTAAGTGACATTGATCAATATCAATTCACTTAGACTAGGTCTTTTAACAGTCTAACACATCGAGGGATCCACTGGATATCTCTCTTTATATGAGGGGGACAAATTATATCTCGATTACTCAACTTCACCACATTATTCACACAGTAACCAATCACAACCTTTATAATCGTCCGGTTAAAGACAACGTTTGATTGCGTCAAATCACTGTATTCCTAACGTTGAAGTCTCTGTAATCTCAAGTCGAGGACTGAAAAATATATCTATCATGAGAAACAACTATGACTTAATCCATGTGATGTTCTCATAGCGGGTCGGTCCAGCACTTTGTTCCCTAACAAGTACTCATGATCTTGATTCGTATTCCTATACATATGATCATCGTATGATCATCAATCAAGACTCACACTAGTCTTAATTCATTATAGTTCCCAGTATAATAATCGACTAGGGACATTTAGGATATTTCTGTAAATACCCATAGATCTTATTATAATGTAAACATGCAAATCAATTATAATAAATAGCAAATGAAATCCTCTATTTTATTAACTAAAATGTATTCATAAAGACTGTTAATGGATTGACCTAGGGCACATTTCCCAACATCTCCCACTTGCTCTAGGGCCAATCATTCATGCATCTAATGCCTAATGATCTAACATGACCATCATGTTTCGCTTGTGGAAGAGCCTTTGTCAATGGATCCGCAACGTTGTCTTCGATGGTAGTACTCGCAAATCTTTACGTCTCCCTCTCAATAATTTCTCTGATGAGATGAAAATGCCTGAGTATATGTTTGGATCTGTAGTGTGATCTAGGTTCCTTGGCCTGTGCTATTACCCCGTTATTGTCACAATACAAACAAACAGGGTTAGCAAACTTGGAACTACACCTAGTTCAGAAATAAACTTTTTGATCCAAACTGCCTCCTTTGCTGCATATGACGCTGCAATATACTCAGCTTCTGTTGTAGAATCTGCCACAGTCTCTTGCTTCGAACTTTTCTAGCTTACTGCACCCCATTCAAAGTAAACACATATAAAATCATCTATATCAGTTTGAAAACTTGCATCTGTGTAACCATTTACAACTAGATCATTTTCAAAACCTCCATAGACCAAGAACACTTCCTTAGTCCTTCTTAAGTACTTAAGGATGTTCTTTACTGCTATGCAGTGACTCTCACCTGGATCTAACTGATATCTGCTTGTAGTGCTCAAAGCATATGATACATCAGGCCAAGTGCATAGCATGGCGTACATGATAGATCCAATAGCAGATGCATATGGAATCTTATTCATACGATCTCGCTCATCATTTGTCTTAGGACATTGAGTCTTGCTGAGACTTATGCCATGAGACATTGGCAACAATCCTCTTTTAGAGTCTTGCAAACTGAACTTATTCAGCACCTTGTCTATGTAAGCACTCTGACTTAGACCGATTAGCCTCTTAGATCTATCCCTATAGATCCTTATCCCTAGGATATAGGCTGCATCTCCTAAGTCTTTCATTGAAAAACACTTCCCTAACCAAAACTTGACACTCTGCAATGTTGGAATGTCATTTCCAATGAGTAATATATCATCAACATACAATACCAAAAAAACAACTACACTCCCACTGACCTTCTTGTTTACACAAGGCTCATCTTTGTTCTTAATAAAACCAAAATCCTTGATTGCTTCACCAAAACAAAGATTCCAACTTCTAGAAGCTTGCTTTAATCCATAAATGGATCTTTGAAGCTTACATACCTTCCTAGAATTCTTAGGATGTACAAAACCTTCAAGTTGTGTCATATACACGTCCTCAAGCAACTTTCCATTAAGAAATGTTGTTTTTACATCCATTTGCCATATCTCATAGTCATAATATGCAGCAATGACAATTAAAATTCTTATGGATTTAAGCATGGCTACTGGCGAAAAAGTTTCATCATAATCGACACCTTGAGTCTGCCTGAAACCTTTTGCTACAAGTCTTGCTTTGAAAGTATGTACTTTGCCATCCATGTCAGTTTTCTCCTTGAAAACCCATTTACATCCAATGGTCTTACCACCTTCAGGTAAATCAACCAAGTTCCAAACTTGGTTATCATACATGGATTACATCTCAGAGTTCATGGCACTTATCCATTTATCTGAGTCTGGTCCAGACATAGCCTCCTGATAAGTGGTGGGCTCATATTGATCCATAAGCAACACATCACGACTATCAGTAATGAGAAATTCAAATCTCTCTGGCTCATGTTTTACCCTACCATATTTATGTGGACTTTGTGTCACTTGCGGAGGTTCAACTAGTTCAGAACGTTGTTGAACATCTAGTAGCAGTTCAGTGTTTATTTGTGATTCTTGAACTTCTTCAAGATTTATTTCTCTCCCACTAATGTCTTTTGAAATAAACTATTTTTCCATAAAGGCACCATACTGAGCAACAAACACTTTGTTCTCAGCGGGATTATAAAAGTAATATCCTTTTGTTTCCTTAGGATACCCCACAAATAAACACTTATCAGATTTAGGTGCTAGTTTTTCGGAGACTTGTCGCTTTACGTAAGCCTCACAACCCCAAATCTTAAAAAAAGACAAACCAGGTCTCTTCCCGTACCATATCACATATGGTGTTTTATCAACCGCTTTAAAAGGAACTCGATTTAGAGTGAAAGCTACAGTTTGTAATGCATAAGCCCAAAAGGATAATGGAAGATCCGCATGACTCATCATAGATCGAACCATATCTAATAAGGTTCGATTTCTCCTTTCAAAAACTCCATTCCATTGTGGAGTTGCTGGTGGAGTCAATTGGGAGACAATCCCACAATTTCTAAGATGATCATCAAATTCTTAGCTTAAATACTCACCACCTCGATCTGATCGAAGTGCTTTGATAGTTTTACCAAGTTGATCTGCACTTCATTTTGAAACGTTCGAAACATCTCAAATGATTCAGCTTTATGTTTCATAAGATATACATAACCATATCTGCTGAAATCATCAGTAAATGTAATGAAGTACTGATAACCTCTTCTATCCATTGTGTTTATAGGACCGCATACATCAGTATGTATTAGAACTAATAAATCACTTGCCCTTTCACTATGTCTAGTAAAGGGACTTTTAGTCATCTTGCATAGTAAACAAGATACGCACATTTTATATGATTCCAAATCAAATGAATCTAGAAGTCCATCTTTATGGAGCTTCGTTATGCGTTTCTTATTTATGTGGCCAAGACGACAATGCCAAAGATAGGTTTGATTCAAATCATTTGACTTGAATCTCTTTATATTTATGTTAAAGACTGGAGTATCAGTGGACTTTTTCATGCTTAAAATATAAAGACCATCACACAAATCAGCATTTGCATAAAAATGTCTTTACGAGAAATTGAACATCTATTATTCGCAATAATAAAATCAAAACCATCCATATCCAAACATGAAACATAAATGATGTTTCTGCTCAAGGCAGGCACATAATAGCAATTATTTAAAGTTAAAATAAGTCCACTAGATAAGACTAAGTCATATGATCCAACAAATTGGCAAAAGAACTCTTGCTCCATTCCCTACGCGGAGGATGACTTCTCCTTTCTTCAACTTTCTGCTTCTGGTGAGTCCCTGCACATTTATACAAATGTGAGATCCACATCCGGTATCCAATACCTAGGAATCACTAGTAGATAAATTAATTTCAATAACATAAATACCTGAGGTGGTAGTCGCACTACCCTTTTTCTTCTTTAGATCTTCTAGATAGAGTTTGCAATTTCTGAACTAATGTCCAGGTGCATGGCAGAAATGACAATTTCTTTCCTTTTCCTTTTGGTGCTTTGAAGCAGGAACAGACTGGAGCTTAACTTGTTCCATAGGCTTTGCGACAGGTGCAACAGCAGCATTGGCAACTTTAGCCTTGCCTTTGCCTTTCTTCTTCATTCTCATTCCCTTTTGGACCATCAACACATTACTAGAGGGTTTCTTGATATTTTGTTCAGCAGTTTTGAGCATCAAATGCAACTCTGAAATTGATTTCTCCATATTATTCATATTGTAGTTCATCACAAATTGTGAGTAACTCTCTGGTAATGAATTTAGGATCAAATCCGTAGCCAACTCTTGGCTTTTGGGAAATCTAAGTCTATCAAGTTGGTCAACATAGCCCTTCATCTTCAAAACATGAGGACTAACTGATACACCCTTAGTCATATTACAAGAATACAGGTTCTTGACTGTCTCGAACCTTTCTTGCCTAGCTTGCTGTTGGAACATTTCCTTCAGCGTTACAGCCATGTCGTAGGCTTCCATTACTTCCATGTCCTTCTGAAGTTCAGGAACCATAGTTGCCAACATAATACATGCAACATTAGCGGAATCGTTGACATGCTTATTATGTGCATTTTTCACAGCTTTCGTAGCATTGGCTGGTGGGTCCTCAGGGATTGGAGCATCCAGAACATACAACTTGTTTTCATGCTTGAGAACTATTCTCAAGTTTCTGAACCAATCAAGAAAGTTAGTCCCAGATAGCTTATCCTTCTCAAGGATAGAACGCAGTGACAGGGGATTATTGTTACTTGAAGAGGCCATTGATCTACAATAAAGATTATGCAGAGTTTATTTTAGTATTGAGGAATAGACTCCCATTAAATTAACAACCCTCCTAAAACATACTGTTTATTTAGGGGACTAAATCCATATTTCACCTAATTCTATGACAGCTATGGCATGAAACACAGAACTAAATTATTTAGGTAGGTAATAGTTACCAATTACATCTTATGTAATTTTAGATACTTTTATGAGATACAAGACATCTTATGTCTTAGCATGTTTTTATCCCATCATATGCCTAAAGTCAAAACTATTTTAATAGCTTTATTAAGTCGGACCAATTTAAACATTTAGGTAACTCTTACCCAACTTATCTCACCAAGATAACACAATACACCCAACTTTGGCTGTAACTATATTAGTGCGATCGAGGCCTTGATAAGTGTTTAAAATTGGATGGCACAAGACTTAAGATTTAATAGAGGGATTTTATTCAGTTTTAGTGATTTTTAAGTAAGCAATGAAATATCATATATTTTATTGATTTGTAGAACCACTAAACAATTAGAAAATTTTATGCAATTCACTAATAGAAGAATTTCCGTGCGCTAGGATTAGTTAGACGGCGGTCCCGCTGGTTTTACTATACTAAATTTACCCCTTAATTTATCCAAAATTAAGTCAATTAAAACGTTTTTAATTAACTCAGGCCCACATCTAACTAATCATCTTATCCTAATCTAATTAGGACTTTAGATATTTGAATCCTAGCATATCACCAATAACAAACTTCTCCATATTTATCTCCTATCCAATAGGGATAATGAAACCGATTTTGCATATATATCCTAATCTAATTGTTATTTATCTTTATAAAATAGAAACTTTATAACAAAATAGATATAACAAGATAAATAAATAATTTCGAAAATTAATTATTTGCAATTTCGATCTTCATCCAAATAATCACAAACATGTAATTGAATTATGAACTACTATCCCAATCGAACCTAAAGGTGTCATGGATCATAGAACACGAAACTCAATTCATTAAAATTATTCAAATTAACCTAACATGGTTACTAGCATGTACGAAACTAATTTCAATTAAATCACGAATATATGTATAATATACACAAAACATGATAATAAATCTCACAGAAAACTTATGTATATCATATATACATCAACTATTAACATGCTTTCAATCATATATCATAAGAAAACATGCAGTGAGTTTAATGGAATCAAACTCGAAGGCTCTGATACCACTATTGGGTTTTGGGGTTCATGCGCAGCGGAGATTTCAAAACTATTTTGAGAAAAACCCCAACAGGATCCGAATCTGATTCCATTAAAACAAGTTTATACTATGAAAACTTAATCATACTTCAGTCGCAATTTACCTTTCTGAAGATTAATCGATCTCTAAGGCATTGCCAACAACGAACGCCCTTTATCAGCAGTCCACACACGAACGGTGGTCGAGATTTGAAGTGCTAGCTTCAAGAGAATACCAAACCATTTTTGTTTCTCTCCAAAACGATCCAGAGCATACCAAAAACCCTAAGTCGTTTCTTAAAACAAAAATAAAGTTTCAGCCATTTTTTTTGAAACTTTCGTACTTGTATTCTAACTCAAAACGTCTATTTATACAACCCTTATATATAGACGGTTAAGTAAATTACACATATACCCCTACTTAAAGAAGTATAAGTGTAATACACTACAAGGACGTTTCTGTCATGAATTTTATCATATAAAATTCATTTTTCTGAACCATCTTAAAATCTCGCAAAACCATTCTCAGCGTGCGGCCCAATAGACTCATACAACGTTGGCAGTGTACTAAAACACATTTTGGTATACAAGTCATAAGTGGTCTCTAGCAAGACATTATGACTACCCAAGTTGTACGAATATCAAATCGATACAACCTAATCAATAGTGTATATAATATCCTTTTGTCATACGATATCCTTTTGATCAAACATAAGGCATGGAATTGTCATCCAACATGTTCAATCGTACTAGTCTCGATTTCTAGGTAGACTGAAAACATATAAGTGACATTGATCAATATCAATTCACTTAGACTAGGCCTTTTAACAGTCTTACACATCGAGGGATCCACTGGATATCTCTCTTTATATGAGAGGGACAAATTCTATCTCGATTACACAACTTCACCACTTTATTCACACAGTAACCAATCACAACCTTTATAATCATCCGGTTAAAGACAATGTTTGATTGCATCAAAATACTGTATTCCTAATGTTGAAGTCTCTGGTAATCTCAAGTCAGAGGACTGAAAAATATATCTATCATGAGAAACAACTATGACTTAATCCATGTAATGTTCTCATAGCGGGTCTGTCCAGCACTTTGTTCCCTAACAAGTACTCATGATCTTGATTCGTATTCCTATACGTATGATCATCAATCAAGACTCACACTAGTCTAAATTCATTATAGTTCCCAGTATAATAATCGACTAGGGACATTTAGGATATTTCTGTAAATACCCATGGATCTTATTATAATGTAAACATGCAAATCAATTATAATAAACAACAAATGAAATCCTCTATTTTATTAACTAAAATGTATTCATAAAGACTATTAATGGATTGACCTAGGGCACATTTCCCAACAAAGAGGATGTATAAATCACATGATACTTCCTCACTGGCCTACTAACATACACACATACAAAGCACGTGTGTACTTACCTGAACTATTGCAACCTGGTACCACTCCGAGACTCTAACGCACCCCCGCGGGTTCCCGACTACCTAATAAAGGTTTGAACCACGAATGTTGGTTTAGGGTTAGTATTTAATCTTAGGGTGTTCCCTATAAGTTTGGTTTAAAACAGTTTGTAAAAGCGACTCAAACAGTTGCAAAAAAGTCCACTAATTGAGTTGTATTCGGGTTACGTCATGAACCCGTGACCCCTCGGCGTAATTGTGGCGTTTCATGATTAAAACCCGCTTACACCACACCCATGAATCCACATATTCACACCAAAATGGTAAACATATATACACTTCCATAGATAGTGGGCCTTAGCACCAAAACTGTCCTTTTGGCCCTTGTTGGGCTTAAACACCAATTCCATACATACACAAACATCCTATTTGTTGGACCCTTGTTGGGCCTAAACACATAAGCCCATACGAAACACCAACATATATTAACGATAGGCCTTAGCATCTAATTGTCCTGTTGGGCCCTTATTGGGCCCTAGAACAAACCCATTTAAAAAAAACACACACACACATACACCTATAATAACTGTGACATACCAATACACATCACGTTTTATATTAACACACCACACACCATAATGCACCCCACACAACACACACCAATGTCCCAACCAACATACCCAAATCAGAAACACATACAACAGAACACCAAAAAGCAAATCAAAACTACCTACAATAAACACCATGGACAAACCCAACTGCTGCACATGGGAGTGCCACCTCCAGCCAGCGGGGTCGTCAGAGGGTCACCTCTGATCAATCTCGACCGAGGACAGACCCATAAGCCATGGTAGTGACCCAAAATGGTCGACAACATTCCCAAAAAGAGAAAAAAAATAGTGAGTAAAACACCCAAAAGCTCGTCGGAAAAATAACTCATCCATTGAACGTGAAGCCCTTCGAGAATGTCAAGACACACACGAGTTGTCTATGCCCAAGTTCCCCCATTGGAGATGCCCCTACGGTGGCCGAAAACAACAAGTGTTTTTGGGTGCAACAGTGAATAAAACCATGAAAACAAAACGAAAGAGATAGAGAGAGAGAAACGGGATTGACGAGAGCGATAGTGAAGAATAGAGGGGATAAGTGGGAGGGGATACTCACTTAGGCGTCTCCAGTGACAGTCTGATGTTCCAGTGTCGTGGAGGGAAATGGTGACAGTTAAGAGAGGATGAGAGGAGTGGAAGAGAGAATAGAGAGAACGTATGGCCGAGAGGGAGATTGTAGTCTCGACTCCGGCGTCTGGCCCTTATCCGGTGGATGCCGACCACCACTGGAGCAACTGAGGGCCGGTGGTTCGGTCACCAGTAGGGGAGAGTGAAGATGGGGATGAAAGAATGGGAGGTTGATTTGAGAGAATCAGTTTGGGGGAGCTAAGTGAATAGTGAACTTAAGGTGGGCTATTTATATAGGTCTTTACCTTCATCTTATAACCCACACTCATCTCGAGGTCAATCCTATGAAGTTCCTCATTCAGTTGTATCACACTAAAAATCCCTTATCACACGGTCCGTATATTGTGTAGCTAATCAACTCCCCCGTTCAAACGAGGTTCCTCGGTTCGTCTTTCCATGTCCCAAATCCCATAGCGCGCGTAGTTTCACTGAGTCTCGTGAATTATTTATTTAAATTACACAAAAATTCATTTATTAGTGTGTAACAACCCCAAATTTTTAACTGACTTGTGTTGCACTTGTCAGAAATTGTAACCCGGCTATGTGAATACCGGACAGTATTTCGAACTTCGGGAGTCGACACCGAAATGATTTTATGATTCTTTGATTGTGTGTATTAGTATTTTCGTATTTTACGGGTTTCGAGCCGTTCGGGCGGTATTTAATTGAGTGAGGTTTCGACTAGTTAAACGGGGGAGAAAAACAAGTAAAACATACAAAATAAATGAATTTTTAATCAATTTAATTAATTAGTTGGTGAGACAAGGCGAGACTACGCAAATTACGAGAGTCGGAACAAGGAAAAATGGACCGAGGAATGTAGTTTGAACGCGGAAGTTAGTTAATTACGCAACACATGGTCTATGAAATTGGAATTGTTAAATTGACACAGTTCAATGGTGAGGAACCATGAGATTGACCTCGAGATGCGGGTGTGTTGAGGTGGAGAGTCATGCAAGTGACAACACACACACACTTTAATGTGTAATAAAGAGAAATAAATAGAAAAGTAAAAAGACCCATAAGGGCAATGGTTTAAAAATGGTGTAGGAAGTAAGTTGGGGGTAAAAAGGTCATTTGACCATATAAATATAACAACAACAAACAAAACCCTACACTATTCACCTTCTTCTTCACATACCACCGCCGCCCACCCTTCTCCTCTTCATCTCGGCTACCCATCTCCCTCACTCTCGGCCTCTCCATCTCTCTCTCTCGGCCACGCGATCTATCTCTCTCACTCACGATCTCTTCTCTCTCACTCTCGTTGCTCTCTCTCCCGGATCTCTCTCTTCTCGGCCTCACATCTCCCCTCCTCCTCTCGGCTTCACGTCGCTGCCACCTCCCTCGCCGTCGGAGACTCCACGTCCCACCCTAGGTGAACCCCTCATCCTCTCTTGTTGTCTCGGGTTCATGGTGTTCATGATTTTATGTGGTTTTCTCAACTGTTTTTTTTGGTGTATGCATGACGGTTTTTGTGGTGGGTTGATGTACATGGGGTGCATGAATGGGGGCATGTGTACACCACTGTGGGGTGTACACACCAGCGTGTATGTGTACACCACAGTGGGGTGTACACAATGGTTGTGGGTGTAAAAGAATAGATTAATGTATATTATATAGTTTTAAGTAAAAAGTGACATTAACACATGTAAATATGGGGTGTAAATAGCAGTGGGGTGCACACAACAGCGGGGTGTTGTGTGCACATAACAGTGGGGTGTGTGGTGAGTGGGGTGTACACAACAGTTGTACATGTGTGTGTATAATGAAAATGTATGTGTGTGTAGGGTGTGTGTATTATGTTATGTTTGAGAATAAATAAAAAGGATAAAAAGTATGGATACTTGTTTAAATGAATATGGATTTGTATTAAAGCCTAATACACTCATGATAATATGGGTCTATAACAAGTTACAAATAGTGTGTTTATAGGTTATGTAAAGCCCAATAAAGGCCAATAGAATAAATACAACTTGAGGTCAAGACGAAGGCGTAAAATATAAGAATAAGTTTATGTGTCTTAGCCCAATAAGTATTCACATCAAAGGCTTACTTAGATGAGTATAAAACTTGATAAATAGACCCAACAAGAGTTATGTTTTGTAAAAAAAGGGAACAACCATAGAGATGGTTTAATCCACAACGGTTTGGGTCATAATCAACAAATGATTGTAAAACAAACACCTTAAGACTAAATGCGAGCCTTAAACTAATATTCGAGATTCAAAACTTTATCAGGTAGTCGAGAATGCACGGGGAACGTATTAGAGTCTCGGAGTGAATACCGGGTTGCGAATAGTTTCAGGTAAGTACAATTGCCTTAAAAAACATTTGTATGTTTGTAAGCCAGTAAGAAAATGCCATGTGATTCATTATCATTTATTCAGTCTTGTTATGCTCTATTATTGGTATTCCATTCCATTTCTTGTTTTGTGTTTTCCGGCGTAAGTGTTTTGTCTCGAAAGTACTAGGACCTGCACTAGAGGGATAAAACGCGGGCACTCGTGGCCACGAGTGTGTGACCACCCTTAGTGACCATGTGACACCGAGTACTGGGTGGATGGGTTCGAGTCCCTTTCCAGTCATAGTTGTGCCTTCGCTTGTGTCGATGCCCGGGAAGACCTCGCGAGGTCTTCGCTGTTATGCTATGATATAGACCACTTATGAGCCTCTTTTGATTCCTTGGAACACACTTGACTTTCAATTGATATCTATTAGTCTGTTTATCATGCATCTTGTCTATTTAATTTCCTGTCTTTTATTACCGCATGATATTTAGACTGCTTTACTTGTATTATCATGAATTACTGTTATCTTCTTCTGGCATTACATTCGATTTTATTTAGTTACTCACCGTCTAGTTTGTGACGGTGGGTGCAGATAGGGCGGAGAGCAGCAAGGGCAAGGGACCCTTCCTAGGTGATCTATTGTGAGGATTAGCGGCTGGATTTGGAGACTATTTTATAGGTTTCCTTATGTTTTGCTTTTATGTATACCGTTTTATATATATATATATATATATATATATGCTTTGGGATTATTAAACTCGACAAATTTTGATGAGACTGGTATCATGTATATTTACCTATCGAATTGTACATGAATACCCGGGGTTTTCCACACTTATAGAATTCCTTTACTTCCCTTGAATGAGTTATTTTCCCTTTTATTATAATTGTTTTAGTCTTCCGCTGTTTATTATTGCAATAGCTCTTTCATAAATAACTAAATTGATTAAGTTGAAGGCTGACTAGGCTCGTCAGGTTGCCGAGTGATGACTCGGGGCTTGTACGGGTCTAGGCCAGGCGTACCCAATTGCATGGAGAAATTGGGGTCGTCACATAGTGTTTTTACTGTGTTTTACTCCCTTGTTTACCCGAAACCCAACTATCGATCCCTGCTCGTCCAGTTTTCCTACTCGTTCACCGACTCCATTGTCTGGTCACTCAAATATGAGTATAAATACATAATACACTTCATCATTTACAAATAACCAAATTTCTGGGTTGTTACAGTCTCCCCAACTAACAAGAGTTTCGTCCTCGAAATTAGATCTAACTCGAATGAATAAGGAGAACAAACCCCATTCACACTTCGTTCAAACTACATGCTTATAGATGCTTCAGACAGCTTGGATCCTTTGTATCGAACTGCTAACTGTTCCAGAGTTTCTTCTGACAGATCTCTATTTACCGTTGAACTGCTGACTAATGCAAAGTCACTTCAGACAGCTCAATAAGCTATGAACAACTATGGACTCGCGCGAAAGTCACTTCCAACAGCTCGACATCAGGTATTGAACTGCGAACTTGTACAAAGTTTCTTCGAACAGCACAATGTCTTAAATTCACTCCTTTCTCCACATCTATCAAACTGTGAGCCTCTGCCACTTCGAACAGCTTGATTTCATCTCAGTCTTCATACCGTGGGTCTCAACCACTTCCAACAACCTGATTCAACTACGGTCTCTCTAAACCTCTCCCGTTTCCCCAAAATGGTAGGAATGCCAACGACCTCATCGCAGACACCATCCACTACCACAACATAAGTCAGGTAATTACAAAGTAAAACACTACGATCGCGACTCGTACGTCAAACCCGTGATGACCTTCCAACCCACTCGCATTTCAACGCAAGTTCATATATACCCAAGCAGTAAATATGTTCGACAAAGTTGCAACCGTGGCCACCATGTACATCACGTATCCATGCATCGTAAGATGAATCACAACCCGTCTGGTCCTGCCTCTCTTTAGGTGTACCCGTGGTAAGTTTTAACAACTCATTATGCTTAAACTTACCATCTCTTTTGGATTCTAGTCTAAGTTAGGTAGGTCTCATCCTAAACAACTCTGCTAAGTTTAAACGACACCACTGTAGCCAGTATCGACCTTAACTCTGTCACATGACATCCGACATCGCGTGTAAGCATCTAAAGTTTCAATTAATTGTCTCCATGCATGATGTATGATAACCAGGAAAGTCATTTACCTCCGGTAGGATCACGAACCACCGTAAGTTGCGGCTCAGTCGCTATGTGCACGTCCTCAATGGCCTGAGGTTGATCGTCATCCTACTGGTCCTTGTACAAATCAGGACATCGATTTTGAAAATGTTCTGGCTGTCCCCACTGAAAATATACCTTTCGCCTTCGAGAACCACTACCATCGTTCGGATTCCTCGTTTGTTTCCTGTTTTGTCCCTTTGATCGGTGTTCTAACTGCAACTCAGGTCGATCAGGCTCAATCTCCTCGTGGTGAGTACTCAAGTAACCCTCCCTAGCCAAACTCCGTTCGTATGCTCTCTATCGAGCCTCTGGCTCGGTAGTAACCACTAAACCTCCAATAGCAGGTAGCAAACCCTTTGTGAAAGAGTAGATACGATCAACCTCTAAATCTGCTGACCCTCCAGCATAAGGTAACAGCTGGATAAGCCTACCTATGTAGTCTATCAGTGGCTTTCCTATAGACTGTCGCAGAGAAGTGAACTCGTTCCTTTTCGCCCGTAACACTGTCAGCGGAAAGTAGTTCTGGTTAAACTGGGCCTTGAAATCGATCCAGTCTCGCAAAATGCCTCGGGTAGTGACAATGGTCGTCCACCAAAAACCTACCTCTCCTTATAGCTTGGATGAGGAAATCGTCGCCCTCATATGATCCTCAGTCGTATGAATCTTCTCATAATTCTTCAAGAAAAGCTCTTCCGCTGCTACGTCTGTACCACCGAAAAACTTGACTGGGTCGTGCCTCTTAAGCTCTCTCCATTGCCTTGCCTCAGCAGTGGCCCTGGGACTCTTCTCTAGAGTAGTGACCGGAGTAGTTTCTGTAGCAACTGCTGTAGGTGTCACTGGTGTCTCCTCGATCTGGATCGGATGTGCAACACCCTCAATCTGTGCTATTTGTGCAATTGTCGTCCCTGACATCATTGTAAATAAAATCGGTGTTGTGAAAGTTGTAGCCACTGGAGTCTCTGTCCCCTGAGTGGTCGAAATGGGTGGAAAAGGTGTAGTTGGAGTCAATGGTGTCGTGGTAGTCAATGCGGGTGTCCTCAGTGACCGCACTAACTCCTCAAATCTCTGGTTCTGTGTAGCAGCTATCTGAGTCAATGTGCGTATCTTTTCAAGGCATCGTGACAAAATCAGACCGATATTGTCGCTCGAACCTGTCTGATCCGCCATCGTCGTCTAAACAAGAAAATGAATTTCTCGGATCATTGGATAGTTACCACATACCATATATTCCAATCAACAATCATAATATCTACAAAATATCACATCCGACTTCTACCAATTACTCCTTACCCATCAAACTAACGTTCTAATTAAGATTGTACGGTTTTCCATTCTAAGTTCAACCATTCCTAATTTCCGTTTTCTTAATGGTTTGTGTTTTAAATCAAGAGTCAAGTCGTTATAACCTTAGGCTCTGATACTAACTGTGACAACCCTAATTTCCCCGTGCAATTGGGTATGCCCGGCCTAGACCCGTGCAAGTCCTGAGTCGAAACTCGGCAAACCTGACAAGCCTAGTTAGCCTCTGTTCGTTTAAGTTATACAATTTATGAAAGAGTTATTGCAAGTTAACGCATCGGAAAGTAATCAAACTATAGTACGGGAAATAACTTAATCAAAGGAAAATTCAGGAATCTATAAATGTAGAAAAACCCCGAGTATTCATATACAATCTGATATGCATAGATACATGATACCAATCTCATCGAAATTCCAAGTTCCATAACTTCCAAAAACATGTATATAAACGACATACAATTAAGCAAATAGTAAAACTAGTCAAATGATCTCCCAGGTCCAGCCGCTAAGTTATTAATGTAAATCACCTAGGTAGGGCCCCTTACCCTTGCTACTCTCCACCCTATTTGCACCCACCATCACAAACTAGGCGGTGCGTAACTAAAAAAATTGAAAGTAGTGCCAAAAGAATATAACAATAATTTATGATTTTAACAAGTAAAATAGTCTAAATATCATGCGAAGAAGAAATGGCAGGAATGTAAATAAATCAAAGTGCATGATAAACAGACTGATAGAAAAATAATCGAAATTTACATGTTCTAAGATTCAAAAGAGGCCCATGAGAGGTCTAATTTCACTTCAATACGACAAAGATCTCGCAAGATCTCCCCGAGCAATGTCGCACCATTAGCGCAGTTTAAAATCGAGAGGCATTGCAACACCTCTCGAATCCAATACCCAGTACACACAACACTAGTGGTGGTCAGTTACCCCTGCAGGAAGCACTCTCATTGTCCCAGCTAATACGGGACCATATGATACACCTATAATAACCATGACATACCAATACACATCACATTTTATATTAACACACCACACACTATAACGCACCCCACACAACACACACCAATGTCCCAACCAAAATACCTAAATCGAAAACACATAAAACCGAACACGCAAAAACACATCAAAACCGCCTACAATAAACACCACGGACAACCCAACTGCTGCACATGGGGGAGCATCATAGGGTCACCTCCGATCAGTTTCAACTAGGGACAGACCCACAAGCCACGGTAGTGACCCAAAACGGTCGACAATAATCCCAAAAATAGAAAAAATAGTGAGTAAAACACCCAAAAGCTCATCAAAAAAATAACTCATCCACTAGGCGTGAAGCCCTCCGGAAACGTCAAGACACACATGGGTTGTCTACGCCCAAGTTCCCCGTCAAAGATGCCCCACGGTGGTTAGAAACAGCAAGTGTTTGTGTGTGCAACAGTGAATAAAACCATAAAGACAAAACGAGAGAGAGACGTTACTGATGAAAGCGATAGTGAGGAATAGAGGGGATAGGTGGGAGAGGGATACTTACTTAGGCGTCTCCGGTGACGGTCCAATGTTTTAGTGTCGTGGAGGGAGGTGGTGACGGTCAAGAGAGGAGGAGGGGAGTGGAAGAGAGAAGAGAGAGCATCTGGCCCTTTTCCGATGGACGCTGACCACCACTGGAGCCGCCGAGGGTCGGTGGTTCGATCACTAGTAGGGGAGAGTGAAAAGGGGGAAGAGAGAATGGGAGGCCAATTTGAGATAATCAGTTTGTGGGAGATAAGTGAATAGTGAAATTAGGGTAGGCTATTTATATAGGTCCTTACCTTCATCTTATAACCCACACTCACCTCGAGGTCAATCCCATGAAGTTCCTCATTGAGTTGGTCACACTAAAATTCCCTTACCCCACGGTCCGTATGTTGTGTAGCTAATCAACTCCCGCGTTCAAACGAGGTTCCTCGGTCCGTCTTTCCTTGTCCCGAATCCCGTAGTCTCGTGAATTATATATGTAAATTACACAAATATTCATTTATTAGTGTTTTTCTTGTGTTTTAGTCCCCTGTTTACCTGTAACCCAACTATCGATCCTTGCTCGTCAAGTTTTCCTACTCGTTCACTGACTCCATTATCCGGTCACTTAAATACGAGTATAAATACGTAATAAACATCATCATTCAGAAATAACCAAATTTCTGGGTCGTTACACTACGGGTGTGGAGCTAACCAACCTAACATGACCTTACCCCGAATACTGGGTTGTTGTGGATTTAAGACCACTTAGCTTGCCTTCCTAAATTCTTAGACACTCGTTATCATTGTGAACACTTTTCAGTCTATTTACCATGCACTATTATGTTATTTATCTATCTTTAAATACCCGCTTGATTCTTAGACTTCCTTTTAAATGATTTATGAATGACTGTTTATATCCTTCTGATTATTACTATCTACTTTACAGTACTCACCGTCTAGTTTGTAACGGTAGGTGCAGATCGGGCAGAGATGAGCAAGGGCAAGGGAGGGCAAGGGACCTGTGACGGCCCCAATTTCCCCGTGCAATTAGGTACGCCCGGTCTAGACCCGTGCAGGTCGCAAGTCATCACTCGACAACCGGACGAGCCTAGTCAGCCTTCGATTTAATTAATTTAACAATTTATGAAAGAGTTATTGCAATAATAAACAGCGGAAGACTAAATAATTGTAATAAACTAAACATCAGGGAAATAACTTAATCAAAGGGAAATTAGGAATTCTATAATGTGGAAAAACCCCGAGTATTCATGTACAATTCGATAAACCAACAGACATGATACCAATCTCAATAATAATACCAAGTTCTATAAACCAAAACATACATATATAAAGCGATATACAAATGAGCAAAACATAAAACCTACTAAATAGTTTCCAAGTCCAACTGCTAATCCTCACAAAAAGTCGCCTAAGCAGTGCTCCTTGCCTCTACTACACTCTGCTCTATCTGCACCCGCCGTCACAAACTAGACGGTGAGCAACTTTAGAAATCGAATGTAATGCCAGAAGAAGATAACAGTAATTCATGATATAACAAGTAAAGCAGTCTAAATATCATGCGGTAATAGAAAGACATGAATTTAAATAGATCAAGTGCATGTTAAACAGACTAATAGATATCAATCGAATTTCAAGTTTGTTCTAAGGAATCAAAAGAGGCCCATAAATGGTCTAAATCATAGCATAACGGCGAAGACCTCGCAAGGTCTTCCCGGGCATAGACACAAGCGAAGGCACAACTATGATGGGAGGGACACAAGCCCACCCACCCAATACTCGGTGTAACACGATCACTAAGGGTGGTCATACACTCCTGTACAAGAGTGCTCGCATTTTATCCCTCTAGTGCAGGTCCTAGTATTATTAAGACGAAACATTTATGCCAAGAAACACACAACAAGGAATGGAATGGAATATCAATAATAGAGCATAACGAATTTGAATAAATGATAATGAATCACAAGGCATTTTCTTACTGGCTTACAAATCATACATAAGCTTGTGGCAAATGAACTTACCTGACTACACAACCCATGAATAACAACACTCCCGCAAGTCCTAACGCGTATCTCCGAGTTTTTCGCTACCTGACAAGGTTGGAAACTCTATTTAATGGGTCGAGTCATTAACTAAACCCTAGGTTAAACCCTAGTGTATTCCCAATGTTTTAAGTACTCAAACAGCTCGACAAATCGATAGAAAACTGAATACTCTCTCTCGGGTTGAAAACCATAACATATGTAAGCCTAATCACAAGTCTTAGGCTCAGCTCAATCATACGTGGGTCATGCCATAGCTTCGAGAGCCGGCGGCATGACCACGACGTCATGACCATTTCACCACATTTTATTAGAACATATACACTAAACCATAATCACACTCGTCATGAACCCGACCAATAACACACACATATACAAAACCAATATTGTACTTGAAGCATATATGTTCTCACGTAGGCATGAATTCAAATCACTTAATCATGAATTCATGCCATGAGTTCTTCAATGAAAGAAATTTAACATCCCATATCCTTGAAACATAACAAAAACCGAACACCAATCGAGACCGAAAAACTATTGTAGTAACATGTTGATGTTCTCCGACATTGGGGAGGGGTCACCACGACATTGAGTTGCCGGAAAACCCCTCAACCAAATCATATTCCCACCATACATACGATTACAAACTTGACTTTGAATTTCACATGAAATGATAACAAAATAAAGAAAGTTATTTAAACACCACAACTCTTCTATACCTTCACTGTTTTTAGGCCACTCTGAGAGTCATGAGACACAAGCATGGACTTAGCTTGGTCCTCGACGTCCTCGGTCACGGTGGCACAGTGATGGCGTTGCCCATGGCAATGGATTTCGGCGAGGCAAGCCAAAACAGTCCATTTAAACACAACAACAAACAATTGCTCAAACCACGACTCATACACGTATATACACTATTCCAGCGTCACTTCGAGGATTTAGGATCTCTGGTAGGCCAAGAGGGCCCATCCACGACCGGCGGCAACTCCGGCAGCCGTCTAATACCCAAACAGTAAAATAGTAGAAAATAGTTGAAAAATAAGGTTTTAGTGAATCTCGGTCATGTACACAACGACCACAACGATGGGGTGCTCTGGAACTGTAGGGGACTCCAGTAGACCACCGTGAAGTTGTCCCGACTGGTCCCTGGTCACGGCAGCGCCCCATACGCCGACCAGACGCGAAGGTGAGAGGACACACACACAACAATTTCACAAAGAAATAAGACTAAAAACTCTAACCTTACCACTGCTCCGTCACGAGGGGGTGTTTAGAGGCTCCAGTGACCTCGTAGGGTCGTCTCCGACAACGAAAATTGCCTTCCCCCAGTCGGACAATCACGACAACAGTGAGCAAATCGAGAGAGAGAGTGTGTGAGAAATAGAGAGAAACCGAGAGATAAAGATAAAGAGAGAAAGAGTACGTACCTCCGACGAGCAGGGACACCTCCGGTGAGGTTTGAACACCTCAGGCCAGTGGTGTTCGGTGGTGGGTTCACAGGAGAGGGAAGAGTGAGGGGAGGGACGGTGAAGAGAGTGAGAGATCGAGAGGAACTGAGAGAGAGAGAAGGAGGGAGACCGAGAGAGTGAGGGAGGGAAAGAAAGTGAACACTGACATCTGGTGAGGTTTCCGACGAGAGGCCGAGTGGAGAGAGGAGGGTTGGTGGCGGCGGTGTGCTTGAAGAAGAAGGTGAATAGTGAGTAAGGGTTTTTTTTCACTAACGTTCTTATATGACTTAAATTGTGTCAAAATGACCTTTTTTCTTACTTCTTACACAATTTAAAACAATTGCCCTTATTGGTCTTTTTATTTATCTTTTTCTCTTTATTACATCTTAAATTAGGTGTGTGTTGTCACTTGCATGACCCTTCATCTCAACACGCACACGCATCTCGAGGTCAATCTCATGGATCCTCACCATTGGTTATGCCACTTTAACAATCCTATCATGTAGTCCGTATGTTGCGTAGTTAACCAACTCCCGCGTTCAAATGACGTTCCTCCTCCCATATTTTTTCGTCAATTGGCTCACTGCGCCTGTTTTCTCACCACATACTATCAATTAATTTATATAAATTAATAAAAATTCATTTATTTGTATCTTTATTGTGTTTTTATCCCCTGTTTGACTAGGCGAGACCTCACTCAACTAAACATCGCCCGAACAACTCGAAACCCGTAAAATACTAAAATATTAATACACACAATCAAAGAATCATAATATTACTTCGGTGTCGACTCCCAAAGTTCGAAATACTATCCAGTATTCACGTAGCTGGGTCATAATCCTGACAAGTGTAACGCAAGTCAGTTAAAAATTTGGGGTTGTTACAGTCTCCCCTACTTATTAGAATCTCGCCCCCGAAATTTACCTAATAAGTAAACTAAACTAACGACTTTACCGTTCCTCTTCGCAACTCCTAAAGAGACTGATAAAACTCAGAGTGAGTCATTCCTTGAGTCCAACCCGTTCATGTTCTATGGAGAGACCTTCAGGTATCCATAATCTCCCCAAATCATACTCAAGCTCATCTTGATACTCGTTAAGTATTTCTTCTGCCACTCCTGGGCACTCTTAAGTCTCGAGCAAATCTATCCACAATTACCTAGATGCTATCGTGACCACGATGAGATCGGGGCAACCACTAACGAAATCTATATCAATATGTTCCCACTTCCATTGAGAAATGGGTGGGGGCTGTAGTAGTCCTCCAGGTCGTCGATGCTCAGCTTCTATGCTCTGGCATGTCACACGCTCGAACAATTCTAACACCTCAAAAATCATCCCTGGCCACCAAAAGAGATGTCGCACGTCGACGCACATGTTAGGTCGACCCGAATATACAACAAAATGGGAACGGTGAATTTCCTGAAGTACCTTGCCACGCGCATCAGCCACCAATGGACCCAGTCGCCCACGATACCTCTAACATGAGTCTGTCGACCGACTCTAGTCTGGGCAATCTAAACTATCCACCATCTCACTGCACCGTTGGTATGACGCATCGCCTTGCTGTCCCTCACACATAATGCCAAATGAGACGGTCTACAACATCGTCTGACCACATAATTGTGTCCTGGTAATCATCGGCACGTCCGCTGAACTCATCAACTCGGCTGCATCACGTAGACCGCGCTAGTAGGTCCTCTGACACACGACTACCTCAGCATCAAATCCTTTGCGGCGCAACGCATCAGCAACAACGTTGGTCTTCCCGGAATGGTGCTCAAACAAGGAGTCCTAGTCCTTCAAGAACTCAAGCCAATGTCTCTGTCTCGCTCTAGCACGTATGAAACTCACGAAGATCTCCCATTCGACTTTTCGTATCAACCAATCAAAGCACGTAATGTTTATAACTAGTTCGCACCAACCAAGGCTTCGAACTCTAACAACTCTAGTACTCGCGTGTCTATTGGCGACTCGTAGCTCCCTAACTCTATCGAAATGTCAAGACTATGCACATTCAGGTATATCGCATCCTGGCGACCGTGACTAGGATTGAGGTTCGCTACGTCTAACGAGTTTACAACCCTAACATGTCTACCAAATGCACAATAACCAAGGAATCAACCTAACTCGAAACGAACGTAATATGCATGCAAGTACCGCAAATGAAAACCATACCCTCAATACTGTGTCTGGACGCCCCACAGTGCGCTCAACAGGCGGCTGAACACGCTCTCCTCTCGTGTGGTGGTGCTTTGGTGGTCTTTGTGGTGGTGCTCTCGCTGGTTGAGGGCACTCCCTCTGAATGTGGCCAACCTGTCCGCATCTGTAACACGTACGAGTATACAACGATCTCTGAGTCTGGCTCTGGCCTCGTCCCTGTGCAGAACCATGAGTCTAGGTCTGACTAGACCATTGCGTCTTCCTTTGCCTGTCTCCTCGATCAGTATCCCTGTTCTCAATAGTTTGCCTTTACGACCGCTGGTCATGTCGACTAAGTTACGATGGATGACTGCAAAACTCGGCACGGGTGGAACGGTCGGTACCAGTCGCGTGGTCTGTTGTGCAGCAGATCCTACACTCTGTGTCCTGTGCTCACGAGTAACCCATCTACTCCTCTTTCTTTTCCTATCCTGCTGATAGTGGCTATCTGAACGGGTCTCTGCTCTGTTCGCCCTAACTTCCTCTAGATGCGTGAGCAAGTAACTCTCCCTTGCCAAACTATGCTCGTATGCTCTCTGCAAGCTCTCCGGCTTAATCGTAACAACGAATCCTCCGACTACGGGTAATAGACCCTCAGTAAAGTAGTAGACTCGATCAGCCTCAGTATTTGCGGATCCTCTAACATAAGGTAGAAGTGAAATAAACCTGCCCATATAGTCCATCACTGACTCATCGGTGCTCTGTCTCAGTACCATGAATTCATTCCTCTTCGCCCAAAGAACAGTCGGTGGGAAGTACTTCTGGTTAAATTAAGTCTTGAAGTCGATCCAATCTCTCGGAATGCCTCGGGTAGTAACGATAGTCGTCCACCAATCATCTGCCTCCCCCTGTAGCATAGATGAAGAAATTGTCGTCCACATGTGGTCCTCAGTCGTGATGATGGTATGAATTTTCTCATGATTCTTTAGGAATAGCTCCGCCGTGGCCATATCTGTGCCACCAAATAACTTGACTGGATCGTGCCTCTTGAACTCTCTCCACTGCCTCGCCTCAGCAGTGGCTCTGGGACTCTTCTCTGAAGTACTGACTGGATCCTTAGTCTGGATCGGATGTGTAACAACCTCCGTAGTCTCTACAGCAACTACGGGTGTCACTGGTGTCTCCTCAGTCTGGATCGGATGTGTAACAACCTCCGTCTGGGCTATATATGCAACTGTCGTCCCTGACATCATTGTAATCGGAATCGGTGCTGTGGAAACTATAGCCACTGGCGTCTCCATCCCTTAAGTAGTCCAAATGGGTGGCATAGGTATGGTCGGGGTCGATGGTGTCGCGATAGTTGGTGCTGGTGTCGTCAGCGACCGCTCTAGATCCTCAAATCTCCGTATCCAAGCGCGAAACTCCTCCAAAGTAATGAACCGAGAATCGAGCGTCCTAATATCATCGCTCGGACCTGTCTGTTCTGCCATCGCCGTTTGAACTAAGAGAGCAAATACTTCGGATCAACACATAGCTACCGCATACCATATAGTACATACACCAAGCATAACATGTACAAAGTTAAATCCGACTCATCCTAAACTCCCCCATCTAATTTTTCTAAAAAGGATCATAGGGTTTTTACTCTAAGTTCAAATCATTTCTAATTTCCACTGGTTTAAGTGGCTTGTGTTTTAAATCAAGAGTCAGGTCTATATAACCTTGCGATCTGATACCAATTGTGATGGTCCCAATTTTCCCGTGCAATTGGGTACGCCCGGCCTAGACCCATGCAGGCCCCAAGTCATCACTCGGCAACCTGACGAGCTTAGTCAGCCTTCGATTTAATTAATTTAATGATTTATAAAAGAGTTATTGCAATAATATACAACGGAAGACTAAACAATTATAATAAACTAGACATCAGGGAAATAACTCAATCAAAGGGAAATTAGGAATTCTATAATGAGGAAAACCCCGAGTATTTATGTACAATTCGATAAACCAACATACATGATACCAATTTCAATAATAATACCAAGTTCTATAAACCAAAACATACATATATAAAGCGATATACAAATGAGCAAAACATAAAACCTACTAAATAGTCTCCAAGTCCAGCCACTAATCCTCACAAAAAGTCGACTAAGCAGGGCTCCTTGCCTCTACTGCACTCTACTCTATTTGCACCCACCGTCACAAACTAGACGGTAAGCAACTTGAGAAATCAAATGTAATGCCAGAAGAAGATAACACTAATTCATGATATAACAAGTAAAGCAGTCTAAATATCATGCGATAATAGAAAGACAGGAATTTAAATAGATCAAGTGCATGATAAACAGACAAATAGATATCAATCAAATTTCAAGTGTGTTCTAAGGAATCAAAAGAGACCCATAAGTGGTCTAAATCATAACATAACGGCGAAGAACTCACGAGGTCTTCCCGAGAATCGACACAAGCGAAGGCACAGCTATGATGGGAGGGACACAAGCCCACCTACCCAGTACTCGGTGTCACACGATCACTAAGGGTGGTCACACACTCCTATACAAGAGTGTCCGCATTTTATCCCTCTAGTGTAGGTCCTAGTACAATTGAGACGAAACACTTACGCCAGGAAACACACAACAAGGAATGGAATGGAATACCAATAATAGAGCATAATGAATTTGAATAAATGATAATGAATCACATGGCATTTTCTTACTGGCTTACAAATCATACATAAGCTTATGGCAAATGTACTTACCTGACTACGCAACCAGTGAATAACAACACTCCCGCGAGTCCTAACGCGTATCTCCGAGTTTTCTGCTACCTGACAAGGTTGGAAACTCTATTTAATTGGTCGAGTCATTAACTAAACCCTAGGTTAAACTCTAATGTATTCCCAATGTTTTAAGTACTCAAACAACTCGACAAATTAATAAAAAACTGAATACTCTCTTTCGGGTTGAAAACCATAACATATGTAAGCCTAATCACAAGTCTTAGGCTCGACTCAGTTGTATGTGGGTCATGCCATAGCTTCGAGAGCCGGCGGCATGACCACGACGTCATGACCATTTCACCACTTTTTATCACAACATATACACTAAACCATAACTACACTCGTCATGAACTCCCGACCAATAACACACGTATATATAAAACCAATATCGTACTTGACGCATATATATTCTCACGTAGGCATGAATTCAAATCACTTAATCATGAATTCATGCCATGAGTTCTTCAATGAAAGAAATTTGACGTTACATATCCTTGAAACATAACAAAAACCGAACACCAATCGAGACCGAAAAACTATTGTAGTAACATGTTGATGTTCTCCGACATTGGGGAGGGGTCACCACGACATTGAGTTGCTGGAAAACCCCTCAACCAAATCGTATTCTCACCATACATACAATTGCGAACTTGACGTTGAAGTTCACATGAAATGATAACAAAATAAAGGAAATTATTTAAACACCATAACTCTTCTCTACCTTCATTATTTTTAGGCCACTCCGAGAGTCATGAGACATAAGCATGGACTTAGCTTGGTCCCCGACATCCCTGGTCACAGTGGCACAGTGATGGCATCGCCTATGGCAACGGATTCCGGTGAAGCAAACCAAAACAGTCCATTTGAACACAACAACAAATAGTTGCTCAAACCACGACTCATACACATATATACACTATTCCAGTGTCACTTCGAGGATTTAGGATCTCTGGTGGGCCAGGAGGACCCACCCACGACCGGCAGCAACTCCGGCAGCTGCCTAAAACCCAAACAGTAAAACAGTAGAAAATAGTAGAAAAATAAGGTTTTAGTGAATCTCGACCATGTACATAACAACCACGGCGATGGGGGTGCTCTGGGACTGTTGGGGACTCCGGTAGACCACCGTGAAGTCATCCCCGACTAGTCCCTGGTCACGGCAGCGCCCCATATGTGACCAGACGTGAAGGTGAGAGCACACACACAATAGTTTCACAAAGAAAAAAGACTAAAAACTCTAACCTCACTACTACTCCATCACGAGGGGGTGTTTAGAGGCTCTAGTGACCTCGTAGGGTCGTCTCTGATGATGACAATCGCCTCCCCCGGTCGAACAGTCACGGCAACAGTGAGCAAATCGAGAGAGAGAGAGAAAGAGTAAGAAATAGAGAGAAGCCGAGGGAGAAAGAGAGAGAGAGAGAGAGAGAGAGAGAGAGAGAGAGAGAGAAAAGTACGTAATGAGGTTTGAACACCTCAGGCTAGTGGTGTTTCGGTGGTGGGTTCACGGGAGAGGGAGGAGTGAAGGGAGGGACGGTGAACAGAGTGAGAGATCGAGAGGAACCGAGAGAGAGAAGGAGGGAGACCGAGAGAGTGAGGGAGGGAAAGAAAGTGAACACTGACCTCCGGTGAGGGTTCCGGCGAGAGGCCGAGTGGAAAGAGGAGGGTTGGTGGCGGCGATGTGTGTCAAAATGACCTTTTTGCCCTTTAACTTACTTTTTACACAATTTAAAACAATTGCCCTTATTGGTCTTTTTATTTATTTTTTTCTCTTTATTACATCTTAAAGTAGGTGTTTGTTGTCACTTACATGGCCCTTCATCTCAACACACACACGCATCTCGAGGTCAATCTCATGGCTCCTCACCATTAGTTGTGTCACTTTAACAATCCTATCATGTAGTCCGTATATTGTGTAGTTAACCAACTCCCGCATTCAAACGACGTTCCTCGTCCCGTATTTTTCCATCAATTGGCTCGTCGAGCCCGTTTTCTCGCCACATACTATCAACTAATTTATATAAATTAATAAAAATTCATTTATTTGTATTCTTTATTGTGTTTTTATCCCCCGTTTGACTAGGCGAGACTCACTCAACTAAATATCGCCCGAACGACTCAAAACCGTGCAAAATACTAAAATATTAATACACACAATCAAAGAATCATAATATTACTTCGGTGTCGACTCCAAAAGTTTGAAATACTGTCCAGTATTCACGTAGCCGGGTCACAATTCTGACAAGTGTAACGCAAGTCGGTTAAAAATTTGGGGTTGTTACAGCACCAATGATTGGTGACTTCCTCTAAGGATTCTTATAGCAGTTTCTTCTCTTGCATTACTGTATGTTATGCCATTTTTGTTTATGATTATTGTATATTACTATTTTTTATAACACTAGGACATTTTTTGATCGAGTGGTATATGATATCATGTATTATTGCATCATTATTTTGGTTGCCACCAGATATGCATGTTTATCCATTTATTCTGGGTTTCATACTTTAGGTTGTCCTGACTTTATATTTTCTGAGTTATTTCAAAATGTTTAGGTTTAATTCTACTGCATAACCAATAAAAACTTGCATAACTTGATAACTCATCTTTAAAACCTTATTTTAATAAGAATGTAACTATTGGAGGCTGACTAGACCTGCGTTGACTTTGCAAGGACTGACTCAGGGGGCCCATGTAGATATAAGCTGGGTGGGGCCCAGTTTTATGGGAAATTAGGGACGTCACAGTTGGTATCAGAGCCTTGTTTAAGGTTAACCACCTAACTCTTAATTAAATCACAACCAACATAAAACACAAATCAATGAACAAGTTAGGACACAATTGGAATCTAGAGTAGAACCTTATGATCCTGACTTGAAATCTTAGTTGAGAAGTGAGAAGAGTTGGGAAAAGTAAAACTTGATCCTATATGTTTTATTTGTCATGTTGTATTGCACTATATCGATAGCTACCCACTAATTCGAGGATTCACTTTCTATTGTAAATTACGATGACGGATCAAACCGATCCCAGGGATGATAGTGGGGTTGTGGGTCCTCCAGATGTGAGTATCAAGTAGTTCGATACCTTATAACAGAGAGTTGCATCCCAAGATTAACCACTGGAGAAAATCCTGAGGATATTGAGGACACCGGTTACGGCGGCACCGTCTCCACTATCTTCATCAACATTGTCTACTACTCAGGGGACAGATACACCGATTACTACAACTACTTTTGTGGCTACTACTACTATTGTAGTTATATTTGAGACGGTACCCCTACCGCCAGTAACGGCCCAATTAATATTTGCCGTTATTTTATGACGTCATTACAGACATGGACGCCAGCGGGGACGCTCGTGGGTCCCACAAATGAGGCCGTGAATACGCCGTATTAGGTAAATAGTTATTTTGTTTGTTGATTTGACTAATTTGCGATGTTTATGTTAAAATAGGTTAACGACATCGCGATGTGTGTAATTATATTTTAAATTTACGTGGGAGATTGTGTGATGAGTATTCGCATTGATATGCGTGTCGACGTGGCAGTGCGGTAGATTAAATATGAAATTTTAAGTTGAGAGAAAAAAAAATATTACATATAAAATGAATTAAATGTGATAAAATATGTAAATTGTTGGGTGCCTTGGGACACGCGGGTCGTGGTCGACACGCGTGGGTGGTACGTTAGTGTGCATGCCCCGAGTACGCTCGTTGCGCGCACGACGAAATTTTAGGCGCGAAAGTATAGGCGAATATATATATATATATATATATATATATATATATATATAAGGAATTTAATATATATATAAATATATATATATATTAAAAATCAGAAAAATAAATAAATAATAGTGAAATGACCAAAAAGGGTATTTGTTTGTTAAGGAAAAGGATAAGAACTTAGGGGCAAAATGGTCATTTCACCCTAAAATTTGATAAACACCACCACCGTCACCACAGTTCCTCATTTTCCCCATTTTTGGATCGAAATCGAAAAGAGGAGGAGAAGAGAAATCGAGAGGAAGTGGAAGAGAGATTGAGCTTGTGGTGGAGAGACCAAAGAGGTGAGTGATGTTGTGGTGTTGTTTTTGTTGTTTTCGTTGTTGTTGTATGTTGTTGGCGGGAGTTGGTGTGGTGGTGGTGACGGTTTAGTGGTGATGGTGGGGAGGAGCTCGGACGACTTTAAGCTCTGAATCAAAGCGAGTTCGTCCGAGGAGGGAGACGACTACAAGTCGTTCTCCCCCTCTCCCTCTCCTTCTCTCGATTCATGAAGAAAAAAAAAAAAAAGTAAATTTCGTTCTTTGGCAGAGCTTCTGTTCAATGAAGAAGACCCAAGGGTCGGACGACCCGACCCGTCTGGGCGGGTCGGCCAACCGGGCCGGTTTTGGCCGAACCGCCCTTAAATAACCGGGTCGGTATATAAAAAAAAAAAAAAAAAAAAAAAAAAAACAGCTTTTGAAAAAAAAAATCTGAAAAATTCATAGAAAATTCATATAAAATAGGAAAAATTAGAAAAATTATATTTTGATCAAATAAAGGAAATTTGGGATTTTCTTGGAAATGTTGGCGAGATATAGTCGGGGTTTTAGCCTCGAAAAACGAAAAATTGACATAATATATTAAATTGAAGCTAACTTAATGATAAATGGTAATAGGTATAATTTAGGTGGTAATTTGAATTGTCGAGTGCTATTGGAGCTGAGCGAGGTTTGGTTTGGAACGAGGAGTGCGATTTGAGGTGTGTAGTATCCCAATTGAACTTCACTTTAAGTATTTACCGTTTGATTTATTTGAATTCAGTCCTATTTATTCGCTACTCCACTTCATTATTGCTTTACGGTAGCTGAGTACTCTCACCTGGTGACTTTACGGTAGTGGAGTGTACTCCTACCTGGTGTCTTTACGGTGTTGAGATCACTCCCCACCTGGTGCTTATTCGTTACGGCCATAGAGTCCACTAAATCATAGCACTTGTCTAGGTATACGTCGGTGAATAGGCTACCCGGGTATGGTAGGCTTGTGTAGGTGCGTCGTGGGTCTACGCCGACCACCTGTAGGGTCCAGGGCCAACCCATTAGTGTGTTTTCATGGGTCGTGCCCGAGGGAAAAATCCCGAAGTATGATTTAGTTTGATTTTTATGTGCACGTACTTTGTTTCGTCACTATATTTATGCATGCGATGATCTTTCTTTTACAGTTGTCTGTATTATTTCTTGTTCCGCATGTTTAAATTATAGTATTTAAAATTCTAGTACTTTTACTTTCGTAACTACTTGGTGAATTCCTTGGGATTACTCACTCTGGACTCGTCATCTGTCTTTTTGTGATGGCTGAGTGCAGATCCTAGTACGAGCCGGGGGAAGGGCAAGCTTGAGGATTACATCGATTATAGCTCTAGCCCTACTCGTACGTATGTTTATATTTACTTGTTTTATATTGGGTTTTGGGCTTATTGAGAGATAGGTTGTATATTTTGATATTTTGAGGATTCTTATATGATATGTATATGATGTATATTTGATATGGTTTCCACTTAGGCATTTGTTCATAATATACATGAAATTGTAAATCTTAAATATTTATATTGATAGTAAATCTTCCATTAAAGGATAATTTGAGGTTAAATAACATTAAAGAAACAAAAGTTAACTCATAACATCAAAGTTAACCGAAATTGATTAATAATGGATAATGGATAATGGGACACAAATTCGGCGGTGACGTGGTCGGTTATGTGGGCCCGCGTGGCCTCCGTGGCGGACCAATGTGGAAATTGGGGCCGCCACATTTTGGTATCAGAGCTTAGGTTTAAGGAATCTAAATTGAGGAGCCTAGGGAATGGAATAGGGATTATAGCTAGCTTTGATATGGCTATATTTGGAGATTGAACAATAGTATAAACTCAATGGATAAATCTCTTAGATGTGGAAACCACAAGTGAATGATTAAAGGCTTAGTTGGGAAGTGATGCGAGGGGGTAGATTCAGGAAATTATATATACGTGTATGTTTTGATTGTGTACTACATATGATACGCGTATATACTGAGTCTGATCCAATGCACGTTGGTTGTGCATATTAATATGGACGGACAGACTCTTTTTACTACTCCGCCGACTACTCAGCAGGAGGTTGGGGAGACTAGTGACCTCACCACTAGTGAAGTAGCTGAGGTAGCTGGACGTTGGTTGATGAAGTATCGGCGACTTCACCAGTTGCTTGAGGTGCCAAAGGCGGAACAAGCACGAATTTTGGGGTATTGCCTGAGGGGTCAGGCTGCAGTTTAATGGACCACCTACACTGATACACATGCTACACCAGCGACGTGGGCTGAGTTCCGACAGTTATTTTTGGATGAGTATATACCCACGGAGGTGCAGTTGAGGTTGAGAGAGGAGTTTTTGTCACTGAGACAAGGTAATATGTCAGTTTCTCAATATATGGACCGGTTCAGGTATCTGATGATGTACGTCATAGATGTGGTGAACACTGAGAGACTCCAGATCTATTATTTCATCCAGGGATTAGATGAGAGGATTGGTGGGGTGATAGTCGCGACTGGTGCGAAGACGTTACAAATTGTGTATGATAGAGCATTAGCTCGCAAGACATATCTACGACATCGGGGTGAGCTTGGGGATAGGTGCGAACGAGTTCTCGATCGATCGAGACCGAAGAGATAGAGAGATCGGTTAGACGACACGAGACATGATCGGGGTCGACGAGATAGGCGTTTCGAGCGACGAGAGAGGGATGAGAGGCGAGTGGTGTACGTTGCGTTTTGCACCACCATTTGAGTAGCCACGACAACGTGTGCTAGATGGAGGAGGTCGTGGTAGAGGACAGAGAGGTCGGGGTCGTGACAGAGCTCAGGTACATATAGTATCACAGTCAGATTGGCAGGATACACGACGATGTTTCAGGTGTCATCAGGTCAGGCATATACATAGAAATTGTCCAATAGCAGCTTCATCCTCACGACCGCAGATTGAGGCAGCTAGGGAGAGAGTTCATGCTGCTGCTAGTACACTACTGTCGTACAGCCGGATCGAGGTGCGACTCGTCAGCTTGTTGAGGGTATGTTATCTATATGCGATGTCTCCATGCATGTATTATTTGATTCCGGTAGTACTTTGTCGTTTATATCGGGACGTAGGGTTGGACAGTTAGGGTTATCTGTTGAGACTTTAGACCCACATCTTGTCCTCGATGCATGGGGGATAAGATTTACCCTAACCGGATATGCTTTGGAATTGTATGGTAGAGATTGAGGGACACCAATTACACGTCGACTTTCGTGTCCTAGAGTATTTAGAGTTTGATGCTTTATTGGGTATGGATTGGCTATGACATATCGCGCACACATTGATTGTTTTTGGTAAGATGGTGGTATTTGATATTGAGGGCATTCCGTATTTACTTTTGTTGGTACGGCGTCGGACTTACCGATGACCGAGGGTCGATTAGCTACGACTCGGGAGATGGAGGCGTTTAGGACGGTGGTTGAGCCGACCCGAGACCGAGAGATTAGAGTTGAGGATGTCCCAAGTAGTGTGTGAGTTTCCCGAGGTATTCCCAGACGATTTGCCGGGTTTACCACCTCCTAGGTCGATTGAGTTTATGATTGAGTTGATTCCGGGACGCAGCCGATATATAGCCAACCATACGGGATGTCGGCTTCGGAGAGCGAGCGAGAGTTGAGGTCCCAATTAGAGGAGTTGTTACTGAAGGGTTTTATTCATCCCAAGATATGTCTCCTTGGGGCGCACCGATCCTATTTGTTAAGAAAAAGATGGTTCTTTGAGGTTGTGCATAGATTATAGGAAACTGAATCAAGTGACGATTCAAAATCGTTATCCACTTCCTAGGATTGATGATCTATTCGATCGGTTAGCAAGTGCTAAGTTTTTCTCGAAGATTGATTTACGATCTGGTTATCATCGATTGAGGATTCGGGAGAGTGATATAGAGAAGACGGCATTTAGCACGCGTTATGGATTGTTTGAGTTCACAGTCATGCCATTTGGGGTGACTAATGCGCCGGCTATCTTTATGGATTTGATGCACCGAGTATTACGGCCATTTTTGGATCGTTATGTGATTGTGTTCATCGATGATATCTTAATATACAAGTAAGACTCGTGAGGAGCACGAGAGACACCTCAGAGATGTTTTGATGACATTGAGGGAGCACAGATTGTACGTTAAGTTCAGCAAGTGCGCTTTTTGGCTAAGAGAGGTGAAATTTCTCGGACATGTCATTGGTAGCCAAGGAATATCTGTTGATGGAGACAAGATTCGAGCGATCATTGATTGGAAGACACCTGAGACAGTTGAAGACATTCGTAGTTTCTTGGGGCTTGCGGGCTATTACCAACGATTTGTGTAGGACTTTTCGTTGATTGCAGCGCCGATGACGAGGTTGACCAAGAAGAATGTTAAGTTTGAATGGTCTGAAAACTGTGAGGCAGCATTTTTAGAGTTGAAGAGGAAGTTGACTTCAGCACTAGTGTTGGCTTTACCTGAGGCAGGGAAAGATTTCTCGGTTTACACGGATGCTTCCGGAACTGGGTTGGGATGCGTGTTGATGCAGGAAGGACACCCAGTTGCTTATTTATCGAGGCGATTGAGACCACATGAGGAGAATTATCCGGTACATGATTTAGAGCTAGTCGCAGTTGTGTTTGCGCTCAAGGCTTGGCGACATTACCTCTATGGGGAACGGTTCATGTTATATACAGATCACCAGAGTTTGAGGTATTTATTCACTCAAAAGGATCTGAATATGCGACAAAGACGATGGCTCGAGTTACTGAAAGACTACGATTTCGCGATTGAGTACCATCCTGGGAAGGCGAATGTAGTTGCTGATGCGTTGAGTCGGAGTGGTGTAGAGGGTCAGACTGTGCTGCGGCAGATGACACATGAGTATGGATTGTTGGAGGCTGCGACGGTGTCGTGTTTGTCAGATGCTTTTGCTGATGTTCATATTTGTTGCCAGATGCGTGTTCCTGTTGTGTCGTTAGAGAGGGTCACTGAGTGGCAAAGGGCTGACGGACATTTTGCTCGCTTCAGCTGTCTGGCTCAGGATCTGGGTTGCAAAGATTGGTCTAGTGGTTCAGACCAGTGCTTGAGACACAGGGGCAGGTTGTGGATACCTGAGGTGCAGGAACTACGTGATAGCATTCTTGAGGATGCACACCGTTCGCGCAGTATACGATTCATCCCAGCGGGACCAAGATGTATCATGATTTGCGACGTTTATTTTGGTGGCCTGGATGAAGGCCGATGTGGGTGCATATGTGAGAGCTTGTCATATTTGTCGGCGAGGTTAAGGCGAGAGCACGGGAGACCACTGGATTGTTACAACCACTACCAATCCACAAAGTGGAAATGGGAGCATATTACGATGGATTTTGTAAGCGGGTTGCCACAGACTACGAGACGTCATGATGCTGTGTGGGTTGTTATTGATAGATTGACGAAGTCTGCACACTTCATTCCTATATCGATGAAGTATTCATTTCCTCAGTTGAGTATCATTTTTGAGAGAGAGATTGTTAGATTACATGGAGTACCGCTATCTATTGTGTCTGACAGAGATCCCAGGTTGACTTCGAAGTTGTGGGAGAGCATGCAAGAGCAGTTTGGGACGAGACTACAGTTCAGTACGGCTTATCATCCTCAAACAGATGGTCAATCAGAGAGATTGATACGGATATTGGAGGACATGCTCAGAGCATCCATTTTGCAGTTTGGAGGTGCTTGGGAAGAGTATTTGCCATTGTGCGAGTTCGCGTACAACAACAGCTATCAGGCGAGTATTGGTATGCCACCATTGGAGGCTTTGTATGGTAGACCTTGTAGATCACCAAATTTGTTGGGCGACTCGAGGATGTGGCGGTTATTGGACCTAAAGTTGTTGTTGATCATACCGAGAAAATTCGGCAAATTAGATTAAGATTGCAAGCAGCTCAAGATAGGCAAAAGAAGTATGCTGATAGGTATCTTGAGGGTTTGAGTTATGATGTAGATGACTTGGTATATCTGAAAGTTTCACCCTGGAAAGGACATCAAAGGTTTGGAATCAAGGGGAAACTAGCACCGAGATATATTGGACCGTTTAGAGTTATAGCACGTGTTGGGACAGTAGCATATCGATTGGAGTTGCCAGCAGAGTTAGCAGGCGTTCATCCAGTGTTTCACGTGTCTATGTTGAGGTTAGCTAAGTCAGGACCGAGGCCGATGGTGGATATTAGACAGATTGAGGTTCGTCCTGATGTTTCATATGAAGAGCAACCCGTTGAGATTATGGATCGTAGAGTTCAGACTCTAAGGAACAGGGAGATTCCGAAGGTGTTGGTACGATGGCAAAGATCACGGATCGAGGGACTCACCCGGGAGCTCGAGTCGACTATGAGACAGAGATATCCTCAGTTATTTACTGGTGAGTGTTGATTATAACTTAAATTTCGGGATGAAATTTCAATTTAGTTGGGAAGAATTGTAACGGCCCAATTAATATTTGCCGTTATTTTATGACGTCATTACGACATGGACGCCAATGGGACGACATCGTGGGTCCCACAAAAGGTCGAATGCGTCCGTATTAGGTAAATAGTTATTTTGTTTGTTGATTTGACTAATTTGCGATGTTTATGTTAAAATAGGTTAACGACATCGCGATGTGTGTAATTATATTTTAAATTGACGTGGGAGATTGTGTGATGAGTATTCGCATTGATATGCGTGTCGACGCGGGTACCGGGTAGATTAAATATGAAATTTTAAGTTGAGAGAAAAAAAAATATTACATATAAAATGAATTAAATGTGATAAAATATGTAAATTGTTGGGCGCCTAGGGACATGCGGGGTCGTGGTCGACACGCGTGGGTGGTACGTTAGTGTGCACGCCCGAGTACGCTCGTTAGCGCGCACGATGAAATTTTAGGCGCGAAAGTATAGGCGAATATATATATTTATATATATATATGTATATAAGGAATTTAACATATATATATATATATATATATATATTAAAAATCAGAAAAATAAATAAATAATAGTGAAATGACCAAAAAGGGTATTTGTTTGTTAAGGAAAAGGATAAGAACTTAGGGGCAAAAGGGTCATTTCACCCCAAAATTTGATAAACACCACCACCGTCACCACAGTTCCTCATTTTCCCCATTTTTGGATCGAAATCGAAAAGAGGAGGAGAAGAGAAATCGAGAGGAAGTGGAAGAGAGATTGAGCTTGTGGTGGAGAGACCAAAGAGGTGAGTGATGTTGTGGTGTTGTTTTTGTTGTTTTCGTTGTTGTTGTATGTTGTTGGCGGGAGTTGGTGTGGTGGTGGTGACGGTTTAGTGGTGATGGTGGGGAGGAGCTCGGACGAATTGCTACGAACTGCAAGAGCAGTTCGTCCGAGGAGGAGACGACTACAAGTCGTTCTCCCCCTCTCCCTCTCCCTCTCCTTCTCTCGATTCATGAAGAAAGAAAAAAAAGAGGCGTTGGCGCCTTGTTTGGGGAAGAAGACCCAACCGGGTCGGACCGACCCGACCCGAACCGGGCGAATCGACCCGACCGGGAACCGGGCTGCTGTTGGCCGAACCGCCCGGGAACCGGTATATAAAAAAAAACTCTAAAAAAAAAAAAAAAAAAAAAAAAAACAAGCTTTTGAAAAAAAAAATCTGAAAAATTCATAGAAAATTCAGATAAAATAGGAAAAATTAGAAAAAAATATATTTTGATCAAATAAAGGAAATTTGGGATTTTCTTGGAAATGTTGGCGAGATATAGTCGGGGTTTTAGCCTCGAAAAACGAAAAATTGACATAATATATTAAATTGAAGCTAACTTAATGATAAATGGTAATAGGTATAATTCAGGTGGTAATTTGAATTGTCGAGTGCTATTGGAGCTGAGCGAGGTTTGGTTTGGAACGAGGAGTGCGATTTGAGGTGTGTAGTATCCCAATTGAACTTCACTTTAAGTATTTACCGTTTGATTTATTTGAATTCAGTCCTATTTATTCGCTACTCCACTTCATTATTGCTTTACGGTGGCTGAGTACTCTCACCTGGTGACTTTACGGTAGTGGAGTGTACTCCTACCTGGTGTCTTTACGGTGTTGAGATCACTCCCCACCTGGTGCTTATTCGTTACGGCCATAGAGTCCACTAAATCATAGCACTTGTCTAGGTATACGCCGGTGAATAGGCTACCCGGGTATAGTAGGCTTATGTGGGTGCGTCGTGGGTCTACGCCGACCACCTAGAGGGTCCAGGGCCAACCCATTAGTGTGTTTTCATGGGCCGTGCCTGGGGAAAAGCCCAAAGTATGATTTAGTTTGATTTTTATGTGCACGTACTTTGTTTCGTCACTATATTTATGCATGCGATGATCTTTCTTTTACAGTTGTCTGTATTATTTCTTGTTCCGCATGTTTAAATTATAGTATTTAAAATTTCAGTACTTTTACTTTCGTAACTACTTGGTGAATTTCCTTGGGATTACTCACTGTGGACTCGTCATCTGTCTTTTTATGATGGCTGAGTGCAGATCCTAGTACGAGCCGGGGAAAGGGCAAGCTTGAGGATTACATCGATTGACAGCTCTAGCCCTACTCGTACGTATGTTTATATTTACTCGTTTTATATTGGGTTTTGGGCTTGAGAGATAGATTGTATATTTTGATATTTTGAGGATTCTTAGATGATATGTATATGATGTACAGTTGATATGGTTTCCACTTAGGCACTTTGCTCATAATATACATGAAATTCAGGTTAAATATTTATATTGATAGTAAATCTTCCGTAAATTGAGGTTAAAGGATAATTTGAGGTTAAATAACATTAAAGAAACAAAAGTTAACTCATAACATCAAAGTTAACCGAAAATTGATTAATAATGGATAATTGGGCGTGGGACACAGCTGGCGGTGACGTGGACAATTGTGGGCCCACGTGGCCTTCCGTGGCGGACCAATGTGGAAATTGGGGCCGCCACAGTTCAGGCTTAGGAAGTGCCCCTACATCGCTTATACTGACTGAGAT
Organism: Stephania japonica; assembly: GCA_039657345.1. Classification (NCBI taxonomy): domain Eukaryota; kingdom Viridiplantae; phylum Streptophyta; class Magnoliopsida; order Ranunculales; family Menispermaceae; genus Stephania; species Stephania japonica. The sequence continues at coordinate 19,722,865 of CM077557.1, forward strand.
AGTGCTTGTTACACCAGTAGAGAAGGGCAATAAGGAGACCGAAGAGGCTAGACAGTTGTGTGAGTTCTGGAGGCATAATTCTACGAATTTTTATGGAGGTACAGACTTCGACGCTGCGGAGAGATTCATGAAGACCCATAAGAAGGTGCATAATATCTTTGGTACTGAGGAGTACATGAAAGCCTCTATTTCTTCATCGATGCTTTTGGGAGAGGCGAATGACTGGTGGGCTATAACGGTAGCTACTATAGGAGTACCTGAGGATTAGGCAGACTTCAAAAGGCAATTTAACTTGAAGTACTTTCCTCATACCGTGCTGAAAGAGAAGAGGAATGAGTTTACATCTCTGAGGCAGTACGCTGATGAATACGTCATGGAATTCATAGGACGGTTTTTAGAACTACTTCAGTATGTCAGAGTTATGGCAGATTTGTTGGGAAATGTGCCCTAGGCCAATTCTGCAAATATTATTTAACTATTATAAGTAGATGCTTGTTTTTTTTATAATAGTATCCATGAATAATTATTATATTATTCTAAATGTCTCTAAATAGTTATTATTGTGGGAACAATAATAAATTAAGACTAGTATGAGTTTTGATTGATAGTCATGTGATGATTATGAGTATATGAATACGAATCAAGATCATAAGTATTTGTTGAGAACAAATACTGGACCGACCCGCTATGAGAACACTACATGGTCAATGTCATAAGTGATTCTTATGATAGTTATATCATTTAGTTCTTCGACTTAAGATCACCAGAGACTTCAACATTAGGAGCACAATGATTTGACACAATTAAACGTCGTCTTTGACCGAATGATTTATAAAGATTGTGATTGGTCATTGCATGACTAATGTATGGAAGTTGTGTGATCAAGATAGGATTTGTCCCTCTTTTTTTGAGAGAGATATCTATTGGGCTCCTCGATATGTTAGACTGATAAATGACCATGTCTAGTAATTGATTGGATTAATGTCACTTAACAATTTCAGTCTACTCGGATATTGAGACTAGTAAATTGAACTATAAAGGTGGCAATCCATATCTTAAGTTTAATTAAAAGATATCGCGCGACAAAAGGATATGATATACACTATCTATTAGTTTGTATCAATTTATTGATCTTCATGCAAATTGGGTAGTCATAATGTCTTACTAGAGGTCGCTTATGACTTGTGTGCCGAAAAGGGTTTTGGTTTACTGCCAACGTTGTATGAACCTATTGGGTCGAACACAAAGAACGAACTTACACGATTTAATATTATCTAGGTTGATGAATTTTATTTGATAAAACTCATTTTAAAGATTCTCATTAAGTTTCCTAGTTTTACTAGGATTCAAAACTCTCCTACATTTCTAGTGTGACTAGAAATTTAGTCTCTTAGTAAGTCCTATTTTGAATAGGACTATAATTAAAATTAAAGTATGACTTCAATTCTTATTTGAGTTTTAGATAAATTACAACTCTTATTGGATTAGTAATTGTAGATTGTCTATGACTCTATCCTTTTTAGAGTTGAACTTTATCTAAGACTCTATGAGATGGAATTCTTTTACAACTTGACCTATTGAACTATAAATAAACCATTGGTCTCAGTTGTATGTGTGAGAGACTTTTATAGAGAGATTTTTCTAGAGAGTTTTTGTGAGAATTTTCTTCCCTAAAACTATTGGCGATAGCACTCCAGATCGTGATCATCCATTCGTGTGTGGATTTCGATAGAGTACGTTCGCCTCTGGCAACGTCTTGAAGGAATCGATCAACACCAAATAAGGCAGACATGTATTTGTGCTTATTAAGGTATGATTTTTCTCTCTTAATATATCAGTTTAATGGAATCGATAGGATCCTGCTTCGGGGATATTCGAAAAGGTTTCAAAATTTCGCTGCACTTGATCCCCGAAACCTAACAAGATCGCAAATAAGTTCTATTAAACAAGATCTACAAAAGTTAACCATACCTTAATTCGTGATTTCCTTATGTGATTGTTCGATCTTCAAGACGTTCAAGCGCGCGTCCGGTATCAGAAATTCACACACGAATGGTAACCGCAATTTAAAGTGCTAGCCCCAAGAGAGATAAAAAAACATTTTTCTTTCTCTCCCAAAATTTAGAGAATATGAAAATTAGAAAAACGAAATTCTTATTACGTTTTAGGGTATGACCCTTTATTTATATGTGTAGATAAGCACTCACTTAAAACCCTATTTGTAATACAACTATTGTATTTACGTTGTTTAAGCAAATTACACATATACCCCTATTAATAAGTTATCATATAACGAATCATAAAGGCTTATATGTTATGAATTTTATCTTATAAAATTCAATACTTTGGACCATTTGAAATTGCATAAAGTCATTCTTAGTGTGCGACCCAATAGGTTCATGCAACATTGGTAGTGAACCAAAACCATTTTGGTATACAAGTTATAAGCGGTCTCTAGTAAGGCATTATGACTACCCCAAGTAGCATGAATATCAAAATCGATACAACCTAATGAATAATATATATCATATCCTTTTGTCGTGCGATATCCTTTGATTAAATATAAGGTATGGAAAATCACCCGTAATATTCAATCGTACTAGTCTCGTTCTTTAGATAGATTGAAAAAATACAAGTGATAATGAACATATCAATTCACTTCGACTTGGTCATTTAACAATCTAACACATCGAGGGATCCATTGACATCTTTCTTTTTACGAGAGCGACAAATTCTTTCTTGATTACACACCTTCAAATATTACTCACATGATAACCAATCACAATCTCTATAATCGTCTGGTTAAAGACAACGTTTGATTGTGTCAAATTGTCATGCTCCTAATATTGAAATCTATGGTAATCTCAAGTCGAAGGTCTAAATGATATACCTATCAAAAGTAACACCTATGACTTAATCCATGTGGTGTTCTCATAGCAGGTCGGTCCAGTACCTTGTTCCTTAACAAGTACTCATGATCTCGATTAGTATCTTTATACGCATGATCATCACATGACCATCAATCAAGACTCACGCTAGTCTTAATTCATTATAGTTCCTAGTATAATGACCGACTAGGGACATTTAGGATATTTTAACAAATATCCATGATCTTATTATAAGGTAAACAAGCAATCACTTATAATAAAACAACAAATGAAAAACCTCTATTAACTAAAACTATAAGATAAACAATGTTTATAAATTGACATATGGCACATGCCCCAACATGTAAAAACCCCAACAGTTTCGCAAATAAGTTCTATTAAACAAGATCTACAAAGGTAAACCATACCTTGATTCGTGATTTCCTTCTTTGATTGTTCGATCTTCAAAACGTTTAAGAACGCGTCTTCTATCAAAAATCCACACACGAATGGTAACCGCAATTTGGAGTATTAGCCCCAAAAGAGATAGAAAACGTGTTTCTTTCTCTCCCAAAATCCAGAGAATATGAAAATTGGAAAAAAGAAATTTTTATTACGTTTTTAGGTATGACCCTTTATTTATATGTGTAGATAAGCTCTCACTTAAAACCCTATTCGTAATACAACTACTATATTTACGTTGTTTAAGTAAATTCGAAATACAATTATTATATTTACGTTGTTTAAGAAAATTACACATATACCCCTATTAATAAGTTATCATATAACAAACCATAAAGGCTTATATATTATGAATTTTATCTTATAAAATTCAATACTTTAGACCATTTGAAATTGTGTAAAGCCATTCTTTGTATGTGATCCAATAGGTTCATGCGACGTCGGTAGTGAACCAAAATCATTTTGGTATACAAGTCATAAGCGGTATCTAGCAAGGCATTATGACTACCCAAGTAGCATACTCAGGAGACAAATACACCGATTACTGTGACTACTTCTACGGCTACTACTACTATTACGGCTGTACTTGAGACGGTAGCCCTATCGCTAGTTCAGGCTTAGGCAGTGCCCCTACACTTCTTGTACAGAATGAGATAATACCTGTTACACCAGCAGAGAAGGGCATTAAGGCGACTAAAGTGGCTAGATAGCTGTGTGAATTTCGGAAGCATAATCCTATGAATTTTTATGGAGGTACAGACTTGGACGTTGTGGAGAGATTCATGAAGACCCATGAGAAGGTGCACAATATCTTTGCTACAGAGGAATACATGAAAGCCTCTATTTCTTCATCGATGCTTTTAGGAGAAGCGAATGACTGGTGGGCTATAATGGTAGCTACTAGAGGAGTACCCGAGGATTGGGCAAACTTCAAAAGGCAGTTTAACTTGAAGTACTTTCCTCATACCGTGCTGAGAGAGAAGAGGAACTAGTTTATGACTCTGAGACAATATGTTGATGAGTACGTCATGGAGTTTATAGGACGGTATTTATAACTACTTCAGTATGCCAGAGGTGTGGCAAATTCAAACGCCGACCAGGTGTACTACTTCACAGAGGGTTTACTACCCGATATTGGAGGTGTCATTATCTCCACTGAACCAGATACATTGTAGAGGGCTTATGAGAGGAGCTTAGCCCGAGAAACTTATTTGTGTACACATCCTTATGAGGCTAGACCTACTCGACCAGAGACATGGTCAAAGAGCCGATCTAATAGGGACAGGAAGAGGAAGATGAACAAATAGGGCTTTAAAGACAATAGAGCTAATAGTGTTGGGTCTGTGGTATTAACATCACGACCTGCTTAAACAACTCATATTCCACATGTACTAGTGCCGAATTATGTTCGCTAACCCCCACAAGCTACTTGATTCGTACAACAGCCACACATGCAACACACTAAGAGTAAAGATGTGGGTAGAGGCGGTCGACAAACACAGACACAAACACAAACACAAAAATAGATATTCGGACAAGCACAAACACATATATATAGTTAGACACTGACTCAGAGACCTGCATAGGGACGTGGACAGGGTCAGAAATTTCTTCTGGACCGAGGGAGCAACATACATGATTCAAGTGCAATCAGATAGGTCATCTTCAGGGCCAGTGTCCATAGCTGGGCTAAACACAAGCACAACATCATCAACAACAGAGGGAGAGAGTCCGTGTTGCTGTCGAGCTAGATTAGTGAATTTCCTGTAACTTCGTTGAGGGTATGATTTTGATTTGTGGTACATTGATGCATACTATAGTTGATTCTGGTTCGACTGTTTTATTTATTTTTGGATGCATGGTAGATGCATTAGGGTTGAGACTTACGAGGTTTAGCAGACCCTTAATCCTTAGCATAGCTGCTAGGGACAAGATTTACCCGGATATGATTTGTGAGGGTTGTGTATTCAAGATTGAGGGGCACCAGTTACTAGCAGATCTGAGAGTTTTAGAGTTTCTCGAGTTTGATGCTTTGTTTGGTATGGACTGGTTGGGTGCCTATCATGCTCACATTGACTGCTACGGCAAGTCAATTGTGATTCCATTGTCAGATGGTACAAAGACCAGTTTTCAAGGGACACCTTTAAAGAGGTCTCACTGGATCCCTTTGTCACCCACTGAGACGCATTATCGGTCAGAGTCGGCCGAGACCTCTTCAGAGGTGTCGGCCCTGTGTGTTTGATACCCTTTCAGAGGTGTCAGCTTTGTTCGTCCGAAACTCGTGGGTGACACTTCTTCACTTCTAGGACATGACGCGACTACATCCGACCTTGTTCAACGAAAAAAAAACTCCTAAACACTAGGCAACCTAGTACAAGTGCTCTATAATGATTAAAACCAAGAAATGGAGAGAAGATTGAGGGTGTTGGGGTGAAGGTGAGGGTGATGTAGTGAGCAAAGGTATTTTTAAATTTTTAGGTAAAAAAGTGAGGTACAATGGAGTAAAAACTAAAAAATGGTGTCTTTTTACCAACTATTGTGGTTGGTTTAGCCGCTCTTTTTAGTTTATTTAACGACAAATCAATATTACATGTATTTTATTTTAGGAAAATGATGCACGAGTGGGTGCGCCGTGCCCTTAAAAAAAAGAAATCTCTGATAAGTGGTTTTAGCTTTCTGCTGCTGCTGCTGCTCCTTTCGGAGCCTAACCTCGTCCCTTCAACGAACGGCTCGACTGACTGAGTTTAAAATGCCGTTGGTGACGACTTCACTTCTCCAATCTCTCCCGCCAATCCCATTATCTCCTGCTCTTCCCCAACACCAGAGTGGCTCTAATTACAGTAACAGAGGAGCCTTTCGTGTGTCTGCCATTGCCAGAAGCGAAGACGACTACCATGCGACGCTTCGAGCTCTCAATTCAAGGGGTCGCTCGCCCAGAAAGTCACTCGGACAGGTAATTTGAAGTCAAATTCAAATGCCCATTTCGTGTTTACTAGTTACATTGTGGGTTTTCATTTGGGACTTTTGTCAAACACATGGTGTGCAGCATTACATGTTGAATTCTGAAGTTAATGAGAGGCTTGTTGCGGCGGCGAATGTTCGGGAAGGGGATGTGGTTCTTGAGATTGGTCCTGGCACTGGGTCCTTGACGAATGTTCTTATAAATGCGGGTGCGACTGTTGTTGCAATCGAAAAGGTTTGCTTTTGTTTTGTGCATGCATCTTTTGTGGGGATTTATGATTCTATTTGGCTTGATTTGGTTCTGACATTGGTTCAATTGTGTGAAATTCAGGACCCGCATATGGCTGCTCTTGTGGGAGAGCGATTTGCAGGTGTGGAACGCTTCTCGGTAATATGATAATGTTTATAACTGTTATTTGTGTTCGTGAGAAAATTTTTTTATTGTTGTTGGTTTACTTTTTTCGACCTTTTTTCTGAATAATGTGGATTTCGACATGCTTGTTCCTGACAATAATGCTCGAATGGAATGTTGCAGGTTTTGAACAAAGACTTCACCAAGTGTCATATCCGATCCCATTTAGATTCGTTGATGCAAAGGGGTGCTTCAGTCAATAGAGGTTCAAGATATGCAAAAGTGAGTAGTTACGATTTCTTAGTATTTATCTTTTTTTAATTAAGAGTGACATTTTATTAAATACTTAAAGAGACTCGGATCTAAATAGTCTATTTCAATAAAATCTCGGCAAAAAACTCACGAGTCACTTCAAAGTAATCGTCGGCTCGTCGAGTTGTTCTTGGGAAACATGGTCTATATTTGGAATGCAACAATATTTAAGTATTTACCTATGTTACCTGGACTCGGGTGCAGGTGTCGGGTGCGGGTATGAGGCTAAAGGTCGGACCTACCTATTCTCTAATTTTAAGATACGGGGACTCGACAAAAACAATCTAAAAACTTGAGACACACATGCTTATATATGTTATTACATATATATAATAGCTTATATACCCATATTTTTTTCTCATTTTTCATTTCGTATTCTACGCTAGAAAGTTTTTGTTATTTTTTTTTCTTTCTTCTCTTGCATTATGAATCTTTTTATACAACAAACTCTATAAATGGAGTATCCACGTCTTTTTAAAGTGTCGGACTCATTTCAAGTGTCCGATACGGGTACTTTGGGTTAGAGTGAAGGGTCTGGGTAACATAGGTATTTACCCAATCCTGATGTTTGCTTTTGCTCACTTTCATTGATTGATGTGAATAAGTCAAGATCCATGGCTACTTCATCTGAATCTCCTGGTTTTTTTCCTTAATTATCATAAGATTAAACAAATAGAGAATGTAAAATTGCATAATGATCAGTTTTTGTGCAACTCTACTCTTTAAGTTGACCCATGACTGCCCTTCCTACTAATCCTCATTAAACATAGTTTAATTGGGAGAAAATTTTCAAAGAGTTTTAGACATTTTTACCCTGAATAATCATTAGTGTAAACTTTCTGAAAGCTCACCTGTTCTTTGAAGACCTCAGAAAAAGAAGATAAAGAAGTTGATGTCAACACAGTCTCACATCTTTGTCTGAACTTGAAATATTTAACATACAAACTACAGGTAACCCTCTCCTTGCAAGTAAAACTTGAAGGTGATTTATGCCTATGGTCCTTTTTAATGGAGTTAGAGCAAGTGTATTTCATCTATTGAGTTCTCTAGACTTGTTGTCCTCGTGATTTGGAGATTTCATGTTCCTTCAAGATAAACACTTTTTGCATGGAAATAATTGACTTTCTCACTCTCTGGTGTATCCTGATTCATCAATCATTGCAAGTTGATTTAGCATGCTCTCTATGTCTTTGTTCTCCTGTAGTCGTAATTCATTTCTTTTATTCCATGTGTGAATCATACTTCTGGTCTGTATCAAGATAGGAATTGGGCACATGGAGAGAATTTTCTTCTTTTTTTTTTCAAAGGTAATCCCTTGGGTGTGTCTGATTGGCTAAACATTCATTAAATGAAGTCTGCTCTTTGGTTTTTGTAGTCTCTTGCAAGTTTGGACGGTACAAAATGCTCTGGTTTCCAGAGGTTCTTACCATTCAATCGTGGACTGAATTAATTTCACGAACAAGAATGTTTAGAGTATCTTAGGGCATTTGGATCTTCATAATAGAAGAGCTTCTTCCAGCATCTCCCAAACATCATCTTCCTATTATTGGCCCTTTATCGAATTGAACTAAAGAGACTTTGCTATAGACTGTACTTCAAACTTCGATGCAATCAATTTTACCATGTTCAACATTTATTGCATCAAACTAATTTGCTTCGGTTAACTGAAGTGTTTGAGACTTCTTCCTCTCTATTAGCTTCATAAGATGATCTTTGAGATCATCAACTATAGTTTTCCTGTTAGGGCTAGATAATAAATTGTTGGCACATCAATTTCTGTTGATGCGCTAGAATCTCTTGCCATTGAACAAGCTCTAAATTGTTTTCCAATCTGATAGCATTAAGGGCTGACCCTCTTTTTCGAGGGTGTATAGGGGCACGAGAGTTAGTAGTATCAAATCACATCAGGACCAAAATGGGTCAGGAGCAGTTCCAAGTGGACACAACAACGGTGACAAGGGCAAGGCAGTGTTGATTGCGCGAGCAAGAGAGTGTATAAATGTGTGAGCCAGGTCTGCGTGTGTGTAAGTGATTAAGAGAAGGTTCTGGGTGGGGGTATAAATAAGGCTTTGTCTGGGTTGAGAGGAGTAGTACTCCATCTCTGTGTTAGTCCTTCTCTTAGAGTTGTAACTCTTTCTTTTGATCTATCAATAAAATTTGAGGCGACCCCCTCTTTCGGTGAATCTAGGAAGTCTACTATCACAATCATTAATCGTAACTCATCTATTCATAGCAAATGTATGATAGCACTTCAGTTGTTACAATGTACCATCGCACCGAAACAGGGTAGTAATGCTTCAAGACATGCATTGTTTACTTCTTAATGACGTGTTTCTAATCTAGTTTTAAAAGGTACAAAACTCTTATCTCATATTCGTTACAGTTAGTGAATGTTTAGTTATTCTTATCAATGGAAATAAACTTAAAAATTAAATACATATGCTTAAGAAAAGGATTGACTGATTTATTTCATTTTGCTTAGAATAGTCGATGAATATACATTACTATTGCACTAGATCGAGCACAATGGAGGAGTTTGATCCATGCAGCTGACCCCCAACTAATTTGGGATCGAGTCTTTGTTGCTGAACATACAATACAATAGTCCAATAGAGTAGTCAAGAAAATGTATGCCAATATGATATAAAGCATACCGGTGTAAGAGTTATCACACATCTAGCATGGAAACTTGTAAGAAATTGAAGGAATTCAATAGTTTAGGGGTAAACGTAAGATAACTTGAGATGCCTCAATTAGGAATGATTTAATGGGTTATGAAAGCACGTCATCAATTGCATTTAATCAAGTTGGGTGGAAGTGTTTGATCCATGTAGCCGACTCAACTTATTTGGGATTGAGGCTTTATTTTTGTTTTTTTTTATATATATAGGGAATATGATGTTTTATTTTGTTGTTGTTGCATGTTCTTTCCATGGAAAGCCTTTGCATCTTTGTGTGAATGTCTTATTATCTTTTGTATGCGTTAGATATGCATGTTGGTACTGTAATATAATCTATAAAGTACCCACTATTTTTTCTTTCTTTCTTTTTGGAGAACTATTTCTACTTCCCATGTTTCCTTTGTTATGATGTAAAAATACAATTTACAATTGTTTGCAGGTAGTCTCCAATATACCTTTCAATATAAGCACAGATGTGGTAAAGCATCTTCTTCCAATGGGAGATGTATTTTCGGAAGTTGTACTGTTACTTCAGGTTGGTTGTTTAGTTTGAAGTAGGAAGTGAACTATTTTTGTTTTGATAGACCAATAGATACCGATTCTATGAATTGGAAAGCACAAACTTTTGATGAAAAATGAAAATCTCATAATCTTTTTTTAATAATTTTCATAAACTCAGTTGACCTTTAAATCATCATGAACTCTCTCTCAGTACCTTTTGGGTTTTCCTCTAAGGTAAGATAGATATATGCTTGTTCACTTCGGATCCACCAATTCCAAAAAAGAGAATAAAGATTGAGTTCTTTTATTCGCATTCTAAAAGAACTTATTAAACATTCTTTGGAGGAATTCAATTTGCCTGTTTCTTATTCGAGATACATTGTTTTATTCTCACTCTGTGTATTCGACTGCTACAGCTGTAACAAGTACATATTTGGAAAAGCAAAAATGCCTTTATCTTTTACCAAAAAATGCCTTATTTCGAGTCAACCCTCTTCTAATGTTGCTTGCATGTATTACCACCTAATTTGAAGTTGAGAATTATTCATTTAATTAACATTGTTTCCTTTGATAGTTGTTTGAAATTTCTTTTGTTTAGTCTTCATTTCGAAAAAAAGATATATTTTATTTCGGTGGAAAAAAAGTTGAGCTCTCCATTTGTCATGTAACTAGATTTGTGATTGAATTGGAGTGATTTCAGAATGAAACTGCTTTGCGCTTGGTGGATGCTCCATTGAGAACATCTGAGTATCGACCTATCAACATCTTCGTAAAGTTTTACTCAGGTTTGTTATTTGCTTGTGAAAACTTAACATACATGGAGCCATAATACACTTTCTAGTTTCTATGCGCTAACAATATTGATTAAAGAAACGTAAGACCACTTTTACATTATTCGAATTAGTCATTTTGAAGAAATGGACTAGGTGGTTATTATTTATTGCTTGTAATTCACCTTGATGTAATGTGCATACATGGAAATTGACATTTCCATATCAAGTTATCATGCATAACTATTTTCTTGTCATTTTTTGAATTTTATTAAGTATGCTATTTCGAATGTGCTCTTTAAACCTATGTTAACTTAGGACTCTAACTTTGACTATCATGTACCTATAAAGAATAAATTTCCATTGAAGACTTACATAATGTGAAAAATAAGTCATTAGAGTCCATATTTTTGTATTTATTCATGATCCATCCCAACAATCTCATCAGAGACCCCTGTATCTAGTGAATACCCTAGACATATCGTCAACGAGTTATTGTTTGAACATGTAGGAACATTATTATTGGTTTTGGTAGTGTAGAAATCCATGGCCTAGAGAGTGTTGGAACCCATCTTTGCACAACACCAATTGGCTTGTGCTAGGATCAAATCTACACCACTTATATACTATACCAACTCTTATTTTATTTCATATTTGGGATTATATATTCCAACGGGTAGTTGTCTAACAATGTTTCATGAATCTAGTACCTAAGATTTCTATTGCTTCTAGGCTAACTGTTTCAAAGGTTTCTAGAATGTTAAAGAAACTGCTTAATTTCATTAGATACTGACGACACGGTATCTAGTGAAGTCGTATTTCAATTGCATCATACAAAAAGTCTACTAATAGTAAGGCTTATTTAACATAAAATTAGAACTTAATATTCCAACAAAGAAAGAACTTAAAAGCCAATACTTCCATTCTAATCTTATTGTTTATTTATTTTTTTAAACATTTTACGGATCTATTTGCTACTCTGTATGTTCTTTGTTTTTCCTTGTAGAAGAACATGACATATGATTCCATGTCTAACACCATTGATGCACTCACAAGAACAAAAATGACCTTTCTATAGCAATTCAAAAATGCTACCAAAGCACCTTTTTGGTATTTTTTTCAATGCTATGTTTCATGTTATTGAATGTACTCCCATTCATAGCATAAAAAGCTCTACAAAATATCCACCGAAAAAGCTCTAAAAAAATGCCATTGAATTTCTGAAAATTGAATTATGATTAAAATAACGTGAATTTGTCTATCATTTGTTGCATTTCATTATATGGGCAATTATTAATAATATGAAAACTAAATTTCTTGTAGTGGCTACTGTTACCAAAGAGGATTTTGCACATGGTTTGTAGTCTTCACAAGATTTAATTTTTTGTATATAAGTTTTAGCTTTTTCTCAATTGGTTTAGTTCTTTATGTTGTTGAGTGCTTTTTTATTTGTTTGATTAATTTTTTGGGATTCTTGGATGAAAATTCATGATTTATTCTTTTGATTTTCCTTGGAATTGGTGGCCTTTTTTCCTTTCTAGTTTTTAATTGTTCATTTTTTGCTGTTAGATAACTTGATATTACGAATTGCACATGACTTTGTATTATTAGTCCATTGAAAAGCAGAAGTAAGATTTATCATTTCTTCAAACATTATATGTTGGAATTGGACTTTAAACATGACAATTGAAAAATGACCCACGTGCTATTTTAATTTACCCAATTCAAAATTGGGGGTGCTATTTTAATTTACCCAATTCAAAATTGGTCACCCCCTCCCCCCAGGAATGATTGGAATTTCAAAATGCCCTTGGTGGTTTTAAACCTTTTGCGATACTCTGCAACGGTTGATTCCTGCCTAATAGCATAGAACTATTGTCTCACTGTTAACACTTGTGCTTCCTTGAACCTTCATATTCATTGTGATTTGAGCTCACTCAAAGTCACAAAGGCTCGCTTCCTCTCTTTCTTCTGCAACCATATCTGTGCTGGGCCATCGAGACTAATTCTGGCTGCATGTAACTTGGTCGAATCTTCCATCTCATGAAGAGAAGAGTAGTGTTAGCTTGGTATATCCATACAACCAAGTTCTCACCATCGATGAGGGGAATTTTGGTATTGTGAACCTCTGGCTCGGATATGGGGTAAGAGCATCTTGTGGATGGGATGGGATTAAGGACCCCAAATTGAACTGTGTCTTTGACTGGCGGACATGAACCCCAGGATCAGGGGGCATGTGTTCCATTGTGCCGCTAGACTCTGCCAAGTGAATAATCGCTGGAGTGGGAGGTTGAGGAATGCAATTTTGATGGATCAGCAATCTATCTTCTGGAGCATGGAGGATTGCAGCGCTCCAATATGAAGCTGCATATCATTATTGGCACTTAGTGTTTCAGGGATTTTCTTGTCTTCTTCCAACTGATCAACTCGTGCTTCAATTCTTGTGTTGGCATAACCCAGATCAATGCTTTGAAACCAGAAATGTTACAACCAAAATACCAGTAACCAAGAAACACACAAACAAGAGAACAAGAGAACAAGAGAACAAGAAAGGAGAGAATGAGGGGGAGAGACTGATATTCCTTAGATGAAAAAGGTTATACAGAACACTACAGCCACTTGGAGGCTGCTGTAAACTCCCAGCCCTCATGCCACTACTTTTTCATTCAAATGCTTCCATGCCTTCTCTCTACATAACTCTCCCACCTTTATAGGCTGAACTCACAAACTCAAACACCATTACTTCTGACTTGTTACAGACTCTCTACTCCTCTACTACTTAATTACATGTACCAAGCTAACCAATCACAACTTGCCATCAAAACAGCCTGTGTCTGGGGCTGGACTGCATCAGTTCATCGAAATAGCCCCTCTCTTGGACTGGATCAGTTCAGCAAATGGGCTTGATTCTTCAACTGCTGACCTTCCCCAAGATTTTTGCTCTCTCGTGGACAAAACATATCTTGAGCTTATAGGTTGTTAAGCTCTTCTCCCCCACATCTGATGGTGCCATCCTAGTTTGGTGGTAGTCTGACCATAAATCTAATTTTTTGAAATGGTGGGCCCCATGAAGCCTATCCAACAAGTCATCAACCACAAGAATTGGAAATTTATTCTTGATTGTGCTGATGTTAAGCTCACAATAATCTGCACAAAGTCATCGCCAACCACCATGCTTATCGACCATGAGGGCTGGGTCTGAAAATGGTGATTTCTTTGACATAATGATCCCTTGCTGTAGCATCATCCAACTACCTCTCCATCTCATTCTTTGAAAATTATGGCACCAATAAGGTCTTACAATGACTTTTCCCAACCCATGAACTAGAGGAATGTGATGGTTGTTCTCACGGTTAGGAGGCAAACCTAACCCAGGATTCTTGTAATGAGAGGAATGCCGTAATTTCCAAACTTAGGCTATAGGTTATCCAAGTTTACCCTAGTTGACGTCTGTTTGTGCATCGGCGAAGTTGCCATTCATCCTCTAAGATCATAAATCCTTGTCAATAGCAATTAGGACTGTTTAGATATTCTTTCTTAATTTTTATGATATATTATGATAAGTAATGATTTTAAATAAGTTACACTTGTTTTCATTTCAATAAAACTTAGGAAAAACAGTTTTTAATTTAAATGCAAAACACTTCTTTGTTTAGTGTGTTATAAGTGTGTTGTTTTAAGTGTTAGTTATTTGGGCAAAAGAGAGATAAATTGGGAGAAACGGAGTTATGGAGAGAGAGAGAGAGAGAGTAATCGAGAGAAGAAGTGATCGAGAAATCGAAAAGTAGGACAACAACAACGCGAACTCTTCATCTTCCTTTGATTCACTCTCTATACCCATATTTTCTTCTTTACTCTTCTCTTCTCCCTTTCTCGATTCCTCCATTCGTGAACCACACTTTTAGGGTTTCTTTGCATCCAGATGAGTCGAAGGATGAGTCGAAGGCTGCCAAGATGCAAAGAAGATGAATCGAAGGCTAGAATGAAGATGCTTCTTCTTTCTTCTTCTCTTTCTCCTTCCCCGCACCTATGTCGTACGTGTCCAGATGCATTTTCAAGGATCGGACCCCTAGTTTGTGTCTGTGTCCGTGTTGTGTCGACACGGACACTCGACACTAAAATGTCAAGTCCAGGTATCCTAGCTTACAACATAAGTCTCAGCAAGACTCAAAGTCTTACAACAAATGATGAGCGAGACAATGTGAGTATGATTCCATACTCATAAGCCATGGGAATCATCACATATGTTATACTTTGCATTCAACTTGATATGTCATATGCTTTGGGCAAACATACATATATCTCATAGATTCCAGTGAACGTCATTGTATATTTATTGATAACATTCTTAAGTACTTCAAAAACATTTGAGAAATGTTATTGGATTTGCAGAGGTTTGAAAGGTGTGAGTTTTGTAAATGGTTATAAAATGCAACCTTTCAAGCTAATATAAATGATTAATGATCGCGATTTGGATATGTGTTAACTTTGTAGGAAGATGGAGTGAGTTGAAACATTCTAAACTCACTCTAACAAAGTTCTACAACATAAACTGAGTTTTTAACGGCATTTGATGCGACCAACAAAATGTTTAGATCATTAGGTTCATGATTGAATAAGGTGCGATTCCAAGTGTTTGAAACAATGTTGGATTTTATTGTAAAACCAATGAACAACTTTAGGTTATGGAACCTAAATCACATTATAGATCTAAACAATCACTCGAGCATTTTTTTGTCTTATTAGAGAAAGGACGTGAAGATTTGCAGAACATCGATATTAAACAATGTAGCAGATACATAAATAAACTTCTTCCACTAAGAACGCATTACGGTTACACAGTATTGGATACATGTAGGATTGAACCTAGTGCAAGTGGGAGATGTTGGGGAATGTGCCTAGGCCAATTCTGCAAATGTTGTTTAACTATTATAAGTAGATGCATGTTTCTTTTATAATAGTATCCATGAATAATTACTGTATTATTCTAAACGTCCCTAGTTAGTTATTATTATGGGAACGATAATAAATTAATACTAGTATGAGTTTTGATTGATAGTCATGTGATGATTATGCGTATACAGATATGGATCAAGATCATGAGTATTTGTTGGAAATAAATACTGATACGACCCACTATGAGAACGCTACATGGTCTATGCCATAAGCGCTTCTCATGATAGTTATATCATTTAGTTTTTCGACTTGAGATCACCAGAGACTCCAACATTAGGAGCACAATGATTTGATACAATTCTGCAAATGTTGTTTAACTATTATAAGTAGATGCATGTTTCTTTTATAATAGTATCCACGTGTATTATTCTAAATGTCCCTAGTTAGTTATTATTGTGGGAACGATAATAAATTAAGACTAGTATGAGTCTTGATTGATAGTCATGTGATGATTATACGTATACAGATATGGATCAAGATCATGAGTATTTGTTGGGAATAAATACTGATACGACCCACTATGAGAATGCTACATGGTCTATGTCATAAGGGCTTCTCATGATAGTTATATCATTTAGTTTTTTGACTTGAGATCACTAGAGACTCCAACATTAGGAGCACAATGATTTGATACAATTAAATGTCGTCTTTAACCGGATGATTATAAAGGTTGTGATTGGTCATTGTTCGACTTATGTGTGGATGTTGTGTGATCAACATGGAATTTGTCCCTCTCTTTTAAAGAGATATCTATTGGGCCCCTCGATAAGTTAGACTAATAAATGGCCATGTCTAGTGAATTAATTGGATCAATGTCACTTGACAATTTTAGTCTACTCGGAGATCAAGACTAGTAGATTGAACTATAAGGGTGACATTCCATGTCTTATGTTCAATCAAAAGATATCGCGTGACAAAAGGATATGATGTACATTGTCTATTAGGTCGTATCGATTTATTGATTTTCGTCCAACTTGAGTAATAATGTCTTTCCAGAGGCCGCTTATGATTTGTGTGCTGAAAAAAGTTTTGGTTCACTGTCAACGTTGTATTAGTTTATTGGGTCGCACACAAAGAACGGATGCGCAATTTAATATTGAGGTTGATGAATTTTATTTAATAAAATTCATTTGGGAGATTCTCATTGAGTGTCCTAGTTTGACTAGGATTCAAAACTCTCCCACATTTCTAGTGTGACTAGAAATTTGGTCTCTTGGTAAATCCTATTTTGAATAGGACTCTAATTAGAATTATAGTATGGCTTTAATTCTTATTTGAGTTTTAGATAAATTACAAATCTTGTTGGATTAGCAATTGTAGATTATCTATGATTCTATCTTTTTAGAGTTGGACTTTTCTAATACTCTATTTGGAGTGTGACTACGAGATGGAGTTCTTTTACAACTCGACCTATTGTACTATGAATAAGGCATTAGGGTCATAGTTGTGGTAGAGATTTTTCTGGAGTTTTTTTATGAGAATTTTTGCCTTAGAATTATTGACGCTAGCACTCGGGATCGTAATCGTCCGTTCGTGTGTGGATTTCTGATAGAGGACGTTCGCGTCTGGCAACGTCTTGAAGGAATCGATCAACACCAAACAAGGCAAACATTGAGTTGTTCATGTTAAGGTATGGTTTTTCTCTCTTAACATATCAGTTCAATGGAATCGATAGGATCTTGGTTCCGGGATATTCGAAAAGGTTTCGAAAACTTCCACTGCGCTTGATCCCCAAAACCTAACACTTTTTTCTTAAAATTTCAAAAATACCCTTGCTCACCACATCACCTTCACTCTTACCCAACACTTTTCAATCCTCTCAATCCCTCGATTTTAGTCATTGTAGAGCACTTGTACTAGGTCACCAAGTGTCGTAGGAGTGTTTTTTTGTTTAACAAGGTCAGATGTAGACGCAATGTGTCCTAGAAGTGAAAAAGTGTCGTCCATGGATTTCGGACGAATAGAGTTGACACCTCTGAAGAGATGTCGGACACACAGGGCCAACACCTCTTTAGAGGTTCCAGTCAACTCCCATTGATAATGCGAAGATAATTCGGTCTCAATGGGTGACAGAGGGATCCAGCCGAAACCTCTTTAGAGGTGTCGGCCTTATGTGTGGTGTCTGCCCTGTGTGTCCGACACCTCTGAAGAGGTATCTGTTTTGTTAGTTCGAAACCCGCGGGTATGGGTGAGTAAAAACGCTTTTATATGGAGGGGTAGTTGCGAAATTTCACAAAACTGGGGTCCGTTTAGCAAAAACTGGGGTTTGTTTAGCCGCTACCTTAAAATAATATAATCATCATATAAAGAAAATCGTAAAAACCTAATGAGTTTGCTACTAATATTTCAAGAGAATTTAGACCTCATCTCTTTCACGTAAACAAAATCATCTATAAGATAATTTATGTCAAATTCTTTGGCAATTCTCTTTTCCATATATACAAGCAAACAATTAAAGAGGCATTCGTTTTCCATCATGTTGCGTGGCATAGTTTTAACTATATTCATAGCCGAGAAAGACCATTCCGTTGTAGATGTGAAAATTTGAAGGGTGAGAATGAAAATTACCACTCTATACACAAGTGGATAAACTTCTGATTTTCTTATTATCACCAACTATTAACATAAATCATAAATAGTAAGCAACAACAACGACAACAACAACAACATAGCCTCAGTTCCAAATTAATTGGGGTCTGCTACATAGATTAAACTCTTCCATTGTGCTCGATTTGTGCAATTGCTGGTGATCATTCCTAACCATTCAAGTCCCTCTTAATTAATGCATCCCAGGGTAACTTCGGTATACCCCTACCTCAACGAATTTCTTTAGTTTCTATTGAGTTAAGTTTTCTAGTGGAAACATTTGTAGGCCGTCTTTGCAGGTTTCCAAACCACTGCAACCGTCCTTCCAAAATCTTTGTCTCAATTGGTGTTACTCCTACTTTTCTTTGAATTTTTGTGTTTCTAATTCTATCTTTATGTGTTTTACTACATATCCACCTAAGCGTCGTCATTTCTGCTGCATTCATTTTATGTAATTGTGGTTGCTTTACCGCCTAACATTCGCTTCCATAGAGCATAACTGGCCTAATTGCGATTTTATAAAATTTTCCTTTTAACTTGGTCAGGATATTTCTATTATATATCACATCTGTTGCACTCCATTTCTTCCATCTAGCTTGAATTCTATCCGTAACATCATTCTCAATATTGCCATCATTTTGTATGATTGATCCTAGATATCTAAAGTTAGGAACTTCTACTTCCCCTAATTTTACTACTCCATCATCTCAATGTTTAGTATTTCTAAACTCACAGTGCATGTATTCGGTCTTCCTACTCAACTTAAAGCCTTTATATTCTTATGTATTCCTCCAAAGTTCTAATTTTCTATTCACTCCATCTCTTGTTTCGTCCACTAAGACAATGTCATCTGTAAATAGCATACACCATGATATATCCTCTTCAATATGTCTAGTTAGTTCAACCATAATTAGAGTAAAGAGATATGGGCTTAAAGCCAATCCTTGATGTACTCCTATCGTAATGGGAAATTCTTTTGTAGTTCCTCCAAATGTCTTTATACTCGATACTACTCCCTCATACATATCCTTAATAGTGTTTATGTATCTAGCATTCACTCATTTTCTTTCTAGAACCCACCAAAGAGCATCTTTAGGAACCCTATCATATGCTTTTTCTAAATCTACAAGTATCATATGAAGATCCTTTTTCTTTTCTCTATATTTTTCCATCAATCTTCTTACAAGGAAAATCGCCTCCATAGTTGACCTTCTAGGCATGAAGCCAAATTGATTCTCTGATATTGTTGTTTCTTTTCTTAGTCTATTGTCAATTATCCTCTCTTCAAAGTTTCATAGTATGACTTATAAGTTTAATTCCCCGATAGTTTGAACAACTTTGAATGTCTCCTTTGTTTTTGAAGATTGGTACAAGGGTGTTTCTTCTCCAATCCATTGGCATCTGTTTTGATTTTAAAATTTTGTTGAAAAGTTTTGTTAACCATGTCAATCCAATTTCTCCTAAGCATTTCCAAACCTCTATGGGTATTTCATCTGATCCACATGCTTTCCCTATTTTTATCTTTTTCAATGCCTCTTTAACTTCCAAAATCTTAATATTGTGAGTATAGTTTACATTTCTTTCTTGGTGTGGATTTTCATCTATTATTATATCAACTTGACTATCATTAAATAAACTATCGAAGTAGCTTCTCCATCTCTCCTTAATATCATTTTCGCACGTTAAAACATTTTGGTTTTGTCCTTGATACATCTTACATGACTTAGGTCTTGCTTTTTTTATCTCTTAATTTGGCTAGCCTATAAATATATTTTTCATCATCTCTATTGTCTAACTTTGTATATAGATCTTCCATGAAGTTTGTTTTAGCTTGACTAACTACTTTTTTAGCTTGTTTTCTAGCTTCTTTATATTGATTGTACGCATCTTCATCTTGACAGTTAGGTATTTTCCTATACATACCCTCTTTTAGTCTTAATAGCTCTTACATCTATCTTTAGTCTTAATAGCTCTTAAATCAGAAATAGTCGCACCAAATCGAAATGCTCAAACTGCAGTTTCACTTGCATGATTTCATATTCTCAAAAGTCTTGTAGGTAGAACTTTTGTACCATCTTACAAATATCATCAATTTTGAATGATTTGCGCATCTCCCTTGGATCCAAATCTGAGCTAAGAATAAGCAACTCCACTGTGTGATCATTGAACTTACTGTTCAATTCCTACAATTTAGTGTCTATCACCACCTAAAAAATCTCAACTTTCATAATAATGTCCAATTGTAACTTCATTATTCTATTAATGGTGAGCCACTCCTCTTCTATCAACATGTCGTGCATTGAATTTTGGAATAGATATACTGATTGCTTCACAAGAGATCTCACATTTGCGACTAATTCTTCCGATTGTTCATCTCTCAATTTTTGAATAAGTGCTTTTGTAGATGAAACAAGATGCATTGCATTCAATATATCTTGAGATTGACTTTGTAAAGCTTGACAAAGCGAATCAGCGATCTCCAAAACATTTTTGATAAGATGCATGACAAAAACAAACTCAAATGAAGTTAACTCCTCAAACGCTTCATCCGCATCTCCGCATTAAATAGGAGTTCCATCCTCAAATACATTCCATACAACCTCACATCTTGTACTAAACATTTTCATCAAACTAGAAATTGATCTCAAGTGAGAGCTCCAACAAGTACCTCTCGCCCTTTGTAAAGTCCCAATTTGATTTAGGTCCTTTCCACTTTCAAGCTCATTAATCTCAAGTAAGTAAGCAATATTTGAAGCATGAACAACTTTTAATTAATCATTGCGCTTTAAGGAAGCTCCAACAATGTCAACAACATTAGTTAACTTATTGAAGAATTGATGGATAGGAATAACTTAGATGCAACAACCAATGCCAGCTGCAAGTGATGAACCACACAATGGACATAGTAGGCATATGGATATTCATTTGAAATAAATGATTTTAACCCATTCCATTCTCCACGCATTTTACTAGTGCCATCATAGCCCTATCATCTAATATTTTGAACATTGAGGTTGCACTAAGAGAGGGTGACAAAATAACTTCTTTTGGTGTTGAGGCAGCAGTGTCACTAACATGAACAAGTTAAAAAAGCGTTCTCTCACATATCTGGTTTTTTTAATGAATCTCAAAACAAGAGACATTTGCTCCTCCTTAGACGCATCTCGGGCTTCATCAACAATTATACAAAATTTCGCATCGCCTATTTCTTCATGAATGACTTTCTTAACTTTGTTTGCCAACACATGTAAAATCTCTTTTTGTATTGTCCCTGTTTTATATGATGCATTTCCTGGGGCGTTATCTAAAACTCTTGCTACCTTATCATTGTAGGAAGAAGCAAAACTTAATAGTTCCAAGAAATTCCCTCGATTGATTGATGTCTCTGACTCATTAGACTCATCATGGCTTCTAAAAGAACACCCTTGAAATGTAAGCCACATAATTGCTTCTATTGATGTTCTTATTCAGAGTCTATTTTCCACAATCTCACGGGACATGAAACTTTAAAATGTGTGCCTAATATGTGATTGCTGGTTCATGAGAACTTCACATGATTTTTCTGCATTTCGATATGGAGGAGTGGAATCCTTACCAATATGTGTCAACAATGCACAATCTTTTCCATTTCTGATCTTTTTCCATGATTTGAATCCATTGATTGTGAATGCATTAGATTCATAAAAGCCTATTTTGATTGTGATACATGAAACATGGCAAGCAAAATGCAGCATTTTTACTTGGGGAATATTCCAGCCATGTTATACCATGAGGCTTGAAAATTGCGAGGGTGCTTTTCTTTAGATCTTGGAAACTCTTGAAGTATGGGTTGATATGGACCGGCTTTAATGTAGACTCTACGAACTTCATCCCGCTTCTCCATAAGATATTCCCATATTTTTCGTCTCAACCCTAGATCACGTTCTAATGATCTGATGTCAAGACTTTCATCAATTTGAAATCTTGAAGATTTTGGAGTAGCTTTAAAACTTGAAGGTACAATTTGAATAGAAGGATTTGATTCGCCATTGACTTCAACACTCTTCCTTTTAAAATAAGAATCAATTGTGATTTTCATCTAACAAAATAAAAGAAAAAGCTATATAAATTATCATGTTATACATTTTTAAGAAATATATCAAATCAAAACTTTAATTGATATTTAAATCAACTGATACACAATTTCTAGAGTTTTAAATTAAAGTTAAGGACAAAATTTGATTTTTTTAGGCGCACTAAATTTGATTTTAAGTCATAAAACATCATAATTTCGCAAAAAAAGTTTAAGAGTTTTAGGCTACAAGAACTTAAATCAATCCGCAACATAATGAAGTGTCAAAAACTTCAATAATAATAACAACAAAGAATTGATGTCAAAGTCTCTCTGATGATATGGTAAAGACGTCATTTGCCAAAAAGGCAAGACCTCGGAGATCGTGGTTTGATTCCCACTTAAGTAAAAAAAAACAAAAAGAACTGATGTTAGTTCTAAAATTAAAATACCTTGATTCTTTTTAAATGAATCCAATCAATTTACAATATCTATCAACCAAACATCCAAATTAGTGAATCGAATTGCCACTATCAATGTGGCCACATCTGAGAGTATTTTTTAAACACAAATATGAATATCTACACTGTTAAAACTTATTTAATCAATGTTAAATAAAAATGAATAAAGATTTACCTTAATAGAGAAATCAAAAGATAACAAATCTATAAAATCTTAGAGTGGCTGACGTGGTCACGTGGCTTTGTTGTAGGGTTAAAAAGTTGTGGCATTGTGGGGCTAGGGTTTGGGATTTTCACCAAGTTCTGAAGTGTAGAATAGAAAAATAAGATTTGAGGCTTTTGAGATGGAGTCGTGTTGTGCGGCTTGCGAGGAATGAACAACACAAACTAAAAGTGAAAGGGTGCTTGCTAGTGTTGTTTTCTCTTTGATTTTTTTTTCCACGTTTCCATGTGTTCAGCTTGAAGTCGACAAGTTGGGGGAATCGACAGCTGATTTTTAGGGGAGAAAGATTTATCTTATTGTATGTATAAGAATGGTAAATAGGGTAAGTAAAAAAGGTTAGGGGAGAAAGATTTATATATACAATTAGATAAATCTTTCTCCCCTATAAATCAGCCGCCCAATTCCCCTAACTTGCCGACTTCACTTGTAGTTTGTGTTGCTCATTCATCGCACGATGCACAACACGACTCCACATCTCAAAAGCCTCAAATCTTATTTTTCTATTATGCACTTCAACACTTCGTGAAAATCCCAAACCCTAGCCCCACAATGCCACAACTTTTAAATTCTACAACAATGCCACTTTGGCCACTCTAAGGTTAAAAGTTTTAAAAGTGTAGATATTCATATTTGTGTTTCAAATCCTCTCAGATGTGGTCACATTGATGGTGGCAATTTGGTTCATTGATTTGGATGCTTGGTTGATAGATATTGTAAATTGATTGTATTCGTTGCAGATTTCTCCTAAAAAGGTATCAAGGTATTTTAATTTTATAATTACCATCAGTTCTTTGTTGTTATTATTGAAATTTTTGACACTTCATTAATTTTTAAATTTCTTCATTATGTTATGGTTTGATTTAGTTTCTTGTAGTACTAAAAATCTTAGACTCTTTTTTGTAAATTTATGATGTTTTATTAATTAAAACCAAATTTAGTCCGCCTAAAAAAATCAAATTTTGTACTTACTTTAATTTAAAACTCTAGAAATTGTGTATTATTTGATTTAAATATCAATTAAAGTTTTTATTTGATTTATTCTCTTAAAAATGTTTAACATGATAATTTATATAGCTTTTCCTTTTTTATTTTGTTTGGTGAAGCCACAATTGATTCTTAGTTTAAAAGGAAGTGTTGAGGTCAAATCTAAGATTAAAAGTTTGGCCACTCTAAGATTAAAAGTTTTAAAAGTGTAGATATTCATATTTGTGTTTCAAATCCTCTCAGATGTGGTCACATTGATGGTGGCAATTTGGTTCATTGATTTGGATGCTAGGTTGATAGATATTGTAAATTGATTGTATTCATTGCAGATTTCTCCTAAAAAGGTATCAAGGTATTTTAATTTTATAATTATCATCAGTTCTTTGTTGTTATTATTGAAATTTTTGACACTTCATTAATTTTTAAATTTCTTCATTATGTTCTGGTTTGATTTAGTTTCTTGTAGTACTAAAAATCTTAGACTCTTTTTTGTAAATTTATGATGTTTTATTAATTAAAACCAAATTTAGTCCGCCTAAAAAAATCAAATTTTGTACTTACTTTAATTTAAAACTCTAGAAATTGTGTATTATTTGATTTAAATATCAATTAAAGTTTTTATTTGATTTATTCTCTTAAAAATGTTTAACATGATAATTTATATAGCTTTTCCTTTTTTATTTTGTTTGATGAAAGCCACAATTGATTCTTAGTTTAAAAGGAAGTGTTGAGGTCAATGGCGAGTCAAATTCTTTTGTTCAAATTGAACCTTCAAGTTTTGAAGCTCCTACTCCAAAATCTCCAAGAGTTTAAATTATGAAAGTGACATCAAGTCATTACAACATGATCCAAGGTTGAGACAACAAATATGAGAATATCTTGTGGAGAAGCGGGATGAAGTTCGTAGAGCCCACATTAAAGCCGGTCCGCATCAACCCATACTTCAAGAGTTTTCAAGATCTAAAGAAAAGCACCCTCACCATTTTCAAGCCTTGTAGTATGTGTTCTTTCCAACATGGTTAGAATATTCCCCAAGTAAAAATGCTGCATTTTGTTTTCCATGTTTCGTGCTACACAATGAAAATAGGCTTTTCTGGATCTAATGCATTCACAATCAATGGATCTAATGGATTCACATCAAGTCATTACAACATGATCCAAGGTTGAGACAACACATATGAGAATATCATGTGGAGAAGCGGGATGAAGTTCGTAGAGCCCACATTAAGGCCAGTTCGCATTAACCCATACTTCAAGAGTTTTCAAGATCTAAAGAAAAGCACCCTCACTATTTTCAAGCCTTGTTAGAATATTCCCCAAGTAAAAATGCAGCATTTTGTTTTCCATGTTTCGTGTTTCACAATCAAAATAGACTTTTTTGGATCTAATACATTCACAATCAATGGATTCAGATGCGGAGGCAGGTAGAGGCTAGGGGGGCCATGCGCCGCGCCCCCCCCCCCCCCACCCACATATTCATATACCCCCTATATGATGGTTATATATGTATTTTTACTATGTGTATTTGTAGTTTTAAAATTTAGACATACATAGGTTGACACCCCCTTAAGTCCAAGTTTGGCTCCGCCTTTGAATGGATTCAAATCATGAAAAATATCAAAAATGGAAAAGATTGTGCATTTGTGACACACATTGGAAAGAAATCCCACTTCTCCCATCGAAGTGGAGAAAAAACATGCGTAGTTCTAATGAACCAACCATCCCATGTAATGCACATATTTGAAAATTTAATGTCTCCTGAGATTGTGGAAAATAGACTCCAATGATGTGTCAGAGGCACCAATAAGTCGAGGGAATTTCATGGAGCAATTATGTTTTCTTCTTCCTACAATGATAAGGTAGCAAAAGTTTTAGATAATGCTCCAGGAAATGCATCATACAAATCAGGGACAATACGAAAAGTGATTTTACATGTGTTGGCAAACAAAGTCAAGAAATTCATTCGTGAAGAAATAGGTGCCGCGAAATTTTTTTATAATAGTTGATGAAGCTTGAGATGCATCTAAGAAGGAGCAAATATCTCTTGTTTTTAGATTTGTTGATGAGAACAAACACTGTTGTCCTCGACACTAGAGAAAGCTATTTTGTCACTCCCTCTCAGTGCAACCTCAATGTTCAAAATATTAGAGGATATGGTTATGATGGTGCTAGTAACATGCGTTGGAGAATGAAATGGGTTGCAAGCATTGATTTCAAATGAATGTCCATGTGTGTACTATGTCCATTGTATGACTCATCGCTTGCAGTTTGCATTGATTGTTGTATCTAAGGAAGTTATTCATGTCCACCGTTTCTTCAATAAATTAACTAATGTCGTTAACATTGTTGGTGCTTCTTGTAAGTGCAATGACCAATTAAAAGCTGCTCTTGCTTCAAATATTGCTTGCTTGCTTGAGATTAATGAGCTTGAAAGTGTAACTGACCTTAATCAAAATGGGACTTTACAAAGGGCTGGAGATAATCGTTGGAGCTCTCACTTTAGATCGACTTCTAGTTTGATGAAAATGTTTAGTGCAACATGTGAGGTTGTATGGAATGTGTTCGAGGATGGAACTTCCACTTAACGAGGAGATGCAAATGAAGCGTTTGAGGAGTTAACTTCATTTGAGTTTGTTTTTGTTATGCATCTTATGGAAAATATTTTGGAGACCTCTAATTCGCGTTGTCAAGCTTTACAAAGTCAATCTCAAGATATCTTGAATGCAATGCATCTTGTTTCATCTACGAAAGTGCTTATTCAAAAATTGAGAGATGAAGAATGGGAAGAATTAGTCGCAAATGTGAGATCTCTTGTGGAGCAATCAGTATATCTATTCCAAGATTTAATGCATGTCATGTTGATAGAAGAGGAGTGGCTCACCATTAATAGAATAATGAAGTTACAATTGGACATTATTAAGCTGAGATTTTTTGTGGGGATAGGCACTAAATTGTAGGAATTGAACAGTAAGTTCAATGATCACACAGTGGAGTTGCTTATTCTTAGCTCAGATTTGGATCCGAGAGAGATGTGCAAATCATTCGGAATTGATGATATTTGCAAGATGGTACAAAGGTTTACCGTACAAGACTTTTTAGAATATGAAATGATGCAAGCGTAACTGCTATTTGAGCATTTCGATTTGGTGCGACAACTTCCTGATTTCTAGAAGTTGGTTACTATTTCTGATTTATGTCAATAGTTGGTGACAATGAGAAAATCAGAAGTTTATCCACTTGTGTAGAGAGTGGTAACTTTCATTCTCACCCTTTAAATTTCTACAGCTACAACAGAGCGGTCTTTCTCAGCTATGAATATAGTTAAAACTACGCTACACAACAAGATGGAAGACGAATATTTCTCTGATTGTTTGCTTGTGTATATTGAAAAGAGAACTGCCAAATAATTTGACATAAATTCTCTTATAGATGATTTTGTTGACATGAAAGAGAGGTCTAAATTCTCTTGAAA
Source organism: Stephania japonica (assembly GCA_039657345.1). Taxonomy (NCBI): domain Eukaryota; kingdom Viridiplantae; phylum Streptophyta; class Magnoliopsida; order Ranunculales; family Menispermaceae; genus Stephania; species Stephania japonica. The sequence goes on from CM077557.1 coordinate 19,750,504, forward strand.
TATTAGTAGTGAACTCTTCGGTTTTTATGTTTTTCTTTATATGATGATTATATTATTTTAGTATACATATATGCACTTTTTTATAAGTACTATGCATTTTCTTTTTGACATAGGCACTATGTGTATTTGTAACTGTTAAGATATGTGGACTGAAATAATAGTCCCACATCGGATAAGTGAAATTTCATAATGAAGCATACAAGTGATAATCTCTCCTTAACTAGTACCGAGGGCTTTTGAGATAAAACCCCACACCTATAAGTTGAAAGGTGGTTAAGTTGGAGACAATATCGGTATTAATGGAGATCGTAGGCTTGCGGAGAAGTGCTGGCGGTGGGACCGCTTACGGATAATTTGCCGCAAGCATGAAAAATCAACATGATATTAGAGCTGACGGTTCGGTTGTGACTTGTTGAGAAGAAGATGTCTTGGATGGATTTCGTTCCAAGGTGGAGTGTTAAGATGTGTGGACCAAAATAATAGTCTCGCATTGGATGAGAGAAACTTCATAATGAAGTATATAAGTGATGATCTCTCCTTAACTAGCACTGAGGCCTTTTGAGATAAAACCCTGCACCTATGAGTTGAAAGGTTGTTAAGTTGGGGACAATATCAGTTATGACAGAGATCATAAGGTTCGCAGAGAAGTGTTGCTAGCGGGCAGCTTGCAAATAATATGTTGCAGGCATGAAAAATCAACAGTAACCTTGAAATTTTGACATGGGTTGGCCCCCCCTTGAGGCCAAGTCTAGCTTTGCCCCAGATTGTTGCACACCAGTGAATTGCATCTCAAACTGCTAAATGGGTGCTTAATGAGGTCAGCTTTCAAGATTCCGGAATTTGTTAGGAATAGTGCTGCATTTGTCGTTAATGGAACAGCTATAGGAAATTACTTCGGGGTTTGCTCTTGATATGAGTGAAGGAGGAATTGGAAAAGTATTGTTGAAGGACGAAAATGGTTATTGAGTTATGAAGAGTGTTTTTGCTTTTGGCTTGAAATGTCCTATGTGTACTCTCTTACTTGACTTGAAGCATTTGTAAATGTAAAATCTGTTTACATATATACAAGTATTGTTATTAAAACAGAAATCAACAGCGAGGCAGAGTTTATTTCTGCCACTACTTTTGTGAATCCGTGACTCAAATCAGATTGGTTTAATTAGTCTGACTTGCACAAGGAATAGACAGGGAAACAAATTTTTATTGATAATCAGGCAGCTAGATCCTTCTCAAACAATCCAGTCTTCCTAGAAAATCAAGGCCCTTCAATGTCAAGATTTTTTTCTACCGAAAGATTTAGAGCAATGGTGAGGTGTGCTTGCTCTATTGCAAGACAAGTGGCAAATGTACAGATATCTTCACCAAAGCTCTCCCTACTAGTAGACTTGAGTTTCTATTAATGAAAATTGACTCCGAAGGTACTGAGCAAGGATGGTTGAAGTCTACAACAGAAACTGCAGAGATTACTATAAGCTGCTGACTGCACAAGCTTAAGCATCTGTACATGAGTTGTTGAATGTTTCTGTGTTATGGATTTAGTTATTTTTCAATTAAAAAAGATGATAGAGAAGAGTGACTTTGACTTAGCATTACTTCTGTTATGGATTTAGTTTTGTTTTTTTTTTTTTTTAGGTAGGTGCTCATGATGGCTAAGATTATGGAATCTTGTTCAGATTTCTCAGTTATTACTTTTATCGTATATGAGTTGTTGAATGTTTCTCTTAAGCCATTACATAAAAATCTGTAAGATTTCAGTTACTGATAAGCAGGACCAACAAATTCTTGCTATATAGCTATTTTACTCTAATCTCAATTTTAAGTGATGGTTGATACCTTGCTTGAAACATTAATAGCGGATGAAATGTATTAGTACAGAGGGGAATATCAAATCAGTGTAATTTGTATTCTTTGTCATGACTCACAACTTCATCATTTTTGCCTTGTTGGGGTTACTCATATATGTCCTCAAGAGACGATGTTGTCTTGACTTTTGCTCCCATTTCATAAATTTTTGGTCAGCTAAGTTAGGCATGACCTTTCCCATATTCATTGAGCCTCCGTAGGAATCTCAAACGAAATTTACTTGGCAATGTTTTGTCTTTGATCCCACAAAGAACGAATCTCAAACTGGACACTAGCTCAAAAAAAATTATGAATATAACGAAAGAACCTTAGATTCCACATAATAACTGAATATCTAGCATGAAAGCTTGGCATCCCAGCTATGTTATGTAGCAATAAATGTGAATATGTGATATCATCACTAGAATCAAAAGAAGTTGACTGTTGACCAGGATAGCTTGAACATTTTTTTTTGGTAGGTAAAAGGCCCCAAGGCCAGCTAGCTTGAATATTTGACACTTGTTGGAGATGTGTGGACCGAAATTTAGTCTCATATCAGTTAAGTGTGACTTCATAAAGAAACACATAAGCGTGGATCTCTTCTCAAATAGTACCAAGGCCTTGTGAGTTAAACCCCACATCTGTAAATTGAAGGTGGTTGAATTGGGGACAATATCAGTACTAACAGAGATCCACGGGCTAGGGAGGACGTGTCGTGGATAGGCCGCTTGCGGATAACGCGCCGCGGGTGGGCCTTTCAACAAAACTGCTAGTCTTTAGACAGATTTAGTTTTTCCATCATAAGTGGTATATGTTATCCATTTTAAAATTTTACACATTGATCGACTAAACATTTTACTAATCATGTGACATCAGTGCTGAAGTTGTATTCTCCTTTTGTAGATCCAGAATACATATTCAAGGTGGAAAGATCGAATTTCTTTCCTCAACCCAAAGTAAGCTGTCATTTAATTTCTTATTTAAACTTGCAAATTTTGCATAGTTTGTTGTTTTTTATAAATTTTATTTAACTTTTTGGTAGTAAAAATATCTATAGTTCTTGTTGATCAACCATGTCATGTCCTTTCTTTTGTATTTTAGTTGTAGTTAATTAATTATTCACCATATGAAGTGGCTACACTTATCCATATTTTAAAGTTAACACCACTTCTATGGCAGCACCCACTATCCACAAGAAAATAATTCAGTTTGTTGCTTAAATAAATATTTCAAAATGATTTTCTTAACATTGTGGAAGGGTCAGATTTACAACTTTGGGTCGGTTCTCTTCTGAACTGCCACCATGATGGCAAAACTCACAAACTATAGAAGTCTACGTATGGAAAAGAATTAAATAGTCAATAAAAAGGCTACATATATGCATGAATCATTTCTATTGGTACCTATCTTTGACTGAAAGATGCAAATCTCTTCTACACGTAATCACGTGTGACAACAAATGAGATTGATGAAGAAGTATCCAACGCCAATAATGAAATCCTTTTTTATAGTCCACAAAACTATTAGAATTAATTTAGTCTATACAAAGGCTTTTGTAAAATTTAAAAAGTTGTAGGCCAACTGATCTTGATAAATAAGTCAGGAAAATAAAACGAAAATAAGAAAATAGCTTTGTTTTATTTTCTTAATCCAAGGAAATTTGGCTGTGGTTTCTTCCTGGAGGATAGATGCTCTTATATGACAAATATAAATCTTCCAATGAGGATTCTGCTAAGAAGCTGTCGACAGTTATAATACAATATAGATGTCATGACTGAATTTCTATTTTCTGAGGAACACATTCTTAGGAGACATGAACCAAGCAGAGTTAGAAGGCAGAAGAATCAAGAAACGTGAAAAAGAGAAAGGATCAAGTTAGCAAGCCACATCTGCGGACTATCCACCAGTTGCGTCTGCTTAAACCTTTTATCACTGGCATTGACTGTTGAAGCATTTTGCAGGTAGATGCAGCTGTTGTCACGTTCAAGGTAAAGAAAGCTGCAGACTATCCACCAGTTGCATCTGCTAAAGCCTTCTTCTCACTGGTTTGTCCGTCTCTCTTGTTCTAATTATTTAATGATTTTATATGCAAACAAACTTTAGAACAAACAATGATTAATTTTGTCTCATAATCTGTATAAACATGACAAACCTGAGTTAAAGTTGAGCTTTATTCATAAAGAAGCTGCAACATACCAAAATTTTCTCATATACTTTTCAAGGCAGCTGTATCCAGTCTTTTTATAAGATTTAATAGTAGGAAAATGATAATCTAACACACTTTAAGCACACGCATACTTTGTTTTTTAGTCATTTATGGTGTTTTGTTAGATGTGGGGTCCACGCCTTGGGAGACAAGAAAGAGTCATAAATGGCTAAAAAACAAAGTGTGCGCCCAAAGTGTGTTAGATTATCATCCTCCTTAATAGTATTGATATTATTTTCTGTTTAGATTATTATGGACAATATTTATTTCTGGTTTAAAAAATAGCCTCTTTTAAGGACTTAATTAAACGTTTGTTATTACTGTTGTTTTTGCTGTCTGAATCTTTCTGGTTTTAGAATTGACCTTTTGGTAGTGGCATGAACATGTCTGTTTTCAATTGCAACTAATTGTTGTTTAGCTCAATCTATTTATTTTACTAAGTTCCTTACATCACTGGATTTAGATTAATTCTGCATTCAATGGAAAACGCAAGATGCTGCGGAGATCACTTCAGCACATATGCACGTCTCAGAAAGTTGAAAAGGCTCTCACTAATATTGGTCTTCCAGTCACGGTAAGCACAGCCATATAATGACTATATAACGTTGTTTGTGATGCATTACTAATACTCTTTTAGTTGACATGACTTCCATTTTCATCGTTCATCATGAGCAGGCAAGGCCAGAGGAGCTCACTCTAGATCAATTTGTGAGGTTGCATAATCTGATAGTGGAAGAACAGTGTTTTCTGCCCTCTTGAGAATAAATTATTCACCTCTGAAATCGCAGACATAAATGCTTTTCTTCTGAAATTCTTTCTTAGAAAAGCTATAGTTTGCTTACATCGAGTCAAGGATCTCAATGATAAAAATGACGGTAATTTTGCATGGTGGAGGTGCATAATTCCATTAATCTGTGGATGTTATTGTTTTCACTTTTCATTGAGCAAATCTTAACCTCATGTTCTTCAGGAGTTTTGACTCTGCATCCCAAAATGAGAGAATATTCAAGGACGGGTGGTGCAAGATTTATTTTGGCTGATCTCATCTTCAACCTTCGCCCTTCGGTACATGTTTTTTCCCTGCAGCACGTGTACATCACGCAATAAGTAACTTTGGTATCCTACAGAACAGAGTGGGCCGGAGAATCAAAGTAGAGTGCTTCATTCTCTTTTTCTTCTTATGTTGTTGTAGCCAATGTTCCTCTTAGTATTAACCTTCTTCTTGTGCGCCTCAGATCAATTGTTCTTATCATTCCATGCACGCATGAATGGAGTTATGATGCTAAATCAGCTAGTTTTTTGAAAAGTTTCATTTTCATATGTAATACAATTCAGGTGTTTATACAGTCGTAATGGCTTAGTTGCTTACGTATTACTGTCGAAGACGAGAAAATCATGCTTGTACTCATCTTATGTCTTGTGGCTTTAATAAAATCGGTCGACATTCAACTCAAAAAAAAATCTTGTGAATGGCCAGCATTATTGTTCAAGCATTTTCCAAGGAGACCAAGAGTTGCAGGAGTCGAGAGAATGTAAATTGTGAAGTGTCATCAGTTACTGTTAGAAAATCAAGCAGAGCTGTTTGTATCACTGCTATCCAAACATTTTCATTATATTTAACTCTTGACCTTAACTAGGGTTGCAAGTGGGGCGGGGAATCCCTGTCTCCCGTGGGGCCCCGCACGGGCAGGCACTACAACATATTTAGACTATAATAACAGACTCATTAATGACAGTTTGAGTATAACCGTCATTAATGAGAAGCAGAGAAAATGGTAACCGTTATCTATAGTTTTTGATAATGGTAGCCGTTATTAATGAGATATTGTATGAAGTCCCTTCCTTCCTGCTTCAATCAATTGTATTTCCTTTGTGAAAACACTCTCGGCCTCTCTCTCGACCGCTCGTCTCTCTCAACGACCTCTTTCTCTCGACGCCCTCTCTCTCGACCTCTCGATCCTCTCTCTCGACCGCTCGTCTCTCTATGCATCTCTCGAGCTCGTCTCTCTCAAGGAGGGATTCGATTTAGAGTTTCATTTGGAGGTTCGAATTCGCCTCTCACTCTCTCTCTGTTTTGATCTAGGGTTTCACATGCAATTAGTTTCTTGTTTGATTTTTCCGATCTGAATTTTTTTTTGTTGTTGTTATTGTTTTGAAGCATTGATTGATCGTGTGAAGAATCGGTCCGTGATTTGGAGATTCTGTTGATCGTTCATTTTGGGATGAATGTTGGCTTGTTGATAATCATCTAAGCTCGACGAGTGGAGGAATCGGGAATGTGCTGAGATTTTCAATCAGGTTTTGTTTATGCCTCTCCTCTTCGTTTAATTTCTGTTTCGTTGATTCAGCATTGATATTGAGAATTGCATAATTGTTTCTATTCGGTTCCATCCACTTCATCATATCTCCAACTCCTTTCCTCAATGTCCATTCTTCCAACCCTTGCTCAGTTTCATGAATCAGATGCAAGAACTCTTTAATTTCATCAACACTCTTTTCCTTGGGCTTAATCAAAATACTGCAACACCCTTCTGATATCAGACGAAAAGTTGCAAATGGCACAATTGTCAATACAAGAATCATCAGATAAATCAGTAATATGAAAATATCAACTAAATCATCCTTTATGCCAATCTCCAACAAAGAATTTTCAGTCGTTACATTTATATCTCTTTTTCCCCAAGTTAATCCAAGACTATCACCTTTCATGTGAGGCAGTAGCGTAACCAATCTAAACGACACACCTATACTTCCTACCAAGATTGTGGCAATTTGTGTTCCAAGGATGATCCATATTGACCACTTTTAGTCCGACGACCCGTTGCATGAAAGCATTAGCCCCTTATGAGTAAAAGATCGAAATGCAGCTTGCACTAGAACAACCAAAGAAACAGTGCAAAGCATGACAATAAAAATAGAATCTGCATCCTTGCATAACTCGAGCTGAGGATTAGAGTGATAGAAACACAAATAACAAAACTTAATTCTCTCTAACATGCTCCCTTTCCCCTTTTTGAAAATTGGGGTTGTGGTTTCGATGATAATTGTTTGAGGGTTTTTTTGTTGTTGAATTAGTTTCAGTTTTCAGTTATGTGTATTAGCTAATTGGGGTGCTAAAGGATCTGACTTGAATAATTTTGGATTGAGTTTTTATCTTCTCGGTGAAATGTTCATCAAGGGTGCTTATTGATGCATCTCATTTGTGCCAATAATTGGGCGCTCATAGAGTTGCTCAATCACTTTACTTGATGAAAGATTGAATTAAGGCTCTTCAGTTTTTTTTTTTTTTTGGTGCAGGTTCCTCTTAGTAGATTACAGTGCCTCCTCTTGGTGTTTGCCGGGTCTCTGTCTCATTTTTTCTTAGACCACTTATTTGAGGTGAGGATTATTTTTATTTTAGAATGATATGCTCTGCGGTGGCTTGCATGATTGAGCTTTCCATTGGGACAAGGTTTACCTGCAAATGCAGTAATACTTGCTGACTTCAGTTCCTGAATGTCTGAGATTTGTGTACTTCATACTCAAACTAATGTTAAATACTTAAATTGATATGCATTCAATAGAATATGTTCAAATTTTTTAGGCCTCTTGCAAATAGACAAGTGGGTGAGCAGCAAGAGTTTGAATGTCCTGATGTTCTGCCAATGTGACTCTAGTACTTTATGTCTTGTAATCGTCTTGATGGATATTCGACTTTAGTATTGAGGACCCAAAGATATTATTTGAAACAGAAAAGTCACTTAATAGGACAGACAGATATTATTTGAAGAAGTTGGTCTCATGGGTCCACAAAGAATTGCCAGTACCAGCTGTAGAACTTACAGGACAGTAGTGAGAACTCGATCCTATAGGGGCAAATTTTTTGGTGCATTTGTCTTGTATACTGACAAGAAGACCTTAACAAAGGTGGTTTTGTTTGGTTTAAGATTTGAAGGCTTTTTCACTGTTTAAAAACTCAAACACATGGGATCGATCAGTTTGATTATGAATAATTTTGGATTGTCTTGGATTATGAGATTTAGTTATGAAGTTTGGACACCTTGGAAACTAAATTTCCAATGTTTTCCAAGCTTTACTCAATTTAATCTCTTTGATCTTCAGTTCATGATGAATTTAATATGTTATGGAGACCTCTAGATACTTGGAAATTGATGACCAAGTCTGGGCTCCCACATAGAAATCCAGTTGTCTTGTGCAGAGGAAGCAGTGAATTCCTGATGAAATCCTGCTGTCTCTGCAATCTGTGCCCAGCATGGTTTGCTCCTCAGTGTGGAACAATCAAGAAGATCTAGACAGATTTTACAACCATGGATGTACTTAACTTACACAATGCTATTATTCATGAATGTACAAGTAATTGATTATTATTGTAAACCTTGCATCTATTCAATAAATTCCAATATCTTGAATTCGTGTGTATGGTCATATCCAGCATAATTTGAGTTGTATCAATAATTGTTTGGTCTTATCTAATCCCATCCAATCCTTTTAGAGTCATCTAATGATTTGTTACTGTCTTTCAGTTTCAGCACCCCATTATATGCAGAAGCAACCATTTCCAAGTCAGTATCACTCGTACCAGAAAAAAAAAAAAGGTGATTTTGCCATTTGAAGATCTCTCTTTCTCACACTTTATTTACCTCTCTAATCTTTCTAATTATGATGAATTTTCAGTGGGGAATTTTACCAAAAATAGAGTATAACCAATCAAACTTCGAATATTTCTGTTTATTGTATCATGCTGTAGTTGTTGTGTAGGATGAAGTGGGGCTAGATAGCTTTGGAGCATGTAATGTAAAGTAATCTCGAATGAAAGTTGGAATGACCCCAAAAAATATATTTACATACACGTGTCACATCACATAATGAGACAACATTATTAAATTATATCAAAATAGAGAGAAGTAGACATATTGAACTGGGTTTTCATGTCAACTTATAGATACACATTTTATGTGGTTAGTAATCATCTGTGAATATAGTTATTAGTATGTTTCACTAAATATCTACATTTGGGACAGTGATCAATCTATTTAAGTTGTATTTTTTGAGAAAGTGCCCATGTATAAACTTAGCTGTTAACACTAAGAAATCTGTTGCTTGGTTGGTCTCTTTCTATGAATTTGTCTCCAAACTATATGCTTGGTCTTTTTATCTCCTCAATCTCTTTGTTGTTAACTGTAAGGCTTTGCTAGTTGATTGGTCTCATTCTGTGAAAAGTTATCATGATGTGATATCTCATAATGCTTCTCTATTTTGATCTTTCAACCAGTGTATAGTCTAACTAGAAAAATGGATTGTATTATTTAAACATGTGTGCTAATTGCCCCTTATATGGATATTTAAGAATAAGTGTCGAGAAAATGAGAAATCAACTTGGTTAGGATTTAGGTATGGATAGCAAATTATTTTCACTTATAATTCACCACAACTTAAATGGAATTAACGCTCCAAGAAGCCATTTCGATTAATGACCATAAGTTGATAACTAATCTTTTATCGAACAGGTTTAATTGGTGGAACACTGCGCACATTCTTGTTACTCAATAATGTGGAACTGAAATTGACTCAATAGATCATTTGAAACATCAAGATAAAGACTTGAGCTAACTTTTCATTTGTTTCATGTATGTGCTTTCATGTGTTGGTAACATAATAGGCTATGCAAGGAAACCTATAGAGGTCATTCATTTTGAGAACTATGAAATAGCTTTTTTTTTCTTTGGAGTTCTTAAACAATGACATCAACCACTCACAAGCAACTTCCATGTGGTCAGATGTGCCTTGAATCATGCTAATCCATACAATTCGAAGCACATTGGAGAGCACAGTAGTTTGTATTTGTTGCCCCTATTAGATGTCAATGTAGTAATTTTGTTTTCTTTATCTATCTAGAACTTATGTTTTCTTACATGCTTTTTCTTGAACTTGGAAGAGTTGAATCTGGTCTGTGGATGTCTTAGTTACCTAGATATGCTCATGACTCATGAGTCATGACTAATGGCTTAGAGGAACTCACTTTCCAAGTACTATTCTAACTAAAAAGCACCAAATTGTAGGTATTGCGCTATCATGTTTATTAGGTCATGGTCATGATCTATTGAAAAGAACGATAGAAAAGTCGAAGCACCCTCTTTTTTTCTCTATACATATTGGTGCCTACACAAACATATTTTCTTATACAGTTCATCTTTGATGCAGTTGGGAGAATTATTCTTTATCACCAATTATTAATCACATATCAAATATATGCAATTCTTGCTGGCTTAATTTACACCAAAATTCATTTGTGCTTTATCTTATATATGTTGCTGATTAATTCTCCATATTCTACTATTCTAGTCGTCATCTTTGGACAATAGTCCTTGCATGACTTCATAGTCGTCATCTTCTGCTCTTGTAGGCCATCTCATTCTTCTTATAAACACAGATTTCAGTTCATTTTTCAATGGTACCATCATCATGAATTGGGAGTTTGGATTTTTTCATCTGTTTTAGTAATGGCAGGGGGGGTTCCTGTGGTGTTGGGTGCAAAACCCAGTCCGTGCATGGGCCACTCTGCTACGCTTCTGAATAAAGATCGGATCTCAATTGTGAAAACCGGCTCCTCACCGGATGATCTGGTTTCTTGAGGTTGACTTACCGAATACAACTTTCTTTTTCAGAATTTACTGCAGTTTTGTTTTCAATTCAATTATGAGTCTGCCCAGTTTTTCTGATCTTCCTTTTTGAATTATTGCTATATGTATATCAATTTTAGGTGGATACCCCATTTGTTAGGGAACAGAAAAAGATTGTGGGCACTGAAGTAGTCGTGTGGAGAAAAGATGTAAAGGCCGATGATTCTAAGCCTATTGTTATCAGTGGTCCCTCTGGTGTGGGCAAGGGAACATTGATCTCACAACTCATGCAGGAATTCCCATCCACATTTGGGTTCTCTGTTAGCCACAGTACTCGTGCTCCAAGAGAAAAAGAAAAGGATGGTGTTCATTATCACTTTACGAAGATGAGTGCAATGGAGAAAGATATAAAAGATGGGAAGTTCCTTCAGTTTGCTTCGGTTCATGGAAATCTCTATGGAACTAGTATTGTTGCAGTCAATGCTGTAAAAGATGCTTTTTTATTGTTTGTTGTATAAGAAGTTTCAATTTCTTTTTTAATAATTACTGTTTATTATTATTATTTTTTTAAAGAAACTATATGCTGTAGGGTACAACAGTCCTTTATTTTAAAACAAAAAATCAAAACCTTTTAATGACGGTTTAAAACCGTCATTAAAAGTCTTCCTGGCACACATAAAATTTTAGATAAGATGACGGTGCAAAATCGGCACAAGAGGATTTGAACATTTATAACTGCTTATAACATTACGGGCCATGTGACGGATTTTCAAAACTGTCGTTAAAAGCCTTTTCTCTTGTAGCGAGGGTGCAGGGTGATAAGTTCACCTCGCATAACGGGGCGAGGCAGGGACGGAGATTACCCTTGCTCCGTGAGTTTTCCCCATAGCCCTACCCCGTACCTGTCCCCACGGGGAATCCATTTTAATAAATGTTATGAGCATGTAGTGAATTATATTTATTCCTTATTTTGCATTAAGTTTTAAAAAATCATATGCATTCAATTTTCTATCTAATACTAATTTTTAACCTAGTGAAGACAACATTTTCAAAATAAAATTTAATTTAATCTAACTAAATTTTTTTTATTAAGACTAAGTTACTATATATACTTATAGATGTAATATGAAAAAGATATATTTTATATTTGCGATAATTAAATATATAATTATAACGAAATTTAACTTACTAAATAATTTATTGTAATAAGTTATAATTTTAAATTTAATACAATATTGGATTATTAAATATATAATACATACTACAGTCTTAAACATTGAATATTTAATGTATTTGTAAATCATTATAATTAAATAGTTTCGATTAATTTTCATGATTTATTAATATAATACAATACAATTAGAAGCCATAAATTAAATAACTATATAGTTTTTTTTATTTGGTTTTCAATGTGGCAGTAGTATCTAATATTGCCAATCACACTCTTTAATCCACACTATCAGGCATTGTCATTGAATTTCAATTCTCAACTAATAGGTGGCCCTTTGAACTCTTTTTTTTTTTTTAATAAGAATGAATTAAGGAAACAACATATCTTTGTTGGGGTTTGAATTTTGAATTCATGACTTTAGCATTGTTATTAGATCATAATATTCGAATGAGGGGGGTGACCCTTTGAACTTAATTTGTTTTCATCCACGAGACTTGAACTCAAGACTTGCTTAAGGGAACTTGAATCCATTACCGCTTAAACCAACTAATTATTTTTTTTAACTAATTGTTTGTATATAATAAAGTTTTTCTTTAGTCAACTATGGAAGTATTTTATTAATTCAAGTAAGAAATACCATTTTTATATATTTAGCCATAATTTATTGATGATAAAAATTATATATGATCAAATAAGTGTACTTTATTAATTCAGAATAAGAAAGTTGCATTAAGGTTAGAATTAGATCTAATCATACATATCATAAGGATTTTTATTTTGAGAATGCCACACGGATATAAATATATGTTATTCTTATGGTTATCTTTCTTTCTTTTTTTTGACAAACTTTATTGTTATCTTTCTTTATATAATATAAGTTTCTCTCAAAAAAAAAAAAGGAGTCTCCCCCTTGAAATACTATTGGCATACAACTGATTAAAAACTTTGCTTTCTTCTATTTCCTTATCTAGCTCTTAGCAAGTTCCAATTTATTTTACAACACGTTATCGGCACGAGCTTGCTCTAGCATTAAGGAGATCTTGAAGTTCAAGAAGGCTTGCTAAGGAGAAAAAGCTAAGAAGGTATAACTTTTGTTATTTAAATAAGTTCAATTTATTTCTAAATTACCATGGTTGTTTCCTTTTATTACATGCATAACTTCTATATGCATACTTTATTCATATACCATTATAACGTCACCGATTGCGAAAGTATGCTCTGTAGTTGCGTCTTGTACGATCTTCTACATCAGAAATCAAAAATCAATATGTGACATAACTAGTTTTTTCGCTATACTACAAACGATTAATTATGCTCTATTCTTGGTTTTTTATATTGCAAATAGTGTTATGAGTTTGGGTTGATAGTGGGTAAGCCTTGTCCCCGGTAAAGCTAAACATTGAAAGGGAGACGGGTTATCCCGTTCGAGGTGGCATGGTTTTTAAGTAGACTTCGTCTCACCACCCAACCTGGAGGTTGTCCCACCAACTCATACAAGTAATACATTTTGCATACTAATAATCAAGTTGTGAACATATATTTAATCATATGTTATGTTTTTACATAAAAAAGGGAAAACTCTTTTATATTAAATTTATTTTTCAAAATTCTTTTCAACCATAGTTTGCATTAGTTACCTTATTATAATTCTTGTCATGATAATTCTATGCAAGGCTGTGTGTTATACATAATCATTCGTCAATTTCTCTTTGGAGATTTGAAAAGTGAATATTTCACTTTATATATATTTTCACCTTATGGAGTTATACATACCAAAATGGTAATGCTCCAAAAAGTTCAAAATGAGCGGCTGGGTCTCATGCTACAAAATTTAATCAGTCAAATATTAATTATAATTCCACAATTTTAATTACCTCTATGTTGAGGCTATGTGGAAATATGACTGATGAGACAATAAAAGGAAGGTCACGTGGCCCGCCTCGATTTATTGTTGCAACAAATATCGAGTGCGCATGTCAATCCAATAAATATTAAGGATTGATTTCTTGTCTCATGGTAGCTTGAGTAAAATGATGATGAGATATTATAAATATAATATCACTCCCGTCCAATTAGTTCAGCTTCAAATTAAGAAGCATATGTTGCATATAATGATCATGATCGCAATAAATTTATGGACGTGGAAAAAGTGAAAATTTCAGGTAAAGGTCGTATTGACAATTCCACCAAATTTTGGAATAAAAGTGGTGCACCACTACAAAGGGCAAATAATTATTGACAATGAGCGCTCATAATTGTGACATTTTTTTAGTCATATATGAAAGGCTATTTTGCCTAAATATTGTCATATATATGCCCGAGTATTTTTGTGACCTTTACTATGCCTTTAAAATCAAAGGCAAAATATTATGAATATTATCATGACTCTTTTTCTGATTTGTCAAACATTATTTCTCCAGATGGATCAACAAATCATGTGTTCAAGTCATGAACCAAATAAGAGCGATATGTGCCTTGCTGATTGTGCTACAACGCACACAATTCTTAAAAACAGAGAATATTTCTCCAATTTGAACTTAGCTGATGCTAATGTTCAAACAATATCTGGCATCTCCAATTTGATTAATGGCTCTGGAAGAGCAAATATTATGTTGCCTGGGGGAACAACAATTCATGTTGACAATGCCTTATACTCTGAAAAATCCAGAAGGAATTTACTCAGCTTTAAAGATATTCGACAAAATGGATATCACATTGAAACCATGAACGAAAATAATAGAGAATTTCTCTATGTCACATTGGTTTCAAATGGGAAAAAAGAAGTGTTAGAAAAATTCCCAGCTTTATCCTCTGGATTAGATTTTACTCATATAAGGCATGCTCGAAACGAATGTCGTCTTAAATAAGAAAATTAATGATCCAACGACATTCATTTTATGGCATGACCGGCTTGGTCATCCAGGATCATCAATGATGCGAAGAATAATTAATAATTCGCATGGACATCCTTTAAAGAGTCACAAAATATTTTCAGCTGGTGATTATAATTGTGCTAGTTGTTCTCAAGGTAAATTGATAGTTAAACCATCCCCAAGTAAAATTGTTGTGGAATCCCCGCTTTTCTTAGAACGCATTCGGGAGACATATGTGGACCTATTCATCCTCACTGTGGACCATTTAGATATTTCATGGTTTTGATAGATGCATCAACTAGGTGGTCACATGTTTGTTTGCTTTCGACCCGCAATGTTGCATTTGCTAGACTTTTAGAGCAAATTATTAAGTTAAGAGCACAATTCCCTGACAACCCAATCAAGACCATCCGTCTTGATAATGCCGGGGAATTTCAATCTCAAGCATTTAAAAATTATTGCATGTCTATAGGAATTACCATTGAACATTCTGTTCCACATGTGCATACCCAAAATGGTTTGGCAGAATCTCTGATCAAACGCATTCAATTAATTGCTAGACTTTTAATCATGAAAACTAAGTTATCAACTTCAGTTTGGGGACATGCAGTCCTTCATGCAGCATCTATTATTCGTTATAGGCCCACTGCATACCATGAACATTCCCCCATGCAACTCATTTTAGGTCAACAACCAAATATTTCACACTTAAGAATTTTTGGTTGTGCAGTGTATGTTCCTATACCACCTCCCAATAGAACTAAGATGGGTCCACAACGAAAACTTGGGATTTATGTTGGATTTAACTCATCGTCCATTATAAGATACCTTGAACCCTTAACAGGGGATTTATTTACTGCACGTTTTGCTGATTGTCACTTTGATGAAGCAATTTTCCCACCATTAGGGGAGATAAGAAGTCAATTCAAAAGGAATGGCGCGAAATTGCTTGGAATGCATCAACTTTATCACATTATGATCCACGAACAAATCAGTGTGAACTTGAAGTTCAAAAGATCATTCATTTGCAACAAATTGCAAATCAATTACCAGATGCAAAACAAGTGACAAAATCACATATTCCAGCTGTAAATGCTCCTGCAAGAATTGATGTCTCTATGCAACAAAATGCACAAGAACCAACGAAACGCTTAAAACGTGGAAGACCGGTTGGTTCAAAGGATACAATTCCTCGAAAGAGAAAAACGGGAGTAAAAATAAATACAAATCAAAATACTCCTGAGAAAGCACAAGAATCCTTTGATAAGGGTTTGTCAGAACAAGTTGATTCTGATGAGGAACAACTTCCTCTAGAAAAAGAGGAAAAAGATGAAAATAATGAGATCTCAATAAATTATTTAAACTCTGGTAAGATTTGGGATCGAAATGAAATTGTTCCTGATGATATATTTGCTTTCAATGTGTCCTTTGAAATATGTGAAAATGATGATGATCCAGAACCACGATCAAGTGGACGAATGTAAAAAAAGACCCGATTGGCAAAAATGGGAAGATGCTATCCAAGCGAGAGCTAAACTCGTTAAGGAAACGAGAGGTTTTTGGACCAATTGTCCAAACGCCGATGGCGTAAAGCCTGTTGGATATAAATGGGTATTTGTACGAAAGAGAAACGAAAAAATGAAGTTACAAGGTACAAAGCAAGACTTGTAGCTCAAGGTTTCTCACAAAGACCTGGCATCGATTATGAGGAAACATATTCTCCTGTTATAGATGCAATCACATTTCGGTTCTTGATAAGCCTTGCGAGTCTCGAAGGGCTTGATATGCATTTAATGGATGTCGTTACAAAAGATATCTCAGTACGGATCTCTAGACAGTGAGATATATATGAAAATCCCGATGGATTTGTAATATCCGATGAAATAAAATCAAAACCTCATAACATGCATTCTATAAAATTACAAAGGTCTTTGTACGGGTTGAAACAATCCGGACGAATGTGGTACAAACGTCTTAGTGATTATTTACTGAAAGAAGGATATGTAAATAATCCGCTTTGCCCATGTGTCTTCATTAAAAGATCATCAACAGGATTTGTGATTATTGCTGTATATGTTGATGATTTAAATATAATGGGAAACCACGACGACATCGTTAGAACATCCGAATACTTGAAAAAGGAATTCGAGATGAAAGAACTTGGAAAAACAAGACTTTGTCTTGGTTTGCAAATTGAACATTTTTTAAGTGGAGTACTTGTCCATCAATCAAATTATATTGAAAAATTATTAAAAAGATTTTATATGGACAAGGCACATCCATTGAGCACTCCAATGGTTGTCAGATCACTTGAAGTGGATAAGGATCCATTTCGACCTCAAGAAAGTGATGAAGAGCTAATTGGTCCGGAGGTACCATATTTAAGTGCAATTGGTGCACTTATGTATCTTGCAAATTGTACAAGACCCGATATTGCTTTTGCTGTCAACCTACTTGCAAGATATAACTCTTCACCAACTCGAAGACATTGGAATGGTGTTAAACACATTTTTCGATATCTTCGAGGAACAAGTGACATGGGTTTATTTTACTCGAGAGGGTAAAATTGAATCTCCAAGGTTATGCTTGATGCTTTGGATTTTTATCGGATCCCCATAAGGCCCGTTCTCAAACGGGATATGTATTCACCCGTGTAATATCTGTCAGTATCATGGAAGTCGGTAAAACAAACTATGGTTGCCACTTCTTCCAATCATTCTGAAGTACTTGCAATTCATGAAGCAAGTCGTGAATGTGTTTGGTTAAGAAACATGATTGAACATATACAAGAATCATGTGGATTGCCTTCAATAAAAGATTCTCCAACCATATTATATGAAGATAATGCAAAGCATGTATTGCACAATTAAGTGAAGGATTCATAAAGGGGGACGAGAACAAAACATATTTCACCAAAATTCTTTTATGCGCATGAGCTTCAGAAGAATGGTGAAATTGATGTCAAACAAATCCGATTGAGTGATAATCTTGCTGATTTATTCACAAAAGCCTTACCAACTACGACATTTAAAAGGCTTACATATGGTATTGGCTTGCGTAAACTTAAAGACATTGCAAGTAAAGAAAGCCGAACAAGTTTCACCCATGTTCACATGAGGGGGAGTTATTGATTAATGTATTGCACTCTTTTTCCCTTAGCTATGGTTTTATCCCATTGGGTTTTCCATGCAAGGTTTTTAATGAGGCAATCTTAACAATATTATACCCATCTTAATATTTATGAGAATAGTGTACTCTTTCTTTTACTATATTTTTTCCCACAGGGTTTTTCTTAGTAAAAGTTTTAACGAGGCACAATCTCTAAGCAAGCGTCATCCAAGGGGGAGTGTTGTGAAGTGTGGATGACCATGCATGTACACCAACATATTGTGTAGTTATGTACTTCCCATAGTCTATGTATTGTCATGTTCTTTGTAACCATTTCAATGTACATAGGGTGTATGTTTTAGTCCCACATTGCTAAGGCACATTTGTCATCATACCAAATGGCCTATATAAAGGATACTAACTTCATTGTAATAGCACACCAAAGTTGAATGAAAACTTCTCATTCCAACTATCTCATTTCTTCTCTTCTCCTTTGTAGTAGTAGTTTGTAGTAGTAGAAGTTCTTAGTCTTCTATTTCCTTATCTAGCTCTTAGCAAGTTCCAATTTATTTTACAACATGCTTGACATATAATCAATTGTTAATTAGTATGATTGACTTATCATGCTAATCATATAAAATTGGGAATTAATAGTACTTAGGTAGAGAAGCGTTGTCTATGCATCAAATAAAGACATAAAAAAGGATTAAAGATTGAGAATTAAAACATGCACTTATATAAAATTAGTGAAGTGTGAAGACCACTTATATAAAATTAGTGGGGCGTGGGAATCTTT
This sequence comes from Stephania japonica, assembly GCA_039657345.1. Classification (NCBI taxonomy): domain Eukaryota; kingdom Viridiplantae; phylum Streptophyta; class Magnoliopsida; order Ranunculales; family Menispermaceae; genus Stephania; species Stephania japonica. The sequence continues at coordinate 19,769,120 of CM077557.1, forward strand.
GCGCTCTGTGGGGAATCTGACGGGATGAGGCATGGGGCGGCAAAGTTCGGTATCTTCAATCCGCACCCGCCCTGCCCCACTTGCAACCCTAACCTTAACAAATGAAATCCCATGCAATGGTTATTGAATTTCACAAATTTTGTGCTTCGCTAGTCTAATTTGATAAAACATGGAGTGGTACATATCTAAGTTAATTATGGGTAATTTAGTATTAAGATAAGTTTTATTATAGAGTTATAAGCGCAGCAGTGGTATGAGGACAAGTGTCCTTTACTTTTTAAGCATCCCTCAAAGTTTGTTGTTGTATTTAAGTTGTGAAATGAAAAACTAGAAAGAAAAAGTTCAATTTTATTTCCTTATAAGTTCTTCCTCTCTTTATGCCTTTCCCTTAATGTACGTCAATCCCTTAATGTCTTCCCTTTCATTTTAATATATTGTATTTCCTTTTAATATCCTTTCTTTTTAGTAGTTTTGATTCTATTAGGAATTGAGTTCATATTATTGGTGCTTTCATTCCCTGCTATGTATCTAGAGGTGCACACGGATTGGATCCAGTCCAATTAGAGTCAATCCGCAATTCAATCCAATTATTGCGAATTGAAAAATTGCAATCCAGTCCAGTCCAAATAATTCATCAATCCAACTCAATTCAATTTGCAAAATACGGACCGGACTGGATCAAGTTCGACGGATTGACGTTTTCCCATCTAAAAATTCATGAAATTAAACTTAATCAAATGAATTACAAAAATTATGCATATCATGATTGACAAATTTACAACATACATCCGACAAGTCTATATATAACATATTTCCCACAAATTTGTCATCACAAGAATCTTTAAAATGCAAGTTCCTACATAAATAAAAATGTCATCCACAAACTCCGCCATATACCCAAACAAAAGCACAAAAAAAGCACATTGCAACATATAATTCACAATTTTATTTTATTTTATTTTATTTTATTTTTTTTCTGAAGTGTAATAAAAGAGGTAAGAACAAGTAAAGTCTTTGACATACTATATAGTTTAGAGTTGATAATTTGAGTTGATGCTCTTCGAGATACTATAGTAGATATAATGAGATGTATATGTGTTGATGTGATAAACAGATTAGATCGGATTGGATCTGCTGTTTTTAAATGTGGAATCCGTAATCCGATCCAATCCAGCCGGATTAGTGATTTTTCAATCGAATCCAATCCAAGAATCAAAAAATCGATCTAATTAGTGATAATTAGTCCGAATTGATTGAATCGTGGATTAGTGCAATCCGTGTATCCCTTCACAATTAAAGATTTGAGAGGCGACTAATTCTTTGCTCGACTTGATCGGCAAGAGTTATTCAACGCTGAGCCACCACCATCAACTCCACCGTCACCTTCAACTTCGCCATCACCACCACCAATTCCTCTCGCCAAGGATAGATTCAATCTCTGCATGGTTTCATTGGAGCCATGGAGGTGGAGCTCCACACAATGGGGCAAATAATTGGCATCCGTTGCCCCACCGCCTTGGTGTCGACCTTGCTGATTTACCATTTCCCTCTACGTCTCACTCTGGAAAGCGTTCTTATTTTTCAAATATACCAGCCTCCTTTGACCATTCGCCCTCTTTCACAAACTGGAAAACTATCCTTTTGGGTCTCAACGGCTTTTTCTTGTCGATACCCATACTTTGCTTCAGGAGGTATGCCCATTTGGCTAATTTCTGTTCGTTGGGCTGCCCTCGAACCAGTTATTGTAGAGGTTGTTGATGAGAAGAAGTTGGAGGGTGTGTTGTCTGTTCTGTTCTGCAGAGTACCTTAGATGGGGAGCTGTTTTCGCGTTTGGATGGATGGGGACTTCAAATTGAACCAAAAACCCCTGATGTTTCCAATTGGATCCGGTCCAATTAAGGTCAATCCGCAATCTAAACTAATTATTGCGGATCAAAAAATTACAGTCTTATCCAGTCCAAATAATTCATCAATCCAACTCAATCCAATTTGCAAAATACGAATAGGACTGGATCAAGTTTTACGGATTAACATTTTTCCATCTAAAGATTCATGAAATTAAACTTAATCAAATGAATCACAAAAATCATACATCTCATGAGTGACAAATTTACAACATACATCCTACAAATCTATACATAACATATTTTCCACAAACTTATCTTCACAATAATCTTTAAAATGCAAGTTTCTACATAAATAAATATGTCATCAACAAATTTGCACTATACACCCTCATAAAAGCACAAAAAAATGTTCACGTTGTAACATACAACCCACAAAGAAGGCCGAAAGCGTAATAAAAGAGCTAAAAACAAGTATAATTTTTTAGATATTATAGTTTAGAGTTGATAGTTTGAATTGATGTTCTTCAAGATTTTATAGTACATATGATCATATATATATGAGTGTTGATGTACTAATCGGACTAGATCAGATTGGATCCGCAGTTTTTTAATGTAGGATCCGTAATCCGATCCAGCCCAGCCGAATTAGTGATTTTTTAATCTAGTCCAGTTCAAGAGATCAAAAAATTAATCCAATTAGCGATAATTGGTCCAAATTAGACCAGATATGTAAATTAATACAATCCATGTGCACCCCTAGGTGTGGTCAATGGTAAGAAAATCTTTTTTTTTTTTAGTGTGCCTAATATGGATATCATTATGATGAGGGCGTATAATCTTTGTGCTGTGTTCTCTTTTGCACATGAATTGTTTGATGATACGCTTCAAAGAAGATATGTTATTGGGCACCAATACTTTTGAATATTAGTGATTTGGAAAAGGGTGCCGCTATGTGCACCCAACATATTTGTAAGAGCAAGCCATTAGATTTTGGCACCCCAAGTATTTATTTGGACACGCCTTTGTAACGTTTGATGTCCTAAACTATCCTTATGGTTTATAAGGGCATCCCTCCACCAAAACAACATAAACGACACTTACGCTAGCCATAAAAAATTTTGGGCTCCAAAATTGATAAAATTCCTATAAATGATTTGAATAGGATGCACTTCACTTGAAAACTTATTTGGTGGTGTGACAGTCATTCCAACTCTAGCACTTTAGTTACATACTTGCAGAACATCAATACTACAAGGAATTTTGCTTTCTACTTGCAGAACATCAATATGACATCTTTTCTATTGTGGTTCATGTTGGATTTTGGGGTCGAAAAACGCAGCGGAATTTAAAATTTTAGTTTTCAAAACCCCAACAGGATCATGACGAAACCATTAATCTGATTACTAAGGACAAGTCACACCTTACTTGCTAGCTTCATTTTTTGTATGTGTTGATCGATCTTCAAGAGTTGTCAATGACGAATGTCCTCTATTAGCAAATACACACGAATGGTGACTGAGATCTCGAGTGTTAGCTCTTAGAGAAAAAAAAAAACGATTTTTGTTCTCTCAAGACTCAGAACACACAAAAACGCTAACTCATTTTTCTCAAAAACGAAATTAGAATTCCGACCCTAATTCTCATATAATGTGTTCTCTCACTTAGACGTCTATTAATACAGCACTTGTACATAAATGGGTAATTAATGAATTACATATATACCAATTTAGGGACTTTTATGTCATGAGTTTCATCACATGAAACTCATTGTTTCGAGCCTTTTAAAACCTCGCAAGACCATCATTCGTGTGCAACCCAATAGGTTCATGCAACGTTGGCAATTAACCAAAACCTCTTTTGGTACGCAAGTCATAAGAGGTCTCTAGTAAGACATTATGACTACCTAAGTTGCATTAAGATAAAAATCAATACAATTTAATCAATAGTGTATATCACATTCTTTTGTCATGCGATATCCTTTGATCAAACATAAGGCACGAAGAAGTCAACCATAATGTTCAATCGTACTAGTCTCGATCTCAAGGTAGACTAAAAACATTAAAGTGACATTGATCATATCAATTCATTTGGACTTGACAATTTATCAGTCTATCATATCGAGTGATCCACTAATATTTATCTCTTTACAAGAGGGACAAATTCTATCTTGATTACACACCTTCACACATTATTCACAAAAGTAATCAATCACAATCTTTATAATGATCCGGTTAAAGACAATGTTTGCTTGCATCAAATCACTTTGCTCCTAATATTGAAGTCTCTGGTAATCTCAAGTCAAATGATTAAATGATATGCCTTCTATGAGTAACACCTATGATTTAATCTATGTGATGTTCTCATAGCAGATCAGTCTAGTACATTGTTCCCTAACAACTTATGATCTTGATTTGTATCACTATACATATAATCATCACATGACCATCAATCATGACTCATACTAGTCTTAATTCATTACAGTTCCGACTATAATGACCGACTAGAGACATTTATGATATTTCAATAAACATTCACGGATCTTATTATAATGTAAACATGCAAACCAATTATAATAAACAACAAATGAATCATCTATTTTATTAACTAAAATAATAATAGAAACAATGTTTGACCTAGGGCACATGCCCAACAAATCATTCTACTGGGGTGCAAAGTTCTAGTTGCAAAGCTTATTCACTATACCATAGCTTTAGTGTTTCTAACCAACAATGTGAAGATTTGAACTCATTTGTCAAGACAATTGTTGATCTGTTTAAGGAGCTATTAGGAATGAGGGCCTGTAAATGCAACACTCAAAGCTACATATTAAGGCATTCCATACTACATCTCCTATTTACATGGCAGCTCATGGTATTATGCAAGGAGAGGTTACTTTGTTGAAGAAAAGTCTTTAACACAAATTTCATGGGGTGACATGGCCAAATTGGTATTGCCAAGCAATGCTCAAATTTGAGTGCTACAACAAGAGCCATTGGAAGCTTATTTGCTTAGTGCAAGACATTTCACGAGAGAGTGCTCGTCATCCTCTGTCTTCATTCTCCTATGTGTTAGGAAACTAATATTATGTAACACCTACATTGATTATGTAACGTCTACACTGATTGTGTAACGTCTACATTAATAGTGTAACGCCTCCACTTATTATGTAACGTCTACATTGATTATGTAACGTCTACATTGACTCTGTACCATTCTATAAATAGGGCACTATATTGTACATTCGATATATACAATAAACTTATTCTATTATGAAACTATCATTGTGACGGCCCCAAATTCCCAATGCATTTAGGTACGCCCGGCCTAGACCCGTGCAGGTCCCGAGTCGATACTCAGCGAGCCTGACGAGCCTAGTCAACCTCTAATTAATCAATTTAACAGTTTATGAAAGAGTTATTGCAATTATACATAGTGGAAAAACTTAAACAAGTATTGGGAAATAACTCAATCAAACGAAAATTAGAAAATCTATATAAATGTGAAAACCCCGAGTGTTCCTAGTATCCATCTCAAATGTGATCCCCAGTTCAATAACCAACATCGTATATATAAAACATCATACAAAAAGTAATAAACATGAATCACTCTAACCTAATCCTGAAGTCGCGTACTCTGAGAGGTCCTCAGAGAAAATCACCAAGTAGAGGGCATTTGCCCTTGCTGCACTCCGGGATATCTGCACCCACCGTCACAAACTAGACGGTGAGCAACTGAGAGAAATCGAAAGTAATGCCAGAAGAATTTCACAGTGATTCATGAATATCAAGTAAAGTAGTCTAAATATCATGCGTTAATTTAAAGATAGAAATATAAATAGATACAAGTGCATGATAGGCAGACTGATAGATAAACAATCGAAAACATGTGTGTTCTAAGAGTCAAAAGAGGCCATAAGCGATCAACATTCACAACAATAACCACAACAATCCAGTGCCCAGGTTCACACAACACCAGGGGTGGTCAGGCACTCCTGCAGAGAGTGGCTCGCGTTTCCCCAACTGGTGCGGGCCACATGACACCTTCACAATTAGTACCCAGGTTTACACAACACTGTGGGTAGCAGTAATTTCGATAGGAAATACCCAAGTTTCCCCAACCAGTGCGGGCCACATGATACTATATCGACACACTTACGCCAAGAACACACATACCAAGCAAATAGGGGAATTTGAATGCCAACAATGGATAATAGCAAGAATAATCACATGAGAATTTCTTAACTGGCGTATTAACGTGCAAATGCTTTTTAAGGCAAGTGTACTTACCTGAACTATCGCAACCCGTAGACACTCTCGCGAATCCTAACGCGTATCCCCGAGTTTCCTACTACATGACAAGGTTGAAAACTCTAATTAATGAGTCGAGTCATTAACCAAACCCTAGGTTAAACCCTAGTGTATTCCAAGTATTTTAAGAACTCAAACAACTCGACGATTTGATAGGAAGACGAATACTCTCTCGGGTTTGAAAAACCACAACAATAATCACGATGACGATATCACAACATCGAGAATCATAACGCATGTAAGCCTACTCATGAATTATAGGCTCGACTCAGTCGTATGTGGGTCACACCATAGTCTCGAGGACCAGCGGTGTGACCACGACTTCACTACCGTTCAACCAACGTGAAACACAACTTCGAGGTTGCTCAACAATCACGACTCCACACGAAACTCAACATGACCACACACCGGTGAGTAAGGAACCTTATCGGGTGTGGTCCAGTGCCCGTAGAGTGCCAACATGACATGGAAAAGTCGTAGGCGTACGCTACGTCATGCCAATATCACTTAACGTGATAAAAGTACTCCTAAATGAATTCTCCATTACAATGACTCATCACTATCGATATGGACGCTGGGAGTTATGGGACACACATACGAGAGTTTTGTTGTGATCCCTGACACTCCCTTGGTCATGGCATCCGACGGCAATGCCGACCATTCACGATAGTTTACGACTAGACGTGCAACAATGATATCACATGAAATGACACTCACAAAATTTGCCACCACTAATTGAGATGCTCCAGGGCTATGAGACTCCATGATGGACATGGTAATGTCTCCGGCAATTCCCCAAGTCATCGCGTCGACGGCAAAGCCATCATGATGGTGGTTTCCGGCGAGAAAGGTACAAAATGCATACAACACATTACAACATAATATAGACAATAATGTCACCGTTTTAGGCCACTCCGAGAGTCGTGAGACACAAGTATGGACTTAGCTTGGTCCCTGACTTCTCTGGTCACGGTGGCACAGTGGTGGTGTCGACCACGGCAACGGATTCCGGGGATGACTCAAAACAGTTTAATACGAGCACGACATTAACTTCGCATGGATTCAAAACATCAAATCAATCCCAACACAACAAAATCAAACACAAGGGCATCGAGGCATCCTCGAGGTCATGGAGAGTCCCCGAAAACCCCCACACTCAGTGGTTTGGCCAGTAGGGCCGCGTACACATGCATATTCCGACGATACATAAAATAACAACCAATATATGAAAACAGGGAATGGACAACATCTACTCTATGTATCCAATGTCCAGAGGTCTCCCGGGGATATGGGAGCTCCGGTAGGCCACGAGGGTTCGTCCCCGACCACTGTCACCCACGGTAGCAACGGCCAGAGGCTGACAGCAGTGAGGATGAGAAGACCAGTGAGAAAACGAGAGGGAGAGAAACAAACCGGGAGTGAGTGAGAGAACCTTACATCCTCCGGCGACTGGAGACCTCTCCGACGAGGCCAGACATCACGAGATGGTGGTCCAAAGGCGGCTCACGGGACGAGGAGAGTGACCGAGGGATGGAGAAACCGTGACCGAGAGAGAGAGAGAGACAGTCGAGAGATGCACACTTACTCCGGTGGCCGAGCCGTCTCCGTCGAGTGTCCATTGTTCCAACGCCGTCGAGGGAGGGTGGTGGCTCCTCTGGCAGAGGCGGTGACTGTCAAAAGGTGAGAGTGTGAAAACGAACGGTGAGAGAGAGAGAGAGAGAGAGAGAGAGAGAGAGAGAGAGAGAGAGAGAGAGAGAGAGAGAGAGAGAGAGAAACCCCGGTGAGTGAGTTCCGGTGAGCTCGTGACACAGTCGTGGAAAAGGGTGGAGTGGGTGACCGACGAGAGAGATGAAGTGAGGAAGAAGAGTGGCGGCGGGAGTGCATATATGAATAAGATGAATAGTGTATTTAGGGTTTACTTGTTTTATATATACATAACAAATGTGAAATGACCCTTTTACCCTTATCTTAACAGTTGTTCATTTCTTGGACAGTTGCCCTTATGGGTCATTTACCTCATCATCATGACTTAACACAAATACACATCTCAAGGCTAATCTCATGGTTGTTCCTCATCATGTTGTGTCACTTTAACAACTTTTATCCTATAGCCCGTGAAATGCATAATTAACCAACTCCCGCGTTCAAACAACATTTCGCGGTCCGCCTTATCTTGCCCCGACTCCCTTAGCGCGCGTAGTCTCGCATTGTTTCACCAATTAATTAATTAAATTATTAGAAAATTCATTTAATTGTATTTTAACAGTGTTTTAAATCCCCCGTGTACCTGTAACTTAATTTTCCTACTCGTTCACCGGCTTTATTGTTCGGTCACTCAAATACGAGTATAAATATATAATACACATCATCATTCACAAATAGCCAAATTTCCAGGTCGTTACGGTCTCCCCAACTAGCAAGAATTTCGTCCTCGAAATTAGCTCTAACTTGAGTGAATAAGGAGAACGAACACCCGTTCGCAACTCGTCCAAATTGCGGGCTTACAGCCACTTCAGACAGCTTGGATCCTCAATTTCAAACTGCGGACTACCTCAGAGTCACTCCAGACAGCTCGTTCCACATCGTTGAACTGTGGATTGATGCAAAGTCGCTTCAGATAGCTCAATAAGCTACTCTCGCGAGAGTCACTTCCAACAGCTCGACATCAGGTATTGAACTGCGGACTTGTACAAAGTCTCTTTGAACAGCACAACATTTTAAATCCACTCCCTTTTCTCCACATCTACCAAACTGTGGGCCTCTGCCACTTCGAACAGCTTGATTTTTCTTGGTCTTCAGACTGCAGGTCGCAACATCTTCAAACAGTCTAACTCAACTACGGTCTCTCAAGACCGCTCCCGTTTCCCCAAAATGGTAGGAATGCCAACGACCTCGTCGTAGACACCATCCACTACCACATACAAGTTAGGTAATTACAAAGTAAAACGCTACGATCGCGACTCGCGCGTCAAACTCGTAATGACCTCCCAACCCACTCCCGTCTCGACGCAAGTTTATCTATACCCAGGCAGTAATATAGATTCGACAAAGTTGTAATCGTGGCCACCATGAACACTACGTGTCCATGCATCGTAAGATGAATCACAACCAGTCTGGTCCTGCCTCTCTTTAGGTGTACTTGTGGTTAGTTTTGGCAAACCATTGTGCCCAAATTTACCATCTTTTTGGACTCTAATCTAAGTTAGGTCTGTCTCATCCTACACAACTCTGCTAAGTTTAAACAGCGCTAGGCTAGCAAGTATTGACCCTAACACTGTCACCTGACGTCTGGCATCACATTTAAACACTTAAAGTTTCAATTAATCGGTTCAACGCATGTTGTATGATAACCAGGAAACTTCTTTACCTCCGGTAGCATCACGAACCCTCATCAGCTGTGGCTCAGTCGCCATGTGCACGTCCTCAATGGCCTAAAGCTGATCGTCATCCTGCTGGTCCTCGTACAAATCAGGACATCGGTTCTGAAAATGTCCAGGTTGTCCGCACTGGTAACACACCTTTCGTTTTCGAGAACCACTATTATCGTTCGGATTCCTCGTTCGTTTCTCGTCATGTCCCCCTGATCGGTGCTCTAACTGCAACTCGGGTCGATCAGGCTCAATCTCCTCGTGGTGAGTACTCAAGTAACTCTCCCTAGCCAAGCTCTGCTCATAAGTCCTCTACAACGTCCCTGGCTCAGTCGTAACGATCGCACCTCCAATTTCGGGTAGTAGACCCTCAATAAAGTAGTACACTCGGTCGCCTCCGTGCTAACTGATCCTCCAACATATGGTAATAACTGTAAAAACTGACCCATGTACTCCATGACGGACTCATCTGCTAACTGTCTCAGGGAAGTGAACTCGTTTCTCTTGGCTCTCATCACGGTGGGAGGAAAGTACTTCATTTTGAACTGGGTCTTGAACTCTATCTAGTCCCTTGGTATGCCTCTGGTACTCACAATTGTAGTCCACCAATCGTCAGCTTCTCCCTGAAGCATGGATGAGGAAATCGTCGCTCTCATGTGATCTTCGGTCGCGATAATAGTATGAATCTTCTCATGGTTTTTCAGGAAAAGCTCAGCCGCTGCTATGTCTGTACCACCGAAAAACTTAACTGGATCGTGCCTCTTAAATTCTCTCCACTGCCTCGCCTCAGCAGTGGCCCTAGGGCTCTTCTCCAGAGTAGAGACCGGAGTAGTGACTAGAGTAGTCTCTGCAGCAGCCACCGGCATAGTCGGAGTCAATGGTGTCGTGGTAGCCTGTGCGGGTGTCCTCAGTGACCGCACTAACTCCTCAAATCTCTGGTCCTGCGTCGCGACTCTTTGAGACAACGTACGTATCTCCTCAAGGCATCGTGACAAAATCATGCCGATATCGTCGCTCGGACCTGGCTGATCCGTCATCGTCGTCTAAACAAGAAAACGAATTTCTCGGATCAATTGATAGCTACCGATACGATATAATACACACAACAATCGTAATATGTATAAACATCACATTCGACTTATCCCACCCCCCAACTAGGATTCTAAGTCAGGATCATAGGGTTTCCACTCTAAGTTCAACCGTTCCTAACTTCCGCTGTCTTAATGGTTTATGTTTTAAATCAAGAGTTAGGTCGTTATAACCTTAGGCTCTGATACCAACTGTGATGTTGGTATCACAATTTTTTGACAACTCTATACTCTGTCCCTAATATTTTAAAGCTTATGCTCTGATACCAACTGTGACGGCCCTAAATTCCCAATGCATTTAGGTACGCCCGGCCTAGACCCGTGCAGGTCCCAAGTCGATACTCAGCGAGCCTGACGAGCCTAGTCAGCCTCCAATTAATCAATTTAACAGTTTATGAAAGAGTTATTGCAATTATACACAGCGGAAAAAAATCTAAACAAGTATTGGGAAATAACTCAATCAAGCGAAAATTAGGAAATCTATATAAATGTGAAAACCCCGAGTGTTCCTAGTATCCATCTCAAATGTGACCCCCAGTTCAATAACCAACATCGTATATATAAAACATCATACAAAAAGCAATAAACATGAATCACTCTAACCTAATCCCGAAGTCGCGTACTCTGAGAGGTCCTCAGAGAAAATCACCAAGTAGAGGGCCTTTGCCCTTGCTGCACTCCGGGATATCTGCACCCACCGTCACAAACTAGACGGTGAGCAACTGAGAGAAATCGAAAGTAATGCCGAAGAATTTCACAGTAATTCATGAATATCAAGTAAAGCAGTCTAAATATCATGCGTTAATTTAAAGATAGAAATATAAATAGATACAAGTGCATGATAGGCAGACTGATAGATAAACAATCGAAAACATGTGTGTTCTAAGAGTCAAAAGAGGCCATAAGCGATCAATATTCACAACAATAACCACAACAATCCAGTGCCCAGGTTCACACAACACCAGGGGTGGTGTCGACCACGGCAACGGATTCCGGCGATGACTCAAAATAGTTTAATATGAGCACGACAATAACTTCGCATGGATTCAAAATATCAAATCAGTCCCAACACAACAAAATCAAACACAAGGGCAGCGAGGCATCCTCGAGGTCATGGAGAGTCCCCGACAACCCCCACACTCGGTGGTTTGGCCAGCAGGGCCGCGCACACATGCATATTCCGGCGATACATAAAATAACAACCAATATATGAAAACAGGGAATGGACAACATCTACTCTATGTATCCAATGTCCAGAGGTTTCCCGGGGATATGGGAGCTCCGGTGGGCCACGGGGGTTCGTCCCCGACCACCGTCACCCACGGCAGCAACGGCCAGAGGCTGACAACAGTGAGGATGAGAAGACCAGTGAGAAAACGAGAGGGAGAGAAACAAACCGGGAGTGAGTGAGAGAACCTTATATCCTCCGGCGACTGGAGACCTCTCCGACGAGGCCAGACACCACGAGATGGTGGTCCAAAGGCGGCTCACGGGAGGAGGAGAGTGACCGAGAGATGGAGAAACCGTGACTGAGAGAGAGAGAGAGATAGTTGAGAGATGCACGCTTACTCCGGTGGCCGAGCCGTCTCCGTCGAGTGTCCATTGTTCCAACGCCGTCGTGGGAGGGTGGTGGCTCGTCTGGCAGAGGCAGTGACTGTCAAGAGGTGAGAGTGCAAAAATGAACCGAGAGAGAGAGAGAGAGAGAGAGAGAGAGAGAGAGAGAGAGAGACCCGGTGAGTGAGCTCCAGTGAGCTCGTGACACAGTCATGGAAAAGGGTGGAGTGGGTGACCGACAAGAGAGATGAAGTGAGGAAGAAGAGTGGCGGCGGGAGTGCATATATGAATAAGATGAATAGTGTATTTAGGGTTTACTTGTTTTATATATACATAACAATTGTGAAATGACCCTTTTACCCTTATCTTAACAGTTGTTCATTTCTTGAACAGTTGCCCTTATGGGTCATTTACCTCATCATCATGACTTAACACAAATACACATCTCAGGGCTAATCTTATGGTTGTTCCTCATCATGTTGTGTCACTTTAACAATTTTTATCCTATAGCCCGTGAAATGCATAATTAACCAACTCCCGCGTTCAAATAACATTCCGCGGTCTGCCTTATCTTGCCCCGACTCCCGTAGCACGCGTAGTCTCGCATTGTTTCGCCAATTAATTAATTAAATTATTAGAAAATTCATTTAATTGTATTTTAACAATGTTTTAAATCCCCCGTGTACCCGTAACTTAATTTTCCTACTCGTTCACCGACTTTATTGTTCGGTCACTCAAATACGAGTATAAATATATAATACACATCATCATTCACAAATAGCCAAATTTCCAGGTCGTTACAATCATAGTATCAGAGCTTGGTTTCTAATCCAATGTCAGTTGACTTTTGAGTCGACGATCGATCCTTTATACATTTTAGTGCTTGTTCGTGTGTTCAATTATGCTCTTGTTTTGATTTTCTCTTGTTTCTCTTATGCGTCTTCACACATGTTTGTTAGTTGTACCAGTCCATTTGCCTCATTCACGTCATTCAGTCAGCCCATCCGCCTATCAAGTTCGCACAAATTTGATGCCTTCCAACTCACATAACCATATGTCTATCTCAAGATCCCCACTTCTTGTCCTGCCTGCCGTCGACTTTAGTGTCGACTTTGTCAACTCTGTCATTCGTTTGCTCTGTTTTCCTGTCGTTGACTCCACTGTCCGTTAATTGTTTCGCCGACTCTACTCCAATAGTCACTCCACCATCTCAGCTCCGTTAGTTGTTTCGCCTCAGCTACTCAACTCCGTTAGTCGTTCCGCCGACTCAGCTTCGTTAGTTATTCCGTCGACTATGTTGTTCCATTAGTCGGTCTACCGACTATGTTGTTCCATTAGTCGGTCTACCGACTATGTTGTTCCATTAGTCGGTCCACCGACTATATTGTTCCCTTAGTCGTTCCATCGACTTAACCCTGATAGTCATTCCATCGACTCCATTGTTCCATTGTTCAGTTATTCTGTTGTCCCATCCGTGCACTGTCCGCTAATTTGAGCGCAGTTCGCGATGCCTGTCATGTTTGTTATTCGTGTACTGTACGTTGTCGAGCGCAATTCGCGATGTCTGCCCGTCTCATGTACTTGTTTCAAATCTGCCTGTTTTGTCGGCACGTTTGTCAATTTTGTCCGTGATCACTTGCATTCGTTCGTCGCGACCTGATGTCCCCACATAGAATTATCGCCGACTTTATGTATCCTCATCTTATTCGTTTGCAAACTCAAGTGGTTTCGTTGCCACCACCTTGAGTTTGAGGGAGGATGTTAGGAAACTAATATTATGTAACATCTACATTGATTATGTAACGTCTACACTGATTGTGTAACGTCTACATTAATAGTGTAACGCCTCCACTGATTATGTAACGTCTACATTGATTATGTAACGTCTACATTGATTCTATACCATTCTATAAATAGGGCACTATACTGTACATTCGATATATACAATAAACTTATTCTATTATGAAACTATCACTATGAACCTAATCATGAAAATTTCTTTGTCACTTCAAACTGGTAGAGATATGGCTTCTTGCTCAACCTTGTGAACAAGAGTCTCATGAACACAAAGATCAAGTACTCATCATTTGGAACTGTATGCTTTACAAGTTGTACAAGTTCTTTCATCAGACATCTTGTACTAAACGAGTTGAAGGCTCCTATCTTTCTTCACCTAGTTTGAGATGAAAGTCTTCAAGGGGGTCACGCATTGCTTTTGCATTACTTTTTGGTGAAAAAGCTGGCCTTTGATTAGAGATATGGTCACCAAGAAATTAATTTTTGGCTATGAGAATGTTGTATGCTTGGGTAATTAGTGCACCAAAACCATCCTTCAACAAGCACCAGTTGAAGTGCTTTATTGAAGAGTATGTGATTTGTTTGTTTTGCAATGTGGTCAACACTGGAATCTATTGCACATTGGAGATCATTTTTTAGTTCCAACCACCTTGAGGAGAATGAAAATTTTGAAGGGGTCGGTAATGATACATATCGAAGTTAATTATGGGTAATTTGTTATTAAGATAAGCTTTATTATAGAGTTATAAGCCCACCAGTATTATGAGGACAAGTGTCCTTTACTTTTTGAGCATCTTTTAGGGTTTATTGTTGTATTTAAGCTAAGAGAAATGCTATGTTAACCCAAAAAATGCATCGACTTTTTGCACTGACTGACGTGGAGCCGACGTGGTCATGTCAGTGGGTCCCTCTCGTCAGTTCTCTCTTCGAAAAAGAAAAAAACAAAAAAAAATAAAAAAGGTGAGTGGTTACTGTCAGGCGGCTGTCAGCCGACTGACGAATGGCTGTCTGACATACACTGTAGCATGATGTGCCCAAAATTTTTGAAACTCCCTCTATTTTTTGTTGCTTCTAATTTCGAGTGTGAGAACCAGCCATCAGAACCTTCTCTTCCTTATTTTTCTCTCAACCAGAAACCAAAAACCATAAAAACCAGTGACCAAAAATCAATAGAGAAAACCAGTTGTGGGATTTTTGCTAGAGGAACCGACTACGCTTTCGAGTGGAGAAGCTGTGGACGAGTATTTTCTTCAGGGGCGAGGCACGTTTGACCCTTCTCTTCCTTGTTTGCTCTTATTCTGTCAACCAGAAACCCTAAAAACCATGGTGACCAAAAATCGAAAGAGATCAGCTGTGTCATTTTTGTTGGAGGAATCGACTACGCGTTCAAAAAGAGAAGTTGCGGAGGAGTCTTTTCTTCGAGGGTGAGGCAGGGAGTCTCTGTCAAAACTCGAAGAGCGATCTTGCCCATGTAACATTTACATTCTACCAGCTGTGTCATTTTTGTTAGAGAAATCGACTACTCGTTAGAGTGGAAAAGCTGTGAAGGAGTCTTTTCTTCAGGGGTGAGGCAGGGAGTCTATGAAAACTAGAAGAGCGACCTTGCCCATGCAACTTTCCCATTGTTGGAACGCAGTAAGTCAGTTACTAATAATTGATCCACTCTTCTTTTGTTTTTGTTGGTGTTTGGGGTTCATGCACAGTGGAGATTACAAAACAATTTTGACAAAAACCCCAATAGGATTCGAATCTAATTCCATTAAAAACGTTTAAACTATGAAAAATTAATCATACCTCAGTCGCAATGTCCCTTTCTGAAGGTTAATCGATCTCTAAGGCGCTGCCAATGATGAACGCCCTCTATCAGCAGTCCACATCCGAACGGCGGCCGAGATTTGAAGTGCTAGCTTCGAGAGAATACCAAACCCTTTTTGTTTCTTTCCAAAATGATCCAGAGCATACTAAAAACCCTAAGTCGTTTCTAAAACGAAAATAGAGTTTCGGCCTTTTAATCTTTCTGTTCGTGTATTCTAACTCAAAACGTCTATTTATACAACCCTTGTATATAGACGGTTAAGTAAATTACACAAATACCCCTACTTAAAGAAGTATAAGTGTAATACACTACAAGGACGTTTTTGTCATGAATTTTATCATATAAAATTTATTTTTCTGAACCATCTTAAAATCTTGCAAAACCATTCTTAGTGTGCGACCCAATAGGCTCATACAACGTTGGCAGCGTACCAAAACACATTTTGGTATACAAGTCATAAGCGGCCTCTAGCAAGACATTATGACTATTCAAGTTGTACGAATATCAAATCGATACAACCTAATCAATAGTGTATATAACATCCTTTTGTCACACGATATCCTTTTGATCAAACATAAGGCATGAAATTGTCATCCAACATGTTCAATAGTACTAGTCTCGATCTCTAAGTAGACTAAAAACATCCAAGTAACTAGGCCTTTTAATAGTCTAACACATCGAGGGATCCACTAGATATCTCTCTTTATATGAGAGGGACAAATTCTATCTCGATTACACAACTTCACCACATTATTCACACAGTAACCAATCACAACCTTTACAATCGTTCAGTTAAAGACAACGTTTGATTGCGTAAAATCACTGTATTCCTAATGTTGAAGTCTCTGGTAAACTCAAGTCAGAGGATTGAATAATATACATATCATGAGAAACAACTATGACTTAATCCATGTGATGTTCTCATAGCGGGTCGGTCCAGTACTTTGTTCCCTAACAAGTACTCATGATTTTGATTCGTATTCCTATATGTATGACATCGTATGATCATCAATCAAGACTCACACTAGTCTTAATTCATTATAGTTCCCAGTATAATAATCGACTAGGGACATTTATGATATTTCTGTAAATACCCATGGATCTTATTATAATGTAAACATGCAAATCAATTATAATAAGCAACAAATGAAATCCTCTATTTTATTAACTAAAATGTATTGATAAAGACTATTAATGGATTGACCTAGGGCACATTTCCCAACAATTTTTTATCGTCTTGCATGTAGATTCTCCTTTATTTAATGGTTGTGAATCAGGAACCATCTAGGGCTTACAGTGGGACCATTTAGGGCTGGTAGTGAAGGCTTGAGTTTAGGCTTCTTCCAGTTTTAATCCCTAATTTACCTATCTCTGTTTACTAGCTTTATGGTCCTAAGATTGGTTTAAGGGTTTAGGAGACCGAGATGTAGGGTTCTTGAAATTTTGAAAATTGTTAAATTAGGGTTTCGAAGGGGCAAATGGATTTAAGGTCAATAAAAGAAATTTGATACTTAATTGTACTAAATGCAAGATATGTGATTGACATAATACTTAATATCATCGCATTAACCAACCAAGTGGATTGCTCATTGGTTTAGTATGAGGTTACTTAGTAAGGGGTTGGGAGTTCAAGCCTTATAGTAGACAAGTAGTGTGTTGTTTCTTTTCGAAGAAAAAGAAAAAGAAAAACTTTCATCGTATTAGAGTTAACAAGCAAAATAAACATGATAACAATGAGAGCAACCAACAATGATTGTGTGATTGAATCATCTGTGTACGATGACTCTTAACTAAGCCTCAATACTGTATAAACCACTGTAGCACACCTCCATATATGGCCTTTGTTGTACAATACACATTAGTTGAGATAGTTGGCTCCACACGAGAATACAAGGAAATAAAAAATAAAGAAAATAACATCAACTAAACCATGCCCTCACCAGCTACTTGCCCAAATCTTGAAAGTTTGTAAGGCCCTACATAAAAAGACTTTTCATTCTATAGGCATTGACTCTAGAAAAAGCAAGTTGTGTGATTCATTTCACTAGTCTTATGTTTAGGAAACAACAATGGTCTGATTGAATATTTTTTACTTTTCAAGAGTGACAAGTTATGAAATTTTAAGGGCTAAGATGATTGAAGAACTACATAAGAAACCAAATGTTGCATGGGTATAGTGATTAAAACCTACTAGTTGTTTATATATGTTGACTCCCAGCGGACACAAGTTGGAAACTTCTACCTCTTAAATGCAGGTGAGCACAAATTCGAATCTTCTAACTTTTAAGATACGTCTCTAGTAGGATTGGAGGTCTCTCGTAGAATAGTCAAAAAGTAATTCTAAACACCACGGATCACGGTATAAAAAAATAACTACAAAACATCTCGATTGTAACTCTAAGATGAAGGGATAGGGAAATCACATCAAGAACTCATTAGGCCCCAATTAGAGTAAGACCTTTATGTCCAATACAAACCAGATCTCCTAACAATCACACATGCCCACATAGCTTTTTGGTCTATAAAGTTCTCTCCACACAACTTTTTGCTAGGTAATACTGATAAACAGTTTTTGTAGAGCCATATAAAACCATAGGGGAATTTTCTTCCAAGTAAAATCAACTTCAATGGGAATATGGGGGTTTAAGGCACTTTAATGGGAATACGGGGTTTAGGGCGTGGCTATTGTTTGGGGCTCTCGTAATGTAATTTGTATAGGAATAAGTTTTATTTAGGTTTTATGGTGACATTTTATGTTTCAATGGGATTATGTTTCGATTGGGTTGTGCTTGATTTAGTTACATTACTAATTCTAATATGTGAAATCTGAGGTGTCCGTATTTGGTGAATTTGTGCGTATCTAATTCTTGAATGAATGTTAGCTAGTCAAATTGCAGTAACATAACATTGTTTTATAGAAAGTAAATGGCTCTAATATACGGAACTTGTTGGAGTTGCGGAAGGGATGTCCACTTTGAGAGGACTTGCCTGTGGAGGCCGCGTTGCTCAATGTGTTCAATAGGTTTCCTCAAGAAAGGAGTCGTCAAGAAGGAATGTCCCAACGAAGGTCGACCTTTTACTATTTGTGACAATGATCAGTGCAGTCCTGCACATGGACTGACACCCCTCTACGTCGCCAAACAATGCCTCCTTGACTAAACAGATGGGACACTGGAAATGATAATCATCTGCCAGGCACTTTCCACTTCAATCAAGGCAACAGTTCTAGTGATGTTGCTGGAAGTTCATCAAACGATAGTCAATTGGAAAGGAATGTCGAGATGGAGTTCTCAATATTATTCACAGAGCGATTATCAATTGGCGGTGGAGTGACAATTGAATCTGAAACAACAACGACGATAGGCAGAAGAGGGAATTGAATGTTCAATTGAACAATGTGAGTTATGTGATGGGAATATAGCCTACGAGCTTATGTTGGTGTAGTAGTTATGGTTATGTTGGTTATGTTGGTATAGCAGTTATGGTTATGTTGGTAAACTGTGAACTTTGATTCATCTTATGAGTCATGTGAGGGAGGTCGTAATGTAGTTATTAATGAAAACTAAAGTAAGTCAAGATGTTTATGTTTTGTGGATAAATGTATGCTTGTTTATTGTATAAAGTGTGGTTTTTCGTTGCAAGGATTAGTGGTTTTAATTCTGTAGCTTTATCTTCATTGTATGATCTCAATTTGTTTGTTTTTTTTTTTTTTTAAGTATGATCACAACTTAGTAGGAACATAGCATGAACCTTGTTGTTCCACCTCCACGCTGATGATCGGAATTGGATGTGCTGGGTGAAGCGGCAACAAGGGATTCATGTCGTTGTATCATTACAAGCATTTTACGGCTGTTAACGGGCGCAATAAGATACAAAACAATGCAAATAATCTGGTTAGAAATCATTACCCAATGCAAGGGAAAGATTATTACTTCGATCCTGCTAAAAACCAACCAAATTGGGAGCATCGAAATATAAACTTGACTTTGCATCATAAAATGAGTTAAGAAACCTTCAATATCAGACTTCACATCGGCCTTAAGGACCAGTCGAAGGCTCATAAAGTTGAGTTAAGGCCAATACTTGGGCGAGAAAATCAAAAAACATATAATAACTTCAGTTTTGAAGAAACCTAAAATAAAAAGTTAGTTGAAATTGAAAACTGATAAACTTAAAGAAGGAATGCATATTCATGTTCTATCACTTCCTATCGTCCACCATAATTGTTGCGTCTTTGGTGCTTGAGCTGGGTAACATAGTCCAGGGAGAAACAACATGCACCTTGAGCTGCACCACCTCTCGTTCGATTTCTGATCCATGCTCTTAGACGTTCCGCTCAACGCCACCAAAACAAGACTCCATTTGACAGTAGTTTTGGACCAATTTCCCATCGAACCTGTCCTCCCACTTCTCCATTAGTCTGGTCATAAATTTAGTCACGTCGTCTTTGAATGCTTATACACATTATGCAGTTCATTCTTGAGGTTTGCAAATGTCTGCTGGACCACCACCGTTACCTCCTCAACATTTTCCTCCAAGGTTTGTAGCCTATCCAACAACACTTGTTAGTTGAAGTGGCCATGAGTCTGACCTTCAATGGACTTAGGATGAGCATGCCCTTGGCTTCCCTGAGGCTGTCCTTCGATAAGCCTTGCTTCAGTCCGTCCTTCGTCGAAGTAGGCAGAAGTGTATAAGGGGGAGAAATGTAAGTGAGTGCCATCATCTGCTGTAGTACCTTCGACATCCTTGATGGAGTGAGTGGCAGTGGGCGTAGTGGGCATGTTTGCCTCATTGCGATGGCCCTTATCATGTACTTTCTCGATGACTTCCTTACTATGAATTCCTGTGCTTTGAGGGATGTGGTGGTCTCCTAATATAAGATAAGAACAAATGCACTATGATTAGAAGGTAATCATACTAAAATAAGAACAAATGCAAGAATGTCACAACATGTACTGTGATCATAATAAGAAAAAAAAATCTAATTTCTACAAATTTGTATCATCTTCTTATCCTCATCGTGTTGCTCCACCATGAAGTTCCTTATCTGAAATTTTTAGCTTGAAGGGTTGTAATCACCTAGTGTAAACCAACAACAAAAAAAGAAATGGCAGATAACATCTTAATAAACATAACATTACTACAAAACAAAAACAAAAAGGAAGAGTATAAGTGTAACAAACATCACAAAGTAACAACCAAAAAAATTATGGATTCCCTCACCATTTTCCATCACGATCCCCCTTTTGGCAGTCGTAAGGACCCTTTTCAGATTTAGCATTTGGACCTTCATCTTCATCCATTGGAATATGAGCATCCTCTTCATCAGACCCATTTTCAGAGTCTTCGAGGGAGTCATCCTCGTTCTTGTCCTCATCTTCCTCGTCCTGCTCATCCTTTTCTACTGATTCCCCCCATTGTCAGATGCATATTCATTAAACTCCCTTTGAACTGCCTTCCTTTTTGTCCTTTTCTTATCTGTAGTCTCAACAGCCTTCCTTTTTGTCCCTGACTTGCCCAAAGTCTCAACTAAGGACTTCAAAACCCACTTCCTATCAATCTTAGTGTATAACATCTTATCTAGGTTGTGCTCCCTAATTACGTCACTTCTATTTGTAAGGACCTATTCGTATTCGGTTTTTGAGGGAGGAGGGATACCCATCGCAACAAACAATTTACAGAGGTGATTAGCATAGGGCATTCCAAACTGCTTCTTTTGGGGCTCCTTTTAATGGGTGACCCTCAACATATGTTGAAGAATAATGTACCCCAAGTCCACCTTGAAACCAGTAAGTATTGCCCAAGTCATGAACACATCAAACTGGCTCAACGAAGTACGAGAGCCAACTTTAGGGACAAGTATATGGGTTACTGTATGATGGGCTAGTCGGGCTTCAGGGGTTATCTTGGAAATCATAGGTTTTTTGGGGTTATTTGGTGAAACCCCTCCACAAAGAAAAATCAAACCTTTGGAAACAGTACATGTATCTTTTGCTCTACCAAGCTGGTGATGTCCATAACACTTGGCGTCTCTCACAGGTAATTCATACAACCTTCTAATGAGCCTATTATTGATATCAATCCTCACTCCATCAACGTATAAGGCTAAACACTCTAGGTTTTGGGATTTGGTGCGTGCAAATGTGCAAAGAAATAGGCCATGTATGACTCATTGATAGGCAATTTGGTCTCCACAAAATTAAGCCACCTAATTCATGAAACAACTTCCTAACAAACAAATTTTGAGAATCAAAGTAATCAAAGTCCAACCTTTTTGTTTCTAGAATTACCCTTGTGAAGAAGTAGGCCTCCCATTTTTTCAGCTTTACCTCATTTTCTTTGACATTGTCGTTCCTTCCGTCATCATCTTCGTCAGTCTATACATGCACTGAAGTATCAGTTGTGTTAGAGGGCACTCTTGGCTTCTTCATCTTCATCAGTCATGAAGTGGTTCGTTTCGGTAGACTTGGTGTCACAATCTTCTCGGCTTTGGGGGTGATCATCTTGGGTACTTTCTTCACCAAACTCCTCTTGCCAGAACTACCAGATTGGGACTCCTTTTTCGCAAAAGACTCTTTCTTCGTAAGAGGCTCCTTCTTAACAAGAGGTTGTGCTTGCTCCTTTAATGGAGGTTGATCTGTGAAAAGGTCCCTTAAATTTAGTGGCATCCTAAGTTCTCCAGCCTTTGATTTGGGCATGTTGTGAAAAAAGATTGGTTTTTGCTAGGGTTTCGACTTCTCTTTGGCTAGCAAAGTCGATGAGAGGAATGGAATAGGTTGGAGTGGTAAAAGGGTTATGTTGAGAGTTGAGGCGATGTATTAATACATGAGTATTAACAGTTGGTGAGCACTTTTAATACCCCACCTCCTTCCCCACTAAGCTATTTCCATTAACCCCACCTCCCCACTAACCTACCTCCCTTAACTCCCCAACAAACCGTAGCTTCGGTTATTGTCGAACTCCTCCCCCATGCATTGTCGCCACTTGTCAATTTAACTACATAAAAAACCCAAAAGAAAGCAAACAACAAATAACAAGTTAGACTTTAAAATTTCACTTGTAGACTTCATAAAGGGAGAGGCTAAACAGACCCCATAAATTACTAAACATACCCCAGTTTTGTGAAATTACCCAACTACCCTCTATATAAAAGGATTTTTACTCACCATACCCCACTCAAGCCATACCCTAGTCACCTCTCTTAAATTGTCTCATCAAAAATAAACCAAATCTGATAAAATTCGAGCAAAACGATATGGATTCGATGACGTGGATGCATTCATCATCTCTTTTATTATCAATTTTGAGGTTTTTTTGGGTTTTTTTGTTGTTGAGTCGTTTTGTTTGTGAATTTATTTTTTGTCTTAGGGCTTTGATTTGAGGCATAAATCTTGCATTTGATGAAATTGGAAATATTAAGTGATTCCAAACAAAACCTACTATTTTTTTTGTCATTTTCATGTATTTTTTGAAAGTTTTGAAGTTTTTTTATTCATTCTGGTCACCCGCAGGTTTCGCAGTAATAGAGTTGACACCTCTGAAGAGGTGTTGGTCGAACTAAGCCGACACCTCTAAAGAAGTTTCGGTTGGTTCCCTTCGTCACCCACCGAAATCAAATTATCTTCGCATTATCGGTTGAAGTTGGCGGAGATCTCTAAAGAGGTGTCGGCTCTGTTCGTCCGACACCCAGGGACAAGGGTATTGGGGTGAGGGTGAGGGTGAAGGTAAAGGTGATGGGGTATACGAAGTAAAAATGTGGGGTACACTAAGCAAGGGTATTTTTAGAATTTTAAGAAAAATAAGTGGGGTACATGAAGTAAAAATGTAAAAATGGGGTACGTTTAGTAATTAATGGGGTTCGTTTAGCTTCTCCCTTCATAAATTAACTTGTAGTTAATAACTCAAACTTGGAAAAAATTATTGTAATTCATAATGTACTTCACATTACCCACCTTGAATTGATAAGGAATGTAACTACCATTACCCATCTGAGTTGGATGAGATTATGATAATAAAATCATATTGTAGTTCAACAAATGATTCTAATACAGTAAATCAACCTTCACAAAAAAGAAATTACTGTAATTCATAAAACAATACATAGTACCAAAATCTCATGGTAAATAAAACTAGCAATACCCTGGTAAATAAAATACACCCAAAATAATTTATCAAAATACCAATGTCTACTCTACTCTAACCAAAGAAGTCAACGGTAAGGTCATGAATTGACTTTCAATTATGAAATATTGAGATTCCAAAGGTAGTGCCCAATTGTCCGTGTCAATAAACTGCTGAGTTGCATCCCCCACCTGCAAATTAGGATGTTAAGTTTCATGTTGCTTTGCATGTTGCAATTTTAACTGCTTAACTTTACTAACATTATTCATGTATGCACTTTCAGTCGCTTGAGAACTTATCCCTTCAATAATTTCGCAATGGTCATTCTTATGCAATACCTGCCCTTATGACATCACATTAACACTCCATTCATTATATGGAATAAAGGGCCATTTTTAAAGGAAAAAATCTAATGAGATCATGAATAATGTAGCCTTCTTACGTGCAACACCCTTCTTCATATTACCTTCTTACGCGCAACACCCTTCTTCTTTGACTTCTTCTCTGATGTTGCAGCCTTCTTATCGCCACCTGTACCACCTTGGGACTCCAATGGAGGCTGGGATTCACCTGTCTCTATCACCTGCTACTGACAATCATCCATATCATTTATGTCATCCTTGTTATGATTAGAATCCTTACCCTGCAAATAATTGAACTTGTTCAATTATTTTTTCCACATATATAACATAAACGAAAACACATTTATTATGAAACAATTGCCTTCTTTATCGATTTCTCCTGTCCCCCTTTTATTCTATTCTTACGGGGCCTACCTTTTCATTTCTTTTGGGAAGGGTCCTTCACTGTACACTTTGAAGCATTTGTTTGTGTCGGTGTTGGCTTTGGGTCTCTATCCTCCCCCTCCCTCTCGTTTGGCATGTCAATAAGGAGCCCCTCAACTTCTCAATAGTTTCTAGTACTATGTTAAACTTAATCATTGTTTGAGACCCAATATCCGCTACCCGGGAGCATCTTGTAAGGATAAAATCATATCGTTCAAAAGCTATGGACGCACTTGCATCTAACTCTTCTATACCCTTTTCTCACTCGTAAGCATGTTGGAAGTCTTTCCTCCAACAATCCATGATGTAATGTGGTGGGATGTACATGATATCACGCTCTCGCAACACGCATAGAGCATGGCAACAAAGTGTCCCCCGAAACTCATATGATAGACATATACAATGTACCTCCTCAGTTGCCACCTCATACACTACATTGTAGTTTTTGATGATCATATTGTCACAGCCAGGCCTCTTCAAAATCTGTCTTACGTCGTAGAAGGTATATGATTTCTACTATTCAATACTTTTTCCTTGTAGTCCGACACCTGTCTACCCTCTTCTTTGAATTTTGCAAAAATGTCATTCGTGTATATTTTTTGCATTTGAAACTCATATGGTTGATTGCAAGTTGTGGGAAGCTACATGTAAAACGAGTTATAATCTGAATCCTTCTCCGCCTCATACCTCTTATTCATTGCCCTTTCGATATTGACTGATAACTAACTTAAGCGACGTCTTCGTACCAATAAATCTATCAAAAAAATTAATACTTTCACTCTCTGTGTCGTCGACATCCCAACCAAAAAATACTTCTTCACATAGACAGGAACCCATTTCTCCCTAATATCGTACATTGACTTTAACTAGATACTCAAGCTTTCACCTAGTTCAAACTTCGTAAATAAAGTAGCGATTGCATTTTCAAATTCGTTTTCAGTGAGTGTACCGTAAACTGCTTGTTTCAAACTTGATATGATTCGCTCCCGATCATGATGGCCCGCAACCTTCTTAGACACATTTTTCATTATGTGTCATAGACATAGGCGGTGCCTTGTGTTAGGAAATACTTTGGAAACAACATGTCTGATGGATGGGCATTGGTTTGTTATGATGCCTTTCGGTGCCTTCCCCATACACTCAAGCCATGTCTTGAATACCCATTCATAGCTTTCCTTGGTCTCGTCAGCCATTAATGCACAACCAAACAAAATAGATTGCCCGTGATGGCTCACACCTACAAATGGAGCAAAGGGCATGTCATACTTATTGGTTAAGTAGGTTATGTCAAAGGAAACCACGTCCCCAAAATACTCGTAAGCGGATCTACACTTACTGTCGGCCCAAAATACATGTTTGAGCTCATTTTGTTCACTAAGGGCCATCAAAGGGAAGATGTTGGGATTCTGCTTTTGTTTTTGTATAAAATGTTGTTGAATAGCCTCCGCATCACCCTCACCTAGCCTAAGCCTTCTTTCAGCTTCTATGTGGTTCTTTATATCCCTTTGGTTAAATGTCATATTATCAAACCCTCCAATACGAACTGACTCTGCCATATAAGTCTTGCAAGGTGAAATGCCTACGACGCCACTCAATACAAGTCTCTTCTTGGTTGAAGTTGGCATGAACTTGTTGCACTTATAGAACCTCACCATTGAAGGACTGGCAGCATGATTATGCTCTAGAAAAAATTTGGTAATGTGCCACCTACCATCAGGGAACAACCTAACATTCACTTGAGTACGACAACCACACCTTAAAGTTAGGCTTCCTTTTCTATATACTCCTTTCAATTTATTATGGCTTTCCTTAGCACATGTGAAAACATACTTCCAAATCACACTATTCTCATACTTGTTCGTTGATCAA
This sequence comes from Stephania japonica, assembly GCA_039657345.1. Classification (NCBI taxonomy): domain Eukaryota; kingdom Viridiplantae; phylum Streptophyta; class Magnoliopsida; order Ranunculales; family Menispermaceae; genus Stephania; species Stephania japonica. The sequence continues at coordinate 19,795,672 of CM077557.1, forward strand.
ACTTTGATTACTAAACCAAACCTTTTGGCATATTGATTGAAAAAAACTTTCACATCCTCAAGGCTGTCAAGAATCATCCCTATCTCAGGGGTAGGGGCAGTTGCAGTTGCACTAACTGATCATACTACCTCTGCCTTAGCTGATCCTTCTACCTCTGGCTCAGCTGAAACCTCTAGCTCTGCTTCAACAGATCCATAATGTACATGATCCCCATGATCAGAATCCAAATCAATTAAACCTTCCATAAGCTCGTTTAAGTCAATAATGTGTTCCATAACACTAACTACAATCAAATGCACCAAAATTTAGATTACGTTCCAATAAAGCCCTAACAACTTATTGCCATTACGTTCAAATTTTATTTTGTAAGTGCATAATTCTTAATGTTCAATGTTGAACCGAGATTTTCCATCATTAAGGCCTAAATAAAGCCCTAACATATGCAATAAACTAAGGAGACTCATAAGCTGAGCCCCATTTGAATTAGCTACTAAGTTGTAAGCCATACAAATCCTATAGAGAATGCAGTAAAATAGTAACAAATTCAACGAGCTGTGCCCCAACAAGCCGAGCCCAATTTCGTAAGCCCTAGATGGTTCCAACAAGCCGAGCCCCATTTCGCAAGCCCTAGATGGTCCCCCATAAAGGAGAATCTACATAAAACATGTTAAAAAATAAAATAAGAGTCGATCAGTGTTCAGTGATTGACTTACTACGTTCCAAGAATGGGAATCTTGCACGGCTAAGGTTGTTCTTCTGCTTTTGACAGAGATTCCTTGCCTCCTGCCTCGCCCCTGAAGAAAAGTCTCGTCCACAACTTCCACTCGAACGCGTAGTCGGTTCCTCCAGCAAAAATTCCACAGCTGGTCTTCTCTTTCGAGTTTTGGTCACTTATTTTTAGGGTTTCTAGTCGAGAGAAAAATGAGGAAAAGAAGGTTCTAATGGCTGGTTCTCACACTCGAAATGAAAAGCTACAAAAAATTAAGGGAGTTTCAAAATTTTTAGGCACATCATGATACAGTGCATGTCTAACAGCCATTCGTCAATCAACTAATAACCGCCTGACAGTCACCAGTCACCTTTTTGACTTTTATTTCATTTTACTATTTTTTTCCTTTTTTGAAGAGAGAACTGACGAGAGGGACCCACTAACATGACCACGTCAGCTCCACATCAGTCGGTGCGACAAGTCAGTGGATTTTTTGGGTTAGCATAGCATTTCTCTTAAGCTAATGTGTGTAAAAAGGAAAGCAAGAAAGAAAAAGTTCAGTTTTATTTCATTTATCTTCTTCTTCTTCGTCTCTTTATGTCTTTCTCTTAATGTCTTTCAATTCCTTAATGTCTTTTCTTTCATTTTAATATCTTGCATTTCCTTTTAATATCCTTTATTTTTAGTAGATTTGATCCCACTACAAATTGGGTTTATATCAGATTTTTTATAGTTTTTTTTGCAATGATGCTAAGCAATTAAAGAAAAGAGAAGTAAAAAAATATGCAAGCAATCACACAAAAGACAAAAAAAATTTGGTAATGCAGTTCAGTACCCTGACATATACTTCCATAGAGCCTTGCCTAGAATCAACTTTTCATAAAAGACTCCCATGGATGGTAACGCTAGCATCCACCAAGTCTAAAATAGAGTAACTCTAATACTATTCATGTTTATTTTGGAGTAAATAATGATACTAACACTATTCATGTGTCTAACCCATCCACACTATCTTTAACACTATTCTACCTTTTATCATTATTTTATTCAATTTAATCTTTTTTTAAAAAAATAATCTTTTATGTATTTCAAAGTATTTTCATACTCATAAGAAACATTCTAATGATTAATAATTATCTATTTAATAAGGCTTAATTGGTTAAAATATCCCAACCTTTTACAACTTTTGTTATTATATCATAACCTTTTGAAATTTGTTATTATATCCTCACCTTTCTAGATGGTTAAATTTGTATCCCAATTTAATTTTTAACTTAAAATTTGAAGAGATAACACCTTAATTATGAATTTATAATCTACATCATCACCCATAATTATCAAAATAATTATTAATTATATGACTTTTTTCAGAATTAATTATATGACTTAAATTCATTATTTAATTGTTATATTATCAAATTTGGGGTTCACAAATGATTTAAGATACAAATTAAAAAATTTAGAAAGTTAGGATATAATAACAAATTTCAAAAGATTAGGATATAATAACAAAAGTTGTGAAAGGTTATAATATTTTAACCAATTTATATTTATAAAATCTTGCATATTTAGGCAAACATTTAAAACTTTAATAAGCATAATATAAAATACTACACTAAATTGCTTAAACAAGATTTTTTAAAAGCATCATAAATACTTACCATACATGTAAAAATAACATAATTATCACAAAATACATTAATTAATCGTGACATTGACCATGGCACTCCCATATATTGGTCAATTAGTGCATTTCGAAGTTTGTAGCAACCATCTTCATCCTTGACGTCTTGATTTTTTTGAAGAAATTCTTTAAATCGTTGTCCTTCTCTCTGCATTCTTTTGACATTTGTTATTGTCATTTCTCTAACATCTTCATTAATTTGAACATGTACATTATAATCATGTTCATCCTCAATTTTCATATTATGTAAAATAATGCATTTCGTCATGATATCATGTAGCATTTCTTTATGCCAAAAACGTGTTGGTCCAGCTACAATAGCTAGATGTCGTTGGAGAACACCACGTCTTTCCTGCATGCTTCTTGTCTCATGGCAAAGAATTTTCTTTTTGGACCTTGTGATTTTTGAATTGTCTTGACAATTGGGGACCATTTGGGGTATATGCCATAAGCTAAATAGTATCCCATATTAAACTATTTTCCTTGAATAATATAATGACCAGGAGGGGCAATACCTTGTGCTAAATTAGAGAAAAGATGTGATGATTCTAGTACATTGATATCATTATTTGTTCCAGACATACCAAAATATACATGTCATATCCACAAGTCATAATCAGTTACAGCTTCGAGAATAATGGTTGGCTATCCACTTTGACCGGCATATTGTCCAGCCCACGCGGTTGTGCAACTTTTTTATTTCCAATGCATACAATCAAGGCTACCTAGCATTCCTAGGAAACCACGCATTTCACCGACATGAAGTAGTCTTGCGACATCTCCTGCTATTGGTGTCTTAAAGGTATTGTTCTCCAAATATTACTACTATCGTACGACATAATCTCTTTATACTTCCTATTGTCGTAGACTCACCTATTTTGATGTATTCATCCATTGCATTAGTTGGAAGGGTGTATGACAACATGCAAGATACATTAATTATTTTTTATAGTGGTGACAATCCAAGTCTTCCAAGACCATCCGTTCGTTGTTCGAAGTAGTTATCTTGCGCTTTCACAGATTCAACGATTCACAAAAATAACTCTTGAGACATTGATAAACGTCGTCGAAATGTGGAAGCATCATATGTGGGTACTCGACAAAGTAATCGATGAAAAGGTTATGATTGGAAATTTCTCACTCACTATCAATGACAATATGTCCTGGTACTGAGCCACAACGTCTGACATGGTTTGAATGATGCTCTAAGAGTTGTGCAAGAATCATATTGTTGCATGCAATTGGGAGACATGATTTCTTCTTCAGAATTATCAAATTGTTGACATCTTCGTGGATGTCTTTGTACTGTAACATCACTACTCAAAGATTAATCAGATGAAGATTCCGAAGAAGGTGGTAAGTGAGAAGGTTCTCCAAAATTGGGGTTCATTTTTCGTGTATAGATCGATCAATAAGGGTGAGAAACTAATAGTCGAGTTGAGGATAGCAAGAAGGGGCATTGATATGGTATTTATAAGAATAAAAGTTGATGAATGAAAAGTTCCTCCAACATTCTTTAAATAACTTTGACAATTGATTCAAAAATAAAAAATAAAAAATTGAGAGTTCATTCTCTCAATGAATTCTCTATTCATTTACATTCTCTGAATGGGTTCTCTATTCATTCAAAGAATTTATTCTCTGAATGATGATTCAAAGAATATTCATTCGGAGAATATATTCTCTGAATATCTGAAAAGTAGTACATTCAGAATGTTTGAAAAGATACTTTCAGAGAATGTATTCTTTGAATGTTTGAAAAGTAACAAGTTTTAAAAATACTTTAAATTATCCTTAAAAAATTATATTTTATTCTATAAATAAATAAACTTCAACCCATAATTTTCATCCCTTTGCATTGCCTATAAAAGGCTAATAGCACATACCATTTCCCATCAACTCTTTATCTATCTTCTTTCATTCTTGAAATATCCTTCTCCATCTACCACATCTCCTTCTTGTTATAATGTCGAGTAGAGATTCATCTTTTTTTCAAGCTGAGGATGTTCTCCTTTGCCTTGTATACTTAGAAATCTCACAAGATCCAATTATAGGCAAAAACTAGAGTCAAGATCAGTTTTGGGCACGTGTAGAGGAAGCACATAAATACATAGGCCAGAGAATTGGGATGAACGCTCACATAGATCTCTACAAACACGAATGAATATCATACAATCTGAAGTTAAAAAGTTGAATGGATGTGTACGCCAAGTTGAATACATGAAACAAAGTGGTGCATCTAATGAAAATAACGTAAGTTTTTTGTTATTCATTGAAAGTATTTTTTAATTTCTTTATAATCTTCTTTCACTCTCGATATTGTTAACCTTGTACTCAAATCCCTATATACAGATGAATAGGGCAAAGGAGATGTTTGCAATAGAGGTAAAGAACAAAAGGGGATTTAGATTTGCTCACAATTGGAAAATTGTCAAAGGCTATGAGAAGTTCAAAGACATCAAGACCAAAAAAACACGCGTTTCACAAGTGCCATTCAGGAATTATGACTCGTCATAGTCGGACAATCCTTCTCCCGAGTCTATCCAATCGGCATCTCCTGGTTTTCCATCCTTCTCGCTTAATTTAGGAGACTCTGATGATGTTGATGGCATTCAATCTTAATGCCTAATTGGAATAAAAAAGGCAAAGTTGAAAAGAAAAACGGATGAGGGCATGTCAACTAATTGAGGGCATGTCAACCAATTTGGTGTACCTTAACATACCTCTGTAATTGAGTCGTTCCATTTTTCTCATTCTCGTTGTTGAACGATTAGGTTGTCGAGCAACCGTGAGAGAATGGCCGAGATGGTGAGCATGGGATGTGAAGAGGAGTCGTGGAGTTGTGTATTTTTGTTTGGTAGGCGTGTTTAAGTGAGGGTTATTTTAGAGATTTTTGATTTTAATGTTAGGTGGGGTGATAGGATTTTCAAAACTAATTGAGTGCTGAATTTAGACTGAGTGGGAAGAGAGAGTGAATAGTTTGAAATAGTATCCCTCTTAATATACACATCACGTATATCAAGTTATCAACATTTATGTGTATAGTACGTATATTACGATAAAATAATATACATATACTAGCTTAAATGGTTGCTATAAGTTGTAAGAAACTCAATTCCCTTGAGCAAGTGTAACGACCCAAATTAATTTAATCAGGATTAGTGTTAATAACGAGGATTAACGGGTAATTCGGGCGTTACGTGAGCAGCTAGGTTGACTCGGATATGAGTACCCAGGTTATATTGTGTTATTTGTGCATGTTGTATGTCTATTATGGTGATGTGGGAATTTATTATTATTTATATAAACATCACATGTGTGTAAGTTGATATTGGACAAGGCTACGAGTCGGGTATATGTCCCAAAGTGCGTGTCGGGGATCGGGTACCGGGTATCGGGTAGCCGGGGTCTGGACATGAGTTGTCGGGGAGCTGAGTGCTAGTGTGACTCACACATGATTTTATATGATTTATTAAGGTGGCCTAACCTAAGGTTGGGGATTGATTTAATGAGTTTAAATATAACTTTAGGCTAAAAATCAATTAGGCACACTAAGTGTGGGACCGCCTTGGGGTGCATGCCGAACGCGGGGCACGGGGTGCTAGGTAGTCGAGAAGTTAGTGTGACCCTACTTACCATTTTATGGAATTTATTGATGACTAGAATAGGTTTTATGAGTTAAATCAAATGATATCAATAAAGTCCTATAGTTATAGCTGGATAAATCGGCATCCTTAAGATTATTCTCGAGATGCACAACAGGGTGATTTAAGACAACCAGTGTCATGATAAGGTGTCAAAAATTTCAGTGACACAGGGTGATCAGTGACCACAGGATGTTCCTCGAGATGTGTGCACACAATAAATCAAGAACGAACTATATATAGGGTTGATCGGTCAAACGAAAAAAAAAAGTGAAATTGTGAGAGCAATCCGTGGAGAAGAGGAAGAAGATCATTAGTTGGAGTAAGGAGAAAGTAAATCAAGGCATTCAACAACAAGATCAAAAGTATTGATTCATCAAAACTTGGTTTTCATGAAATTTTGGTTTCGTTGGATGATTGAGGTTCAAATTTATTTTTAGGGAAATTAAACACTGTATTTGTTGAGATTTCATGCTCATGAGCTTAGTATTACATGGTTTTGTGGATTGGATCAAATTTGAGTGAAGTTGGATGATTTTGTGAAAATGTGTTTTTGGACGTGAAATTATGATTCTGTGATTTTGGGGTTTAATCTTGATAAATTCATGTTTGATGATGTATTTGGTGTTGTTGATGAGTTTTTGAAGGTGTTTGGATGGTTTAATTAGGTTTAGGAGGTGTTTGGAACCCAGAGATTTAAATCTGGAAATTCTGGACAGAGCGCTATTAGCGCGCTAAGTGATGAACACTAGCGCGCTAATCACTTTAGGAAAATGATGATGAACAGTGACTAAGATCAATTAGCGCGTTAATTGATCTGATTAGGCGCTAATGTCACTCTGGATTTTAATTAAAATATGAAATCAAACCTAACAGATTATAAACCAAATTAATTGACCAATAAACCTCGTAATTAGATCCCAAGAGTCACGGGACAGTAATTGGAGTTGGGGACTAGTCGAGGATCAGACCGGGGGGGTATTTTCGAGGTTTTTGAGCACAGTTTTGAGGTACGTAAAACCCAACTGAACACCACTACTGCATTTACTTATTTTATTTCCATTGAGCTTATTTCCTTGAAAATCTGTGAGTCAAATTCTTACTGGGACGATTGAATTTTCCCGTCTATGTATCCGGGGGTTGTGTGGTCGCTGCTAGGTGTGTGGCTTAGGACACAGTCGTGGGGTCGATTGGTGTGGGCCACTACCGGGCTTCTGGTCCTAAGTGCACACCTTAGTTAGTTGGTGCACACCCATTTGTATTTCTGTGTGTTATTATTCATGCGATGAGCTTTGAACAGTTGTCTGTATCTTTCCTTCTTTTCGCATGTTTATGTGACACTATTTACTGGTCTCCATTTACATTACTTTATTATGATGCACGGTGGTTTTCCTTGAGATTTTACTTACTGGGCTTGTCATCTGCCTCTTGTGATGGCTTGAGCGCAGACCTGGTGTATCAGTAGGGGCAAGGAGATCATGGGCGACACATCTTTACTTGTCCGCTGTCGAGGACCTACTGGTATGTGTATTAGTATTGAATTGTTTTACTTAATATTATTGAGGGACTTGTAATTATATCATTTTCAGTACTGGTATATAAATATTCACTAATGACAATTGTCGCCTATATACTGAGTACTTCCTGGTTTTCCTCTCTAGGTTGAATAAATTAATTTTATAAAATGCTCTTTGGTGACATAAAGACTTCCGCTGTAACGGTAAACTACTAAATTAAATGGCACGAAACTCAAAAGTGACAAGTAGAATGGATTGAAGAGTGACGTGGCAGAGATTTTCGGTGCTAGGGCAGGGAGGTAGCTAGCCACGAGGCGGCCTAGGGATTTGGGGCCGTCACAGCAAGTGTCGATTTTGAACTTAAATGGTTACTGTAAGTTGTAAGAAACTCGATTCCGTTGAGCAAAGTGTTGATTTTGAGTCTCATACATCCATCAAACAAGAATAGGAGGACCACCAAAAACATGGATTAGAGGGTGTGGTGTTGTTGCATGCCATGTTGGATCGATATATACATATACCACATAAAAAAATCCAAATAATTGGTAGATACACAGGCAACTTCTCTTTATTGGTTTTTTTTTTTTTTTTTCAAATGTAAATCACCCCTAATTATTATGCAGTAGCATGTACATAACAAATTAATAAGCCTATATATTTAAGCTCTCCTATCCCCTACTATACATGTATGATATATAGATATCTTTGGTGCTCTCTCTAGTGCGTTTTGAGTTAGGCAAGATGGCACCAACCCAAAGCTCCTCCAACTCTTCACCACCTCTCCACACCTTTTACGTCCACGGCCGAGCAGTTCCCTACCGCCTTTTTGCTGCAGTTTACTCATCTGCTCTCCTATTACTGTTCTACCTTCAGCTCTGCAAGCTCTCGAATCTCGTCAATAACTACAACAGTGCTAATTCCTTCCCTGCAATCTTCCTTCACCTCTCCATGATATTTTCCGACTTCGTTCTTGCCTTTCTGTGGGCAACCTCACAGGCATTCCGAATGCGCCCTATCCGGCGTCAAACATTCCCTGATAATCTAGTTAAGATGCTTGACAAATCCGGCGAGTACCCGAGGTTGGATGTGTTTATATGCACGGCTGATCCGTACAAGGAGCCACCATTGAGTGTGGTGAACACTGCTCTATCAGTGATGGCTTATGAGTATCCAATGGATAAGATCTCAGTCTATGTATCGGACGATGGAGGATCGAAGCTGACCCTTTTTGCTTTCATCGAGGCTGCAAGGTTTGCTCGTCATTGGTTGCCGTTTTGTAGGGAGAAGAGGTTAGTGGAGAGGTCCCCAGAGGCTTATTTTAGCAACAATCACTGTTGTTCTTCTGACGATGAAGAAATGAAGGTGAGAAATATATACATCTTAATTAGCACATAGAGATATACTAGTAAATAAGAGTTGTACATGTTTAATTAATTAATTAAATGCTATCTTCATCTTTAATCTAGCTAGATATATATGAATCGAGAATTAAATTAATCATATATAGCTCGATCACTAATGGAAATACAATTTATTATACTACATATTAGAGCAATTAATACGACATCAAACACACTTAATTAAACAGACTCATCACTTGATGCTTCGAACTATGTGAAAATGTGATTTGAGATGTATCTTACGATAAATAATTAAGGGGCTTCACGTGTATTTTTTTTTTTAAACCAATTAATAATTGAGGGTGTGGTCCTATTTTTTACTCAGAGGACTTCATATATTACTCCTTCATACCCCACGTTTTTGCATTTCGGTTTTTGCTTTACAATGGTTAAAACCAAAAAAATTGAGAGGATTGACGAATGTTGAGGTGAAGATATTCTTGGGAGTTGAGGTTAACAAGGTACACTTTGAAGTGGGGCCGGTACAAGAAGTAAAGGGATACGTTTAGCAAAAAGTGGAGTCCATTTAGTCATTGGCTTAGGACATATGGCGCTGCATTGGTTTATTTGGTGCTAGATTCACTCCAATCCAGTGCCAAAATTAGGCGTCATCTTGGCGCACAAGAACAGTGTTGTACCATATATGGCCCACTTAAATTAACTTTTAACTTTATCCCCCCCAAAAAAAAAGAACCCTAACTTTTGTCAAAAAGAAGTTAAAAAATAGTATATTTTACAAATAAAGTGGTTTGGTGCAAAAGTTTATGTTGTAGTGTTGGAGATGAGCATAGTAATTTGGGTAATTTTTACATTAAGATTGTGCAAAAATTGTTCTTTTTTGATGCAATACATTGGAGATGCCGTTAATTGATAAGGAGCAGAACATTATAAATTTAAATTCCAAAATTTTCAAAAGGCCTATCACATATCTTTCTATTATAGATCGTCATATATATAGTACATATTGGATCAATGAATAGTTTTGTGATAATTTCGTCAACTTGTTATTTGGAAGTTTTGGATGATTCTGTATTTTCTGATGGCTGACGCACAAACCTTTAACATAATTGACTCGTTAGGTAGGTATAGCTAAATTAGTTTTTTCTCTGTCGTCTTTATTTTACCATCATCGGAAATTAAATGTGACATAAGGCATCTTTGCTTTTTGATTTTGTGTTTTTATTTGAATGAGTGTCTATTTACAATTAATTTATTTTGTTTTTAGTAGGATAAGGATTTATGTAGTGTCAAGCTAAGGGCATCTCAAATGCATTATATTAAAATGGTGAAATGTTTGCACAATTTTAGTATAATATATACAAGAAACATTATTTCCATCTCCAACCTTTGACACTAAATCTCATACTAAAAGAGAATATTTCAACCTATCTTTAATTTTATTAGCATTTTTTATGTTGATTTGTATGGGCCCCACATCTATCGACTGTTAAAAGAAAATTCAATGCCTTGAGTCATATACTCCTCCAAATTGAGCATCACATACTCCTCCGTGCGCCAAAGTAGTATTGGGTTGGAGATGCCCTAAAAGCATCTCCAATGGTAATGTGGATTGAGATGTATGAATTGGTGCCAATTGATGTGAGGAGAATGGCTATTGTATGTGACACCATTTTCATTAAATAGACATTCGACCTTAAAACGGTCTTTGTTGCACAATATATATTGGAACTTTTTGTTTTGTTTTTTTTGTTTTGTTTTGTTTTTAATTTCTATAACAAGAAATGATGATAAGACAGTGGAGAAATTGTCTCAGTCTACCACAATGCATGTCTAATGTAGAAGTAAACATTGGGGTAGACAACCCTTTACTTTGATTCCAACTAGCTAGCTAGACTTCCACGAATCAATAGTTGTATTGAAGAGTTCTTTTTAGGCTGAATGTCCAATTTTTTTAGGTGGATCTATTTTCATCTCAATCAATGATTACATTAGAGATGCTTCAAAGGAGAGTTTATATATATATAGGAACCATCAAAATATTCATGCCATGGGAGCATCATCCACAACCATTAGATTTTAATCCAACACATTAATCGATGAGTCATAAATGCACAAAACATTTAATACACAACCCATTTTGGAGGGTTTTCATGATATGAGTATATTTTTGAGCTCCATTGTAAAATTTCCCTACATATATATCCTATTTGAGTGTTTTGCCTTTACAGACAATGTATGAAGCCATGAAAAGAAAAGTTGAAACCATAATGAAGAGAGGCGAAGTGAACAAAGAGTATGTCACTGACCAACATGGTTTAAATAAGTGGAGACCAGGATTCAATCATCAAGATCATCCTACAATAATTGAGGTTAGTCCTTTTAAAAGAAATAATGAAATTTAATTTAGTTAAATTTAGAAAGCGAATATTAACACCCCTCTACTCTATCAACTTTCTATTTAATTAAATATTACTTGTAGCCCCCATTAAATAAGTTTATGTTCTAATTATTCTCCTTAATTGATTGTTAGCAAACTCCTCAATGTACCCTAGCTTGTGTTTGTCCCATCTCTCCTCAAATAAAACCTTCTTTTCATTTTTTTGTTTTTCTTATAGGAGCTTCTTTTTCATTTTTGTGATTTAGCTCGTCACACCTTATTTTTATTGTTTTAATAATTAATAATAAATTCTACAGGTTTTGCTAGATGGCAGTGAAGACAGAGACATCGTGGGTCATAAAATACCAAATCTTGTGTACGTTTCTAGGGAGAAAAGTAAGACTTCACCACACCACTTCAAAGCTGGTGCCCTCAACGTTCTGGTAATTAATTGTAACATAAATATATATACTAGTACATAAGGTTTTTTATTTTTTATTTTTTATCATATAGTATATACTAGTGCCGTTCTAACCTTCATTATTATTTAGCACCAAAAACCTTCATTATTATTTATGGTGCTTACATTTTTTATTCATATGATAACTAATATATACTAACTTTATTCTTTTTGTTGGTTCACAATATTAATCATCAATTAGACTCGTGTATCAGCAACCATGACCAATGCACCAGTGATCCTCAATTTGGATTGTGACATGTACTCCAACGATCCCACAACACCTCTTCAAGCCTTGTGCTTCCTTTCGGAGCCTGTGAAGGGACTGGAACTAGCTTATGTGCAATTCCCGCAACATTTCTATGGTATCAATGAAAATGATACCTATGGTAATGAGTTCAAACGTCTATGTCGAGTAAACCCAATGGGAATGGATGGGTTGCAAGGGACTAGTTATGTCGGAACCGGTTGTTTCTTTCGTCGAAGAGCACTCTTCGGAAGCCCTTCGTCGCAGTGGGCCGCGGAAAGAAGAGAATTGGATCCAGAATTCCAGATCATGTTGTTAGTAATGAGCGCGTTAAGTCTGAAGTAGTACTTTCTATGGCTCATCTTGTGGCCAGTTGCAAGTATGATCAAGATGGAACCAATTGGGGGTCAAAGGTGAGCATGCTTATTTCTATGAAAGAAAAATTGCATAGGCTTTACATTGACACATTTATCCCCATTGGATGATCTCAAATATACATTGTGTTGAGGTCCATCAAACACGTGGGTTTTTTATTTGATATCATGCATTCACAAACAACGCACACACAAAAAAAAAAAAAAACAAGACAAAAAATAAAAATAAAATCATAAAAAAGTTATCTTCTTAAACCACAAATCAATCCCATTTTAAATCACTACTTTCTACCTCGGGCTAATATATGATGGAATCTTTTGATAGGAATTATATATATAATTAATGGAATTCAAAGGGGGGCATGTCTAAAACAACCCAAACTGGTACTACGTACTGAAAGAGTTGTTTTTTCAATATCAATTTAGATTTATAAACAATTAAGTGTTCGACTAAATCAAAATCAATATTTTTTACAAATTTATGGTGCTGATAAGTTCTACGAGGTATGCAGATTGGGTTTCGATATGGGTCACTGGTTGAAGACTACTACACAGGATACAAATTGCAATGTGAAGGGTGGAAGTCAGTATTTTGTGATCCAGAGAGACCAGCATTTCTAGGTGACACTCCAATAAACCTTCATGATGTGCTGAGTCAGAGCAGGAGGTGGGCTATTGGTCTACTGGAGGTGACATTTTCCAAATATTGCCCATTGACATATGGTATCAAGTCCATGGGCATTCTGATGGGCCTTGCCTATACCCACTATGCCTTCTGGCCCTTTTGGTCAATTCCTATCACCATACATGCTTTCCTCACACCACTAGCTTTCATCAATGGAGTATCTACCTTTCCTAAGGTATGTATATATATATGATCGATATATCTACAATCTATGTCTATGTAAATTAACTATTTTTCATCTAATGTTCCATTTTAATTACATTGAATTTGTATTGTAGGTTACAGACCCTTTGTTCTATTTGTACGTCTTTTTATTCATTGGAGCATACGCGCAAGATCTTATAGACTTTCTTTTAACTAATGGAACGACAATGCAATGGTGGAGTGATCAAAGAATGTGGTTAATAAGAGGGCTTACATCACACCTATTTGGTTCCATTGATTTCTCATTACAAAAACTTGTTTTATCTACATTGGGATTTAATGTGACTAATAAAGCTGTTGAAAATGAACAAAGCAAGCGATATGAACAGGGCGCCTTTGAGTTTGGCTTTACATCCCCGTTCTTCGTCCCACTTACAATGGCAGCAATTGTCAACTTGATGGCTTTTGTTGTTGGTGTTTTAAGAGTGGTTTTCTTGCCAGCGAAGGTTGAAGAAATGTTTGTTCAAATGTTCGTTTCAGGATTTGTTATGGTGAATTGCTGGCCAATTTATGAGGGTATTGCCTTGAGGGATGATAAAGGAAAAATGACTACCAAAACTACAGTATCATCCATATTGTTAGTTGGAATTCTTTATTATGTGACTTATATCACATTAAGAAGTTAGGAATCTAAGTTTACTATTTCCTGCGTATTTTTTAAGAGCTTTGAAGTTCACATGAAATGTTACTTTACAAATTAAAATATGTTGTCATTAATTAAGAACGTCTTTTACCTTTATGTCTATCAAATAAATTTCGGATATGTTCAGATCTAATGAGATGATTAGGTGCAGTCATCATATTCACTATATATATTGGCAGCAATTACTTTTCTACATCTACATCCTTCTGAAATACTACGTGGATTTGCATTTATAGCCAGGGTTGGCATTTGTCATTAGGTTTCTTTTATATGAAGTTGTTTCCTTCCCTTGTTGGAAGTTTTGTATTTACTTCCCTTGTATGAAGTTTTATTTTTCGTTATGGTTTGAGTAATATATCTATACATATATTGTTGTGTTCCAGACGTTTGTTAAAAGAATATTCATTGAATGACAAATTGTTCCATTGTTACAGTCACAATTCTTGAAAGCCAACTTTATGGCAGTTGAATGCTCTTTGGAGCAATTAGAATTAGCGAATCAATTTGTTACAGTGATTGATTCTATGTCTCGTCCTGTTCCATTCAATGTATTGAGAGCCATTGATGATTAACGGAATTTTTATTTCTTCAAAAAAAATGTTGTCAAATTTTTTAAATTACAAAAGTCACGGGATTTAGGAAAGGAAAAATCGTTCGCAAAACCCCATAAAATCATCACTAATTGAAATAGCAACGAATTTGGTTACGGATATCTGAGCTGTCGAAAAAAAGCTATGTTAATAATTTGAAGTAGGGACAAAAATTTCCTAATTTTGCAATAGATCAACCACTCTCAAACAGTCACAAAAATTGGCCATGCTTTTCTTGTCTCTATGTTTGTTTTTCTGTGACGGTTCGAAAGCCCGGCTAAAAGCAACTCCAACTCAGTGCCAAATATGGCGCTAGGAGGAGATTTTGGTTTAGGGCTGCACTCCAACCCTGCGCCAAAACAAACGCCAATTTGGCGTCATGCTACAGTATTGCAACATTTACACCAAATTGGCATTGAGAAAATGGGAGGAATTGTGGTTTGCCTAGTTTTTTATTATCAATTTTTTTTAAAAAAAATTTGACATGCTTTTGAGTGACTTTTGGGTGAATATATTGTAACGACCCCAGTTTCACAACCTTAAACTGAGCCCCATCGGGCCTAGAATTATGTGGACCTCGAGTCAACTCTTATGAAGTCAACATAAGCCTAGTCAGTCTTCCTTACTGTTATCAATTTATTTAGCATTATTATAACATTTTAAATGAGTTATTCCAATTAATGAGTTATCAGGATATAACAGAAGCAATTAAAACCTCAAACTAACTGAATCAACTCCAAAACACAAGTCAGGAAAACCTAGAGTGTGGAAACCCTGCATATAGGGAAATTATACAATGGAGACCAAATATATACCTATGCCATGGGGACCCCTCAAAATGTGTTGTGCATTTATGTCGCAACGATTAATGTGTTGAATTTAAATCCAATGGTTCTAAATGGTGTACCCATTACATGGGTATATATTTGCTTCCCATGGTAGAAGTACCCATATATATATATGCATCCATTAAGGATATCAAGTCAGAGGATAGCACTATTATATCGTATACACGGCCAAGAATTTCACAAGCCTAAAAGATCCCAATATACAAAAACATATATATATATATATATATATATATATATATATATATATATATATATATATATATAGGGAAATTCTACAATGGAGCCCAAATATATATCTATGCCATGGGAACCCCTCACAATGTGTTGTGCATTAAATGCACAATACATTTATGTCACATCAATTAATGCGTTGGATTTAAATCCAATTGTTCTAAATAGTGTACTCATGAAATGAGTATATATTTGTCTCCCATGGTAGTAGTACCCATATATATAATATAATCAACCAATTCAGTAAGTGAGAGGAAGTCGACTAGCTGTCCTCAGCGTCAATTGCCTATAACTGGTCATTTGCCTTTGTCTATCCTGTAGGTCGACGGGTCTGCACCCACCGTAATAAAAAGGACAATGAGTACAAAAAAAGTAACAGTAACAACCAAATAGAGTTTTAACATAATTCCAAATGTCAAATAAATGACTAATCAACTATCATGCATGGATGTCACAAAGATAATAAAAGACTGCATGATAAGTAAATCAACTAAGATATTAACGATAAATGAGTGTTGATAGCACGAAAAAAAAGGCATCTACGTGTTCCAAGTCTATTAGATTGCTACACACAGTAAACAATTTGACTTCCGAGACAGGTCCTGGACTTAAACAAACCACCAACCAGTTTAGAATGAGTCACACCCCTAAGTAGCAGCACACAGTCGAACTTCTGGTTGACTCCTAACCCTAAATTGTGGGTTTAGGCAAGTCAAAACATACGTGTAGTCATGGTAGTGAAAGCTATCACATAACAATTCCATTGTATTCGCGACCACCATATCGCCCACTTAGACCTAAAATCACTCATTACAGAATCCAAGAAAAATCAAAGCCGATAATCCACAAAGGATAGATATCACAAACACAATTAAAGAATCATATTTGACAACGAAATACTGCCCAACAAGGATAAAAGCCAAGTAAATGCACAATTGAAATCATATTAAAGATCAATTTAGTTTTACTCACAAATACCACACGAAACTCTGTGCTTGCGGCTCCTATACGTCGCCAAATCGATCCCCGTGTGATCGTCACCGGTCCGCTAACTTCTTGGTATTCATTCGAATCCGATTTGGTTTTGTTAGTGTCTTATTTTCATTTAATTTAAATACCCGTTAATTTCCTCATTTTCCAAAATGTTACTCATTTAAACTATTTAAGGTTAATTATTTGAGTATTGGGTCGCATTTGAATCCATTTGGATACCTAAGAGAAGCCCCTAAGTTTTCGAAAAATTTTCACAATTTTTGTTCGAAAATTGGTCTGGATGTCGTGGGGTTCACCCCCATACGGTGTTCCCAAAAGTGTGGTGATAAGGGTGTCCTTACCCCAGACGCTGTGACCGACTCCGTGGGTTATTAACCCTGCGATGTCACTCATAGTGCCAGTCTAGGGCATCTACTGCCCTGGACGCCGTGGAACTTTAGGCTCCACGGCGCCCTTGGTGGCGTCTTTTGTAGATTTTGAATTTTGGGGTTTCGAAAACCCCAGCTCGTATTGCCGTGTTTTGAGCCTATCCCTGCCTCGTAGGGACCTTGATACCAACTTAAATCATATTCAAAACGCGTTAAATACATCCATGAACCACACACGAAAACCCAATTCAAAATTCACCAAAATTGTCCAAAAACTTCCCAACTTGCAAACAATCATAGCAACACATATATACAACTCCATGATCCTAAAAACCTCAACTAAAAACAAATTCAAAACACAGAAATCTAGTGACCAATATGGTGCTCTAGAAATCGCGATAAAAACATGTCAAAACACACCCAAAATGAAGAGAATTGAACAAGGAGTCTAGATTTCACCTCCGTTCACATCGTTGGTTAATCCCTTGGCTTCAATCTCCTTCAAAAATCATCCAAACTCTTTCTCCCACTAATCATTTTTGGATTTTTCTCAAGAGGTATGAGAAATGTGAGTCAATTTTGTTATGATATGGATGAACAATTGATCAAGATTTTGTATGACTAATCATTGTCAAGCATGGCTCTTACATTGAGTGGTAGTATCAAGCATGGCCCTTACTTGTATCCATATCAAATGTACTCATTATTCCATGTATTGTCAATGTTGCTTGTGAAGAGTTGTATGACATGTGATGTATGTATTACTTGTAAACATTGTCTAAGTACATTTATCATCATCACCAAAGGGCCTATATAAAGGGTGCCAACCTCATTGTAAAAACACACCAAAGTTGAATGAAAACTTCTCATTCCAACTATCTCATTTCTTCTCTTCTCCTTTGTAGTAGTAGTTTGTAGTAGTAGAAGTTCTTAGTCTTCTATTTTCTTATCTAGCTCTTAGCAAGTTCCAATTTATTTTACAACACGTTATCGCACGAGCTTGCTCTAGCATTAAGGAGATCTTGAAGTTCAAGAAGGCTTGTTAAGGAGAAAAAGCTAAGAAGGTATAACTTTTGTTATTTAAATAAGTTCAATTTATTTCTAAATTACCATGGTTGTTTCCTTTTATTACATGCATAACTTCTATATGCATACTTTATTCATATACCATTATAACGTCACCGATTGCGAAAGTATGCTCTGTAGTTGCGTCTTGTACGATCTTCTACATCAGAAATCAAAAATCAATATGTGACATAACTAGTTTTCTCGCTATACTACAAACGATTAATTATGCTCTATTCTTGATTTTTTATATTGCAAATAGTGTTATGAGTTTGGGTTGATAGTGGGTAAGCCTTGTCCCCGGTAAAGCTAAACATTGAAAGGGAGATGGGTTATCCCGTTCGAGGTGGCATGGTTTTTAAGTAGACTTCGTCTCACCACCCAACCTGGAGGTTGTCCCACCAACTCATACAAGTAATACATTTTGCATACTAATAATCAAGTTGTGAACATATATTTAATCATATGTTATGTTTTTACATAAAGGGAAAACTCTTTTATATTAAATTTATTTTCAAAAATTCTTTTCAACCATAGTTTGCATTTGTTACCTTATTATAATTCTTGTCATGATAATTCTATGCAAGGCTGTGTGTTATACATAATCATTCGTCAATTTCTCTTTGGAGATTTGAAAAGTGAATACTTCACTTTATATATATTTTCACCTTATGGAGTTATACATACCAAAAGGGTAATGCTCCAAAAGGCTCAAAATGAGCTACTGGGTCTCATGCTACAAAAATTTATATCAGTCAAATATCATTTATTATTCTCAATTTCAATTACCTCTATATTGAGGCTATGCGAAATATGACTGATGAGACAAATAAAAGCCACGTGGCTCGCCTCGATGTATTACGCAACAAATTATCGAGTGCGCACGTCAATCCAATAAATATTAAGGATTGATTTCTTGTCTCATGGTAGTGAGTAAAATGATGAGATATTATAAATATAATATCACTCCCGTCCAATTAGTTCACTTCAAATTAAGAAGCATATGTTGCATATAATGATCATGATCGCAATAAATTTATGGACGTGGAAAAGGTGAAAATATCGGGTAAAGGTCGTATTGACAATTCCACCAAATTTTGGAATAAAAGTGGTGCACCACTACAAAGGGCAAATAATTATTGACAATGAGCGCTCATAATTGTGACATTTTTTAGTCATATATGAAAGGCTATTTTGCCTAAATATTGTCATATATATGCCCGAGTATTTTTGTGACCTTTACCATGCCTTTAAAATCAAAGGCAAAATATTATGAATATTATCATGACTCTTTTTCTCGATTTGTCAAATATTATTTGTCCAGATGGATCAACAAATCATGTGTTCAAGTCATGAACCAAATAAGAGCGATATGTGCCTTGCTGATTGTGCTACAACGCACACAATTCTTAAAAACATAGAATATTTCTCCAATTTGAACTTAGCTGATGCTAATGTTCAAACAATATCTGGCATCTCCAATTTGATTAATGGCTCTGGAAGAGCAAATATTATGTTGCCTGGGGGAACAACAATTCATGTTGACAATGCCTTATACTCTGAAAAATCCAAAAGGAATTTACTCAGCTTTAAAGATATTCGACAAAATGGATATCACATTGAAACCATGAACGAAAATAATAGAGAATTTATCTATGTCACATTGGTTTCAAATGGGAAAAAAGAAGTGTTAGAAAAATTTTCAGCTTTATCCTCTGGATTATATTTTACTCATATAAGGCATGTCGAAACGAATGTCGTCTTAAATAAGAAAATTAATGATCCAACGACATTCATTTTATGGCACGACCGGCTTGGTCATCCAGGATCATCAATGATGCGAAGAATAATTAATAATTCGCATGGACATCCTTTAAGGAGTCACAAAATATTTTCAGCTGGTGATTATAATTGTGCTAGTTGTTCTCAAGGTAAATTGATAGTTAAACCATCCCCAAGTAAAATTGTTGTGGAATCCCCAATTTTCTTAGAACGCATTCGGGGAGACATATGTGGACCTATTCATCCTCACTGGGACCATTTAGATATTTCATGGTTTTGATAGATGCATCAACTAGGTGGTCACATATTTGTTTGCTTTCGACCCGCAATGTTGCATTTGCTAGACTTTTAGCGCAAATCATTAAGTTAAGAGCACAATTCCTCGACAACCCAATCAAGACCATCCGTCTTGATAATGTTTGAGGAATTTCAATCTCAAGCATTTAAAAATTATTGCATGTCTATAGGAATTACCATTGAACATTCTTCTCCACATGTGCATACCCAAAATGGTTTGGCGAATCTCGATCAAACGCATTCAATTAATTGCCAGACCTTTAATCATGAGAACTAAGTTATCAACTTCAGTTTGGGGATATGCAGTCCTTCATGCAGCATCTATCATTCGTTATAGGCCCACTGCATACCATAAACATTCCCCCATGCAACTCATTTTAGGTCAACAACCAAATATTTCACACTTAAGAATTTTTGGTTGTGCAGTGTATGTTCCTATACCACCTCCCAATAGAACTAAGATGGGTCCACAACGAAAACTTGGGATTTATGTTGGATTTAACTCATCGTCCATTATAAGATACCTTGAACCCTTAACAGGGGATTTATTTACTGCACGTTTTGCTGATTGTCACTTTGATGAAGCAATTTTCCCACCATTAGGGGGAGATAAGAAGTCAATTCAAAAAGAATGGCGCGAAATTGCTTGGAATGCATCAACTTTATCACATTATGATCTTCGAACAAATCAATGTGAACTTGAAGTTCGAAAGATCATTCATTTGCAACAAATTGCAAATCAATTACCAGATGCATTTAATGATGCAAAACAAGTGACAAAATTACATATTCCAGCTGTAAATGCTCCTGCAAGAATTGATGTCTCCGTGCAACAAAATGCACAAGAACCAACGAAACGCTTAAAGCGTGGAAGACCGGTTGGTTCAAAGGATACAATTCCTCGAAAGAGGAAAACGGGAGTAAAAATAAATACAAATCAAAATACTCCTGAGAAAGCACAAGAATCCTTTGATAAGGGTTTGTCAAAACAAGTTGATTCTGATGAGGAACAACTTCCTCTAGAAAAAGAGGAAAAAGATGAAAATAATGAGATCTCAATAAATTATTTAAACTCTGGTAAGATTTGGGATCGAAATGAAATTGTTCCCGATGATATATTTGCTTTCAATGTGTCCTTTGAAATATGTGAAAATGATGATGATCCAAACCACGATCGTGTACGAATGTCAAAAAAGACCGATTGGCAAAAATGGCAAGATGCTATCCAAGCAGAGCTAAACTCGTTAAGGAAACGAGAGGTTTTTGGACCAATTGTCCAAACGCCAGATGGCGTAAAGCCTGTTGGATATAAATGGGTATTTGTACGAAAGAGAAACGAAAAAATGAAGTTACAAGGTACAAAGCAAGACTTGTAGCTCAAGGTTTCTCACAAAGACCTGGCATCGATTATGAGGAAACATATTCTCCTGTTATAGATGCAATCACATTTCGGTTCTTGATAAGCCTTGCAGTCTCTGAAGGGCTTGATATGCATTTAATGGATGTCGTTACAGCATATCTGTACGGATCTCTAGACAGTGAGATATATATGAAAATCCCTGATGGATTTGTAATATCCGATGAAATAAAATCAAAACCTCATAACATGCATTCTATAAAATTACAAAGGTCTTTGTACGGGTTGAAACAATCCGGACGAATGTGGTACAAACATCTTAGTGATTATTTACTGAAAGAGGGATATGTAAATAATCCGCTTTGCCCATGTGTCTTCATTAAAAGATCATCAACAGGATTTGTGATTATTGCTGTATATGTTGATGATTTAAATATAGTGGGAAACCACGACGACATCGTTAGAACATCCGAATACTTGAAAAAGGAATTCGAGATGAAAGAACTTGGAAAAACAAGACTTTGTCTTGGTTTGCAAATTGAACATTTTTCAAGTGGAGTATTTGTCCATCAATCAAATTATATTGAAAAATTATTAAAAAGATTTTATATGGACAAGGCACATCCATTGAGCTCTCCAATGGTTGTCAGATCACTTGAAGTGGATAAGGATCCATTTCGACCTCAAGAAAGTGATGAAGAGCTAATTGGTCCTGAGGTACCATATTTAAGTGCAATTGGTGCACTTATGTATCTTGCAAATTGTACAAGACCCGATATTGCTTTTCTTTGTCAACCTACTTGCAAGATATAGCTCTTCACCAACTCGAAGACATTGGAATGGTGTTAAACACATTTTCCGATATCTTCGAGGAACAAGTGACATGGGTTTATTTTACTCGAGAGGGTAAAATTGAATCTCCAAGGTTATGCGATGCTTTGGATTTTTATCGATCCCATAAGGCCCGTTCTCAAACGGGATATGTATTCACCTGTGGTAATATCGTCAGTATCGTGGAAGTCGGAAAACAAACTATGGTTGCCACTTCTTCCAATCATTCTGAAGTACTTGCAATTCATGAAGCAAGTCGTGAATGTGTTTGGTTGAGAAACATGATTGAACATATACAAGAATCATGTGGATTGTCTTCAATAAAAGATTCTCCAACCATATTATATGAAGATAATGCAGCATGTATTGCACAATTAAGTGAAGGATTCATAAAGGGGGACAGAACAAAACATATTTCACCAAAATTCTTTTATGCGCATGAGCTTCAGAAGAATGGTGAAATTGATGTCAAGCAAATCTGATCGAGTGATAATCTTGCTGATTTATTCACAAAAGCCTTACCAACTACGACATTTAAAAGGCTTACATATGGTATTGGCTTGCGTAAACTTAAAGACATTGCAAGTAAAGAAAGCGAACAAGTTTCACCCATGTTCACATGAGGGGGAGTTATTGATTAATGTATTGCACTCTTTTTCCCTTAGCTATGGTTTTATCCCATTGGGTTTTCCATGCAAGGTTTTTAATGAGGCAATCTTAACAATATTATACCCATCTTAATATTTATGAGAATAGTGTACTCTTTTCTTTTACTATATTTTTTCCCACAAGGTTTTTCTTAGTAGAAGTTTTAACGAGGCACATTCTCTCAATAATTGTCATCCAAGGGGGAGTGTTATGATATGGATGAACAATTGATCAAGATTTTGTATGACTAATCATTGTCAAGCATGGCTCTTACATTGAGTGGTAGTATCAAGCATGGCCCTTACTTGTATCCATATCAAATGTACTCATTATTCCATGTATTGTCAATGTTGCTTGTGAAGAGTTGTATGACATGTGATGTATGTATTACTTGTAAACATTGTCTAAGTACATTTATCATCATCACCAAAGGGCCTATATAAAGGGTGCCAACCTCATTGTAAAAACACACCAAAGTTGAATGAAAACTTCTCATTCCAACTATCTCATTTCTTCTCTTCTCCTTTGTAGTAGTAGTTTGTAGTAGTAGAAGTTCTTAGTCTTCTATTTTCTTATCTAGCTCTTAGCAAGTTCCAATTTATTTTACAACAAATTTGCCAATTTTTGGCTTTTTATACTTTGATCTCATCAGGTGTGTTGAGCTCATCTCTAGGCACAACCAATGGCCCTTATCAAGACCATTTTGTTATGGCCCAAAATTTTAATTCTAGATTTTTGTCGTAATTGGGGTCACCCGACGTGGCTTGAGAATGGGTACGCCGATCAACACTTGGCACGAAGATCGAGAAATATTTTATATTATTGGTGATGTATTCCTTGTGTGTTATATGTTTGTAGACTAGTTAAGTCACTCTTAAAAGTATAAGGGCGTCAAGACGCGAATGGGGACACGCCTCAAGTTGCGTGCGAGTCGTTAGACTGGGTAGTTAGCCATATGGTAAGTCTTGATGTAATTAAATATAAATTAATGATTATTGATGTAACAACCCCAGTTCCACAACCCAAAACTGAGACCCGCCCGGCTTAGACTCACGTGGACCCCCGAGCCAGCCTCGCTGAGTCGACGCAATCCTAGTCAGCCTTCCTTAGCAATATCCATTAATTATAACAAATTTAAGGTTGAGTTATTCAAGTTAGTGAATTATTAAAGTACATCGGAAACAATTAAACTCCAAACTAACCGAATAACACTAAGACATAAGTTAGGATAACCTAGAGTGTAGAAACCACACATATGTATACCATCATCACATATCACAAGTCAAAGGAGAGCAATCATGTTGTATACATGTCCCAAGACCTCTCACAAAACCTATAAAACCCAATGTGTTAAAAAAACAAATACATAAGTAGTATAAAGAACCTATTCAATAGGCAAGAGGAGGTCACCTAGCTGTCCTCAATGTCAATTGCCTATTCTTCGTACTTTTCCTTTGTTAACCCTGCAGTGTGACGGGGCTGCACCTACTATCATAAAAAGGATGGTAAGTATAAAAGAAAACAATAACAACTAAGTAGAGTCTTATCATATTTCAAATAACAAATAAACAACTAAACGAGTGTCATGTAGAAATATCACAAAGATAATAAAAGAAAATATGATAATTAATCACTGAGATATCAATGATAAATGAGTGTCGAGAGCACAAAAAAAAGGCATTTAAGTGTTATAAGTTCATCAGGTTGCCACATAAAGTTCACAACCTAACTTCCCAAACAGATTCTGGTCCTAAACAAACCACCTAACAATTTATTATGAGTCACCCTACCGTAACCCACACACAGTTTAACTCACGGTCAAACTACGATAGCTAAACTGCGGGTTTAAGCATGTCCTTAAATATTTGTAATCATAGTGGTGAAAGATATCACAAAGCAGTCTCACAGCACCCGTGACCACCATATCGTCCACTTAGACCCAAAAAATCACTCATTAAGGAATTCAATGAAAACAAAGTCGATAATCCACCAAGGATAGATACCACAAACGAAATTCAAGAAATCATATATCACAAAGAGATACTGCTCAACAACTATAACAGCTCATTTAAATGCACAAATGAAATAATAGTAAAGCTCCAATTGGTTTTACTCACTGTACAACACAAAACTCCATGATCGCGGCTCTCACACGTCACCAAACCGATCCCGTACCCTAGTCACCAGTCCACTAAGCACCTGATAATCATTCGGATCCAATTTGATCTTGTTATAGTCTTATTTTAAATTTAATTGAAATTTCCCATTAATTTCTCCCATTTTCTAAATATTACCATTTCCACTATTTTGAGTCTATTTTCTTGGTATTGGGTCGTATTTGGATCCATTTGGATACCCGAATGAAGTCATGAAGTTTTCAAAAATATTAAAAAATTGGGCCTAATGAATAGTGTTGCCCCGTGAGGAAACCTACCCCAGACATCGTGACCAGCGTCATAGAGCTTTAGGCCCCACGTCTTCTCTCGCAGCTTGACTACTGGGGTTTTTCACAACTCGGCTTGCATCACCGTGTTCCGAGCCTATTCCAACCTCGTAAGGACTTCGATACCCACTCAAAACCACCATAAAACTATATAAAACGTCTAACCACTGATAGCAAAATCGATCAAACACGTGCAAAACCTAGGCTAAAATGACGAGAATTGAACAGGGAGTTAGGAGCTCACCTCCATTTGCATCGTTGCATGATCCTTTGGCGTTAACCTTCAACAAAAATTCTAAAACCACAACTTCCGATCATCGTTTTCTCGTATGAGTGATAAGAAAGAGAGAAAGAAATTAAAGAAAGAGTTGACCAATCCTATTTATAAATTTATCCACATCTTGGTTCACATCTGTGTCTCAAGGCATATCCAAGGGTCCTCATTCACACCAACCAACAACCACTTGTTACTCACTTTTGGACTCCCCCTTGTTGTTCTTATCCTTTTTTGAACCAATAATTGGACCTATCTCGGACGTTTCTACGTCCAACATACACCACGATTCACATCGTTGTGCGCGAATGGAAATACTAATGACCCGATTACATTTCCCTATTAATTAATTATCATATTTTATTTTTCGGTCGTCCATGAAAATCATTTTTTGGACCCCGTGTACCCGTATTTCGTTCGCCCGATACCCTTTTGACCCGTTTTCCTACACAAACTCTACTCGTAATTCGACGTCACCATCCTGTCACATAAACATGAATATAAATAGGTAATACATGTCGTCACACAGACATGACATAATTCTTTGGGTCGTTACAGTCTTCCCAACTAATAAGAATTTTGTCCTCGAAATTAAACTTAACTCGAGCGAAATCTTAATAAAACACACACAACAGGGAAATACTGTCTAACCAATCCCTCTACCCCTCACTCACATGGACCCGTTCTAACGTGAGTAGGTAAGAGAAAACCTCTCTAACTGTTGCCACTCAACTAACTTAAACAGTCTATTGTCGTCCTGTAAATTACAGACTCGCACAAAATCTTTTTGGGGCAGATATCGAATTCATATAGAATACATGCATATAGCTTGAATCTTAACTGAATTTACGAACCAACCTAGAGTATTTAGGTAGATACTGAATTCACACAGAATCGTGCACACAACTCGACATCTCACCTTGGTTTTCTAACTCACATAGCGTTCTTAGGTAGATACCAGATTCATACAGAATCGTGTACACATACTTTGTACCTTCTATTGATGTCAGACTCACACAGAGTCGCGCACAAAGCTCGATATTCCCCAATCAATATGGCACTTGCATAGAGTCACGCACATAGCTCGATAGCATTCTTCGAAGGACCCACATAGAATCAACGTACATAGCTTGATTCATTACTTCGAAGTATCACCTATAGTCAATGCACCCAGTTCTACATAGGTTGTTGTGAACTCTAATTAATTCCATCAAGCCAACAACAAGTGCTTCTAAGTCATCACCAGTTGTGATCACTTGTTTATTTAATGTTTCGGAGCACAGACCCCTCAATTTTATGGACTGAATAGTCTCATTCCGCTAGCTGAAGCACAGACTCCTCGATTTGAAGGACTGAATAGTCTCATCCCGCTTGTTGGAGCACAGACCCCTCGATTTGATGGGCACACAACCCCATCTCGTTACAAGTGTTCATATCACATACTTTCCAAATATTAGTACATTCATACCATTAACCAATGCAGCCCAATATCCTAAGTCCTTTAATTTAAATCGTGATTCTAATATATATACTAATAACATGCCATATTTGATAGATGAGCGATGCTCCCCACTTACCTCGACTCGCCATGATGCCTATAACAATACCTTGCACGCTCGGGGCTCAATGTGAACCTTTACGCGACACTAGACAATTTATAAAATATCACATCAATGCATTTTTCCATGCAAAGTTACGAAATCTTTAATTTATTTTTCTTTGGAGCACACTAGTGTGGGTCCCGTGAGTTTCGTGTCACCTGGAGCCCTTGTCGGGGTCCCGATGTAGTGTGTTAGGGGCTGAGACACTCCAGCCCCTCATTTTACTATTGTAGGTGCCATTTTGGCCCCTGGTCAACTGTTCTCTTTGACCAGTTGACCAGCCACAGGGGAGGGGGAAGTACGAGCTTCCCCTTAAAGGCCAAGAGGGAGGGAGGACTCTCATCCCTAACCATTCTCAACCCCCCTCCCTACTCCGGGGTGGTGGGGACCCCCTTGTGATCGTCGGTAACGGCGACGGCGGTGAGGCCACCGCCTCCTTAATGGGTATGGCCACCACGCACCACCACCCCTTTTTTGTCAAAACCTTCAAATTTCTAAAGGAAATAGATGGGAGGGGAGAATTATTACCTTTTTTGGCTTAAAACTTCTCTTCTTGTTCTTCTCCACTCTGACTGTAGAACAAGTTGTACATTAGGGTTTATAACACATTATTTATACTACTTAGGCTAGGTTAAGTTGTATACAACTCTTGTTGTGAAATACCAAAATGTCCCTCATGGGCCTGAGCCCAACAAACTCACTTATCAAATGGGCTTTACTATTGTCTTCAAGCTAACTTGGCCTTTGAACTTATTATTAAACCCATACTTATTAATTTACAAGTTAAACTTCATAACAAATTAACTTACGAATAAATCCAACACACATTTAGTATTTGAAATTACTAAATTTCCCTTAAGTTGGATCAAAGAAAATTCGGGTCGTCACATACACTACTAAGAATCAGCCTCTTCGAACATAGACACTAAAGAGATGCACAGTCTCATATGATCCGGAGTGGCCGAAACATCATGAATCTTCTCTTGGCTCTTTATGATTCTTTTCGCAACCTCGAGATCTGTACCACCATGTAACTTATCTAGGTGATGTCTCTGAAACTTGTGAGACTGTCTCGCCTCAACTGTTGCCCTAGTACTCGTGTTGATGGGCGTGCTCGGCGTATCCTCACCTAGTGTATCGGGTGTAGGTAGTATTGTTTATGTCTGAACTTGAGCTCCCTCGGCAATCACAAGCCATGTCTGTACTATAGGATCCGTTGGAATGTCCTGAACCATCGACTTACCCCAAGCCTGAGTAACTGGTGTTGCAGAAGTAGAAGGCAATGTTGTAGCCTTTGTTCTCAAAAGTTGGAAAATCTCCTCCAGCTGCTGGCAATGTAATGCAACTAGCTGGGATACCTCATCGGGCCTCCCCTAAACATCTCCCAAACTGCTGTCATTAGTCTCAGGCTGATTGACCATCACTATCTGAAACGAAAGCAAGTTTTCGATCACGATATAGTTATAGATAGTAGTATAATACATTACAATCAAATAGTCCAAATAGCTCACTTTTAATTTTTCCACCTCTCCTTACTTCCCAACTAAGACTTAAGTTATGATCATAGGGTTCCACTCTAAGTTCCAACCATTGTCTTAACTACTTATTGCTTTGTGTCTTAACTGGATTTGAGTAATCAAGAGCTAAGTTTAAAACTTTAGGCTCTGGTACCAACTGTGTTGATATCACAATTATTTTCACCACAAGGATCGCCTAACCTATCCTCTGACACACCAACTGTGACGACTCCAATTCCATAACCTTAAACTGGGCCCTGCCCGACCTAGCCTTTGTGGACCTTGAGTCAATCTTCGTGAAGTCAACATAAGCCTAGTCATCCTTCCTTACTATTATCCATTTATTTAGCATTATTATTACATTTTAAATGAGTTATTCCAATTAGTGAGTTATCAGGATATAACAAAAGCAATTAAAACCTCAAACTAACTAAATCAACTCTAAGACACAAGTCAGGACAACCTAAAGTGTGGAAACCCCACACATATATATATACATCCATCAAGTATATCAAGTAAAAGGAGATCAATATTATATCATATACACAACCCATAATCTCATAAACCCAGAAGATCCCAATTTGACAAAAACATACACACACATACATATATATATATAATACAACCAACCTACTCAGTAGGCGAGAGGGGGTCAACTAGCTGTCCTCGATATCAATTGCTTATCACCAGTCCTTTGCCTTTGTCTATCTTATAGGTCAACAGGTCTATTACACCCACCGTCATAAAAGGACAGTGAGTACAGAAAAAGTAACGGTAACAACTAAATAAAGTCTTAACATAATTCCAAATGTCAAATAAACGGCTAATCAACTATCATGCATGGATATCACAAAGATAATGAAAGACTGTATGATAAGTAAATCACTGAGATATCAACGATAAATGATTGTCGAGAGCACAAAGCAAAAATACATCTAATTGTTCAAAGTATATCAGGTTGCCACACACAATAAATAACCTGACTTCCAAGACAGATCCTGGACTTAAACAAATCACCAGTCGATTTAGAATGAGTCACACCTCCTCAATAGAAGACATATAGTAGAACTATCGGTTTAATTCACAACCTTAAACTGCAGGTTTAGGCAAGTTCAAACATCCCTATAGTCAGGTGGTGAAAGAGATCACATAGTAGTTCAACTGCACCCGTGACCAACATATCGCCCACTTAGACGCAAAATCACTCATTACAGAATCCAAAAAAAACTAAAGCCGATAATCCATTCAAGGATAAATATCACGAACGGAATTCAAGAATCATATTTCACAAAGAAATGCAGCTCAACATGGATAAAAACAAAGTAAATACACAATTGAAATCATATCAAAGACCAATTTGGTTTTACTCCTAAATACCATGCGAAACTCCGCGTTTGGAACTTCCCCACGTCACCAAATCGACCCCCATATTCTTGTCACCAGTTAGCTAACTTCCTGGTATTCATTAGATTCAATTTGGTTGCATTAGTTTCTTATTTCCATTTAATTTAAATACTCGTTAATTTTTCTATTTTTTCAAAATGTTACTCATTTCAACTAGTATTAGGTCGCATTTGAACCTATTTGTGTACCTGAGAGAACCCCTGAAGTTTTCAAAAACTTTCACAACTTTTCACAATTTTTGTTTGAAACCCATACGACGTCCCCAAAAACGTGGGGACGTAGGTGCCCTTCCCTAGATGCCGTGACTAACATCGTGGGCTATTAACCCTACGACGTCACTCATAATGCCAGTCCAGAGCATCCACGGCGCCCCTGGCAGCACTTCTTGCAGATTTTGAATTTTATAGTTTCGAAAACCCCGGCTCATGTCGCCATGTTCCAAGTCTATCCCAACATCATAAGGACTTCAATACAAAGTAAAACCATATTCAAAATGCTTTAAATACGTCCACAAACTACGCGCGAAAACCTCAACTCAAAATTCACCAAAATTATCCAAAAACTTTCCAACTTGCAAACCATCATAGCAATACATATATACAACTCTATGATCCTCAAAATCTCAACCAAAAACAAATACAAAACCCAGAAATCCAGTGACCGATATGGTGCTCGAGTAATTGCGATGAAAACACTTAAAAACACACCCAAAATTAAGAGAATCGAACGAGGAGTCGAGATTTCACCTCCGTTCATGTCATTGGTAAATCCATTGGCTTTAATCTCCTTTAAAAATCATCCAAACCCTCTCTCCCACTTCTCATTTTCGGATTTTTCTCAAGATATGTGAGAAATGTGAGTCAATTGGCTAGTTTTTGGCGTTTTATACCTTGATCTCATCTCGATGTATTGTGCTCATCTCTAGGCACAACCTATGGCCCTTATCAAGCCCATCCAACTACTAAAATGACTTCAATAGGTGACTCTTTGTTGACTTGGTCTTTGGTCTTATCCAATTCAAGCGAATAATTGGCCTTTTAAGGGCATTTCTCCGCCCGGCATGCACTAAGACTCATACCGTCACATGCGAACAAAAATATTAGTGACCCACATAATTTCCCATGTTAATAAATTATCACATTTTATTTTGGTCATTTACGAAAACTCGTTTCCCAAACCCGTGTATTCGTATTTCGTCCACCTGATACCCGTGCGACCCGTGCGACACGTTTTCCTAGACAAAATCTACTCGTAAATCGCGTCACCGTATTGTTACATAGACACGAGTATAAATAGATAGTACACATCATCACACAGACAACATATTTTTCGGGTCATTACATATAGAGTTGAGCCCACTTTTAGTGTGAGATTTGATGTTAAGGGTCAGAGATGAAAATAATATGTTGTGTACTTTTTGTGCCAAAATAATGCATCTTTTGCACCATTTTAGTGTAATGTATTGGAAATGACCTAATCCAATGCTAATAACTGACGCACAAACTCATAGCTAGTGGCGATGGATTCCCTAGGCAAATCAGCCTCTAGAAGCGATAGATTTGTGATACATCTAAGTTTTAGGGTATCCGCAATGTTTGTACATAAAAGGGACCTATTAGCATGTTACATCATCAATTTATTAAAGTCACTAGTTTCCCTCTCTCACTTCTACTTTTTCTCCATAATAGTTAGACTCTCTTTAGATAAAAAAATGGGCCCACAACAAAAAGACAGCAAAAAAGCTAAAAAAAATAGTAAAAAAATGGTCAAAAGTTTTTTTTTGTAAAAACTTAAACAAAAAAGGGCTACTGATATGGGCCCAGATTGGAGCGTTTGTGAATCCACAAATGCTCCAATCTTAAGAGGTTTTCCCCATATGAACGATATGGGGAGGGTCACGTAAGTGGGGGCTAATTGCCCTCATTGTAGATACCCTATTTATGATTTCGTCACTAGTTTTATTTTTTCAAGAATGATTTTGTCACTAGTTACTTGTTGTTAAATCGATGGCTAAAGTTGTGCAAATACGATATTTTAAGGCAACAGTTAAAACAACCCCAGTTTTTACTAAAAGGGTCCCATTACTACACTGTACCCCAAATTTGAATTTTTTTACTAAATGTACCCAACTTTTTTTACTTTATTCCTAAATTACCCCTGCTTTCATCGAATAAAACCATTTCAACTTACTCATCCGTTCCATTCGAACCCTAAAACTTGAATCCATCAATACTCATTTTTCTCGCTTGTTGGATCGATCTGAGCACTGTATTGAGGTTAAGGGTTTGAGGAAGGCTCATATCAATCGAACCCCACCAGTTCTAGTTGAGGTATAGGTTTCGATTTCATTTGACTGAAACCCATGCTAATGATATCAGCCTGCAGCTTTGAAGCTCATGAAATTTACGTTTTTGTTACATTTCTTAGGCCTGGTTATAGTGATGTTGTAGTGGGATTATATTGAGCACCATTTATTTTGTTTTTAGGTATGTAATAAAAAGCCAAGCAGGGAGGTCTCTGAATATTGGACGGGGTAGGAGGGGAGGTGTCACGGCCCAATTTTGTTAATCTTGATTAATTGCTTAATCAGGATCACCAACCCGTGACGTGGGGGCCGCATGAGATGCGCATATTGACCGCAGTATGTGACCGAGGTAAATTTTATATTTGTATTGATGTATTCCTAGTATTTTGTATGTGTATAGGCTGACTAAGTCAGTACTTGCAACTATTGATGCCGATACGCGATCAAGGACGCGCTTCGAGTCACGTGCGAGCTGAGGTACCGAGTAGAGAGACTTGTGGTAAGTCTAAACTTAGTTAAATGCAACGTAATTAAATTAATTCATATTAGATTGTAGCCTATGGTCATAAATTTATTGAATTGAATTAGACATATACATATATATATATATATATATTTATATATTATATATATGTAAAAAATCAGAAAAATTGTGAAATGACTAAGAGGGGCTTTGGCTTATTAAGAAAGAGGATAAGATTGAGGGGCATTTTGTAATTTGGCTACCCTTTTACTTAACACCAAAAACCACCACCACCACATAACCGATAAAAAAAAAAGAGATAGAGAGAGTTGAGAGTGAGAGGAAAAGAGAGAAAGAGAGGTTGGCCAAGGGGATATCGAGGTCGAGAGCTTAGAGGTGCGATGGCGGTGTTGACGAGGTGAGTCTTTTGTTTTTGATGTTGGCATTGTTGTTATAGACGTTGATAGTGATGTTGACGAAGTTGATTTTAAAGAAATCAATGTGTTAAGGGTGGATTGGTGGTGCTATGGTGTTGATGTTGGTGTTGGAGTTGTTGATTGTTGGATTGAAGAAAAAAAGCAGAGACATTGCAACATCTGCTGAAAAAAAAGGGAGGGGGATCGAACCGGTTGAACTGAACCGGGTCAGACCCGGTTCAGGGGCCCAACCCCCCCTAAAAATAAAATATATATATAGATATAAAGATAAAATATATATATATATACATATATATACATATATATGTATATATATACATAATATATAATAAAATATTAAAATAAATAAATAAAAATGATATGAAATGACCTTTCAGGGACCTAGGGGTGTTTCGGGAGTTCGGAAGCTCTATTCGAAGTGTCGCGAGGCCGGATAGCCAGAGCTATCATGTGACTTGTAAGTAAAACTGTGGGAAGTCTCTACTTTATTACATTCCTATTATTTTCCCTTCTTAGTCAATTTGTTGACTTGATGTTTATGTTCTATAATCATGCTTTCCTTGCTCTGTTCGAATTGAATGTTGAAATAGCATGATGCCTTGTAATAATGGAAAAGGCTGGCTGATAGTTCTCACCACCGATCGGACGTAGATCATCTCGACGTAGCCTATGTCAGTTTGTTTAATTCTGTTAACTATGGTATTTACTTGCATTACTTTCTCAGAACTTTTTTCTACTATATTATGCATTTAAATATTTGTCTTTACTTTGGAAATGTAGTATATATTTCCCCGGTTATCACTTAAATATCACTATACTCACCGTCTAGTTTGTGACGGTGGGTGTAAGTCCGTCGAGCGGTACTAGACCGGGCAAGGAGAAGATTGACGACTACCTCTAAGCTCATAACGCGTAGCTGCCGTACATGTAGGTCATATTTTTGTATTATGTTATATACGTCTTTTGCTTGGGTTGTACATTGGGACGAGAGTTAGTTTACCCGACTTTTGACTTTCACTTTGTCTATATGTTCGTCGTTTATTGCATATTTATATTGTGATCGTTATTTTCTGGTTTCCACATTTAGGATTTATATATAATGCTTTCGCTAATATGTTAAAGACTTCTGCTAATTTGATAATTTTTATAAAATGATAAATATTAGTGATGGGGAATTACTTATTCTTGAACTTGATCCATGAGAATATAGGTAGTATAGGTTAACTAGTACGTAATTAGATCCTACGTGTTGTAATTAGGGCTTAATTACGGGGTTAGACCAGGTGGTGCCTTAGATTAAGATAGGGGCCGTTACAGGTGGCAAGGCTGGTGATGGCAGTACCGCAGTGTCCAAAGTAGAAGCTGGCATTACTGAAAGGAAGCGGCCGACATCATCAAATTGGAAGAAGAAAGTGGATTAGAATAATGTTATCCTTAACACAAATGGGTAAAACAGGCCAATTAGAGTTAGGTGCACCCGGTGGAGACTAGAGTCGAGCATGGGGGTGCAACTTCTTCTGTTAGGGATAAAGCTGCACTCACAATTAGAGCTGAGAGTATGGAAGATACTGAGATTAGTTGTAGACCTTTAGGTGATGCTGCATCTACTGAGCCTAACCTTGCAGATATTGAGGGTGGAGATGAGTCTTCTGGTACACTTCATTTCCAGGTGGGCCCGCCAACTTATCGTTTTTACCCTCATTTCGACAACATGTCTTGCTAGACAATTAGAGGAACAAGGTACATATTTGTATGCCTCTGGTAATTTGCCCAAATCCTAAAGGCCCGCTACATATGCCCCGCAGGCCCACAACCTTGCTACATGACGTTCAGTTGTGTCCCACACTCAACAGACTTTCCTAACCTCATTCAATAATCAAATTTATAATTAACTTTTATAACATTCTCATTAATCACTATAATTTGCAGAAGACTTAATAGACTAGATTATCAGTAAATAAACAATTTCTAGTCATATGATCACTAACCTATTATGGAAAACCCATAATCAAAGTATCATATAGATATCAAGAACAAAAGCCACAAAATACACCAATATACATATCATAAGTATCTTTCATTATTCTCATAACCCAAAACAAAGCAAAATAAACTAAATACACGTACGAGAAGTGCCTAGCTCTCTGAAATCACAAATACTTTGCGAACTTCCCCTTGCCCCAGCTCGTACTGGGATCTGCACTCAAGCCATCACAACAAAATAAATGACAAGTCCTGAGTGAGTAAACCCAAGGAAACTTAATGAGTAATTATAGAAATAAATAAAGGATTCATAAAGCTATTAATTAAACACGTGAAATTTAAAAATAGGCAACTGTGCTCATCGCATTAATATATAATAGTTAGGCTCAAATTGTGTGTCCAAACCTAAGTCAAACTAGCACCATACTTTGGACCATCCCCTGAGTACTACCAACGAGTAACACTCCAACATGGCGAACCTCCTGATCCTCTCGGTGGTTGGCGTGACACCTATGATGCACTAACACGTGCACTTGCATGGTAACTCGGATCAAACTATTCACTGAAATTATTGGTACATCGTGCTATATGGTCTATAAAGACATACACACCAGAATGTCCCTGGCGTGAGTACCCTCAACCAACCGTCCATATGATTCATACTTGAATGGAATAATTGAATAAATAGACTGGAATAAGAAACAATAAATACTCGAAAGAATTTCAGTTGAGTTACTACACACCTCAAACTGTTCTCTAACTAACTCAAAAACAATACCCACATTCCTTTAATCATGTGCCCAATACTCATGAATCAATCCAAAATACCTATTTTTTCGAGAATTAAATCAAATCCCAAACCTTGGAAATCCCAATTTCACATTACTATGTCAATTCCACCATTTTTAAATCACATTATACCAGATTTAAATCCCCGGGATAGGCTCCCAATTGGCCAAACAAAATACCCCAATTTTGTACTTTGTTTTTTAATTCTGGACCATTTGGTGTCGTATGTATTTTGCCCAAAACGCCACTCACAACGCTTAATTGGGCAGCGAACTGCCCTATTTACACTGTGGATAGCACCATATGGGTGGGGTGACCATTTTCGGGTTTTTTAAAACCATGGCCTCGTTGCTGTGACTCAAATTCGATACAACCTCCTATGGTTTACCAAACCAACTATAGGGCATCTATAAACCACGTCAAAACCTCGAGGAAATCGATAACCCCCAACGAAATTCGTTGAAACTCCGATAAAAACTCATTTTTCAATAAAACCACAACAACTTCAACAAATCCATCAAATTAATACTCTAAACCACCACTAAAATCATAGCAACATTGCCTCAAAACTAGTGCTCAATTCAAATCCTCGAAACTCTTGTCAAAACATGCAAACTAGACCCGAAAGATTGAAAATGATGAGGAGAGTTTAGTTCTAACCTTGGTTTGTCAATTCCTTGTCATTTGATCCTTCAAATCACCTATGAAAATCCATAAAACCCTCACACCACCTTCAATTTTGTGATTTGGTGTTTAGAAGAGAGAGAAAAGGTGTGAGAATAGTCAATCCATATATTTTATACCCCCATCTTCATCATTTGTGTTTGTGCCATCCCTAGGCATCATAGAAGGTAAAGATTTGGTCAATTTGTCTAACTAAAAGTGACACACACGTGTGACTTGGTCCTTTGGTATCATCCTTTGCCTGCACAAACAATTGAATCTCGAGCATTCCGATACCTAACTCATCATAGAAACTCGTGCCATTCGCATTCAACAAAGGTCCTAACCAACTAAATGACGTTTTATATTAATTATTAAATGCATTTTATTCATTTATCATGTGTGCATTATTTTCCAACCTAGTGTATTATCATTTGCCTACTCGGTACCCACATCTACACACTAATTAAGGCGAATACCCGTCACACTATCTCACACAGTTAATAAAAATATAAATACACACATTATGATGTAAACTAACATAATTAAACATGAACGCAAATTTGGTAAACAATACACAAAAATAGTCTATTTACCTAATCCGGACGTGCAGCGGCCCAACTGCGGGGTCTACAGAAGTCTTAGCTGGTATCCACGTCTTAAAATACGCAGTAATAACGACTTAATTAAAATTGGGCAGTTACAGTTCTTCACAACTAGGAGAAATTTTGTCCTGAAATTTAAAGTAATTAAAAGATCGTATCGGTAAATAGCTGAGGGTAACGCTGAAGCATAGTAGACTCGGCCTTCCAGGTGAGTCCTTCAGGTCAAACCTCTACCTATCTGATATAACCATCGGTCTTGGTCCCAACCTAGCCAACCTTAACATAGAGATATGAAATACCGAATGAACTACAACTAACTACGATGCTAACTTCAACCTATTCACCACTCTGCCAATACGTGCCTCAACCATAAACGGTCTAATGAACCTCGGTGCTAGTTTCCCTTGATGTCATACCTCTGATGACCTTTCTAAGAAGAAACCTTCAGGTACACCAAGTCATCCTTTTCGTAGCTCAGACCTTCATAATGCTTGTCTGCATACTTTTTCTGTCTATCTTGGGCCGCTTGAAGCCTCTCTTAAATCTGTTTGACCTTCTCGATATGATCCACAATAACCTCAGGTCCTATAGTCGTTGTATTCTCCAGTACCGCCCAACATGCTGGTGACATGCAAGGCCTACCATAAAGTGCCTTAGACGACTACATCCCAGTACTCGCCAGGTAGCTGTTGTTGTAAGAAAACTCGCACAAAGGTAGATAATCCTCTTACAATCCTCAAAATTGTAATATACAGGCCTTGAGCATATCCTCTAATATCTGAATCAACCTATCTTACTGACCGTCGGTCTGAGGATGATATGCTATGCTGAACTGTAATGTGGTAACGAACTACTTCTACATACTCTCATAAAGCTTAGATGTCAACCTAGGACCCCTATCAGAAACTATGAAGACTGGTACACCGTGAAGTCTGATGATCTCTCTCTCGAAGATAATGCTTAGCGTTGGAAAGAAATATCTCATAGAAATAGGAATGAAGTGCGCTAACTTCGTCAATCTGTCAATCACTACCCAAACTACATCATGTCACCTCGTAGTCTATAGTAGGCCACTAACGAAGTCCATGGTCACGTGTTCCCACTTCCACTAAAGAATAGGCAGTGACTGTAACAACTCAGATGGTCTTTTATGCTCGACCTTCACTTGTAGGCAAATATGACAACTCCTGACGTAGTTACCAACGTCATCCTTCATCCTTAACCACCAAAAGTATCGCTGCAAATCATGATACATCTTAGTTCGACCAAGATGAATAATATACCACGACCGATGTGTGTCTTCCAGAATGTTATCCCTGAGATCTGATACGACATGTATCAACAATCTACCCCTGTTTCTCAAACACCCGTCTGACAACTCAGACCAATCTATGCAACTCGGATTCTGAACTAATCTATTGACTCGTAAATACCGGCCATCAACTCTCTGACACTTAGTAACCTGCTGTAAAGACACTGTAAGAACTCGCATCTGACAACAAATCTGTAGCTTAGTAATAGTTTGTCACACATAACACGGACGCTACCTCAAAAACTCTGTACTCGTGTATCATATGCTGCAAAACCGTTTGCCTCTCTATGCTACTCAGACTCAATGCATTAGCTACCACATTTGCCTTGCCCAAATGGTACTCAATAGCGAAGTCGTAGTCCTTCACTAACTTGGCCATCTCCTCTGTCACATGTTTAGATCCCTCTGAGTGAACGAATACCTCAAACTCTGGTGATCAGTGAATAACAAAAACCTCTCTCCGTATAGATAATGCCTCTAGACCTTCAGTGCAAACACGTCTGTTGGAAGCTCCAAGTCATGCATCGTATATTTACCCTCGTGAGGTCTTAAACATCGTGAAAAATACAACACTGAGTGTTCGTCTTACATCAAGACGCAACCCAAACAAGTACTTGAAGCGTCAGTATAAACTAAGAAGCCTCTTCCTACCTCTGGCAACGCTAACACTAGCACAGAAGTCAACTTCCTCTTCAACTCCCAAAATTCTTCCTCACACTCCTCAGACCAATCAAATCTACCATATTTCTTGGTCAAACTAGTCATCGGCGATGTAATAAAAAAAATTCATGCACAAATTACCAGTAATACCTTGCCAAACACAAGAAGCTTCGTATGTCAGAAACGAACTCGAGTGTCCTCCAGTCAATAATCACCCGAATCTTGTCACCATCAACAGATATGCCCTGACTACAAATGACATGTCCGAGAAAGTTCACCTCACTCAGCTAAAATGCACACTTGCTGAACTTAGCATATAGCCTATGCTCTTTCAGTTTCACCAAAACATCCTTGAGATGCCTCTCATGCTCCACCCGAGTCTTGCAGTATATTAAGATATCGTCGATGAAAACAATAACATATCGATCTAGAAATGGTCTCAAAACTTTGTGCATCAAATCTATGAAGATTGTTGGTGCATTACTCAGCCCAAATGACATGACTGTAAACTCAAATAAGTCGTATCTCGTGTCGAAAGTGGTTTTCTCAATGTCACCCTCTCGAATTTTCAACTGAAGATACCCTGAACGTAGATCAATCTTTGAGAAGAACTTGGCTCCTGCCAAATGGTCAGATAAGTCATCAATCCTGGGAAGTGGGTAATGGTTCTTGATCGTCACCTGATTCAACCTCTTGTAGTCTACACATATTCGCATAGTGTCGTCCTTCTTCTTTACGTAAAGGTTTGGAGCTCCCCAAGAAGACATACTAGGGTGAATGAAACATTTCTGCAACAACTACTCTAACAAAGTCCTCAAATCCTCCAGCTCGGATGCAGTTATCTTGTATGGTCGGCTGTAAATAGGTTATGTCCTCAATTATGAACTCAACTGCTCGGGTGGTGGTAAGCGTGGCAAATCATCGGGAAATACATCTGAAAACTCACAAACGACTAGGACATCCTAAACCTTGATCACTATCCTTGGCTTTGGTTCAATAGTCACAACAAATGCCTCCATCTCATGAGTCATTGCTAATCAGCCTCAGGTGATCTGTAAAGCTATTGCGACTCTGGCAAATGAGAACTCTGAAATCCCCTTAATATCAAATGTCACAGTCTTATTAAAATAATCTATTTGTGCATGGTATGCTGACAACCAATCCATACCAAGCAATGCGTCGAACTTCAGGTACTCTAAAACTCATAAATTTGAAACCACACCCAAGAGGGGGGGTGATTTGGATGTATCGAGAAGTTATCGCCTTTTTAATTTAGTTCAATAATCAAGATGCTACATGCTCACCAAAATACGAATATGAATGCTATGCAAGTGAATGAGATAGAAGAGATGGAAAGTGACACACGATTTATAGTGGTTCGATCCAATGATCTACATCCACTACCTAACCTCCCCGGTTAAGATTTTTAAACCCCACTTATATTGCAAATAAGTATTACAACCTAAGCTTACAAGCCTAGAATGCCTAATCACAATTAGGACTTCTCACCTAGCCGCAACTATGGTTTATACCT
Source organism: Stephania japonica (assembly GCA_039657345.1). NCBI lineage: Eukaryota > Viridiplantae > Streptophyta > Magnoliopsida > Ranunculales > Menispermaceae > Stephania > Stephania japonica. The sequence continues at coordinate 19,836,580 of CM077557.1, forward strand.
AGCCTCAACTAGGTCTTCCCTTTGACTTATATTCCACTAAGTTTTATAATCATTCAATTTACAACCAATAATTGAAAAATAATCAAATGCACTTTACAAAGTAAAGTGACACCAAGTTCAAATACTAGCAAGCCTCCTAGAGCCTAACCACTCTAATGCATGCAAGTATGATAATAAATGAGATATGCAAATATGTCACTGATTTGTGCAAGTCTGATATATGAAATTGTTTCAAATGCTAATGTATTAGTGCAAAACTGATTTCAAAGCCAAGAACAAGAAGTTTGATAGAAATCAAGTTTAAGTACAAACTTTTGTCCAAACCAAATCCTAGGGTTTAATAAAATAAGTTTAAACACAAAACCTAAGATAAGTGTGGTCAAAGACACAACAAAGGTTTTTCCAAGTCAAACAAACAAAGTTATGGAATCTAAGCACAAGAAAAAGCTAGGACAAGAAGCTTTCTTACAACCCCAAGAAGGTGACATGTAAAACTGATTTGGAGATGTTGTTGTACACACTAGAAAGCTTCAAAGATGATGGATTTGAAAGTGAATGGACAGCCTTTGAATATTCTTTTTGTTCTCCACAAAAATCCAAGCTTCTCCTTTTAAATGCTTTGAGCTCTTTTGTGTTTTCTTGCTTATTGAGTCAAAACCCTTGTTCTTGGTGGTTTTATAGAGTTACACAGTTCATTTTATTAGTTTGTAACCGTTCTAGAGATCCAAGGGCCCAGAATTCATCAATAGTTCAAATTAATGTTTTTTTTTTAGCTTTTAAAAAAAGCTGTCAGGAATGCAATGAACGCGCTAATGTTTAGACATAGCGCACTAACTCTGCACTTAGCGCGCTAATAACAGTATTAGTGCGCTAACTGCAGGGACCTCAAAATAAATAATTCTATCCCTTGTGTTAGCGACCCTTATTCACGTCCAGGACCCTACCATTCCTTATATAACATATTATATATGTTTGTTATGGGTCATTAAGCCTATTTGGGTGGTCTGAATTTTTACACATCTCGAAAACGAAGAATCTCAGTTTCATAACATGCGAGGGGCTTTTCTACAATTAGCGCGCCAATGTTTAGACATAGTGCGCTAACTCTGTACTTAGCACGCTAATAATAGTATTAGCGCGCTAACTGCAGGGACCTCAAAATAAATAATTCTGTCCCTTGTGTTAGCGACCCTTATTCGCGTCCGGGACCCTACCATTCCTTATATAACATATTATATATGTTTGTTATGGGTCATTAAGCCTATTTGGGTGGTCCGGATATTTGTACACATCCCGAAAATGAAGAATCTCGGTCTCATAACATGTGAGGGGCTTTTCTGCAAATGTGCAGTTTTCTTTTCAAAGACATTTCAAAAACAAGTTTTTCTTTTTCGAAAACTTCCACAATGATTTTCAAAAAGCGATGTGAGCTTAAACACATTGTTTAACATTGTTTAGACTTATAGACCAAGTCAAGTTTTAAGTTTCACTTAAAACTTTAAGTAGTCACTTGACATTTGAAAATCAAATTGAAAAACTCGATGTACATGAACTAATGCATTAGGGTTGCGTAAATAAACTTGTATACCTTACATTAATGTTACAGCACTTAGTTTAATTTTTCGTCTTCATTCCTTTACGTATGCCGAATCTTGAACTTGAATGGCTTGAATGCTCGAATGTTTGTGGTGTGATGTTTTGCAACCTTTGACAAAAACTAAAATGCACTTGATATTTATTAGTATATTTTCACCTTGTTTGTTTCTATGAAAATCCCGATTGGAGTTAAAGTGACTAACCACTTAGTCCAACAATCTCCCCTTTTTGATGATAACAAACAATGTGAACTTGACAGGCATAAAACATAATACAAGTGTATTTATCACATTTATGGTTGCACACGTCATATAATTTTCATTTAAATATACAAGTTCAACCACATCTATTACATTTTCAAGTTCAACCACATTTTCTCCCCCGTTTGATACCATCAAAAAGTGGGGCCAAGCTCCCCTGTATTTAAAGCACAATAGAGAAGAATAGAATTTAGAATAGAAACAATAATAGAGAAATACGTTCCCCTCACTTCATGCATATCAATAAATAATAGATGGAAGCTTTACCCATTTATATACAATGAGTCAAAGATATCAAGAAATAGTATTGTATTAACTCAGAGATACGCAAAAAAATTTTTTTCATGATTTAAATAGAATAAATGGAAGAATAGTTGTGGCATGAAACATGAATCTACAAAAGAGAAATCGTTCATAAACATCTTAAAACTAACATTTTTTAGCCTAATGCTCGCCTAACAGTAATATCCTTAAACACTCTTTCGGGATGACGATGGCTGACTCGCTGAGCCAGAGGCATGACCATCGCGTGCTGGCGTAGATGGTAGCAACTCAGTCTTGATACGACGTACCCGCATGTCGAAGGAAGTGAACATCTCAGTCATATACTCATACAAGCATCCTAACTGCGTAGAAACGTATGCCGACGATGGAGACATCTCTGGTGGAGGGGTGAAGCCGCCCAACGTCGAAGGAGGTGGAGGCTGCGTCAACAGATGTTGTGACTGCTACGGTGGAACCGGAAACTCCTGATGAGCTTCATCATTGCCATCGTGTTCATCATTGACAGCATCTCCATCATCGCCGTGAAAGAAAGTGTAGCTATATTCCAAATAGTCTGGCGCATCGAAAGAAGCAACTGGAGAGTCTGTAGGTAGTGTAGACTTATAGCCGCCATAGTACTGACCATCTGGGATTGCATCTTCTCGTGTCCATTTCTGTCTTTCACGAATGTAGCGATACTTCATGGCCTTCAAAATGGCCATGTCGATGGTGTCCTAGACAGTGAGGGGACGACCACCTAAGGTGAGATCCACCTGGGCGGACTCTAAGTAGGATGTGATAATATGTGCATAGGGAAGATGACGACCAAGCTACACGTGCTCGTCATATAACCAATAATGATATGGGGCAAACTTAGAGGGATTATATGAATTAGGTGCCCAAGAACAAACATGTCGAATAGAGTGACATAGTTCTTACTCCCACCTCGCGGAAGAATGACTCTGTGAAGAACCTTATGAAGAAGGTGAGGTATGAGTTTGAAATCAGTGTCCATTATACCAGTCGGGTATACGATTAAATTTCTTTTTGACCACAAAAAGGAATTGAGTAATTCAAGACGATCAATAGGCCAATTGAGAAATTTGCACACAACCGTAGTGGTAGGAGGGTGCAAAGGGAGTTGAAGCCGTTGAACAAGATTTTCAAGGGTAATCTCAATAGACCGACTACCAACAGATGATCTGAGAACAAAATTGTTCGTTGTTTCAAGATTTGAATAGAAAACTCGAACTAAGGGAGGGTTATAGTTAGCATTATATGCACAAAAAGTGGTCCAACCTGCCCAATCGAAAATCTCCCGAATTGGGAGATGAGCCTTATCAAAGAAGGCGAAGTCAACAATGGAGGGCTGAAGAATTTTGGCATTCGTGAGCCGTGGAGCCACCGACTCTAAGATGGATGGGGACTCATGAATGGACTTGGCACGACTCATTTCGTGGGGGATTTGCCTGAATGGGGTCGGGTTGGCTATGGGTAGAAAAATGAGTGGTCTTGGACTCACTGCCGGATGAGGATGATTGGACGACACGACGTGCTGAGGGACGGCGAGAGGATGTGGCAGGGGTAGGACGAGAAGTGGTGGGGGCGGTAGGACGGGAAGAGGAACGGGCGGAGGTTCGACGAGTCGACATAGGAGCAATGAAATTCTAGGGCTTAAAGACCAAAATGTGAAGACATTGACTAAGAGAAGGAACGATGTTACCTACGGGTAGAGACAACATGGTGGAGACGACGAGAGGAGAGGAGATCTGTGTGAGGTGAGTGATTTTGAGGGAAAATACGGGTTTTATAACCATTTGGCGAAGCAACATTAGTGCGCTAATAACAGAATTAGCGTGCTAATGGGTCAATTAGTGATCTGGGCCAGAATAGAATTAGCGCGCTAATTTCCCTTTGGAAATTTTGGACAAAAAAATTTGAGTTTTTGACATACAACTCTGATTCACCTCAAACTTCATGGGCACTTCAATAACACCATATAAAAAGGTTCGTAATAGCTAGAACATATGTAGAAGGTTCGATTCACGAGACATGCCTAACTTACGCCGAATCTTAGAAAATTGGTCTCTAGGCAATGACTTGGTGAAGATATCAGCTAGTTGATCCTCTGTGGGCATATAGATGAGTTTAACATTGCCTTTTTAGACGTGATCACGAAGGAAATGGTGCCTAATCTCAATGTGTTTTGTGTGAGAGTGTAACACTGGATTTTTCGATATGTTAATTGCACTTGTATTATCACAATAAATACTAGGATTTGGTAATCCTCAAGTTGTTGTTTCATGTAGAGAACTTGAGCACAACAACTTTCGGTAGCCACATACTCGGCTTCCGCTGTAGACAAAGCAACAAAATTTTTCTTTTTGCTAAACTATGATATAAGTGAATTTCCTAGCAAATGACAAAATCCGGAAGTGCTTTTCCTATCAACTAGACTTCCCTCATAATCAGAATCAACAAAACTTCAGAGTTCAAAAATCTTGGTTTTGTTGAACCACAATCCTAAGTCTTGTGTTCCACTTAGATATCAAAATATGCGCTTTACACATTTTAAGTGTGTCTCCTTAGGATCGGATTGAAATCTAGCACATAAGCACACACTAAACATAATGTCAGGTCTACTAGCGGTCAAATATAGGAGACTACCTATCATTCCACGGTAAAGTTTAGGATCTATGGATTTTCCTAGTTGGTCTTTATCCATTTTGATGGTGGAACTACTAGGAGTGTCACATGCTTTCAGATTTTTGAATTTGAACTTCTTTAGCATGTCCCTCACATATTTTGCTTGATTTATAAAAATGCCATGTTTGTTTGCTTTATTTGCAAGCCTAAAAAGTATGTTAGTTCACCCATCATGCTCATTTCAAATTCATTTGTCATTAATGATGAGAATTCATCACATAAATTTGTGTTGGATGACCCGAAGATAATATCATCAACATAAATTTGAACAAATAGCATCACGCTTTTTGATCAAAATGAACAAAGTTGGATCTAGTGTTCCTTTCTGGAATCTTTTATCAAGTAAAAATGCACTAAGTCTATCATACCAAGCTCTAGGAGCTTATCTTAGTCAATACAAGTCTTTTTGAAGATGATAGACATGACTTGGATGGGCATGATCTTCAAAACTTGGTGGTTGTTCTACATATACCTCTTCATTGATGAAGCCATTTAAGAATGCACTTTTAACATCCATTTGGTATAGTAAAAACCCATTGTAGCAAGCATAAGCAAGTAACATTCGAATTGCTTCTAGTCGTGCTACGGGTGTAAAGGCTTCCTCATAATCAATTCCTTCCTCTTAATTGTAGCCTTGTGCAACCAATTGAGTCTTGTTTCTTACAATTTGTCCCTTCCCGTTCTTTTTGTTTCTAAAGACCCATTTGGTACCTATAATAGTATGGTCCTTAGGTCTAGGTACTAGTGTCCATACCTTATTCCTAACAAAGTGACTTAACTCTTATTGCATAGCCATTACCTAAAATTCATCTCCTAAGGCATCATCTATTTTGGTGGGCTCGGTTTGTGATACAAAGGCTATGTGTCCCTCATCTCGATGCAACGTTGACTTAGTGATTATTCCTTTGTTTGGATCACCTATAATTTGTTGGGAGGGATGACCAATAAGAAGTCTTAAATTCTTTGGTGCATTTGTTTTGGGTTCTATGCTTATCTCGACCTCTCGAGTATTTGATGTTTGACCTAGGGTGCAATCATCTTCATCATCAATCCTTAATTTTTTCAAGTTGTGCATCATTTTCACTTTGGGATCTACTTCGTCAAATTTCACATGGATAGACTCTTCTATGGTTTTGGTTGATCTATTAAACACCCGATATGCTTTGCTATACATGGAATAGCCTAGGAAAGTGCACACATTTGACTTTGGGTCAAATTTATCCAAATGATCCTTATCATTTAGAACATAGCAAGTGCAACCGAACACCTTAAAATAACTTATGTTGGGTTTTCGACCTTTCCATAGTTCATAGGGAGTCTTTTTCACTTGTTTTCGGATATTTACTCTATTTATAACATAGCACGCCGTGTTAATGGCTTCGGCCCAAAAATGCTTAGCCATGTTATACTCATTTAGCATAGTTCTACACATCTCTTGGAGTGTCCTATTTTTTCTTTTAATTACTCCATTTTGTTGGAGTGTTCTAGGAGAAGATAGTTGATGTGTATATCCTTGTTTAACACAAAATCCTCCATATTCCTATTTACAAACTCACCACCTCTATTACTTCTAATGATGGTGATCTTGTATCCTTTTCATTTTCAACCAAAGCACAAAATTTTACAAATACATTAAACACTTCATGCTTATGAGATAGAAAATACACCCATGTGTACCTAGTAAAATCATCAATGACAAAGCAATATGATTTACCCCCTAGACTTTGTGTTTGGGTGGGTCCGAACAAATCCATGTGGATAAGTTCTAAAGCTCGAGTCACGTCACTTGTTACTTTCATCTTAAATAACAATTTCACGTGCTTACCAAGGATATAAGGTTCACATTCCTTGTCTTTCTTAAAAGTACATTTGGGTAGGCCCTTGACAAGATCATACTTGGTCAATTTTGACAAATTTTTCATGCTAGAATGTCCTAATCTACTGTGCCACAACCATGCATCACATTCACTTTGTGCACTCAAACATGAAACATTTTGCATATTCATCTCATCAAAGTTAATGGCATAAACAATTTTATCTCTATATGCAATAAATAGAGTTTCATGCTTTTCATTCCTAATAATGCATTTTGATGATTCAAACATGACATGAAATCCTTTGTCACACAATTGACTAATATTAAACAAATTATGTTTCAAACCATCAACAAGATAAACATAAGAAATGGAAAGTGAATTGTTACCGACGGTTCCAAGGCCAATAACCTTTCCTTTATTGTTGTCTCCAAATGTGACCTTTCCACCATCATGCCGTTTTAATTCAATGAATTGATGCACATCTCCGGTCATGTGTCTTGAGCACCCACTATCTAAGTACCATGGGTGCTTTTCCTTGCAACCTACACAATGGGAAACACACTAGATTTTGGTACCCAAACACTTTTGGGTCCGAGAAAGTTAGTGTCATAAATATTTTTAACTACCCATGCTATTCTACCCACTTTGGCCTTTTGTAAGGCACATTTCCCAGCCGCATGAGACCTATTGCACTTTGAGCATCTATGGTCATCATCTAACAATTTCTTGTAACTCAACAAGTTTGCTCCATAGTCTATTCCTCTTTTGTTGAGTGCACATCGTTGTGCTCCCAACATCATGTCAAACATTTCTCTACCATTGGTGAATTTATGCACCGTGCTAGTCAAATCCTCTACTTCCTTGAATAAAGCATCTCTCTCCTTTAGAAATTCATTCAAGTCACTTTGGAGATCATTAATAGTCTCATTTTGTGACTCTATTTCACTAATTGCTATGGCCAAGCTCTTTTTGAGTTGTTTGGTCTTTTTGACCTCCTTTTCCAACTCTTTCCTAAGCACGTCAAGGTTTGGAACATCATCCAAATCATCAACATCATCAAAGTTTGAAGTGTTAGAATTTACCTCACTTTGTGCCATGAGACAAAGTATTTCTTTCTCACTCTCTGACTCGGACTCGGAACTTGATGAGGATGAATCATCCTAAATTGCCTTGAAGCTCTTCTTTCCTTTCTTCTTGTCCAATACCTTCTTGGACTTGCATTCAGCCTTGATGTGACCCAGTTTGCCACACCCAAAGCATATAGTCTCACTTGACTTTCCTCCCTTGCTTCCATTTTTAAACTTCTTCTTATACTTATCTCGCTTGTACATGGCCTTGTTGAGCTTTCTTGAAAGCATAGCTACTTCCCCCTCAAGATCATTTTCGTCACAAGATTTTTCATCTTCAATGATCTCTACCGATGCAACCGGGGAACTATTTGCCTTCAAAGCAATCTCTTTCCTTGTACTCTTTGTACTTCCACTTAATGCTTTCAATCTAGCTCGGTCTTTAAGTTCAAATTCATGGACCGTTAGCTCTCCACACAAGGCATCGAAGGTATAATCTCCAAGATTTTACATCGATTGGATAGCATACTTCTTGGCATCCCATTCCATAGGCAAGCCTCTAAGGAACTTGTACACCAAAGTCTCTTGATCATAGTTCTTTCCAAGATTCTTGATCTCATTCAATAGTTTAGTAAACCGAGTGATGGCGGTGGCTATGTATTCATCGGATCCAACTCGGAAGGTTTCATAGTGCTCCTCAAGAATTCTCAACTCAGTCTTCTTCACTTGCATGATACCTTCATAGTGTACCTCAAGCTTCTCCCACACTTGGCCGTTTGACAAGCACTAACTCGGTTATATTCATTCTCACTTAATGCACAAAATAAGTGATTCATGGCTTGATCATTTGAGAGCTCAATATTGATCTCCTCGGCGGTGTACTCTTTTAAGGGCTTGTCCGGTGGAGTGTAGCCATTTTCAATTGCATCCCACAAAAATCTATTTTGTGCTATAATATAAAGCTTCATCCTCACTTTCCAATGAGCATAGTTAGTTCCATCAAAATACGAAGACCTACTCGAGGAGTTGCCTTCCCTAAGACGAGCCAGATCTAGAGTTTGCATCTTTGCACAAAAACACTCAAAGATACGTTAGTAACATTTTGAGCAATAACCCGCTCTGATACCAATTGAAACCGCGCCCAAGAGGGGGGTGAATTGGGTGTATCGAGAAGTTATCGCGTTTTTAATTTAGTTCAATAATCAAGATGCTATATGCTCACCAAAACACGAATATGAATGCTATGCAAGTAAATGGGATAGAAGAGATGGAAAGTGATACACGATTTATAGTGGTTCAATCCAATGATTTACATCCACTACTTAACCTCCCCGGTTAGAATTTTTAAACCCCCACTTATATTGTAAATAAGTGTTACAACCTAAGCTTACAAGCCTAGAATGCCTAATCACAATTAGGACTTCTTACCTAGCCGCTGCTAGGGTTTATGTCTAGCCTCAACTAGGTCTTCCCTTTGACTTAGATTCCACTAAGTCTTACAATCATTCAATTTATAACCAATAACTGAAAAATAATCAAATACACTTTACAAAGTAAAATGACACCATGTTCAAATACTAGCAAGCCTCCTAGAACCTAACCACTCTAATGCATGCAAGTATGAGAATAAATGAGATATGCAAATATGTCATTGATTTGTGCAAGTCTCAAATATGAAATCGTTTCAAATGCTAATGTATTAGTGCAAAACTGATTTCAAAGCCAAGAACAAGAAGTTTGATAAAAATCAAGTTTAAGTGCAAACTTTTGTCCAAACCAAATCCTAGGGTTTAATAAAATAAGTTTAAACAAAAAACCTAAGATAAGTGTGTTCAAAGACACAACAAACGATTTTCCAAGTCAAACAAACAAAGTTATGAAATCTAATCACAAGAAAAAGCTATGACAAGAAGCTTTCTTACAACTCCAAGAAGGTGACTTGTAAAACTGATTTGGAGAGGTTGTTGTACACACTAGAAAGCTTCAAAGATACTAGATTTGAAAGTGAATGGACAGTCTTTGAATATTCTTTTTGTTCTCCACAAAAATCCAAGCTTCTCCTTTTGAATGCTTTGAGCTATTTTGTGTTTTCTTGCTTGTTGAGACAAAACCTTTATTCTTGGTGGTTTTATAGAGTTACACAGTTCATTTTATCAGTTTGTGACCGTTCTAGGGATCCAAGGGCTCAGAATTTATCAAGAGTTCAAATTAAAGTTTGTTTTTCAGCTTTTAAAAAAGCTATCAGGAATGCAATTAACGCGCTAATGTTTAGACATAGTGCGCTAACTGCAGGGACCTCAAAATAAATAATTTTGTCCCTTGTGTTAGCGACTCTTATTTGTGTTCGGGACCTTACCAACCCTCATATAACATATTATATATGTTTGTTATGGGTTATTAAGCCAATTTTGGTGGTCCAGATATTTTTACACATCCCAAAAACGAAGAATCTCGATTTTATAACATGCGAGGGGCTTTTCTGCAAATGTGCAGTTTTCTTTGCAAAGACATTTCAAAAATAAGTTTTTCTTTTTCGAAAACTTCCACAATGATTTTCAAAAAGCGATGTGAGCTTAAACACATAGTTTAACATTGTTTAGACTTATTGACCAAGTCAAGTTTTAAGTTTCACTTAAAACTTCAAGTGGTCACTTGACATTTGAAAATCAATTTGAAAAACTCGATGTGCATGAACTAATGCATTAAGTTTGCGTAAATAAACTTGTATACTCTACATTAATGTTACAGCACTTAGTTTAATCTTTCATTTTCATTCCTTTACGTATGCCGAATCTTGAACTTGAATGGCTTGAATGCTCAAATGCTCGAATGTTTGTGGTGTGATGTTTTACAACCTTTGACAAAAACTAAAATGCACTAGATATTTATTAGTATATTTTCACCTTGTTTGATTCCATCAAAATCCCGATCGTAGTTAAAGTGACTAACCACTTAGTCCAACAAAATCAGCTGGCAACTGATGTCCCACAACCTTAACAATGCAATCTCAACAAATATGGTTAGGGTATATTTTGTCCCTAGAAGCTGTAGTGAGGACAAGGTATGTGTTTGCATTCTGTGTTGGTAGCCCTAACTCTCCTACCATGTGTTCGACAATAAAAGATAGAGCATTGTTAGAATCTATCGTAATATGCATAAAAGTATCGTGAATAGATAATGCACCATCTACAAGCTGTCTAGTCACCTCCCTACCTGGTTGTATGACTGCAAAAGCAACTGTATAGGCCCTATCTCTGGTCTGATCTGGATGTGGTGGTGGTGCTACTGGTCTTGTACACATAGCGTGCAGATGCCCAATATGACCACAATGATAACATCAACGAGTGGTCTGACTCAAGGGAGGCCTGGCAACACTCCTTTGACTCTAACCCTAACTCTAGCTCTGACCCTGGCTTTTCTGACCCATCTCTTGGCCTCCCTAGTCCTATCCTGTCTAACTGCTACTTAGGTTGTTCAACATGTGTAAAGGTAGTAGAATACACCACTTGGCGGTCATGAATTGTCATCTTATTATCATGTTGATCTTTGTCTCCTTGAAGTCCCTGATCCGAACACCAATTACCCCTACGAGGTCACTGTCCCTGCCCCTGTTTACCCTGATGGCTCCTATATCTTTTCGATCTCTGCTCTAATCGAGAACTCTGTGCAGGCTGACTTTGATGTGACAAGGATGCTAGTCGATTGGCTATCTATACTAGATAATTCTCGTAAAGAAAGCTTTGTCATATATCTCTAACAAAGTATGGGCTCCATTGGACACAATAAAGCTCGTAATCCTCTCATCTAGACCTCGAACGAAGTAGTATATTTGTAATCTCCCCTCTGCCGCTAGGGATGCAAATAAGTAGGGTAATACTCACGGGTGGTAGGGATTTACCTTAACGGTTACAAGTATGGGGATTTTAAATGCGTGTGGGGGCACAGACACAGGTATGTGTATATGGATGGGTGATAAAATATACCCACAGGGATCCCCATGGATGATACCGACGGGGATACCCACGGGGATACCCATGGGCGATCCCCACGGGGATACCCATTGGGAATTAGGATTCTCGTAATATATATTATATTTATCATATAGTGTATAACTGTATAAATAATAAATATCACGAGAATCCTGGTCCCCAATAGAGATACCCATGAGGATTACCTAATTATACACCATATGATATTTATTATTTATACAATTATACACTATATGATAAATATAATATAATATTACATAGTTTCCACCCGAAACACTCATTATACATTTATACACATAACGAAAACCTTAATGAGATTTAGAATTTTACTTTATTTGGTTATCTATATGTTTTGTTTTGAATTGTTTGCAACTATATTTATATTTTACAATTTTTGGATCAAATGTACTGAAAAAAAAATTAGGATCAAATGAGAAAAATTGTAAAACCTTATTTGATAGGATCCTCCTAATTTTTATTATTTTTGGGTGGGTTAGGGCTCTAGGTGTTATTGACTTTATATATAGTTTATATTAATATATACATTTTATGAATTTGTAACTGATTGGCATTATTGTTTTTTTTTATTACAACATTATTGTTCATTAACTGAATTTAACTCTTAAGAGTTGAAAGGGAAGAAAATATGCATTGATCAACTAAACTACAACAAAACTTCAGCCCTTTTCTAAAAAAAAGAAAAAAAAAACTTCAACCCTTAATCTCAATTCTCAAATTACGTGGATCAACTACATCAATCCAATTCTATATATATTATAATTTTACAACTAAATATTATTATTATTATTATTATATATTATCATATTACAATATTCTTATGCTAGCATATGTATATTAAATGTACAAGTATCATTAAAAAAATTATACATTCTTTAGAAACATATCTATACACATATACGTAGATTTAAAATCTCTCTCTCTCTCTCTCAATATTACAACCACCAAACTCTAATGTTAAATTTTGTAAAAAAAGCATTAATGATAAATATCAAGTACCAAATATAAAAAATTAAAAAGTAGTAGACTAGACTTTTATCATATTTATTAACATTTAATTATAAGAATATGCTATATGCGTAACTATATATGTGTGTGTGTGTGTTTTTGAAATTTTGAACTGTTTTCCACTATATTTATGTTATCTATTTTTATTTCTTTTATATAATCTCAGCAATCAATCAATCATCATGTCAATTTTATAGTATATAAATTAAATGCACACATATAAATATATTGAAATCTATATAGTATGTACCATAGTACCATATGATATTTAGGCATGTATTATGTATACCACTAAAAAGATCAATATGTACATATATATAAAAGTTGGAGGAGAGAGAAAGTTCACATGCTCTCTCCTTCCACCATTTCATTTTTTCAAATATTTTTGAACAACGAAAAACTCAATCTTTATTAAGGACCTTTTGAGTGAAACAATGGAGATATTATGAAATCTTATACCATCCCTTTGGTTACAACAACATCACGCATTTACTTATTTGTGTTATTTATTGTATTAAGATATATTCACTAATGAAAAACTCAATCTTTATTAATAACTTTTTGAGTGAAACGAGAGAGATATTATAGAATCTTACATCATCCCTTTAGTTACTACAACATCATTTATATTGTTTATTGCACCGAAATCACAATTAAGTGCATTTGAATTCTTTTCTTGATGAATGAAGGGTTGCTTTGCTTCAATGCATTAAACCTCTTTTTCAAATCTTGCACCATCTCTTTGGTTACTGCAACATCATTTACACCAATACTTAATCTTCTCTTTATATATAGATCATAAGTTTACAAGTGTTGCAGTTCTAGCAACATTCAAGTACCACTCTCAGAGTTCTTCACACACGAATGTAATGTCGGGGCGATTGTTGTGCCATATGACACTCCAAAACATAATAGAGATCATGTAGTGCAATAAACAATTCCACATCTAGATATTAGTTGTTATGAGAATTGTTATGGATCTCCGCTATAATCATGATTTATACGTAAATATTTTTTTACCTTTTATTGTATATTTTATTTGTAACAAATATGAGTTGATTTTTGTCAATTGCAATTTTAATTGTAAAAATATTATAGCATGTTCATGTAAATTAATTTATTAATTTTTTTAAAGATTTAATAATCCTGCCCAAAGCACGAAAAATTGAATAGTATGGATAATATTTTACCACTGAAAGTATAAACAAACAATAATATTTTATTTTATTTTTTATAAAAGAAATTGAGAAAGTAGTACAAGTAATTTAATTTTTAGATACTACTACTATAGAATTATGAGATAGGACTTAGGACATTAAAATCTTAAATTATTACGTTAAAATAGAGCAAAATAATTCATGAAAGTTATTAACGAAAAAAACCCTATTAGTAATTGTTAATTAAATATATTATAAATTACATTAAAATAGAGCAAAACAGATCATTAAAGTTTGAATGCAAAACAATGCATTAAAGTTTTGATTACTCCCTAAAATAAGTTAATTTTGATAAAAAAGATTTCTTATTAAAAAATAATATTAACTACCCCATACTTTTTTAAGCCCTAAGCCCCTAAGTAGTAAGTACCCCAACAAAAAAGTAACTCTTGAAGAAAAAAATTTAACATAAATTAAGTAAAAAAAAAGAGATTTCAAGTATTTATCCGCCACATATTAAGAAAATTATAAGTATTTATGAGCAACACTGTTTTGCTAGGGCTTCTTAATCTCACTTCACTTCTCACACTTTTGATCCACAGTGTGCGTAGTGCGGCCAACTTTCGCCTTGCTCAAAGCATCCACCTTGACCTTGCCATTCGTAAGCATTGGTAAGTTCTTCCTTTCTCAGTCCTCTTCTTCAGTTCTTTAATCTCTGTTTTCCCCAAATTCTATTAAGTTCACGCCATTGGTTAGTCTCTGCTACACGAACACCTTCTCTCTCAGTCGGATCATCCCCAACCGTCCGCATCCTAGAGCTCTCCTCGAGAAGTTCTATTACTTCTTTGGTTGCTCACGCCTTGGACGTTGTTAGGTGTTGGAGAAGCCCTTTGATGTGGTTTCTTACTTGGTTTTTTGGAGAACGACAACTGGACAAGATACATGAGCATAGCCGCATAGGTTACCCAATACCTACACAATTTGCCTTTGCTTCTCTTATCTTTATTTAACTAGACCTTTTTTGCTCTCAACTTTTAAACTTCGTTGTCTTCTAGGTGCTTTTAGGTCATTTTCAAGTTTTACTTGCTTTTATGTTTTAAAGAATATTTTCTTGTCTTGTTAGGTTGTTGTTTGGTCAGATCCATGCATGCCTTAAAAGTAGTGTTGTTAGAAGGTTTTTAATTTTATGTACTCAACACTCATCTAATTTATTCTTGACAAAAAAACACTCATCTAATTTATTGACTTTAACAAGAGTCACAAGACTTTGCGTATGATCAGAGATTCAGAGCCCCATTGGAGGTGGTCCTCCGCCATTTTTTTGAAGTGTGTATATAATACTATACTATATATAGTCAAGTTTGTATAGGTCTCACCTTTCTGTTTTTTCACACATTTAATATATTGACTTGTTGTTTTCAGAAAAAAAAAATTTAACTTGCTAATTAAAGAGTAATAACTTAGAAGATATATCCATTATTTAATATGCTTTTTATTATGCTAACTATTTTTTTCATGTACAAAAGATATCATACCAATTGCTAATATTCTTCCTCACTAACTTTTGTTTTAATTTATTTTAGATTGACATGACTGCTACAAGTTCTAGTGCTCAATTAACACCAATTGTGGAAGTGATGCTTCCACCCATTTCCATTGTTACACCAATTCAATCAAGCACCACACCAATTGAAGTTGATGTGGAGGTTAATGGAGAAGTCGAAGATTCATTGGTTTTAGGAACAAAGAGGAAACTAAAATCTTGGGTATGGAATCACTTTCAAACTCAAGTAGTAGCAGGAAAAAGAAAAGCCAATTGCATCTACTATAAAAGGCAATTAACTACGGATCCGAAACATGGTACTAAGCATTTGGGAGATCATTTGAATTCTTGTGTTGCTCAAAAGATTCATGATGCTAAAGGAAAGTCTAAGAAAAAACTGATTGTAGAGAAAACACCTGAAGGCAAAACTCAAATATTATTCAAGGAATTTAACAAGAAGAATCAAGGAGAGAGATGGAAAATTTTGTGACGCTCCATGAGCATCCATTGTCTATTGTTGAAGAAATAGGCTTTAAGAGATTAGTGGCAAGTCTTCAATCGTAATTTACAATGATGAGCAGAACTACCCTTAGAGCAGATATTCTTCCAGTCTATGAGTTTGAGAAGAAGAAAACAATGAAGTTGTTGTCCAACAACAATAGTAGCTTTGGAATCACTACAGACATGTGGACTTCTCGAAATAAGAGACGGGGATATATGGTAATTACAACACATTGGATTGACTCAAATTAGAAACTACAAAGTCGAATACTAAGGTACTTTTATGTACTTTGCATATTATGATTAGTCTTTTTCTTTTTGTGTGTATAAATACATTTCTTAGTTTGCACTCTTATCCTAGTTTTGGTATTTTTCTTTTCTATAGATTCACATATGTGCCATGTCCACATACAACAGATGTCTTATGTGAAGAGCTGCTGAATTGCTTTTGAATTGGAATATTGATAGAAAGTTATCTACTTTAACAGTTGTTAATTGCACTACAAATGACTCTGTTATTGATCTTGTTATGGAGAAGTTTGAATGGAGTATTTTGCTTCTTAAAGGGGAATTTTTCCATATGCATTGTTGTGCTCATATTTTGAATCTGATTGTGAAAGATGGGTTTTCAGTGATGAAAATAGGTTTTGAGAAAATTCGTGATAGTGTAACATATTGAAAAGGACCTCCTAAGAGAGAGGAGAAATTTGAAGAAGGTTATCATCAACTAGGACTAAGTTATACAAAACCACTAACCCTTGATTGTAAGAAAAAATGGAACTCAACTTTTTTGATGCTTGGATGGCTTTGATCTATAATGATGTGCTTCCTCTTCTTAAGTAGTGTGAAACTCTCTACAAATCATTGCCTAGTCATGAAGAATAGGAGTTAGCTAAAGATGTTTGTGAGAGGTTGCGCTTATTTTACAATGTGATTGAACTATTTTCTGGAAGGAAATACCCTACTGCAAACATCTTTTTTCTTAAGCTTATTGAAATTGAGTGGACTTTAAATAGATGGATTCAAGATACGAATTGATATGTTAGGAGCATGGCTAAACTGATGTGGAGAATTTTAATACGTATTGGCTTGTAATTCATGGGATGATGGGAGTTGCCATTTTGTTGGATCCTAGATATAAACTTAAGATCTTAGATGTTTATAAAGATGGTGAAAAAAGAAAAGATTGAAAGACATTTGTTACCACCTATTTTTTGAGTATGAAGAGAATGCTCATAGCAAACAAGATGTGAGCCATGTGGACGAGAATACAATTGGAGTTTCTTCATCTCTTTATTGTGCATCTTCTGTTGGTGTTAGCAACGTGAATATTGTTTGCTTTGACGATGTGTTCACACAGTGTCTTCAATCATCAAGTTTCGATGAATCTAATAAAAGTGAACTAGATTTATATTTTGAAGAGAGACTTCATCCAATGGTTGGAGATTTTGATATTTTTGAATGGTGGAAGACAAACGGAAGAAAGTACCCTATTATGAAAAATATAGCAAGGGACATCTTAGCCATACTCGTTTCTACAGTTGCTTCTGAATCGGTGTTTAGTACAGGTGGAAGATTTTTGACTCCATATTGTAATAGGTTATCTCATGATATTTTGGAAGCATTGATGTGTTCATCAAAACTAATGAGAGAAGGTATGTATATTATAAGTTTTTTTTATGAATTACTTAGTTTTCTCAAAAGTTTTTATTTATTTATTTATTATTATACTTGAATTAACTTCTCAAAGTAAACTTGATTTACTTATATTGTGCTTTAATGGAGTAATTAATTATTCTTTTCTTTCTTTTCTTAATAGATCAATCAAATGCTTTATTTTCCCATTTTTCACCTGAAAATGATGATGAGGAAATTGATGATGACTTTGATGGTTGATGAAGATAATTAAGGAGTTGAAGGTTTTCATTTTGTGATCTAACAATAAGAGGGTAATGCATTTTCTATGTATTCTTTTGTAAACTATTTAATTTTTCTTAAAACTTTTTCTAATATGGATTGACAACTCAAATTAAAGTTCACTTATGCACTTTAATGAAACACTTACTTCTTTTCTTTCTTTTTTTCTTAATAGGTAGATCAGATTTAAATGCTTCATTTTGCTATTCCTCATGCCTCATCCAATAATGATGAAGAAGTTGTGGAGTGAATGATTTAAAGAGATATGTATATGAATTATGGAATGACTTTAAAGACTATTTTGAATTTGAACTTTTCTTTTTGTCAATGATTTTGTTGAAACTTAATTATATGTGTTAACACTTAGAAGTTACAACTTTAATTGCATGATATGTTATATTTTATTTTTGTTGGAATGTCAACAATTGTGTTGTGTTGTTATGTATGTATTTTTAATTCCTTATTTTTTTATAATCCTTTTTTTGAGAAAAATTAAGTGGGATCGAAGAATATTTTTTCCACAGGAATTCCCCATCCCTGCAAAAATCGTCATGAAAATTTGGACGGGGATCCCGAATGGGTAATGAAATGGGTAAAATATTTTACCCATGGAGATTTTCCATACCCACAGGGATTTGATGGGTATGGGGATAGGTACGAGAATTCATCCCCAGATGGGTATGGATGATAAATTTTTTAGTGGGTACGGGTATGGGAATGAGGTCCCCATCCCTTACCCTACCTGTTTGCATCCCTAGCTGTTGCCATATTCATGGCATACTGCAGTAAATATTTGTATCGCTCCATATACTGCAATAGAGACGTATCACACCTTGTACTAGAGCCAAAAAAGTCCTTTCTCATTCTGATCCGAACCTCCATAGGAATGTACTCGTCCACAAATATCTCGTGAAACTTGGCCTAGGTGGTTGTAGCTACATATGTAGCTGCGTATGTAGTCTACCAAACTGCGATATCCCCTCTTAAACAGAGACTCAACATACGAGGTTGTCCCTCTTCTCGACCAAAAGTAGCTTAGAAGTTTCTTATGTGATAATAACCATCTCTCGGCTATCTCCGGGTCTCCGATTCCATAAAAATAACCTAGTTGAAATCTGATAAAGTCCTTCACCATCTTGGCCTCAGCTAACATAACTCCACCAGATGTTGATGCTACGACGAACTACCATGTAGTAGCAGGTGTGATGATCGTGGTCTCAGCTAGTAATACTAGCACAACTGTCTCTGCCAGTGTCTCAGATATCATCGCCTAAACTAGTGTTTATGGTGTAGTAGGGGCTAGGGTTGCCTGTGTTGTCGATGCAACCAATGCAGTCATAGGAGCTGGCGTCACCGCCGCCTGAGCTAACATCATATCCAAAATCTGCATGAATTTATCATCCATGGTTCGCACTAATGACTGCAGAGTCATGGTATCCATGGTCGCGTCGTTGGTATCCCCGACTTAGGCTGAGTAGTAATAGGAGGATGCTCGTGCATTGGTAATCTACATAGACGAACGTTCGTCAAATTAACCTCAGTGTACATGTGTGTCGTATGTAATATACAATCAAAATCATAACACATATATAACCTTATTCACTACCCACCTCACAATCACTTCCCAACTAGGGTTCTAGGCAATTACTTCGGGTTTCCACATTAAGGTTTATTTATTAAGTTTTATGCTCTTTATTAAATCCCTAGGTTCCACAAACCTATGCTCTAATACAAAAAATGTAGCGGCCCCAAATCCTAGAGGCCCGCCATGTATGCCCAGCAGGCCCATAGCCTTGCTACGTCACACCCAGTTGTATCCCACATGCAACAGATTTATCTAACCTCAATCAATAATCAAATTTACAGCTAACTTTTATAACATTTTCATTAACAATTACAGAATTAGCTATTGTACTTTTATCATTTGCTTAAAATCATCATTTAATCACCATAATTTGAGGAAGACTTACTAGACTTGATTATAAATAAATAAACAATCTCAAGTCATATGAGCATTAACCTAATGTGAAAAACTCAAAATCAAAGTACCATATAGATATCAAGATCAAAAGCTGCAAAATATACCAATATACATATCATAAGTATGTCACACTATTCCCATAACCCAAAACAAAGCAAAATAAAGTAAACACAAGTATGAGAGAGGCCTAGCTTTCTGAAATCACTAATAATTTGCGAGCTTCCCCTTGCCCCGGCTTGTCTGGGATCTGCACTCAAGTCGTCACAACAAAATGATGAATCCCAAGTGAGTAAACCCAAGGAAATTCAATGAGTAATTACATAAATAAATAAAGGAATTCATAAAGCTATTAAATAAACACGCGGAATTTAAAAACATACAACAATGCTCATCGCATGAATATACAATAGTCAGGCTCAAATTGTGTCTAAACTTATGTCAGATTAGCACCATACTTCGAACTATCCCCTGACCACTACCAGCAAGTAAAACTCCAACATGGCTAGTCTCCTGATCCTCTTGGTGGCTGACGTGAAACCCACGACACATCGACACATGCATCGACATGGTAACTTAGGTTGAATTATTCACCGAGACCCCTGGTACAATGTGTTATGGTTTAGAAAGACACACACCAGAATGGCACAAGCGGGAATACACTCAACCAACCGTCCAAATGATTCACATCGAAATGGAATAATTGAATAAAGGGACTGGAAAACAAATATTAAATAGTAAATAATCGAAAGAATTTTAGTTGGATTACTACACACCTCAAACTGCGCTCTAACTAACTTGAAAACAATCCTCACACGCCTCCAAATTGCGTTCCTAATACTCATCAATTTATCCCCAATACATATTTTTTAGAATTAAACCAAGTCCCCAAACCTTGAAAATCTTAATTTAACCTTACTATGCCATTTCCACCATTTTTAAATCACATTACACCCGTTATAGATCCCCGAGATAGGCCCCCAATTGGCCAAAAAAATACCCAAAGTATGTAAATATATGCATATAAAAAATTCTGGACCATTTGGCATCGTGGATGGCGACGTGGGCATTTAGCCCAAAGTGCCACTCACGACTCGTAATTGGGCAGAGCGAGTTGCCCAGTTTACGTCGTGGATGGCGTCGTGGGATTTACTTCCATGGCACCATTAGTGGTACCTGACAGGCAGGTTGACTATTTCGGGGTTTTTCAAAAACCTAAGTCCCATCGCCGCAACCCGAATTTGATCCAACCTCCAATGGTTTACCAAACCAACCATATGGTATCTATAAACCACATCAAAATCTCAAAGACATCGATAACCCCCAACAAAACTAGTCAAAACTCTGATAAAAACCCCTTTTTCAACAAAACCACAACAAATTCAACAAATCCACCAACTTAATACTCCAAACCACCACTAAAATTATAGCAACACTGCCCCAAAACTAGTGCAAGATTCACATCCCTGAAACTCGTGTCAAAACACGTAAAAGTAGACCTAAAAAATAGAAAATGACGAGGAGAGTTCAGATCTAACCTTAGTTCATCGATTGCTTGTCGTTTATCCTTCAAATCACCTCTCAAAAATCCACAAAACCTTCACACCACCTTCAATTTTTGGATTTGGTGTTTCGAAGGGAGAGAAAAGGTGGTGAGAATGGTCAATCCATCTCTTTTATACCCCCATCTTCATCATATGTCTTTGTGCCATCCTAGGCATCATTAAGGTTTGGTCAATTTGTCCACTAAAAGTGACACACATATGTGACTTTTTCCCTTGGTCTCATCCTTTACTTGCACAAACAACTAAATCTCAAGCGTTCTAGTACCCAACTCCACACAGAAACTCGTGCCGTTTGCATTCAACAACGGTAATAACCAACAAAACGATATTTTATATTAATTATTAAATGTTTTTACTCATTTATCGTGTGTGTATTATTTCCCAATCTAGTGTACTGTGATTTGCCTACCCGGTACCTGTGTCTACACACTAATTGAGGCGAATGCCCGTCACACTATCTTGCACGATTAATAACATTATAAATACTTATATTGTGATGTAAACTAACATAATTAACACGTACATCACAAATTAGGCAAACAACACAAAAAAAATTAATTTATTTACTTAATCTGGGCGTGCACAAGCCTAGTTGCGGGGTCCATGGAAGTCTGAGCTGGTATCCACATATGAAAATATGCAATAATAACGGTTTAATTAAAATTGGGACGTTACAGTTTTGGCACATTGTTATGTAACTCAGGCACAATTTTTTTTTTTACACTCGAGGATTCCTAAAGTGCATAAACCATGGTTTTCAAATTTTGGTTTGGAGGACTATACGGGAACATCCAAAGAAGGAAAGTGTGAAGAAGTTGATTGAGGACTCTGGCTTGGCACCTTTAGGTTATATCTCATATGATGGAAGTAATAGGGTGTTAACCTCTGGCATTGTTGAGAGATGACCGCCCGTGACCAACACATTTAACATGCCATTTAGCGAGATGACTAACATATTAGATGATGTTCGGGTTCTTCTTGGGATTCGGGGTACTGGAAAGACAGTTGTTGTCAAGTCAAAGGATCGCGTTGAGGTTACATCGATGGTTAGTTCTTTGTTGAGGATTCCATTCAGCGAAGTCGATGAAGAGATTAGGACTATGCCTAGCCTTTTTGTGAGGTTGGCATGGTTGAAGGACCGGTTTTTTGTCCTAACTAAAAGACTTTTAGAGGAAGAGGAAGAGGAAGATAAAAAGGAAGAATGGGAACAAAGGCAGCTATGTATATCCTCCTGTTGAGTGCTTGATCATAACCTACATCCTATATCTACTCGGAGCCACCCTTTTTTTGAATAATTCTGGTATAAGAGTCCCTCTTACTCTTATTCAACTTTCGGATGGCGTAGGCAAGATTGGTGAGTAGTCGTAGGGTGGTACGGCACTTGCTTACATGTACCATAAGCTTGGTGTTGCAAGTTGCGTCGGGATCACTCAAATTTGCGGATAGATGACGTTATTAGAGGTATACTTACGTTGAAATTTAATTACTTGTTCGTAATACTTGGAATTGTTATTATGTTGTTTGTAACATTGTTTTGTGTAGGGCTGAATGTACTATCACCTTCCATTCATCAAGCCATGTCTGCGTAGTGGTTACAAGTTGAGAATGCCCGTCGTGATGAAGTGGCACCATAAGAAGGACTCGAGGCTAACGTTGGATCTTCTCATAGAAGTATAGATCTTAGGAGGCAGCTCGATATGATGCATTTTTAGGGTTTAGGTTTAGTTCTAATTTTATAAATAATTTCTTTCCTAGGTACTTTGGGATCTACCCATGAGGTGATGACCCTACACTATACTACATCCACAACATTGTTTTAATTTTATAAATATTTTTTTCCTAAGTACTTTGGGATACCACTAAGGAGAGTGCATCGCCGGTTAACAACATTGCCTTTTATGGAAGTTCGTTGAAGTTTATGGATGTCATTAAACCACACAATCCAGTAAGGATCTTGAAGTAAATGGGCTATGTTCAAGGCATTCCAAGAGAACCATTCGATCCATTTCTACCGATAGGAGTAGCCTAGCCCACACTTACTCAGTGAAGTACAGTTACAACCCCCAATTTTGGGAGGAGTGGGAGGATTACATCATTTCTAAAGAATGACGTGGTGAAAGGGAAAACCATCCATGTGAAGCTTCACTAAGGTACTTTGAATGGTTTCAGTCCGTGAGTCACCTATTTGTTGAAAACCCTAAGCATGTAATCGGGGTGCATACGGAAGATGAGTCAATTTTGGTAGGAATTTCATTTATGTTTGATATTTTTATGTCGCGTTGGGTGTATGTTATCAATTACTTACTTTATGAACCTTTATTGACAGTGTAACCGTCGAGCACTTGACGTTGCATTGCGGTTTAAATCCATGTCGAGGGCCAACATTACAGCTGAAAATGCAATCACAATAGCGGATACGGTAATCTCCTTCTTATCTAGGGTTAAAGATGAAGAAGAGATAGTGACAACTACATCCACCCATAACGATGGAGCTACAACATCCACTGCCACAGTTAATCCTCCTCAAAAGATTGTTGGATAGGGCTCATAACTCAGGGAAGAGTTTTAGATGTCATTTGTGTTGGACACCAAACAATTATGTTCTTTTTTAAACTTATGGACAAACTTGGATTGTTTTCTTTTAAACTTATCTGTCGAATTGTGTGGTATGTTTCAATTTGGGGTTACTTTCTCAGTAGGAACCAACTGCAATAGCTTTATAAATATTTGGGATGTTGTTCCTCATTGTAAGTATCATATTTTTTTCATATAATATTATCTGCAGGCTTGCAGGGCCAGTAGGTTAAGTAGAGTTGCAGACCAGGACATGCATAAGGTATAGCATAGTCTCGGTCGACATCAACTGATATTCGTTCATGCCTATCGGCTCAACACCTCCATGCCCTACTTTAATTTTTTTAATTTTTTTAAATGTGGGGTATGCATAGTAAGTTTCTGGGGTATGCTAGGTATTACAGTTCGTTGCGTTCGTAATTTGAGTTGCCCCTCATGGCCATGTCCCTCAAAAAGTCATTTATGCTTCATGGTTTACGAACTCCGAAAGCTAATATTATTAGGGTCTGTTTGAAAATGTTGGGTGTGCATACTAATTTTGTAAGGTATATACGATATAACTGAAGGTTGTTTCTGTAACATTCATTATAACTTACGACGGCGTCCAGCTGATGCACTTCAATGAATGTTGGTACCCAATCTCTAAATATTAGTAAAATTTTTTACATTTTAAAATATGGGGTATGAGTAGTAATTTTGTGGGGTATGTCAAGTATAACGGTCGATATTGTTTGTTACAGTTACTGTGTGAGCGACCATCTATGTCCGAAAGTCTTTAACTCTTCTCAGTATACGATGTTCGTATATTTTTATGACTTAGGCATGTTTTATATTATGTTGTGTGTGTAGTAATTTTGTGGGGTATGTCAAGTATAATGGTCGGTATTGTCCGTTACAATTACTTTGTGAGAAGACCGTCTATGTTCGAAAGCCTTTAACTCTTTTCGGTTTATGGTATCTGTATTTTTTATATCATAGGTATGGTTTATAATATGGGGTATGCATAGTACTTTTCTGGGGTATGTCTAGTAATACGACAGACACTATTTGTTACAGTTACTGTTTGAGATGGGCTTATATGACTGAAAGCCTAAAACTTTTATCGGTATATGGTGTTCGTATTTGCTTATAACTTAGGTATGTTTTATAATATGGGGTATGCATAGTATTTTTCTGGGGTATGTCTGGTAATAAGGTAGGCATTGTTCATTACAGTTACTGTTTGAGACGGCCTTTTATGTCCAAAAGCCTATAACTCTTTCTTGGTATACAATGTCCATATATTTTAATAACTTAGGTAAGTTTTATATTATGGGGTATGTGTAGTAGTTTTGTGGGTTATGTCTAGTATTTTGGCTTGTTAGGTCCATTTGGTAGAGTGTAGGCTGTGACCATGTGTGTCCGAGACTTAGTATTATATTGTAATGTTCTGAAATGTAGGATATGCATAGTAATGACGTAGGGTATTAATAGCACTATGACCATCATTGTCCATTGGAGATAATGTTAAAAACCTTTGGGGTAGAATTAGCAAAATAGTGGGGTACGACTAGAGAAGCAGTTATAAGTGGCTGACCTTTTAGTTCTAGTTACGGTAGCCCTTTGTTGTTAGAAAAATGCATGTCATGACTTTGCCCAGTTGAGACTTCATTAGATTAAGTTGCGAATATGTGTTTGGGGTATGTTTAGTAATATCTGGCATGTACGGGGAAGTTTTATCCCTTACGTCCGAGACTAGGCATAGCATTGTCGGTTACAAGTAACTGAAACCCAGACGTTGATATCCAACATGTAGTATCGAAACTCAGGAACCTGTTTCGATCCTGTCAGACCGAGAACATTTTAAACCTGTAAAACTGTGAAGTTCTCGCTATAGATCCAATTGCAAACTACCAAACAATGAATGGGCAATTTCATGAACATATGGAGACAACTTTGAAACCATTCCAAACACAACTTAAGTAATCTAACCAAAAAAATGGGTTGCATGATTCTACTTTTAAGTAAAAACAACAACAACCAAACAAGTCCATCTATATACACCCATATACAGACATGTATACATATGTCCATCATTGCCATAGGCATTCATTTACACTTATATACACACGAGTATACCAAAAAACTAAAAACTAACACATACACTAAAGAAAGGGTGCATGTTCCAAGTTTCAATCAATAAGCCCAGTTCCAAAACATAACAGTTACGATCTAAGTTTCAATCAAGAAAAACATAGTCCACAGGTCTAGTTATTTGTAGCTAAGGCATAACCTTAAACCCATCAAGCTATGACTTACTTTGTTCCTCTAGGTATACTTACTATTGTCTCGAGACAAGTGGTAAAAGTGCGTTGTCCATCATTCTGTCCATCATTCTCAACTACTATTGAAAAATAGTCAAATTTAGTAACAAATGAACAATTAACATTAGGAAACAATAAAGAGACAAAAAGACATACCATGAAGAAATGAGAAATGTTAACTAAGCACAACTAGATGACTCATCTGTTAGATACAGAAGGGACTGAACCCAAGGCAAGAACCAAGTCCCAGACCTGCAATTACATAAAGAAACAAACAACATCCCGTAACAATTTGAAACAATGAATCCCATATCCAATAATAATAGCCGAGAAGTGTCTTGTGCATACTCGTCCTTAAAAGTGGTAATGGCATTTCTAATTGCCTCAAACTCGGTCTCTAACTAGAAAAAAATTGATGTAGAAAGTCTTATTTCTATCAAGCTCCGCCACCATTTCCCGCCTAACCCGCCTCCACCCCGAATTACAATCGTATCCTAAAGCCTTGCCAATCGCTCGGTACCCACAGTTACCATTAGAATGGACATTCCTTGTCTAGAGCTGGTATGGTATCCACGTATTCGATATCTGATCAATAAACCCACTAGAAACTTGAGATCGAGCTTTTAATCGCCTAGGTGCCACAAATGGGATTGAAATAGCTCGTTTGTATCCCTTTCCATTCCCCTCCCCCTTCCCCTTCCACTGTTGTTTCATATTGAATTAGCTCGATGGAATTAGAATCACCAACCATTTACTCTTGGGTTGCTTGAGCCTTGGTAACAGACCTAGCCTCCTCTAAAACAGACCTAGCCTCCTCAACAACAGACTGAGCCTCATTACCAGCAAACCGAGCCTCCTCGGTAGACTTAGCTTGAGCTTGGGCAAACTTAAACCCAAATGGAGTCCCCGTTGTAGATTTCTTGAGTTTCTCCTTTTGTCTCTCTTTTCAGGACTCTTCTTCTTTGGACTTAAGGGACCATTAGGCAGCCAACCCCTAGTCTTCAATTTTTGTTTGGGTATGGAAGTTATAGTCAGAGCTGAGCATGTAATTTCCCTAAACTTTTGGACAATCTTCGCTCCCAAATCGGTATTGTCACTTCGGTACTTAGCCTCAACTACTTCCATTTCAGCACAATACTCATATTCATTTTCAAGTTCTTCACCAACTTTGATTGGGTGCAAGTTCAATTTCCTCTAATGTGGTAACACCTTGTCAAGAGTGATTAGGCTACCGTCTAAAACATGCAATGCAATCTCGTGGGCACACGATAACCCATGAGTGGCTCGTAATACATACCCACAGAGGGATATATCAAACCCAACACTAGCGTTAACCTTATTCAATTCCTTGTTGATCTCATCCAATGTATAATGAGAACCAATGGTTGAGTTGTACATCGGTGTTCATATTGATGTGCGATGAGGTGCATCGACCAGTTGAATGAAGCCTTCACGACTTTTTGCTGGTAGGAAAGAACTAGGTGTATGGACTTCCACGCATCCCCAAAATGTCCATGCAAGGTCCCTGTAATGACCCTAAAATCTAACTCGTGCCACGTGTCAATTTAAGTCGTACGTGATCCCATTTGTTGTGATACAGCTGTCCTAGTCTCGGTTGTCGATGCTAAGGTATGTTATTTTTGTTTAGTGTTTTGTATTATATTTTATTACCCGAATGTAAATTCCAATGTCCCAAATGTGCGAGGCCGTTTGAGTGTGAGCGTTGGTGTTGGGAAACGTGTTCAGCTCGATGGGAACGTGAATAACGGGTTTTGGGCGAACAGTTGTCGGGTAATTAGCAATCTGAGGGATTTAATAAATTAAAAACACTGACTAAATACAAAATAAATAATAATTAAAAGTTGTATATTGCGTTCAATACGTTGATACGTCCGGGATTACGAGACGAGCGAATCATGGTATGAAACGGGTCAGGGAATGCGAGTATTGTGCGAGAAAATGGTTAAGTATTGATGTAAGTCACACAATGAATTCACCAAGGAGTGTCAAGGTGGTTGGATGGAGTGAAAGGGAGCCAAGAGATGTGCCTCGAAATTCATGTGTGGGGGTTGATGATGGATGGGGTATATAAAGCAAATCACCAACTTTTTTCTCTCATCCATATCATTTATTCTCCTTCAACGAAACACAACGAAAACGTGGAGGGTTCCCAGAGTTTTCTACGCATTTTGACGCCAAAGGATCGACCAATCTTGAATTTAAAGGTGAGATCCAAATTTTCCTTGTGTGTATCTACATTTTGGCGGTGATTTTGTGGGTTTTCATCACGACGATTTCGGACGAGTTTTTTGGGAAATGTTGGGAATGAAGTTTTATAGTGATTTGATGATCAAATGGATGGTTTATTGATGATTTGTGAGTTAGTTTGGTGATTTGATAAGTTGTTGAATTTTTGGGAATTTTTGGGGATCTTTGAATGATTTTCGGAATTAAGGGTTTTGATGGGGTTTTAACGCGAACCGAAGGTGGTTTGTGATAGTCACGGACGTCCCTAAGAGTTTGGGATAATCTCGGAACGCGACGACGTGGGCTGGGGTTTTGAAAAACCCTAGAAAGGCGTGCAGGGCCTATGCCACGAGGGACGTCGTGGACATTTATGCCCACAATGTCGGAGGCAGTGAGCTTTGAATTCGTGCCTTGATGGCGCCGCCATGGGTTAAACCCCATGGCGCCACCGTGGCGTGACACTGTTCACAGAGGTATTTTTATACAAATTTTGAAAAATTTCGGGGATCTCTCAGGGATTCAAATGGGTTTGAATATAACCCAATACCTCGAAAATCAACCCAATTACGCTAATAAAATAATTATAGAAAATTGGATAAATTAAAAAGTATTTAATAGGATTTGAATTTAATTGAATACCAAAAATTTAATGATTATCAGGGGATTGTAATACATTGACGGGCACACAAAGATTTGTGAGGGACGAGTCGAAATCGTGTGAGTCCGTATTAGCTTTGGATACAGGTAAGTAAACCAGTGAGGAATTTTACAGTTATTTCTTGAGCTTTAATTTGTTGTTATTGCTCTGTTCATTTATTTTTTTTGGAATTCCTTTTTGTTGAGTAGCCCATTGGCAAGTGAGTCATGGTAACTTTTATCTGCGATATGAGCTCTTATCTGGATGCTGTCGATATCTCCCAATTGAGTGTACATTGAGGGCTCTTATCCGGGTCTGTAGATATCTCATAGTCGCAAGGGCTAGGGCTAGTAGATTGTGTCTCGTCTTGAACCCGAGTCTGCTGGGCTTTTGCCGCGACTCAATGACCTTTTGGTTGGAGCTCCTTGCTATTCGATTTTCGTATTACGGACACTCTATATTCGATTGATTTATTTACAGTCTTGTGTATTCATGCGCCCCCTATTCCTTTCTTTCTATCTGCATGAATTAGACTAATTTATTTATTTTGAAATACTGTATTTATGTCTTATTTGGCGTTACTTACTTGGGCTCGTCATTCTTATGTTTGACGCAGTGCAGATCCACAATCTAGCAAGGGAAAGGCTCTACAGTTAAGTGATATCATCTAAGGATACAAGAGCACATTTTTCTACTTGGTTGATATAGGTGATCCTTCTTATATTATTGTATATATTGTTTTTGAAACATTGGGACTTGGGGTTTTTGAGAGATCTTGGGCATGTATATCTATATGCTACTCTTCTCTAACTGATCATTGTTGATGATATACATATGCGGGATTTCTACACTTTATGATGTCTTATTTGATATGGTTGTGATTATTTTGGTTAGTTTGAGGATTGATTGCTTCCGCTTTAATAATGTTAACTCACTAATCGACGTTTTCAACTTGTAAATGATTTAAAATGATAACTGGTAAAGGAAGGCTACTAGGCTTGCGTGACTCGGCGAGATTGACTCGGGGTTTCACGTAAGTGTAGGTCAGGCAGGGCCCAGTTTAGGATTGCAAAACTAGGGTCGTCACAGTCCCCAACTCTTTCTTCAATACATAATGAGCACCCTCCACTCGATTAGTAGTTGTGTTCCCAAAATGCATGACCTTATCTGTAAAGGCCTGTTATTTATTAACGTCGTTATTTACCTTATTTCAGATTAGGACGCCAGCTCGGACGACACGTGGACGCCACGGATAGATTAGGCATGTTCTGGACCTAGGTATTGACTGTGTATTGTTGTCTTTTCTAATTTCGGTGATTTATTAATATTTTCATTTTCTTTATAATGAGGTATTATCCGTCACTGGTGTGTAAAGGTAGTATTTGTCGGGCGAGGTTGAGCGCCCCGTTCGTAGGACAGGCCAACGCGGGGTTTGGTAGCAGTGAGGCCGGGCGTTGGGGTTTAATTTGATTTAAATTTTTTTTAAACATGCTATGGTTGAGGATTTATTTAATTAAATGTGGATATATAACCTTGAATAAATTACATCCGTACGGTTATTTTTCTTTTTTATTCGTAAATTACTGTGATTTTCTTTTTTATTCTTTAAGTAATGTATATCGCGTTTACGAAACGCGAAATGGAGTGACGTTGAACCACGGCATTTGAATGGCCTCTTGGAGAGGCGCCATCTACACCACCTCGTTCCACGTCACCTGCAACACGAATGGCGCCTCTTGTAAAGGCGCCATTCGTGCTGCCACCTCACCTCACATCTCCCGCGCATCTCCCACACACCTCACGTCTGCCACACGTCTCCCACACTTCTCCCACACGTCTCACACACGTCTCACACTTCTCCCATACGTCTCACACGTGCTGCTCCCCCACATGCACACCACGCATGCATGCACTGCATGCGTGGTGTGCATGCATGCGTGGTGGCATGCGAGACCACACATGCATGCATCTCGCATGCATGCGTGGTCTGGCATGCATGCATGCATCTCGCATGCATGCGAGGCCACCACACATGCATGCCGTGGCACATGGATGCCAACTTCACGGTCTTCACGGGCGTAGTGCAGAGAATATCTGCAAGCACCGACCCATACAACCCCTATCGACGACCCCTACAACCCCTATCGATGACCCCTACGGTTAAAAGTTGGTTGGTGAGGACGGTGGGAGATTTAAAATAGGGAGAGGGAGAGAGTCAGTGAGGTTAATGAGAAGAGAGGGTTCGAGTAAGTGTGGAGCAATGAAAAGAGAGGAAGAAAGTGCAGAGAGAGTGTGAGGGAGATCGAGAGAGAAGCGAGTGAGGGAGAGGAAAAGTGTGTGTGGAAGAACGAGAAAGTACCGCGACGGTGAAGGCTACAGACGAAGGCTGCAGCAGTGTAAGTGGAAGTGTGTGTGGGTTGAGTTTGTTAGCCGAAAGAGAGAGAGAGGAAACAAATGAGAGGGAGAGAGTGTGAGAGAGAGAGCTGCCATAGGTGTCGTGGGAGAGAGAGGTAGGGAGTTACGTGGAGGGTGAGAGTTTGTGGAGAAAGAAAGAGAGAAAGGTAGAGAGTGTACGAGAGAGGGTGAGGTGCCGTGTGAGAGTGTGAGAGAGGGGGTGAGAGGTGCCGTGAGAGAGAGGAGGGTGAGAGTGGCGTGAGAGAGAGATAGGGGGAGAGTTTGTGAGAGAGAGTGAGAGAGTGAGAGGTGTTGTGTGAGAGAGGTCGAGACAGGTGAGAGAGAGTGAGAGAGAGAGGACGAGATAGTGAGAGAGATTGAGAGAAAGAGAGGTCGAGATAGTGAGAGAGTGAGGACGAGATAGTGAGAGAGAGTGAGAGAGGGAGAGGTCTTTGTGAGAGAGAGAGAGAGATAGTGAGAGAGAGAGAGAGAGAGTGAGAAAGAGGGTGAGAGAGGGGAAAAGTGTGTGGTAACAACACAAAAAGAGAAGGAAAGGGTACATGGGTTTGGGTTTTGATTTGGGATTGTGTTGAGTTTGTTAGCTTAGAGAGAGAGAGGGAACAGTTGAGCCTGAGAGTGTTTATGTTTTCATGTATTTAGCAAATGATTCGTTGTTGTTGGGAACGTTTAGCCGAGATAACCGATATTTTTAATTATTCTTTATATTAATATTTTATTGTTGTTTAGTTTTCATTTTGAATAAAATAACTAAATTTATTTTTTTTTCGCAGGGAATATTATTTTTTTTTGTAGGTAAAGGAATATCAAATTGAACAACAAACCGGAACAAAAATAGTAAGAACGAAAATTTATTTATTTATTTATTTAATATATTTATAGTGTAATAGATTTTTTAAGAAAATGTGTTTATTGCATGGTGTGTAATTCAAATGTTTTATTTTTAAATAGCTAGTAAAGAATGTGAACATCATAGTTAACAAAATGTTACAAATATTAAACCCCATAGAAAAATTAATTTTTTTGTAGTAGTGGCCGTAGCTTATTGTGTGTAGTGATAAATGCTTGATAATTATTTGACATATTTTATAAGTGAGTGACAAATCGACCCAAAGATAAATATTATCTGTGTTATTTATTATCTGTGTTTGATTATTGCGACAAGATATTAATTACAAGTTAGTATTAATGGAGTGTCTGGTGTATACACTATTAGTCGCCTCACCATCTCCAACAACGACAAGAAGGAAAAAATCTTTTACTGACGAATTTCATTTGTAAGTAAAAGTGTTAAAATTGTAAGTAAAAGTTTTTACTTACAAAATGTCGTTGGTAAAAACATCGTAAGAATAGAGTCGTCCGTAAAAGTTTACACTTACAAACTTAATTGTAAGTAAAGAGATCCTTTTTTTTACGAACCCACCATCATAAGTAAAAGTGTATAATATCTCGTTAATAAAATTTCTATTCGTTTTCAATAATATTTATTAATATAACTAGATTTTTCATTTAAATATTATTTTGTTTATTTTTTATGCCTTTCATTATTTTTTCACGTTAATTTAATGAGTTTCGTTTTGGTATAAAAAATTTTAATGAGTTAGAGAACTTAAATAAAATACGGTTAAACTTAAATAAAATACGCTATTTATTCTTGATTATTATTCGATCACTTTTCCATCAATTTGACAAACTTTGTCTTATTCGGGAGCCCAAAGCTAGCTAGAGTAGATTTAGCTGGGTAACCAAACAATGTACCAATGCTCCTTCAACCAACAACTAGAAAGAGAAGAAAAAATAAAGTTAGACAGTTTAAAATTCATTTATAATTTTCTTCATTACAAAAATTAAAGAAATTAAAAAAATTGAATACAACCTTAAAAAAGCCATAGGATGTTTGAAGCTTGTAGCGACTTTGCAATAGGCTCATGCATCTTACATGCACCCAATTAATATGAAGAAAATAAGTTGAAACGTATAAAATGCATTAGGATTAATCAACAAATGTAGGTGAAATGCAAATCAAAACCTTTGTAGAGATTGCATGTACTGACATGGATGAACCCATGAGATTAAGAGACGATGCAGAATCGAGATGAAGTGCAAGGCGCAACAATGTTAAGAGGAACTCTTTAATGATTTGCGACGTGATGAAATAGAAATTAGTTGTGAGGTCAACGTGAGAGATACGACCGTGAGCCTAGGAGATAGGGAGAGAAATTGTTGGGTTTTTAACTTATTATCTTTTGAAACAACGTGTGTGCATTGGGGGTAGAATGTAGGGGGTTCCGGGTGTGTGTTCCACGTCCGTGTTCGAGTACGTAGCAAGATCCTTATCATTTTTGTGCCTATCTTCTTATTTTTGATATATTTTTTTCCTATCTTTTATTTATTTTAGATTTATCGAAAAAAAATAAAAACCATTTAATTATTATTTACTTGTACAAAAGACAAAAGTCAAAATTAAATATTATATTACTGTTTCGTCCCTTTTGAGTGAAAGCTTAATTTATTAATTAATTATATTCTTCTTCTTCATCTTTTTATAATTTGGTAGTTTCCCTTTTATTGAGTATATATATTGTAAGTAAAAATACATATTTACTTACAAAGCTATACATATTACTTTCCTCTAAGATTCATAAGCAAAAGTTAGTATTTTTACTTGCAAACAAAAGTAGTTTATATAAATATATTTTTGTGAGTAAAAGAAATCATATAACTCACTAAAAACTATTGTTGAATTGGGTCGATATTCACTTAATAATTATTAGCTTTTGCTTAGAACTCATGAGTCATAAGTACAAACAATACTTTTAGTTACAATTATATCAATTTTTTTTTTCAAACTTAAGAGTCATAAGCAAATATGAACTTTTACTTACACTTTTTATATTCGTAATTGAAAGTTTTGTAATTAAAAGTCGAATTTCTTGTAGTGAACATCAGTAACAAAATACGTAATCTCGCATTCACAAGTGTCCTCACTTTGCTCTCTAGTGCTGATAGTAGACTATAGGTGTTGCCCCGTCCGGATATAGTTATTTCCAATTGTTCGGTCAACTATCGTACAATGAAAAAATCATGCCACTACTCATCTTTCAATACGTCGAGACTATTCTTCTCCTCTTCTCTCGCCACGACCATGCAAGGAAGTAGCTAACTTGCTAACTCGTGACCACAATTGATCATATTCGAACTCACTATCTACCACTTGAAGCTTCGATAACCACTGATTAAGAATAATAACATTATAGACGATATATTTACTAAAAACAATTAAGCATTAGTGTATAACATGACCCTTTTACAAACAACATCTCGTTAGAGAAGCATAAAACAAGAAGTGATTGTTGTCCATACAAGTATATAAATGATGTAATGTGTGTTGGCGATCAATCATACAACACCCGTTCAAGAAGTGTTAACTCCTTCCATTATAAATTAAATCAAAGTTAAAGTGAAAAACAAACCTCCGTTTCTCCTCCTCACAGCCAAACTCGAACAACAAGTTCTCAAGTAAAATTCAAACACGAATAAGACTTCTCACCGCCCAAATGCCGTAGGCACCATCTTCCTCTTTGTCAAATCGAAATCACTTGTACATGGAGTGCTCAAAGTAACTAATGTAACACGGAGAGGGAGAGAAAAGAAGACCTTCGAGAGTGCAGAGAGAGAGAGAGAAGTTATTGAAAAATTACTACAAGATGCTCCATTTTGATATAGGAACAAAAATAATTTTTGATGAGGATTTATTGAAAAGTTCGGTCGTGCCTCAAATCCTCATTTTGATCATTTCTTCGCTTGATATATATGTAATTTTTTTACATTATCAATGTGGTAAATTATGTAGGTCATGGAAGGTAGGAACATCCCGTTTCACTTTTATGCATTTGGAGAAATTGTTAAGGTTTCGCAAGGCATTGAGTACACAGAGACCCCATCAATGACCATGATTATTAAGTTTGGAACGAGTAAACATGAGTTGATGGATCACGTGTATAACGCGTTTGATATTTCGTCCACTCGAGACTCTCACGACGACGACGTATCGTCACGTAATAACTCATCCATCGGTTCACAATATTTTATCCCCGTGTCGTTGCAAGACGAGACCCACTTCGAGTTGATGTGGTCAACAGTGGCGAATCTACCATTATCAGCGAAGGTAGAGATTTATTTAACCTTCGAGCCAATCGAGCCTTATCAAAATTCTACTGTGCATTCACAAATGGTAGAAGAAAATGTGGGCATGACATGCCCTGCATCAATGATGGAAAGATTACGTATGCAATCGCCTATAGGTGATGTTGTGCAAGATATATTTGTTACTTCGATTGATGATGACAGTAGCGCCCCCAGTGATGACCGTAACGAGGACCACGACAACGACATTGACGAGGACGTATGTCCCCTCGAGGATGCTGCGCCATCTGTTAATTGGGAAAGTATAAATATTGTTACGACGACCCAACCTACGAACCTCCGGGGGCGGAAAACTTGCAAAATGATGAGCAATTTGCAATTGACGAGGAGGAGTGGATGGAAGAAGCAAGCGATGAAGAAGATTACCAACCATTGCTTAGGGTATATAATGAAATTGATTGGGAAGTGGCTAATTCTACTTGCAACCCAACGTTCTCATCATTCGACTTGGATGGGACATGCCTAATTTTGAGTTGGAAAGAGGAATGTGCTTTGACAATAAGAAAGACTTGCAAAGATGCCATAAAAGTGTGGCATGTTAACAACTATTGTCAATACCTTGTTATGGAGTCAACTAAAACCTTATGATCATTGAAGTGCAGAAGTGCGCCGGAAGCTGGGTGCATGTGGCGTCTTCGTGCTTGTTTGCGAAAGAAGAAACAATTATGGGAGATCACTCAGTTAGACGAGCCGCACAGTTGTATAAATCCCGGCATAGAACGCAGTCATGCCCAACTCGACGCCAACATGCTTGCACGTGAGATACAAAGCGTTGTCGAAATAGATCAGGCAATTGCTATCAAGGCCTTGAAAGAAATGATTAAGCTAAAATACTCACATGAAGTTCCTTATAAGCGAATGTGGGATGCTAAAAGGAAAGCAATTGCAAATGCATTCGGAGATTGGGACGCGTCATATGCTACGTTACCAAGATGGTTGGCGGCTGTAAATAATAAGAGCCCAGGGACGAAGATTGAGTGGTCACATAGACAATGGGCTGCGAGATGAGATCGGGACGAGCATCCTCAATTTCGTTGTGTGTTCTTCGCATTCGAAGCATCAATCGAAGGGTTCAAACATTGTAGGCCTCTTCTACAGTTATTGACGCGACATTCTTGTATGGCAAATACAGTGGTAAGCTAATGATTGCCCTATCTGTTGATGGTAATGGACATCTACTTCCAGTTGCATTTGCAGTTACGGAAAACGAATCAACCGACTCGTGGGGGTGGTTTTTGAGAATGTTGCGCAAACACGTGACCGATAGAGATGGTATTTGTATTATTTCTGACCGTCACTCTGGCATTCTCGAGGCTGTTAACACACCAGCAAATGGTTTTTGTCCACCAAGAGGATACCATCGTTATTGCCTGCGACACTTGACCAGTAATTTTAACACGCATTTCAAAAATGATTCGTTGAAGAATATCCTATCTCGAGCTGCTGGTCAACATCAAGTGAGGAAATTTGATGCATGCATGGAGCGTTTTGCTTATTTGTCATCAGGAAGTCCTCAGTGTCTTCAATATGTGAATGCCATTCCCAAGGAACTCTGGACTCAATCGCATGATGGAGGCCTGCGGTACAGATGGATGAATTCTAACGGGGTTGGTATGTATTCGATAGTTGTTATGTTTGTTATCCTATATGTGTTTTAACTGTGCTGATATTACTGACACGGCATTATCTTACCATTGTAGAATGCTTTAACGGTGTATTGAAAGGGACACGATTCTTGCCGATAACAGCAATGGTTCAAATGATTTACTACAGGTTGGTGACATACACCAACCGACGCAAGGAGGAAATCGATGAAGCAATATCGCACGGGCTCAATTACACGAGATATGCCATGGATAAAATTGCATATTATCAACAATCTGCAAGGAGACATTACGTGAAATTGATAAATCGCGACACTTTGGTGAGTTTGAGGTGCTCACTGGACGTCATGGCGATCGTATGCATAAAGGCAACAATACACGATTGTTATCTGAGGAATTGGTATTGCAAATTTACAATAAATGGCAATCGTTTGGTTTCCCTTGCTCACACGTGTTGGCCGCATGTGCTCATATTCGAATTGATTATACACAATTTATTGAGCAATACTACAGGATGGACGTGTACGCACGATGCTACTCCTCTCAATTCAAAGCCATGCCCTATGAGAAGTATTGGCCGACTTTTGCGACGAAGATTTTACCAGATCCTAGGTGTAGACGTGGTCGAGGGAAACCAAAGGGAACACGAAGGCAAAATGAGATGGATCTTCCTAATGTTTCGAGGACCTTGCGATGTGGCATATGTCATCAAGAAGGACATAAACGAAGAACATGTCCGAATAGAGATCGTGGTCGAGTCCCTACTAGGAGGAACCGTTGCAGCGTTTGTCGTGCAGAGGGACATAACAAAAAAAATTGTCCATCCATATCTCAACCCCAACCCCCCAATCCAAACCAATGAGAGGATTTGTATTTTGTTTGTAAACGGTGTTAGTTCATAATTTCATAACATTTATATTAATATAGTATAACCTTATGTTACGTAAAATAATAGATACGTATTTGTTAATGTTGTAACTCGTAGTAATGATTTTTTGTGAGTTTTAAAACTACTCAACCAATTTGTCTAATCACACAGACGTAGTGAGTACACATGGAACCAGGACCATCTGATCCTTCTCTTCTACGCCTCCAATCTACACACAGGTCATCGCAAGTCTGGAGGGGTCAGGTATATACATTTAACATGTATGTGCATAATATTTATGCAAAAACGTTTAATACACATATATATATATATTGACATATTTTTTAATTGTAAGGTACATGATACAATGCGCGTGCGAAGAAGACTGGGTGTTGTTGATCGACGGATTAATTACCATTCTCGAATGATCCCTTACCTACGATCTAGTGGCTTTTATGTTGTTTCACGCGTAGGATTTTTTAGACTTGACTGGGCTTTGATCACCGCTTTCATTGAGAGATGGCGTCCAGAGACATATACGTTCCACATGCGTTGCGGCGAGTGTACGATAACACTCCAAGACGTTGAGATTCAGCTCGGGTTACCAATTAATGGTATGCTTGTGACTGGAAGCACAGATGTCGACTATCTCGCGGTGTGTGAAAGACTACTTGGTGCAAGACCTGAACCACTTCACCTTTCTGGGAATAGAGTTCGTGTTTCATGGCTCGAAGACAATGTGCCACCTATAGAGGATGACAGCAATGAGGAAATGGTTCGACGTTATGCTCGTTCATACATTCTACAACTTATTGGTGGTTGTGTGTTCGCTGACAAGTCGAATCAATATGTTCATTTGATGTTTCTTCCGCTGCTCGAGGACCTTCAAACAAAATGGACAATATAGTTGGGGAAGTGCATGTTTGGCATATTTATACAGGGGTTGTGTCGTGGATCTCGCTCTGGTGCGCACGAGGTCGCTGGTGCGACAATTCTTATACAACTATGGGCCTGGGATAGATTTCCATTTATAGCACCAAGGTGCAAGCCTGTTCCTAGAGGTCGACCTCGAACGTGTGATGGAGTATACATGCCCAATGACGTTCCTTTGGGATATCGGTAATAAAAATGTTTCTCATGTTATTTTTAACAATTCATTGGGTCTTTTTAATTTACGACAAATTTATTGTTTTGTATACAGATGGATAGTTGCATTTTCTGTAACTAGGACTGCCACACACGTTATATCATCATTTCGTGATGCATTTGACATGCAGAGGGAGAATGCCGTGGAGTGGCAACCATACGCTGATGTCATCGAGTCACTTCCACAATTATGTACTCAAGGTCACGGGAGCTGGCGTTCGACGTGTCCTTTAATTTGTTTCCATATAGTTGAATGGCATAGACGGGAAAGGGTCATGAGACAGTTTCGGCTGACACAGGTCGTGCCACCTCACTGTGATTTTGACACACGTCTGCACCGCGTCCAATTGAGAGGACACCCTCAAGAAAATTGGGCAGTGTATCACAGAAGATATATAGAGTTGTGGGAAAACCGTAGTAATACGATAGCCACGATACAACAAGAAGGGGAACACGATCACGAAGAGTACATGAGGTGGTACAGATCTATCACCAGGCGATACATTGGACATGACGGGGCTCTGCGCGAATTCTCGGTAACGTTGAAACTATAATGCTATTATCCTCATGAGTCATATTTAAAATTGTTAACCAAACACTGCATTTTTTTGTATATTAGTCTACATTTGCGCGTCAATTGGAGCGAGTGTTCTCTGATGACGGGGTCGAACAAGGCATGGCTGCTCTACATGAAGGCATCAGAATCTTAGATGAGGATGAACGGCAAAGGACTACTATGTGGAATGATGAAAATGTAGTTGAGCCGGACATAGATGACGAAGCATCTCAAGAAGAAGAGGAAGAACAACAAGAAGAGGATCAAAGCCTAAAAGATAGAGGGAGGAGAAGAAAAACAACGACGACTCAAACTCTGGGTGAGAGCAGTAGACGTTCTTCTCCACCACCTCCAACTCGTCCAACACCAAGAACGTCAGAGACTATTGGTGAGAGCAGCAGACGTTCTCCTTCGCCACCTCTAACCCGCCCTTCTTGTTATGGGTACTCTCCTTTGCCAGCCCCAACGCAATCGGATGCTTATATGTTTTTGCCTAGGACACCGAGCATGAGTGTTCATCCATATCATTTTGATCCATATGCTCCTGGGCCATCATCTTCGTACATGGACCATAGAATGCCTACATATTCAATGCATGGTTCATTGCCTCAATACATGCCAAGTCCATTTACTCCGCCATATTATAACGACAATATTCCATATAGTGGAGATGGCTCATTCAGGCCCTTATTAGGCATGCCACCTCATGTTCCTTTCACCCAACCACATACAGGAAGTCAGTATATTGGAATGGTTCAACCCCCTATCTTTGATAGCACTGGTAGTAGAGGTCAATCGAGCCAACACGAGGAAGAAGTTCAGTCGAGCCATCAAGCTCAACAAACTCAGCCGGACGTACAAGCACGGAGAAATCCACGTCGAAATAGAGTACGACCGGTTTGCCACACGGAGGAGCAGCGTCGACGTCAATAGAACTGCATCATACCTTTGTATGAGTGGGTTGATATGAGTGTTTAGGGTCCCTTAGATGTCACGGAGATGGGGTTGTACATTTGGATGAAAGGCAAGAACTATAAATACAAACTCCTAGCCTTTTTGCTTCACATTTGCATGTTGTTTTCAATTAAAAAAAATGAAAAAAATTTTTGAGCTATTGGGGACTTTTATTTGCTGGAAATTGTAGTCCTTAGGAGGTTATTCATCATCAAGAACGCGATCTAGTTATATACAATCAAGCATCAACCTTAAGGTATGCTCATATCCACTTATTTGCATAAAAGTGAGTATACCTGATGATACTTTGAATTGCATAATGGTCATTTGTGTAAATGTTTTTGGGTCTTTTTGGTGTCGGATAGTATCAACGTTTAATTTACAGACTAAGTACATCTAATATAACCTAGATTGTCACCAGCAAACTTCGAGAGATATATATGAGTCCATATGAGTTTGTTTGCGATAGTTTGGGTGACGAGAGGCCTATTGGACTAGGAATACTGCATGAAAAAGTGATATACCTGATGATACTTTGAATTGCATTTCATTTCCTTTTATTATTTATTGATTTGCAGTCTTTCTGACTATATGGTGCATTTGTACTCTAATATAATGATATTTGTTGATAATCTTTACTCTTTGAACTTGTTCATCGTGAT
This sequence comes from Stephania japonica, assembly GCA_039657345.1. Taxonomy (NCBI): domain Eukaryota; kingdom Viridiplantae; phylum Streptophyta; class Magnoliopsida; order Ranunculales; family Menispermaceae; genus Stephania; species Stephania japonica. The sequence goes on from CM077557.1 coordinate 19,878,135, forward strand.
ATTGTTTTGTTGATGCTTTCATTGTATCATTTCGTGTGCTCTATATCTTCATTTAATGTTTTTAATAGTAAATGAGCTTTAAATAGCATGCTATTAGGATTAGAGACTTCATGAATGAGACTATGGACTTTGTACTCGACTTGATTAGTCTATTAACTTGTCCATATGCCTTTACCATTCTATACGGAGTCATTTTTGAATAAATAAAGTAGTGGTTGGTGAAAATAGTGACAACGAACCATGACATACTCGCTTAAGTAGGTTTAAGAAATCAAACCTAATTAGTAAATTTAGTTACACATTTGTTTGTTCATTTCGTAATAATTGATTATGACATTTACATTTGTTTCTAACTTACTCTTTAACCTTAAAAAAGTCATGTCAGGCAGAAATAATGCATCGTCATCTGGGGACGGATCTAGTGGACGATCCAGCAGACGATCTGGTGGTCGGAGAGATCGTTCGCTAGTACGATCTCCCGCTAATGATGCTTGAGTTTCGATGCGTCAAGAGCGACTCTGTTCGACAACACTTGCTCGGCGGCGGTTGCTTACCTTCAACAAGTTTTTGTCCAATCACAATTATTTCAAGCAGTATCCTCGTCCGCCTTATGCGCAAAGACCCCACCAGGGCCCTCTCCTTCAAAGAATCGGGGCCATCTTTATTTGGCCATGATGATCCAACCACTCAACAGCTTACTCCACTTTTTGGCGTCGCAACTCCCTCCACCTATCGCTGGTCACGTTACTTCTACGTAATCTACCCACGCATCTCCCTCCCATCGCAGCATCTACCAAAGATGTCCCGATTGCAACCTTTGAATCTAGTATGCATGCCTCCCCATCGAGGAGTCATGATCATGTCGAGCTGCATCACATTCGTCCAATACTTCAAGCCACCCTTCGAGTGAGCCATCTATTAGTGGTGCCTCGCGTAGATCACAACAAGACGATGAGCCGCCTAGGGCCCCGAGACGTAGAAGTAATGATGACCGAGGCGCGGGGCGGGTGTTTTTGACCGTAAAAACTACGAAAGAATTGTAAGTCAATGAAATATTATTACGTATATATACTTACGTTTAATGAATTTACTATAATATTGGTCTAACTTTTTTTGTAAAAATGTAGTGGTACTTTCTTGCATCCGTCATCCGAAGTGTCAAAGCAAATAACGCGGATATATAAATTCGATTTACATAAGGATGGCTACTGTTGGGATACGGTTCCCAACCATATCAAGGAGCAATATTTTAACGATTGGGCGGTAAGAGATTTTTAAATAAGAAAATTAAGTTTCTTTTACTTAGCATATGTTGAAGACTTGACTTTCTATTACTACAGACTCATTTCGATTGGAGACGATCAGATGATGATATGGTCAGACATTTGTACGACAGGCAGATTGCCACTCGTTATGCTGACTTTGTTAGTAAGATGGTGAGGAAGCCGACAAAACCAGCACATGTATCTCTGGAGGTTTTTGAGCATTACAAGAAGATGCGGTCTACTCCATAATATAAAGCAAAGTCAGAACAAGCGAGCCGAAATCGAAGATCAGAGGTGGGGGGACCTGGTTTGGGTTTGTCTGTGCACGGAGGTGGAGCCATATCCATCTATGAGCATTCGTTGAGACTGGTATGTTTTGGGGCATACATACATAGATACATACATACATATGTATACATTAGATTCATATAAGTTTCAAACTTAAATTTAAGTTAAACATATTTTATAGGAGAAGAAACTCGGTAGAAAGCCGACTGCTTTGGATTTATGTTTATATCTCCATACAAGGAATCATGATAACGTTACTTTCTTGGATCCGAGAGCAGAGGCGATTGTCGTAAGAAACTACTTGACCATAACTTTTTTTTGTTAATTATAGGTATCAATGACTTATATGACTTGTCAATGTTTAAATTCTTAATACAAGCGGCTATACATGAAAGGACCGCAGAGCTTTCACGATTGCGAAATGACACACTCCAATTGATGAAACAGAATTATATTTGGAGATTGTGCAAAAAATGATAAAGGCCGGAGATTTGGTCTTGGTGGACACTTGTCGTGGTCTAAGATGCGTAGACATGATGAAGTTTGGATCTTCTCGTCCTATATTGAAAGATGATGAGCCATTTGACCAATTCAATAAGGAATTCGAGGAGATGCAAGCAATGATACTAAAGATGCTTAATGACACGTCTCAGAATCGCGATCAATTGCTTGAAATGCAAGGACGGTTACAACGCATGGAACAGGGTTTCATGGAGAGATCAACTGCACAAAAAAAGCAAGATGATGTTGATGATGATGATGTTGATGATGATGATGCCGCTCACAACGACTCAACGACCGAGGATGATGAATGATGATTTCTTTTTCACAACATCTAAAAAGGTTAGATTTTTTTGGTTCATTTTTTACTTGATACTTATAAGTTTTTTTTATTAGGAACCATTATAAATCTTATTAATTTATTAGGAACCATTATAGAGACATAAATCATGTAAACCATATATTGAGTCGAGATTATTGGAGTAATGTTTGTTATTCACTAGTTTTTTCTATTTGTATTCTTTATTTGAATATTGAATTGGGAGACTCAAAAAGGTTTTACTTCTAAATAGAATGTTTGTTTTAGGTCTACATTGAACATTTGTTAAGAATGATTTTGGGATTTTGTGTTTTAATTGGTTCTACACTTTTTTTTTTTTTTTTTGATAAACATTGTTAACTTTGTTCTCTTTGTAGTTTTGGGTGATGTTTCCCTTATTTGATTGATCATGATGGAATTAATCTGAATTTGTAGTTAAGTTCAATTTTTATGGCAAAAAGCGGCATAAGTTATTTTTGCTTCACGTCTTTAATTCCTTTTTGTACAAAGGAACTCAAACTTGTAGAATTGATTTAGGGCTTGTTCCGTTGATCTCATCATTTTATTAGACTTTTGATTTTAAAAGATTGCCCTAATTCACTATTGTAATAGTTTGAATATTTTGCCTGTGTAATTTATTTTGTTCAATCTTCTTCTTTAGTAAACTTAAATCGTCCTTAAAATGGGTCTAGTTACTTTTTAGGCTAAGCGTAGAGCTTTTTTTCGAAAAAGAATTGAACTTTGATTGTTTGGTGTTTTCCTGCTAATTGTGCGTGTCCGAACATTTTTTTTCTTCCCCTCCTACTTAGGATTGAAAATTAGGACTGGTTTGTTGTGTTTGCTAAGATAAGAAGTTGCCTCGTTTACCAAATGTAGATAATTTGATGGAGGCTCTATTATTGTTGTCACACTTTTTTGAGGATGTACATCGGTTAGTTTCGCCCAAAATTACTCGAACTCTAAATACTAAGTCAATGATTTCAATAGGGATACATAAAGATGATCTCAAAAACATTGGAGTTACTTGTCGTAGTTTACGCTTTATACTACAACAAAAGGAAGTAGATTTGGGTGATTTAAATTATCTCATTTTTATTTTTATTTTATTATTTTTGGTTTTGTTTTCATTTTTTTTAGCTTTTTCTATTTCTTTCTTATTTTTCCAAACTAAACTCGATCATATCTCGTTTCGATCTATCACTATTTTTTTCTTTGTTGCTTCTTGTTCAATTACATGGATTACTTCTCCTAGTTGGATGATCATAATATAACTGTCACATAGTGCTTGTAAAGATCACAAGAATATAGTTCTTTTTATAGAGTTATATCTTTTTGCGACCCTCTTGAAACTGGAACGGTGAATTTTCACTTTCTTTGGGGAAGTTTTTCATTTTATTAACATGATTAAGTTCAAATTCAGTGGCTCCTTTGCTGGTATGGTATGACATGATCATTCACTTTGCAATGAAAGAGTTTTATAACTCTGATCTTGCAACAATGATGCACGTAATTCAAAGAGATATTAAGGTATGTCAATGAATTAATTTGGATAGTGTTGGTTTGCCAGTGTATATATTTTAGCTGCTCCTCTTCAATCTTTTCAATGAGCAAGGGTAGTGAAAAAAAAAATTCATATATCAAATCAAGGAGGAACTATACTTTCTCGTAAAGGAGTAGGTTTTACTTTGAAAGGCCTCCATAATATAGTGGGAGAGATCTCATACAACTTCAATCAAAAGTCACAATTAACTAATATGGATTATATTTCGATTTATACATCCCCAGTGACTTAACCTCACTAATTACTCATTTTATATTACAGTTTGATGCATATTTCTACAAATCTGATTACACAAGCTATTTGTTAAAGGAACAGTTATACTTATCTTTCGCAGGACGATTGGTCCTCGAACATCTCATCATGGAGAGATTGCAACAAAAGTGACATAGTTTGTCCAGACTTGTAAGTCCATACTAATTGTACTCGTTAATATCGATTAATAAGCTTTATATATAGTTTCATCTTTTGTAGAGAATGTATAACATTAGAAGTAATTAAATGAAATATAATACAAACTCTTGTTAGCTCCAAGGAAGTGTTCTCTTGACTCTTGACCAATTAGTTCACTTTTTGCAGGTATGCTTCTGAAAGCATTCAATTGGCATGCAAATATGCCTACCCAATCGCCATCTGCAGGATGCACTCTTAATGGTATCCTTTATACTTATCTGGATTCAAAAATGTCACTTAAAGCTAAAGAAAGTAATTACTTCAATTAAAATGGATATACTATTAATGACACTATTTATACTCTTAATGACATTATTTGCTATGCAACCCATAATTTTTTATGCTTGGACATAAAAATCAATTTAATTCAAAAGGCTGACTAGCCTTCAATAGATACTTAATTATCTTTATATGTCGTAGAGAATGGATCTCCTTCGAGTAATTTCTATGGAACATGAGCACAATTTATGAAAATGTAGCATCAACAGTATGTGCAATGAATGGAAGTTCTGTTTGATTGAATAGTGCTAGCTCAATCTTTAGGAGCTAATTAAAGTTAATTTCCCTGGAGACATCAGATCAATAAAATAATGAATGCATGTTGATTTATAAGAACAAGCAAGGTTGATAGGATCTAGATCCTATATAGGAGACCCACAAGTGTAGGATCTTATGAATTGCTATGGACTCGAGAAGATTGGATTCTAGAACCTTATCTTCAATTAGAAAAAAGGATTCTTTTGTGTGTGGATTCTGCATATCTTGTTTGGTGTTATGCCTTCACTTTTTTCTGACAGAGAACAAAGGAATAGAGTTGTATCTCTATTGAAATATATCTATATTCTGATTGGTGTAAATTAAGATGCACTTCTCTTAATAATAGTAATAACAAAGGATGGATTCTTCTAGATCCTTTGGGTATCTACCTGGATTGCATGTGAAAAGTTTCAAATTGATTTTTATATCTAATGCTTAGATTTCTTTGATAATTGAGAAAATTTATCTGTTTTCCATTATGAATAAATATGTTCCTATCAAATATCTATTATTTGCTGCCATTCAACCATTTATGCAATGAAAGCTTTGAATTTGGTGGACAAAGTACCTTTGTTTAAGTTTTTTATTATTGCCTTTTAATGATTTCAGAGGATCAAAGTACATTTGTTTACTACTGCTCAAATACTAAATATCTAGATCAATACTGATGGCATCCCTTTGTTTTTTATATTTTTTTTCTTCCTTGGCAGAAAGAGAAAATCAATCACATAATTGAGAAAGCTATCTTGAAAGCTGAAGAAGATAGAGCGAAGCTGAAGAAAGATATACTACATATATCTTGTTTGGTGTTATTCCTTCACTTTTTTTTTCTCATTCAGATGGCCTTATGGAAGAACTTGAAGAGTGTGATAAGCATATGAATCTTTTCATGTAATATTAGAGACTAGTTCTCAAAATCTTTAATATTTTCCATATTTCTTAATAATGTATTGGTTTAATGTAAATGAATTTGTTAATTTAATTGAAGAATTATAGGTTTTGTTCATTAGTTTTTTTTATATCAGTTTTTGTTCATTTTACATTCAATTGTATGATATTTTTTAATATATTTAGATAGCCAAGTTTTTATACCTATTACCCGAATTAAACACTAAACTCTAAATTTCAATTTTACATTTTTCGATGTAAAACCCTAAACTCTAAAACCCCAGTATAAAGTCTCCCCCGACTTTTGAATTTTTCATTTTTCATATAAAATCCTCAATTTCTATATATTTCGTCAAAATACTATTTTTCAATATTTTTATGGATTTTGTTTCTCATTTTCTCTTTTTTTTTTCTTTTTTTTTTCTTTTTTTCCGTGGCGACGGGGTGCCCGTCGCCACGGAAAAAAAAGAAAAAAAAAAAAAAAAAAAAAGAAAATCCACATGTAACGGGCCACGTCAACAACATCACCTATACCAACAAATGGCGCCTTTAGTAAAGGCGCCATTTATTCCACATCACCCCCGCACGCAGAATACATTACTTTTATAATTTTACAAAAATTTAACTTATTTAACGAATTTTAAAGAAAAACAACATTACTTTTTAAATTCCCCCGTATAACCTTAGGCTAAGCTAAGGAAATTAAATTGGGTACACTAAGGGTGGAACCACCTCGGGAAGCGTGTCGGACATGGGGCATGGGGTGCCGAGTGGTCGAGGAATTAGTGTGACCATATTCACAAATTTATGGAATTTATTGATGACTAGAATAGGTGTTATGAATTAAATCAATTGGATTATAATAGAACCCTATAGTTTGAAATCAATAATCAGTACACCTAGGATTGTCATCGAGATGCACAACAAGGAAATTCGAGATACATGGTGTCATGATAGGGTGTTCAAGAAGATGGTGACACATGGTGTTCAGTGACTATTGCATTTTTCTCGAGATGCATGTGCACGTGAGATTAAAACACCAATATATATACCACCGATCATGCAACATGCAAACCCAAAAATCATTCTTTCTCAACCATGATTCAGGTTCTGAAGAGGGAAATGGTGGATTTGGAGCTACAACTAGGAGTTTGGAGTTTGAATTCGGGCATTGAACAACCGATCTAAGGTAATTTACCCTCATTTTTGTTGATTTTCCATTAAAATGGATATTGGAGTGAAATTTCAATTTCGAGAGATTTGATCACTGATGTTGATGAATTCGGTGTTATTGAAGTTGGTTTTGATGATTTACATTGATTTGGTTCGAATTTGGAAAAAATCGAGGTGATTTGATAAATTGTGGGTTTATTTGCATGTATTTTGATCAGAGAATTTGGGGTTTGTTTAGTGGATTTGTGGAGGAAATTTGAGGTTTTAGAGGTCTCCAATGGGTGGAGAGTGAAGAGAAATAGAGAGAAGGGAAGAAGAAGCAAGGAGTTAAGAAAAAAAAAAAAACAACAGAGACGATTTGTCTCTGGTTTAAACTAGAGACAAATCGTCTCTCTAGGTGGAAGGAGATGCACGCGCGTGCAGCACGCGTGCATCCCTTCCCCCGAACCGGGGCCGGGTCGGACCGGCCAACTAGGCCGGTCTAGGTGGGCCCCCCCCCCAAAATAAAAAAATAATTTTTTTTTTAAAAATATAAATAAATAAATAAATAATATATTATATGTATAAATATATATTATTTGCTGGAAAATGGGAAAATAAGTGAAAAATATCAGAAAAATTGGAAAAAATTCTAGAAAATAAAGAAAATTAAAAAAAAGGTAGAAAAGTAGGTACAGGACTTTCCGGGTATTTTTTGAACCCCGACTCAGCCCGAGAGAGGTACCACAACTGAAAAATTAAAAATATAATATAATATCATAAAATGATATGATATGTCTTCAAAAAGTATAAAACACTATAAAATGGACTTTAGAGACCGGAAAACCATAGCTCGGACATTGGGGAGCTAGGTGGGGCGTACTGACGGGTCCGGGAAGTCGGAGTGCGTATTTTCGGGTACGTAAAACACAACTGAACACCACTACTGCATTTACTTATTTATTTCCATTGAGCTTTATTTCCTTGAAAATCTGTGAGTTATATTCCTACTGGGACGGTTATGGTTCCGTCTATGTATCCACGGGTAGTTGAGGTCGCTGGCTAGGTGTGTAGCGCGTGATCTTGGAACTCGGTAGACGATATCCCGAGTTGGACTCCATTTCACGCGTTCGATTAGCCCACTAGGGCTAATGCCACTGGGATACAGTCGTAGGGTCGGAGGCATGGGCCACGACCAGGGCTCCTGGTCCTAGTACACACTTAGTGGCTGTGTTCACACCCCTTTGTCTATCAATGTGTTTATATACATGCGATTAGCTTTGAGCAGTTGTCTGCATATTTTCCTTCCTTCCGCATGTTTATTTAACACTACTTTTTGGCTCTGTTAATTATTTCATTAATTATTTATGCATGGTGGTTTTCCTTGGGATTTTACTTACTGGGCTCGCCATCTGTCTTTTGTGGTGGCTGAGTGCAGATCCTAGTACTAGCAGGGGCAAGGGGATCATCGGCGATTTCATCTGACTTGCCTACGCTGAGGCCTGCTGGTATGTGTGTAGATATTCACATATTTTTAATATTTTGTATTATCTTTTGGGTTGGGAAACTGGATACACACTTATACTGGTATACATACTGTTATAGTTGATTGCCTGTATGCACAGTACAGCCGGGTTTTCCACTATAGGTTTGATCAGTAAAACTTATATATATAGATGAATGCATTTTGTTAAACTTTAAATTCTTCCGCTGTTAATTTCTTTAAAAATGATAAATTAAGTGGCTTTAACAAATTTCATGATAACTCCTAAAGTACGAAAGCAGAGAGACACGTGGCAGCGACTTCTGGAGTCTGAGGCAGGGGGGTAGCTGACCACGGGGCGGCCCGAGAAATTTGGGGCCGCCACAGCTGGTATCAGAGCGAGAGTTTCGAGAAATAATTTGTTAAAAAGCTTTACAAGATAATAAACCTTAACAAACTAGATATGGAAACCCGACGAGTCTGCCTAGAACTTTTAGTTGGGAAGCAAGAAAGCGGGTAGAGCTAAGATTGTTATGTGATATATGTATTGTTGTATATATATATATACTATACGAATACGTATATACGAAGCTGATCCAGATACGCATCACGATGCAGGACACTATGGAGGGACAGTCTAGTGATACCGCGAGGGCTTCTGGATCGTCAGTTCCCTTAGAGGACTGAGTTATGGCGCATGAGACTCAAATAGCTGAGATCTTACGACTATTGAGAGAGCAGGCCGCTATGATGGCTGGATTGGCTATCTAGGGAGGTAGTGGCGACTATGGGACCCACAGAAATCGCAGTTACTCTTACTCAGGCAGTGGTACCCGAGGTTCAGGCAGTCAATACTACCCCAGTAGTAGCAACAGTGGAGACACCGATTCCTACACCTACCGCAGCAGTAGAGGTTACCCCGACGGTAGTGTAAGAGTATATGATGGATCCGCAGGCCAGGAGGTTACGGGATTTCCTCAAGTTTCAACCCGCTTACTTTTATGGAGGAGGAGACCCTGAGGCTGCAGGAGATTAGATTTTGTCGCACCAGCGCCTACACAAGGAGTTGAATACGGAAGAGAGGTTTAGAGCAAGACTATCTGGGACGTGTTTCAGATCAGATGTCGCAGTGTGGTGGACTAACTACCAGGAGACGCATGTTGATCCCACGACTTAGACAGAGTTCCGAGAGATATTTTATGACCAGTTCATACCTATGGAGGTGCGATTAAGATTGAGGGAGGAGTTTTTATCCCTGAGGCAGGGAAACCGGAGCATGATACAGTATATGGATAGGTATCAATACTTGCTGCAGTTCTCGATGGATATCGCTGGCACAGAGCGATTACAGATCTACTACTTCATTCGGGGAGTGAGGGAGGACATTGCCAGCGCGATCGTATCGTCCGGGCTCAAACGATTCGAGCGATGTTTGAGCGAGCACGACCTACGAGACGTTCTTGATGCGAAGAACGGTCTTCCTATGACAAAGACGGCCGAGATGGAGGTTGGGCAGAGCTCTCGACAGGATAGGAGGCCGAAGAGACAGCGGGACCAGTTTATTAGAGGTCGCCGGGATGACCGTCGGGATGGCAGAGACAGACGTCGGGATCGCAGGGATCAATATAGGGACAGGCAGCCTGTACACACCATAGCTCCAAAGACCACAACAACAGAAAGACAGCGGCCTCGGTAGCGAGGGTTAGAGATCAGGGTGGCCGAGACAGGGGTCAGAGGGACCGGGTTCAAGAGCCGAGATCAGATGATGTGCGGACTAGGAGACGGGAGACACGTAGATGTTTCCGGTGCGGTCGGAGGGGTCATTTGAAATTGGATTGCCGGGTGCCATCTCCACGACGGGAGCAGGGTCAGGAGAGAGACAGAGTACATGCAGTGGCACAGCCAGATCCAGGAGCTACCAAGCAGCTAGTTGAGGGTACGTTACTCATTCACAGTAGACTTATTCATGCCATGTTTGACTCGGGTAGTACGTTATCTTTTATTGCTGGACGGTTAGTGGAGGAGTTAGGTTAGACACACACACACTAGAGACCCATCTTGTTCTCAGCACGGCTACTGGGGATAAGATTTACCCTAACCGGATAGTTCAGGACGTCATGGTTGAGGTTGTCGGACATCAGTTACTAGCCGATCTCCGAGTACTGGAGTACCTAGAGTTTGATGTACTCTTTGGTATGGATTGGCTGTCAGCTTACCATGCACAGATAGATTATTATGGGAAGAGGGTAGAGTTCCGTATTCCGGGTTTACCAGAGTTTACGTTGACCGGAAACGCCTCCGAATTGCCTATTACGAGAGGTAGATTAGCAACTGCTCAGGAGATGGAGGACTTTGCAGCGATCGTTGAGCCTAAGACCGGAGGATCTGTTAAGATCGAGGACGTACCTATAGTCCGAGAGTTCGCGGACATTTTCCCAGATGATTTACCCGGATTACCACCACCACGTGCGATAGAGTTTATTATAGAGTTGTTACCAGGGACCCAGCCTATATCTAGCAGACCTTATCGTATGTCGCCTATGGAGCAGGAGGAGGTCAGGAAACAGCTAGAGGAATTATTGGCGAAGGGATTCATTCAACTGAGTATGTCACCGTGGGGAGCGCTAGTGTTATTTGTGAGGAAGAAGGATGGATCGTTGAGGATGTGTATGGACTATCGGAAGTTGAACCAGGTGACGATTAAAAATCGTTACCCGCTTCCGAGGATCGACAATCTGTTTGACCTGCTGACGGGTGCACAGTTCTTCTCGAAGATCGATTTACGCTCGGGATATCACCAGTTGCGGATTCAAGAAGAGGATATCAAGAAGAATGCTTTCAGTACCAGATACGGATTGTTCGAATTTACGGTGTTACCGTTTGGGTTGACGAACGCTCCGGTAGTTTTCATGGATCTGATGCATCGAGTACTGAGACCCTACTTAGACCGATATGTGATAGTCTTCATTGACGATATACTGATATACAGCCGGACGCAAGAGGATCACGAGAGTCATCTTCGATCGGTGTTGACGACGTTGAGGGAGCATCGGTTGTATGCGAAATTCAGTAAGTGTGAATTCTGGATGAGGGAAGTGAAGTTTTTGGGACATGTGATCATAGGTTAGGGCATTTCTGTTGAGGGAGACAAGATTAGAGCGGTGATTGACTGGAAGAGACCGGAGACTGTTTTTGAGATACGGAGTTTCTTGGGTTTAGCAGGTTACTACCGCCGATTTGTACAAGATTTCTCCACGATTGCAGCACCGATGACGAGGTTGACGAAGAAGAATGTTCCATTTGAGTGGTCTGAGGAATGTGAGCAGGCATTTCTGGAGTTGAAGAAACGGTTGACGACTGCGCCAGTGTTGGCATTACCTGAGCCAGGGAAGGAGTTAACAGTTTACACTGATGCATCGGGAACTGGACTAGGATGTGTTCTGATGCAGGAAGGACGACCAGTGGCTTATTTATCCAGGCGATTGCAACCACATGAGTGTAACTACGCCGTACACGATTTGGAGCTTGCTGCAGTTCTGTTTGCGTTGAAGGCTTGGAGACAATACCTCTACGGAGAGAAGTTTTTGCTTTACACTGATCATCAGAGTCTGCGCTATCTGTTCACACAGAGAGATCTGAATATGCGTCAGAGGTGATGGTTAGAGTTGCTGAAGGATTATGACTTCACGATCGAGTATCATCTCGGAAAGGCTAATGTAGTGGCTGATGCATTGAGCAGATACAGGGTTGACAGTCAGATTGAGACTCGACACATGGGACTATTGGAGATAGCGTCAGTTATGAGCTTGTCAGACCTTTCGGTTATGCCGGATCTACAGATTTGTGGTCAGATGAGGGTACCGACAGTGTCACTGGAACGAGTATCGGAGTGTCAGAGGACTGATGGGCTTTATGAGCGGTTCAGTGGATTGGCAGGGATCCCGAGTGCACTGATTGGGCGGAGACATCTTATGGATGTTTACGGCACCGAGGTCGACTATGAGTACCAGCTGTGTCAGAGATACGAGATAGTATATTAGAGGATGCTCACCGGTCGCGATACACAGTTCATCCGGGCAGAACCAAGATGTACTATGACTTGCGGAGATTGTTTTGGTGGCCGGGGATGAAGGCTAATGTTGGTTAATATGTTCGAGGGTGTCACATATGTCAGCAGGTGAAGGCGGAGCATAGACGACCTGGTGGATTGTTGCAGCCGTTACCCATTCCTCAGTGGAAGTGGGAACACCTCGCTATCGATTTTGTCAGTAGATTACCCCAGACTTCGAGGCGACATGATGCGATTTGGGTGGTGATAGATAGACTGACAAAATCTGCACACTTTATACCAGTTTCAATGAGGTATACGTTTCACCAGTTGAGCAGACTGTTCGAGCAGGAGATCATCAGACTGCATGGGGTACCAGTCTCCATAGTATCTGACCGGGATCCCAGGTTCACTTCGAGATTTTGGGAGGCGATGCAGGAGCAGTTTGGTACTTGGTTGCATTTCAGCACGGCTTATCACCCTCAGACAGATGGCCAGTCTGAGAGATTGATATAGATTTTAGAGGATATGTTAAGAGCTTGCATTTTGCAGTTTGGAGGCTCATGGGAGGATTACTTACCACTGTGTGAATTTGCCTACAACAACAGCTATCAGGCTAGTATTGGGATGCCACCTTATGAGGCGCTGTATGGGAGACCCTGCAGGTCACCAGCGTGTTGGGCAAAGCCGGAAGATACAGTTACGATTGGGCCGGAGATAGTTGTTGATCACACAGAGAAGATTCGACAGATTCGTCAGAGGCTTCGAGCAGCACAGGACAGGCAGAAGAAATACGCGGATAGATACCATGACAGTCTGAGCTATAAGGTTGGCGATATGGTTTACCTGAAGGTTTCTCCTTGGAAGGGCCAGCAGAGGTTTGGGATTAAGGGGAAACTGGCGCCGAGATTTACCGGACCATATCGAGTTGTAGCGAAGGTTGGCAGTGTGGCGTACAGATTAGATTTACCGACGGAGTTAGCAGGGATTCATCCTACCTTCCACATTTCGATGTTGCGATTGGCTAGGACCGGGCCATGACCCATGGTTGACGTGTGACAGGTGGATGTTCAGCCTGACGCAACTTACGAGGAGCGGCCATTGGCGATATTAGATCGTAAGATCCAGACTCTCAGGAACAGAGAGATAGCTAAGGTACTCGTGCGGTGGCAGCATCACGGTACGGAGAGACTTACATGGGAATTGGAGTCGACCATGAGAGAGCGTCATCCCCACTTATTCCACGGTATGTCTCGACTTACTCAAATTTCGGGATGAAATTTCTTTTTAGTAGGGAAGAATTGTAACGGCCCGTTATTTACCTTATTTCATATTAGGACGCCAGCTCGGACGACAAGTGTACGCCGCGGATAGATTAGGCATGTTCTGGACGTAGGTATTGACTGTGTATTGTTGTCTTTCTAATTTCGATGATTTATAAATATTTTCATTTTCTTTATAATGAGGTATTATCCGTCACCGGTGTGTAAAGGTAGTATTTGTTGGGTGAGGTTAAGCGCCGGGGTCCGTTCGTAGGACAGGCCAACGCGGGGTTTGGTAGCAGTGAGGCCGGGCATTGGGGTTTAATTTGATTTAAATTTTTTTTAAACATGCTATGGTTGAGGATTTATTTAATTAAATGTGGATGTATAACCTTAGGCTAAGCTAAGGAAATTAAATTGGGTACACTAAGGGTGGGATCGCCTCGGGAAGCGTGCCAGACATGGGGCACGGGGTGCCGAGTGGTCGGGGAATTAGTGTGACCATATTCACAAATTTATGGAATTTATTGATGACTAGAATAGGTGTTATGAATTAAATCAATTGGATTATAATAGAACCCTATAGTTTGAAATCAATAATCAGTACACCTAGGATTGTCATCGAGATGCACAACAAGGAAATTCGAGATACATGGTATCATGATAGGGTGTTCAAGAAGATGGTGACACATGGTGTTCAGTGACCATTGGATTTTTCTCGAGATGTGTGTGCACGTGAGATTAAAACACCAATATATATACCACCGATCATGCAACATGCAAACCCAAAAATCATTCTTTATCAACCAAGATTCAGGGTTCTGAGGAGGGAAATGGTGGATTTAGAGCTACAACTAGGAGTTTGGAGTTTGAATTCAGGCATTGAACAACCGATCTAAGGTAATTTACCCTCATTTTTATTGATTTTCCATTAAAATGGATGTTGGAGTGAAATTTCAATTTCAAGAGATTTGATCACTGATGTTGATGAATTCGATGTTATTGAAGTTGGTTTTGATGATTTACATTGATTTGGTTCGAATTTGGAAAAAATCGAGGTGATTTGATAAATTGTGGGTTTATTTGCATGTATTTTGATCCGAGAATTTGGGGTTTGTTTGGTGGATTTGTGGAGGAAATTTGAGGTTTTAGAGGTCTCCAATGGGTGGAGAGTGAAGAGAAATAGAGAGAAGGGAAGAAGAAGCAAGGAGTTAAGAAAAAAAAAGAAAACAGAAGAGACGATTTGTCTCTGGTTTAAACCAGAGACAAATCGTCTCTCTAGGAGGAAGGAGATGCACGCGCGTGCATTCCCCCGAACCGGGGGCGGGTCGGACCGGCCAGCCAGGCCAGTCCGGGTGGGCCCCCCCAAATAAAAAAATAATTTTTTTTAAAAAAATATAAATAAATAAATAAATAATATATATTATATATATTATTTGCTGGAAAATGGGAAAATAAGTGAAAAATATCAGAAAAATTGGGAAAAATTCTAGAAAATATAGAAAATTAAAAAAAGGTAGAAAAGTAGGTACGGGACTTTCCGGGTATTTTTGGAACCCCGACCCAGCCCGAGAGAGGTACCATAACTGAAAAATTAAAAATATAATATAATATAATAAAAATGATATGATATGTCTTCAAAAAGTATAAAACACTATAAAATGGACTTCAGGGACCAGGAAACCATAGCTCGGACATTGGGGAGCTAGGTGGGGCGTACTAACGGGTCCGGGAAGTCGGAGTGCGTATTTTCGGGTACGTAAAACCCAACTGAACACCATTACTGCATTTACTTATTTATTTCCATTGAGCTTTATTTCCTTGAAAATCTGTGAGTTATATTCCTACTGGGACGGTTATGGTTCCGTTTATGTATCCACGGGTAGTTGAGGTCGCTGGCTAGGTGTGTAGCGCGTGATCTAGGAACTCGGTAGACGATATCCCGAGTTGAACTCCATTTCACGCGTTCGATTAGCCCACTAGAGCTAATGCCGCTGGGATACAGTCGTATGGTCGGAGGCATGGGCCACGACCAGGGCTCCTGGTCCTAGTACACACTTAGTGGCTGTGTTCACACCCCTTTGTCTATCTATGTGTTTATATACATGCGATTAGCTTTGAGCAGTTGTCTGCATATTTTCCTTCCTTCCGCATGTTTATTTAACACTACTTTTTGGCTCTGTTAATTATTTCATTAATTATTTATGCACGGTGGTTTTCCTTGGGATTTTACTTACTGGGCTCGCCATCTGCCTTTTTGTGGTGGCTGAGCGCAGATTCTAGTACTAGCAGGGGCAAGGGGATCATCGGCGATTTCATTTGACTTGCCTACGCCGAGGCCTGCTGGTTGTGTGTAGATTTTCACATATTTTTGATATTTTGTATTATCTTTTGGGTTGGAAAACTGGATATACACTTGTACTGGTATACATACTGTTATAGTTGATCGCCTGTATGCACAGTACAGCCGGGTTTTCCACTTTAGGTTTGATCAGTAAAACTTATATATATATAGATGAATGCATTTTGTTAAACTTTAAATTCTTCCGCTGTTAATTTCTTTAAAAATGATAAATTAAGTGACTTTAACGAATTTCATGATAACTCCTAAAGTACGAAGGCAGAGAAACACATGGCAGCGACTTCCGGAGTCTGAGGCAGGGGGTAGCTGACCACGGGGCGGCACGAGAAATTTGGGGCCGCCACATTATCCGTCCATGTAGCCACAAATTTCTCCTTATGACACAACTACGTCTCCTGAACATAATCTCCCAAACCGGACACTACTCCATATTCACCTTCAAGCTCCTTGACCTACCCTTATATGTTAACTCTTTCTCAGCGTAGACCATATCCATCCACTACCTATACCATCGGTCGTAGTACTTTTTCTTAGAAAATAGTTCTCTTGTCTTTGCAACGACATTCCTATTTACATGCCAACCACAAAGTAAGTGCATACAACCTGGGAATACTTACTCTACGACCCCTATGAGAGCTTGATCTCTATTGGTTAATATGACCCCGAGGAGTGTCCACCAATCTAACAAATCCCTCAACTGCCTCAAAGCCCATATCATACATAGTCAGACAACGTCTCCTTGGCTAAGAATGATGCACCGCAATGAAAGTTATGCTTGTGGAAGTGACTTTGACAATCTCGAGCAATGGGTACTTGAACATGTTAGTCTTGTAAGTGCAATCCATAATCAATACATGCGAAAAACACCAAAGAAGCTACATAGAAGTAGGGTGAGCAAAAAGCATGCCCTCACGATGTACGATCCCTCCCAAAACACGTGCTGCTTAACATATCCATGCTCGTCCAAGTTCTGAAATAACATCTACATCTTTGTCTTGCCTTCAAGTTCAATCTTTTTCAATCAGGCTCTCCCATTGTAGATTGTTTTCATGGTTGCCACATTACCCAAATTCTTGGCCTGAATTACCCCCTGAATGTGTCGAGGACAGGCACTAGTCTTGTTGAAATCTTTAAGAATCACCCTCTCGGGTTTGGTAAGCCAACTAGGAAATGCATGGTCAATCAAGTTGTTTGAAAACTTTTGGTTGTGCACCTTACACACAATACGCACATGCCATTTGTCATCGGCCTCATGTTTCACATTCATCTTGAATTGGCATTCACACTTCTTTGTGGTAGTCACTTTAGGCTTATCATTAGCCTCATCCCCATCCACTTTACACATCTTCTCTGTCGCCAACTTCAACTTATTTGCCGTTGAAATCTTCAGAGCAAATGAATCGAACCTCTCGCAGCCAATGGACAACCTAGCTTGCCTACCCATGGGAGCATCATATTTCAATATAATGATAACAAATCCACACTATTTTGCTGTAGCCTGTGCCCAACTAACTAGTTCCTCTCTACTAACAAATGGCTCGGCCGATTTAAATGTCTCGGTTAAGTATGGGAATTGATCAGTCGATGTACACCTTGTATCATGTATAGGAACCTACATGAACAAAAAGAACCACTTAATAAACACAGAAAAATGGCAAAAAACTCAAATTTCATCATTTTTATACTGTGCGGAGCTGTAGGTCTGAGACATACAATATGCCTTTCGGTGTATCCTAACCGATACCTATAATGTGAATCTCAGACATATGGAGTCGAAAGGTATAGATGGATAACAGATAATTATAACCGAAACTTAAAGAATATATAGGCTTAAAAAGGTTGAGTGAGTGTACTACTTACAACGTAAGAGGGCTAAGGCGTTATTTGGACTGTAACAACCCCCAAATTTTTAACTGACTTGCATTACACTTGTCAGGATTGTGACCCGGCTACGTGAATACTGGACAGTATTTCGAACTTCGGGAGTCGACACCGAAGTGATTTTATGATTCTTTGATTGTGTGTATTAGTATTATAGTATTCTACGGGTCTCGAGCCGTTTGGGCTATATTTTAATTGAGTGAGATGGCGCCTAGTTAAACGGGGTTTTCGGGAACCGTTTTAGTGGAAATTAGTAATAAACAAAGTCAAATGAAAAACATGACCTAAGTCGAGGAAATAAAATTCTAACAATAAAGTATAACATAAACATGAGGGAATTTATTCGAATCCCAATAGTGGGACCGCCTCGAGAAGCGTATCGAACGCGGGGCATGGTGCACCGAGTAGGCAAGAATTTGTGTGACCTTATTTATAATTTAATAAGGTTGATCTAATAGGTTAATATGGATAGGATTGTTAAAATGACACACTTGGGTGAGGAGGACCATTGGATGGTCATGGAGATGTGTACATGGGTTAGATTAGGAGGATGAGCCAAATGACTCATAAGGGTAGCTGTCCAAGGGTTGGGCAAGTGTAAACTCAAGGGCAAAAGGGTCATTTCGTCCTAACTCATTGATATAAAAACAAAGAAAACCCTAATACACTATTCATCTTCTTCTCCAACTTCAAGCCGCCACTATTCACCCTCCCCACTCTCTCCCCCACTGCCGTTCACCACCACCAGATCTCCGACCAAGCCAGAGGAGGCCGGAGACCGGGACGACGTCTCTCTCCCCTCCTCTCTCGTTTGCTCTCGGCCTCACGATCACACTTTCTCTCGGCCTCACGTTCACTCCCTCCTCACTCTCGACTGCTCCTCCCTTGGCTGGACAGCCACCACCACCATCTCTTACCTCGTCACCGGAGCAGGTGAGTGTTGTTACTCTCTCTCTCTCGTGTTCTCTCTCTCTCTCACTCACTCCCACTCTCGGTTTCCATGCTCACATCCTTCTTCTCTACCTCACGTTATACCAGCCACTTCCTCTTGCCTGACCGGTCACCACCACCACCCAACTCGCTGCTGCGACTACGGACGACCACCGGAGAAGGCTAGGTGAGTGTCCCTCCCAGGTTCTCTCTCTATCTCCATTGTTTCGTTGTTCGTTTTGCCACTGTTTTGCCACTTGTGTGACTGTTTTGTTGTTTGGGGATGGCGGGGTGTACGTACCACTGTGTGTACACCACAGTGGGGTGTACACAATAGTGTGTGTACACCACAGTGGTGTACACCACAGTTTTAGGTGATATGGGTGGTTTGTATGTGACGGTTTTGGTCTTTGATGTATGTATATGTAACTGTTGGGTGGGAGTTGTGTGGACAGTTTGGTGGTGTGTGATGGTGTGGGGTGCGTACAGTGTGTGTATGTACACACCCCAGTTGGGGTGTGGGTGTGTACACTATAGTGGATGTGTGGGACTGTTTTCATGAGATGTATAGGTGTGGGTTTCGGTTTGCATGGAAACTGTTTCGGGTGTGAATGTTGTGTAAGGGGTGTACACTGTGTGTACAACACAATGGGGTGTACACAACAGTGGGTTTGTACACCATAGTGGGGTGTACACAGCACTGTGTGTACACCACAGTGGGGTGTACACAACAGCTGTATATGTGTGAGAATAGACAAATGCGTATATAATATAGTTTTAAGTAATAAAGTGATGTACTAATGCATGTGAACATGGTAAATCACAGTGGGGTGCACACAACAGCGGGGTGTTGTGTGCACAAAACAGCGGGGATGTGTAAAGTGTGAGTGTGCACACCAGTGGGGTATACACAACAGTTGTGTGTGTGTGTATGACCATAATATGAATTATTGTATGTTTGAAAATAAGTAAACAAGATTATAAGTATGGACACTTGTTTTAATTGAACATGGACTTATAATAAGGCCCAACAAGGACCCAATACACTCATTTTAATATAGGTCCATAACAAGTTACAAATGGGGTGGTTATAAGTTGTGTAAAGCCCAATAAAGGTTCAATATAATAGGCACAACTTAAGGCCCAAAACAAATACATAAAATATAAGGATGAGCCTATATATCTAGGCCCAATAATTTCCCACACAAATAGCCTACTTAGGTAGGGATAGACTTGATAAATGGGCTCAACAAAAGCCCAAAGAGTATTATGCTTTGTAAAATAAATGGGCCATGACCATAGAGATGGTTTAATCCACATCGATTTTGGTCGCATCAACAAATGGCTGTAAAACAAGCATATGAAAAAACACCTTAAACTAATATTCGAGATTCAAAACTTTATCAGGTTGTCGAGAACTCGTGGGGAAACGCGTTAGAGTCTCGGAGTGATACCGAGTCGCGATTAGTCAGGTAAGTACACTTGCCCTAAAAAGCATTTGTACGTTAGTAAGCCAGCTAAGAAAATATCATGTGATTCATTTTCATCCCGTTGTGTTTGTTATTATCTATTTGTTGGCCTTCCATTCCATATTCCTTGTATGTGTGTTCTTGGCATAAGTGTGTGTCTCGAAGATACATGCGGCCTGCACTAGAAGGGATAAAACACGGGCACTCGTGCTCACGAGTGTTTGACCACCCCTAGTGATTGTGTGATACCATGTACTGGATTATTGTGGATTGTTGTGGATATTGTTGTAGATTTTAAACCACTTATGGCCTCTCTTGACACATAGAACACGCATGTTTCGATTGTTATTGTTTCCAGTCTGCCTATCATGCACCTTGTTTATATAACTTCCTGTCTTTCAATTCCTGCATGATATTTAGACTGCCTTGTTTGATAATTCATGAATTACTGTTATATTCTTTTGGCATTACTTTCGATTTCTCTCAGTTACTCACCGTCTAGTTTGTGACGGTGGGTGCAAATATAGCGGAGTCCAGTAGAGGCAAGGGACCTTGCCTAGAAGACTTTATATGAGCGGCTGGACTTGAGGAACCCTAGAGTAGGTTTTATGTTTTTTGCTCTTTTTTATATCGTTACTTACTTACGTTTTTTTGGGATTATTATTGAACTTGGTGTTTTGGTGAGACTGGTATCATGTATATATGCTTATCGAATGGTACATGAATACCCGGGGTTTTCCACATTATAGAATTTCTAATTTCCCTTTGATTGAGTTATTTCCCTTTGTTATTTATTGTTTAGTCTTCCGCTGTGTATTATTGCAATAACTCTTTCATAAATTACTAAATTGATTAAATAGGAGGCTGACTAGGCTCGTCAAGTTGCCGAGTGATGACTCGGGGCCTGCACGGGTCTAGGCCGAGCGTACCCAATTGCACGGGAAAATTGGGGCCGTCACATGGACGTCTTGACCTTGTAAGTCCGACATTCACGGGCAACACAAAAAATTCAAAAAATCTGCACAAATCGATGAAAAACTTGAAACCTTACCTCAATCTACTTTGTTTCACTTCTGTTTGGCACTTCCTATGTGTTTTCCATCTTGATTGGTTTGATTTGTATTAAAGTCGATGCCCTAGAAAATCTGAAAATGGAAACAATGTGAGCACTCAATAAAATACTAAAGATGCCAGTACAATGACAAAAATGAGAAGAAAATGGACTTACTTGGTCAATTTCATGAGGATTCACCCTTCTTTGGCCGAAAATACAAAATTGGAGGGAGTTGGAGTCAAGGAGGGTGCAGAAGGTTTGCACAGCTCTTGCGTTCAAAAATAGAAATTGGGGTATGCTTGAAACAAAAACCCCTTATATATCAAGGGCAATAATGACATTTCCCTTCTAGGTTCCAAAAAATCAGTTAAAATTTCAAAAATTGGGGCCGTTTAGACGCTGCCTATTTTAATTGGGTCCAAATTTAGGAAACATGCATAGATCATGATAGACACATGTAAGGCGTTGATTTTGGAAACAACTCAAACTTGTGCAACAAGATTGAGAAGCAATTGATGTATGTGAGGTGATTTGATCATGTATAAATAGGTGAATAGGGTGTGCGTTAATAAAAGTAGTGTTGGAGTACTAATTGAGAGCAGAGAGTTGTGAGCATACTATTTATTTTGGAATTTAATCTTGTTCAATCTTGTCTTTGTTTCTATCTAATATTTAAATAGATGAGTTTTTTTTTATGTACAAAACTATTAATATTAGATCTTGGACAAAAAAAAGTATTAATATTGGATTGCAATATTTCTTGTCGGTGAAATTTTCCTTAATTTTGGGGTTTTCTACGTAAATTTGTGAATTCTTTTTTCTATGAGTTATTTATCTTTAGGTGTATTAGTGTCATTGTGATTATCCTTTTTCTATAACATCCTCTTTCATAGTTGGCACAGTCTGACATGGCATGCTACGTATAAAACTTGATTCTCTTTAAGCGGCGCACTTGGTTGAAGTAGTAAGGGACTCATAAAGCAAAGTTGTGACTGCCCTAGTCCTGCCCAACCTAGGACTATGAAGACCAACGAGCCAACTCTCGCAATCGATTACTATCTATAATTTGAACAATCAATTCCTTAATTAGGAAGATCATAGCGAATGATCCTAAAATCGATCTCTAAGCATAAACCCAAATGTTTAAAAATCAAAATTAACAAGTTAAAAGTATGCATATAGTTCAAATTTCATTTTCCCCCAACTCTCCTTATTTCCCAACTAAGACCCTAAATCAAGATCAATAGATTTCACTCTAAGTTCCAACCGTGTCCTAACTCTGATTTCAAACTTTAGTTTGTTGTAGGTTTCCTAAAAGCTAGGTACGAACCTTAAGCCCTAATACCAACTGTGACGGCCCTACCCCCATAAACTGGGCCTCACCCGGCCTAGACCCACGTGGACCCTCGAGTCAACCTTCGCAAGGTCAACGCAAGTCTAGTCAACCTCCATTTCCATTATTATTAGTCACTTAGCGATTACAAGTTGAGTTATTAGGTTTGCAAGTTTTACAATTTAAGCATCGGAACTAAACTTAAGCAATTTTAAATAACTCATCAAATGATAAGTCGGGACAACTTTGTTAGGAAATGTGCCCTTGGCCAATTTTGTGAATGTTGTTTAACTATTATAAGTAGATGCATGTTTCTTTCATAATATTATCCATGATTAATTATTGTATTATTCTAAACATCCTTAGTCAGTTTTTATTGTAGGAACAATAATAAATTAAGACTAGTATGAGTGTTGATTGATAATCATGTGATGATTATGTGTATACAAATACGGATCAAGATCATGAGTATCTATTGGGAACATATACTGGACCGACCCGCTAGTGTTTTTCATTATAGTTATATCATTTAGTCTTTCGACTTGAGATCACTAGAGACTCTAACATTAAGAGCACAATGATTTGACACAATTAAACATCGTCTTTAACCGGATGATTATAAAGGTTGTGATTGGTCATTATCCGACTAATGTGTGGATGTTGTGTGATCAAGATGGAATTCGTCCTTCTCTATTAGAGAGAGATATCTATTGGGTCCCTCGATATGTTAGACTGATAAATGGTCATATCTAGTGAACTGATTTGATCAATGTCACTTGATAATTTTAGTCTACTCGAAGATCGAGACTAGTAAATTGAATTATAAAGGTGACATTCCATGTCTTATGTTCAATTAAAAGATATTGCGTGACAAAAGCATATGATATACACTGACAAAAGGATATCTATTGATCTTCGTGCAACTTGGGTGGTTATAATATTTTGCTGGAGGTCGCTTATGACTTGTGTTCCGAAAAAAGGGTTTCGGTTCACTGCCAACGTTGTACGAACCTATTGGGTCACACATAAAGAACGAATTCACATGATTTCCAATAGTCCAGATTTATAATTTTTATATGATAAGATTCATGACAGAAATACCCTTTTAGTGTGTTGTATTATTGCTCCTTTAATTAGAGGTATAATTGTAACTCACTTGACCCACTTCAAAAAAAAATTGTAACTCACTTGACCGCCTAAGTACAATTGTTGTATAAATAGGTGTTAAGTTAGAATTAAAACATAGAAGGAAATCTAGAGAAAAATTTAGAAAGGGATTTAGGCTTTCTCTGAAGGTTCTAGATTAAGTTTGAACTCTCTCGGGCTAGCACTTTAGATTGTGGTCATCCGTTCGTGTGTGGATACTGGTAGATGACGTTCGTCTCTGGCAACATCTTGAAAATCGATCAACATGTTAATGGCAGACATGGAGTTTTTCTTGATTAGGTATGGCTTTCTCTCTTCGTACATTAGTTTAATGGAATCGACTAGATCCTGATTTGGGAATGTTCGAAAAGGTTTTGAAAACTTCCGTTGCGCTTGGTCCCCAAACCCAACAGTGGTATTAGAGCAAGGTTCCCACTCCATTAAACGATAGCACATGATTTCTTGACATATATGCGATATTAGACGAAGCATATTATTGATCAGAGTATAATTGATATATATTGAAATCGGTAGGATCATATAATTGTGGTTTTATAATGATGATTCCTGTCAATTTATTTGTGATTAAAACGCGGTCTTGCCGAATAATGACCATAGTTACTGCTGCAAATTGTTGTGAAGAGGTCTCATGGTGACATCGATTGAATTGTGATAGGTATGTCGTGTACGACACTTTGTGCCAAGTGTCGTCAAATCATGTAGTTGGTGTCATTGTGGTATCGTGGGGTGTGAGACCTCAACAATGCTTTAGTCCATTTTTAATTACTAGGTTCATGACCGTGCTTCAAAGGAACGAGCCCATTCACTATGTTCATGGGAGTTATTCAACTACGACATGTTTTTATTACCCAAAAAATATGATTCTAATTCTTTAAAATCAATGCCAAGAAATTTAATTTCTTGTAAGATGAAACAAAACAATGAAGGTCCTTACCAATAATATTTGATGACGTATGTTGCTTTGACCTCTTAGGATTGTTCTACAAGGCATTGGTTGATCTTGGTTGAAACTTATTTTCCCCAATCCTATGAAGAAGCATGGAATGTTGAATAGCTAAATTCATGGTGTGAGGGTAGAAATTGTAGATAATTAAAAATTCTTACCATAGATTGTGAACAGATTAAAATTGCTATGGAACAACACCACTGAAGTTGTTATTTTAAATTTTCTAAAAGTAAATTAAATAAGCCTAATAAAACCCTAAAACCCTAAACCCTAAAAAGTAAGATCAATGCAAGATATTTAATCTACAAACAGGATTTAATATGTACTAATTTTCACTGTATTTAACAATAAATAAAACCATCTGGCTATGCGCAAGCCACAAATTACTAAGGGCAAACTAAAGGATGTGGGCACCCCACCTATGGATGAGGGCACTCCAAAACAACTAATTCTTTCCTAAAATACCCTTGCCCTTGTGCACTCCTAAGTTGAAAATTGAAAAGTTGCGACTGCGAAGAAGAAGGAGAATGCATGCGCAAACCATGCTAAGTTGATCTTTGCGTCCCTCCCTACAAATAAACCTTAGGTCGATCTTGCTCCCACACCGTGCGAAGAAGAAGGAAAATGCACAAACAAACTTGGTTCATCTTCGCATCAACTCGACATTGTAAGGTGGGATTTTGTTTATTTGTTCAAGTTTGTATTGTGGTGGTTGTGTATGTGTTTCTTGTTGTATAAGGTCGAATTTGAAGGTCATCTTGTGTGGTTTGTTGTTGGTTGAGGCTTAATCGGTCATGCAGGACCGATTGAACATGCATTATTCGTTTGAAGGTGACCGAACAAAACATGTTTAGTCAATCAAGTGTGACCAAATAAATTGTTCTTGCTCAGTCATTACCATCCAAACAAACCCTTTTTTGCTAAAATAAATTTGCTCGATTACATATCACCGACCATTACCCATCTGGTCAATCGGCCGGTTGAGGCAGAATAGACCGTGTCTACTCGATTCTGCGTGACCAAACCAGAGGCGGACAACACATAAAAAAATACAAAAAATAACTAAATCGAAGGCAAACTCAAGAGATATCTCTCCGTTTTCCACATTCACACCCCCTTGATGTTCGTCCTTTACTTTGTAAGGTCAAAAGACAGGGACGAAGCCAACATCCATGATAGTTTCATAATAGAATAAGTTTATTGTATATTTCGAATGTACAGTATAGTGCCCTATTTATAGAATGGTACAAAACTAAATCAGTGTAGACGTTACATAATCAGTGGAGGCATTGCACAATTAATGTAGACGTTACACAATCAGCGTAGACGTTACATAATCAATGTAGACGTTACATAATATTAGTTTCCTAATATCCCCCTCAAACTCAAGGTGGTGGCAACGAAACCACTTGAGTTTGCAAACGAATAAGACGAGGATACATAAGTCGGCGATAATTCTGCATGCGGAAACCAGATCGCGATGAACGGATGCAAGTGATCACGGACAAAATCTTCAGATAGGTAGGCGGGACAGATAAATCTGTAATAGTGTTGCAACTAACAGGCATGACAGGCATCGCGAATTACGCTTGACAACGTACAGTACACGGATAATAAGCGTGACAAGCATTGTGGACTGCACTCAAATCAGGAGATAGTCCACAAACTGAACAACAGAATAATTGAATAACGGAACAACGGAGTCGACAAAACGACTAACGGAATAACTTAGTCGACGGAACGACTAACGGAACAACATAGTCGACGGAACGAATAATGAAGCTGAGTCGGTAGAACGACTAACAGAACAACATAGTCGGCGGAACAACTAACGGGACAACATAGTCAACGAAATGACTAACGGAACAACATAGTCGACGGAATGACTAACGAAGCTAAGTCGACGGAACGACTATCGGAGCAGAGTCGACGGAACAACTAACGGACAGCGGAGTTGACAACAGGACAACGGAGCAGACGGAGGACAATGGAGCAAAAGGACGGCAAAGTCGACAGAATCGACAATAGATCGACACCAAAGTTGACGACAGGCAGGACAAGAAGTGGGGATCTCAAGACAGGCATATAGTTATGCGAGTTGGAATGCATCAAATTTGTGCGAACATGGTAAGTGGATTGGCTGACTAAGCGACATGGAAGAGACAAAAAGGCTAGTACAACCGACAGACGTGTGTGAAGATGCATAAGAGAAACAAGAGGAAATCAAAACAAGAGCATAATCGAATACAAGAACAAGCACTAAGATGTACCAAGGATCGGTCGTCGACTCAAAGGTCGATCGACCTTGGATTAGAAACTAAGCTCTGATACCATAATAGTTTCATAATAAAATAAGTTTATTGTATATTTCGAATGTACAGTATAGTGCCCTATTTATAAAATGGTACAAAACTAAATCAATGTAGACGTTACATAATCAATGGAGGCGTTACACAATTAATGTAGACATTATACAATCAGTGTAGACGTTACATAATTAATATAAACGTTACATAATATTAGTTTCCTAACAATCTCAGTGTAGAAATTGCAAGTTGGAATGACAAATAATTGAGTGATTTGACAACTTGCGATAAGATTTTGCAAAATTTTATAACACCAAAAGATGGGGTTAGGGATTTGTGCTTTTAGCAAAAGAAAGTTGGAGGTGTCTGTTAATTAAAGGCAACAACCAAAAAAAGAAATAATGCATGCGGGTGGGGGGGTCGAAATCTGAAACAAAAAACCAACAGCTAGCCATAACTGATTAATGTAAATGGGTGTTCTTTTTTTAAGCCAATGAGTGGGCTTTTCTTAAGCCAACGAATGCGTTTTTTCATTCAATTTGGAGGGGGGCAAGGCCCACATATTTTTCATAGCCACTGTGCATAATAGGGGGTACTGCTAAGTAACAAAATTTTAGGGGGGGCCAACGGCCCCTCATATACAACGTAGCTTCGTCCCTAGAGACACCAAACAACAACAAACGATGCCCTACAAAGTAAATAAATTTGTTCAAACCCATTAAAATACACAAGAATGAATTGAAGACCACATGTTCCATCAAAACACATGAAGAAATCGACTCTTACGATGGTAGTGACCTCTAAAATGCAAGTTCACGTTGTCAATTGTTACCAGTGGTCGGAGTGGATCGCCGGAGACGAAGGTAAATTATTGTGGGCTGCACAAAGGTGTGAGAGAGAGGTACATGTGAGTGATTATGAGAATTGAGAGGGGTAAAGAGGACATTTCATTTGCAGGCAAAAGTGGAAAAAGAGTAAGAAATTTTTTGTGGTTTGCACATAGCGCGACTCTAAATAAAAATCCTAAATACCCAAATCATGAATTTATAGCGAGTAAGATATATCCAACATGATAAGATAAGTGGGTACTTGTTGGATGAGTCCACTATTATGGAAATCAATTATTAGAGTGATAATCCTTATTCCTACATTAATAATCCATCGATGGTTGTGGCAAATTTTTTGGTGAATACTGTGTTACTATAATTTTTGCAAATGCAACTGAGAAAGCATAGTTTTTTGTTTTTCAAATATGTACATTGTTGTTAGAATATGATTCAAATTCAGATGCATGGGTATTAATGTTATGTGTGACATTGTGTGTCATGATTAGAGTCAAGGTAGTTTAGTTAGAATGAGTTTGAATGAGTTTGGGTAGTTTAGTTAGAATGAGTTTGAATGAGTTTGGGACATGTGTCATGATTAGAGTTAAGGTAGTAAGTGGTTACTCAACTATTTATTGTTAATGGTGTGTACCAAGTCAAAAATCAGTTAGTGCGTCAAATGGATGCTTATAAATGTGTACTCCATCATTAGCAAAAATATATGAGAATAAAGAGAACATCTCTGTTTTTGTTTAGCTTACTGTTTTTTATTTTTTATTCCAAAAATTATCAACATGGTATCAGAGCCGACGGTTCAATCTTAAGGCTAGTTTGCGGAGAAGTGCTGCAAAAATAGATCGTGAAGAAGTGTTGCGAAGAAAGTGAAGACAAAGGCAGTTTCGGGAAGCTCCAACATGAGAGTGTGAGTGCGTGATGCCGATGACCGCTGAAGAAGATAAGAGAGTGTGATGACAAGGGCATCATATGAGGTTATTTGGAGACAAGTGCTCCAAGACGGGTGATGACAAGTGCATCATCGTCATGTAGACATGGGCTTCATGAAATCAAGAAGCGTGAAGTAATGTGTTTAGCAAGAAGATGGGTCATGATGAAAATGATTGTTGGCATAAAGGCAAGCCACAGTGCTACAATTGTAAGAAATTTGGTCATGTACAAAAGTATTGCAGGTTAAAGAAAGAAGAGCATGCAAAATTAGTGGAGTCAACCACTGAGAGGATCTTTTATAGCAAGTGATGAGAAGTGCATCATATGAGTTTTATGGAGAGAAGTGCTCTAAGAAAGTTGAAGAGAAGTGCTTCAAATAATCATTGAATTGAAGTGTGCGAAGAGACGTGCTTTGCAAAACTTAAAGTTTGATTTATATTTTTCTATTTCACTTGTAGGAAATTTGAATCAAGGGGGAATGTTAGAATATGATTCAAATTCAGATGCATGGGTATTAATGTTATGTGTGACATTGTGTGTCATGATTAGAGTCAAGGTAGTTTAGTTAGAATGAGTTTGAATGAGTTTGGGTAGTTTAGTTAGAATGAGTTTGAATGAGATTGGGACATGTGTCATGATTAGAGTTAAGGTAGTAAGTGGTTACTCAACTATTTATTGTTAATAGTGTGTACCAAGTCAAAAATCAGTTAGTGTGTCAAATGGATGCTTATAAATGTGTACTCCATCATTAGCAAAAATATATGAGAATAAAGAAAACATCTCTGTTTAGCTTACTGTTTTTTATTTTTTATTCCAAAAATTATCAACAATTGTCTCTTTGTAAAACCACCAGTTTGGTGGTAGTCCTATTTGTGAGAAGGGTGAATTTGTTATCCCACTCAATTATAACTAACAAAAAGAACCACGAATCACTTAACAAAAAAAAAAAAAAACAGAACCGTGAGTCTAACTATGGAATGAGTTAAAGCTATATGATTCTCAATTTGAAAGATATATAAGACACATAGATATTGTTTATATTAGCCACATCATCTTTA
Organism: Stephania japonica; assembly: GCA_039657345.1. Taxonomy (NCBI): domain Eukaryota; kingdom Viridiplantae; phylum Streptophyta; class Magnoliopsida; order Ranunculales; family Menispermaceae; genus Stephania; species Stephania japonica. The sequence continues at coordinate 19,908,164 of CM077557.1, forward strand.
CAATCATAAACCACCATTAGACATCGATCTCCACCAATACAATAAAGACTTGCAAGCTCCATGATCACATGGAGCCCATCTGAAATCTGATCCCAAGCATTACTGCTAGTATTGATTTTTTTACCTACACCAACTTAGATCTTAGTAGCAAAGTAGCATTGGAATATACTTCAATCCATCTATGAAGTAATATGGCCCAATTTTATGAGTGACTTGAAGCCTAGGCTTGCATGGGTCTAAGGTCTTGATCCATACCATTAGCCACTAGCCTTTTTTATGAACTTTATAGCATTCTTCTACATACATGTTGAATCTGCAGAAAATATATCTTTTAATCCATAAAAGAAAATGGCAGTTCTACATTGAAAAATCTCATAGAGAAATCATGATACGAGGTTTAAAAAAGAATCTGCAAATCAAATTAGAGTTATAAAATTTACCAGAAATGCACTACACACCATGGGAATAAATGTGCAAATGCTTTAAATGAAATAAGCATGGCCCCTTTCACATAAAGCACATGGAATTCTCAAAGCACAACAATGCCTCAATACCAAATTGGATGGGTTGGCTATATGAAAACTCTTCCATTGATTTGTGCTCTCCAAATCCTTAATTATCTATGAAAGCACATCCAATTTCATAAGAACTCCCATAGAAAAAGCACTAATAAAATATTGACAAAAAATAAATGAAAAAGAGAAGGCAAGAATTGATTAGATAAAAGCCTTAAGCATAATTTAGCATAGGGTCATTATAACGTCTTCTAAATAAACTATAGGGATCAAAGGCCACAAGCCATACATGTACAATTCCTAGAAGACCCATAATAAAGTTTGATCCACCAAGAAGGCATCTTAATTAGTTCAAATTAAATATTTTTAAGAACAAAAGCACAAAACATAAACTTAATTACTAACAAGCGCAACTTCCCCATTAGAACAAAATAAATAATAAAATCTACAACAGTTATTGTCAAGCAATATTAAAACATTTGATGACATTAGGGTTCTACAATCCACCTCAAACCACCACTCTGACCTCATAAAGGGGGCTTTGTCCATCAATCCAAGTTTGCAGTATCAAACTCATATTATATAAGAGTTCTAAGCAACTCGCCAAAGCAAAATGGAGCTTGTAGATTATGCTAGTTCTTTTTGTGCATTTATCCAACAACAACAAAGCCTCAATCTCAAATTATTTGGGTTATGCATTATCCATAATAGTTGCGAGAATAGTATTATCCAAGGAACCATCATTCAAATAGACGGAAATGTCTTTGCTATAATCTAGCTTGAAGAAAATAAGGCATGCAATCACAAAAATGAAGGATATGAAGTTCAAGCTCAGCTGACTTACTGAAGTGAATATCCATCAAAGTTACCAGCTTTCCGAGAAACAGAATCTTCATAATGCTCACCATAATCATCGTCCCGATGTTTATAAACTTTTGGAAGTGGCCCTAGATAGAACTCCATACCCATTGGCCAAAAATTGTTATCTATGGAGAATTTATGAATTGTTTTCATGATGTTTAACTTGTTCTGTAGACAAGATGATTAGATTAAGATCCTAAATTCACAATAAGTTGAGAAATGAAGCCCATGAAACTAAGACATGATGAAATCAAAAGAGCATTCAAGAAAATGTGCTCACACAGAATGATTCAATTGTTATCTCAAGTTTTTTTTTTATGAGATTGAGAATGTGCGCAGGACAGCTTTATGAATCATGAATAACAAAGAGAGTTGCAGGCTTCAGTACCAACTTTCGAATTTTTAGATCCAACTCTTTTGTTATTTATTTTCCTCAATAGCGTAGTAATTTCTATTTCTTGCATCATAGATCTAGCCAAGCAGGATGGCAGAACTCCACAACTTGTTGGCAAAGATTGTTCCTAAAGAAATGCCACTAAGAGGCCCGGGCAGTTTTACTTCTTTTTATGGAGTTCCATTCCCTATTCATTACCTAATGTATCTTTCTGTAAATTTGACATTCATATGCTTTCATCACTATATTCATGTTTTCATCCAATCCTCTTTTGTTATTTTAGTAATTGATGACTGACAAATACTGTACTCAGCAAAACCTTTTCCTGGTAATAGTTAATTTAAAAGGTCTTCATTGAATTTTGTTTTGTTTTCAAGTGAAAGGTTACACCCTTAGGGGTGCATTCAGTTGGCAGGATCGTATTGTAAGCGCCTTATATTAACAATGTTTTTGCATTCTATATTATGCACAGACTTAGCACCCTGATTAATTTGTACTGTAAGCATGTGATATATCCAACCATGCTCCACCAAAAGCTTTAGTTTTTTGTGCATAAGAGTTACTCAACTACGAACATCAAACGAACCGAGTAACGCTCTCCACCATTAAACACTCTCTGAAATTCACGTGTGACAAGATTAATTAATATAAAACTCATCCAAAAATATCTACTCTACCGAGCAGACCCATAACTTCGAAATGGATATTGGGAAAAATATTCAAATGTTTCCCACATTGCCACATGACAAAGAGCAAGGACATGGATTTTTTCCATAAGGTTTTATACAAATTCAAACAACCTATGCCATGATTTGAATAAGCTCCAACAGAACTCTTCGTCTTCACAAAAAGTTATGTTTAAAACATAGGGAATAAACCACAAGATTCACCGAAACAATACTAACTTACCAAGCAGTTGAAGCCTTGAAGGAGTGGTGTTGTCATTCAAGAAACTTGATCATGAACATGTACTTCGTGAAGCGAGATCAATTTTGTAGTTGGAGTTTGAAAACAACTTTTGTTTCAAATAAGTATCTAGCTTCCTCCGTGCAATTAACAATGAATCATGTTATTAGGTTATTGACAGTAGTTTCCTCAGCAATTCTCTCTGCCAATCAAAGAAACAACTAGCACACAAAAAATGAGATTAATCAATCTTAGAAAGAAAAACAATGGTTCCAAAGATTAGGGCAAAATCGAAAACCTCTACAGGAGTATAATATTTTTTGACCAGGCAAGGTGTAAACTTTCTTCTGCCTCACTTTTACAACTGATTTACTCGTAGTGACTGTTTTTGATGGAAGTCGATGTCGTCGCCATCGTCTTTCCCTTGACCATAATTTCATCATAACAAACAACCATCAACGGTCTTAGCGAATAGATCAAAAAAAATTTTGCATGACATTATTGTTGAAGAACAGTTGGCCTTCCTCCTACGTAGACTCATTGTAGACAATGTCCTAGTAGCCTTCGAATTACCACGTACCATGAGATGTAACAAGAGTGGCCAGTACTGACAAGCTGCACTGAAGATCGATATTAGCAAAGCGTATGATAGAGTTCATTAGGGTTATCTACGAAACATTTCGATAAAACTTGGCTTCTCCAACCAGTGGGTGGATATGGTTATGTTGTTAGTTACTACAGTGGAGTTCAAAGTGAATGTTAATGGAAGCTTTGTCGGCCCAGTGATTCCTTTAAGGGGATTGCCGCAGGGATGCCCTCTATCCCCGTATTTGTTCATTTTGTGCTCAGAAGGTCTCTCAGCTTTATAGAACTAAGCAATTGTGGAAGAGCGTATTCATGGTTGTTCTATTGCACGGAATGCCTCATCGATTACTCATTTACTGTTTGCAGACGATAATTTTCTTTTCTTTACAGCCAATATAAATGAAGCTATTGTCATGAGATCGATGTTAGATACCTATGAACAAGCTTAGGGGCAAACCATTAATTTACAAAAATCATCTATGTTCTTTTCTTCAAACATAGTAGGGGAGAATGAAGTAGGGATCCGCAAACAAACTAGGGGTATTTAATGATTTACATGGTAAAAAATACTTGGGCCTACCGTCACCTATTGGAAGGAAAGAATGTGAGGTATTTTCTTTCTTGAAAGAGAGGTTATGGAAGCGACTGATGTCGTTACGTCACAGATTTTTTTCAAAGGTCGGGAAGGAGGTGTTGTTGAAGTCAATAGCTCAAGCGTTGCCAACATATTGCATGAGAACTTTTCTTATCCCAAAATTTTTATGTGATTCACTTGAGAAAATGATGAATTCATTTTGGTGGGGTTCAAAAAATGGGGACCAAAGAGGAATGCATTGGATGAATTGGCTTAGACTTTATGTAAGGAAGGAGGAGGGAGGTCTTGGTTTTAAAGATCTACATAGTTTTAACCTTGCCATGTTGGCTAAGCAAGGATGGCGTATTGTTCATCATCCAAATACCTTAGTCTCAAGAATTCTCAAAGTTAAATATTTCCCAAATGGAGATTTTTTGAAGGCCAAGATTGGTCATAATCCAAGTTTTCCTTAAAGAGATATCATGACAGCTAAATTAGTGTTGGAAAATGGGTGTCGATGGAAGGTGGGTGATGGGAGTTCGATCAAGTTATGGCATGATCCTTGGTTGAAAGATAATGTTAATAATCGTCTGATCACTGAAATGATCCAAGGAACGGAGGATGACACGGTTAATGATTTGATGATCCTTGGAAGTAGAGTATGGGACAATGATCATATTGGGGAGACTTTTAATGTGAGAGATGTGAGGGTTGAAGGTCACTCAAGAGGGGGGTTGAATTGGGTTACCGAGTAGTTATCGTCTTTTTAAATATAATTCAATAATCAAGATGATATATGCTCATCGAAAAGCAAATATGGATGCTATGCAAGTGAATGGGGTAGAAGATATGGAAATGAGACACGATATATAGTGGTTCGATCCAACCTATCTACATCCACTACCTAACCTCCCTGGTTAGGATTTTTAACCCTCACTTATATTTCCAATAAGTGTTACACCCTAAGCTAACTAGCCTAGTGAATGCCTAGCCTCAACTAGGTCTTTTACAAGATGTCTTATCGCAATAAGGTCTTATACAACCACCTAGCCGCAACTAGGATTTTCCCACCTAGACTTACCTAGGATTTTCTCCACCTAGCTGCAACTAGAATTTATGCCTAGCCTCAACTAGGTCTTCCCTTTCGACTTAGATCCCACTAAGTCTTACAATCAAAGTTTAATGAATTCAATAAAATACACTTTACAAAGTAAAACGGCACCAAGTTCAAATACAAGCTAGTCTCCTAGAGCCTAACTGTGACGGACCCAAATTCTGGGGTCGCCCCGTGCAACAGATACTTCTCCAGCTCACGCACCAAAAGTACATGCCACGTCATTTCCTTATCCATTGTCTAATAATCTTAAAATTAATGTTATTTATCCATAAGCAACAGCAGAAGCCTAGTAATTACCAAGAATGTGTTAGATTAGTTTAACTTGTTCAACCTATAGTGGAAAACCCGACTGTACATGCATATAGGCGATCAACTATAACGTAATATATACAAGTACAGAAGTGGTTGTAGTCTCTCATCCCAAAGTAATACAAAATATCAAAAGAATAATATTTACTAGCAACATACGTACTAGCAGGCCTCGGCGTAGGCAAGACAGATATAATCATCAAGGATCTCCTTACCCCTGTTGTACTAGGATCTGCACTCAGTTATCACAAAAACCAGATAACAAGTCCAGTAAGTAAAATCCCAAGGAAAACCACCGTGCATTGTTCCATCAACCCCACGACTATGTCCTAGGCCATACACCTAGCAAGCGACTACACAACCCATCGGATACATAGACGGGAAACCTCCTCCGCCCCAGTAAGAATAGACTCATAGATGATCTATATTTATAGCTCAAATGAATAACAAATAGTAAATGTGGTAGTGGTGTTCAGTTGGGTTTTAAGTACCTCAATCTGCGCTCACAAACCCCGAAAATACCCCCGGTTCGACCCTCGACCGGTCCCCGACTCCAACGACTGTCCTGGGACTCCTGAGACCTGATTTCGAGGTTTATTGGTCAATGATTTGGTTTATAATCAATTATGTTCCATTTCACACTGTTTTCCATTCCAGAGGATCATTAGCGCGCTAATTGATCTTGCTCACTGTTCATTCATTTTCCAGATTGTAATTAGCGTGCTAGGTCCTCCTATTAGCGCGCTAATGACGCTCTGTCCAGCTTTTCCAGATTCAAATTTATGAATTCCAAACACCACTCAACCCTATATATTCGATTTACACACTTCCTACATGCCTCATTGACACCAAAAACACCATTAAACACAAATTTATCGAGCTTAAAACCTCAAAATCAAAGAATCATAAAAATCATGTTTCAAAACCGATTTGATCAAAGTTATCCAATTACTCTCAAACTTGGTCAAATATCCAACCCATGTCATACCAACCTCATGAACCTTAAATCTCAACAAAATAAGTGTTTAAATCTTCAAGAATTCGAATTTCCTCAATTAACCAACAAAACTAAAATCTCATAAATCACCCAAGTTTGATGAATCATACCTTGGGATCTTTTTGTTGGATGACCTTGATCCACTCTCTTCACACCTTAGCTAATGATCTTCACCCTCTTTTTCTCCTCTCATCGATCTTCTCTCTCAAACTCTCACTCTTCCTTTCATTTTGACCGATCAACTATGTATATATATAGTTGGTTTTGATCAAGTGTGTGAACACATCTCGAGAACAATCATGTGGTCACTGATCACCCTGTGTCACTCCAACCTCTTGACACCTTATCATGACACTAATTTCCTCAATTCACCCTGTTGTGCATCTCGAGAATTATCCCAAGGATGTTGATTATTCAACTCCAACTATAGGATTTGTATTTATCCGTTGATTCAACTCATAATAATTATCTAAACCATCAATTTAAATTCCATAAATTGTGAATAAGGTCACACTAGTTTTTCGACTACCCGGCACCCCGTGCCCCGTGTCCGACACACTTCCCGAGGCGATCCCACACTTAGTGTACCTAATTTAGTTATAACTTAGCCCAAAGTTATATTTAAATTTCATTATACGGATCCCTACATTAGGGTCATGCTATATTATTTAACACTAATCAACCCCAACGCCCGGCCTCACAACTCCCGAACCCCTACGTTGGCCTGACTCACGCCACGAAACCCCAGCACTCAACCTCGCCCGACATCAAGTTACATACATGTGATGTTTATATAAATAATAATAACTTTCCCATCACAATAATAGACATACAACATGCACAAATAACACAATACCGGCCTGGGTAATCATTTTCGAGTCAACCCAGCTGTCCACGTAACGCCCGAATTACCCGTTAATCCTCGTGATTAACACAAATCCTGATTTAATTAATTTAAGTCGTTACAATTCTTCCCAACTAAAAGAATTTCGTCCTCGAAATTGAACAATCCCGAGTAAAATTCCACGATTCACCGAACCGCACCCCATTCACAAGGTCGAACTCTATTGAACTTGCTTCTAATACGTCAAGATCCCACCAGTGTGTGTATCAATTGGTCCTTCACTCAGAATCTTTTCCATCTGAGATTCCATCAATGCATATCAATTGGTCCTTCACTCATAATCTTTTCCATCTGAGATCCCACCTATGGTACATCCTACCAGCCCTTCACCTCACGCATGTTCTATCTGGTGTGAATAATGTCTCTAATGATTCTGTTTGATTGTTGCTGACATCCCATCTCATCTAAAACTCAGTCCTAAACCATACTCTGGTACGTCGGGATCCCACTAGTGTATGCATCACCTGGCCAATCACCCAAAACCACTCCTCTAGGATCCCACCAGTGATAACGCCCAATCCTAGTCAATCACTCGATAACCCTCGCTATGGCCTAGTATATCTCGTGATCAATCAAATCTTCTTCAACATCCTCCGGTGAACACATCAACCGTCCTCAATCACGTAGGTAATAAAACAATAGCTACACCTACGAAATAAAACAACAAAATAAGTAACTAAACTCATACATACCCTCAACAGTTTGTCTAGTCTCCTCCTAGATTGACAGTGCAACAACATGGACCCTATCTCTGGCCTGCACTGGCTCCGGTAGTAGTGATGCCCTCCCGCAATCCGCTCGGAGGTCTCCAATCTGACCGCAACAATGACAACGACATATCTCTGGTCTCCTAACCTATCCGTGCGACTGTCTCGACTTTTGTACCGGTATAGGTACAATCTCATGTACCGTCTGGCAGTCGTCATTGCTGAATTGATCGTCAGTCTGATCCTGGTCGTCCTCGCAACCTTGATCTGTCTGCCAATCCTAATACCCATTATGATCATTTCTCGAATCACGACCGTTATTGAAATCATTATCCTGTTGCCAGCGAACTCTACGTGCTCGAAAATCTTGCTCCTGACTGCTAGACTCATCCCTCTGTTCTTTCAGCTTGTGATTAGACCGAGAATTCTGTCCAACTTGATCCGATCGCTTCTCGCTAAGTATGTCTCATAAGTCAAAGCCCATATCATATATAGCCTGCAAAGTGTCGGCTCCACTCGCAACAATAACATCAACGATCCTTTCATCCAAGCCCCTGATGAAGTAGTAAATCTGGAGTCTCTCGGTGTTCACCACATCTATGGCGTACTGCATCAAATACCTAAATCTCTCTATGTATGTAAGCACAGACATGGTACCCTGCCTCAACACAAGAAACTCTTCTCTGAGCCTCAGCTGTATCTATATCGGAATATATTTATCTAAGAACAGTTGACGAAATTCAGTTCAAATCGTCAGCTCCAAATATGTATCAGTATAAGTCGTCCACCAGATCGCCACTTGTCCTCTCAGGCAACACCCCAAAATCTGTGCCTGTTCTGCCTCTAGCACCACTAGTAACTGATGAAATCACCAGTGCGTCAGTCTGTCAATCACCACCCAAACTGCATCGTGTCGCCTCGAAGTCTGTAACAATACTCCAAGTCGCCTATGCTCTGCTTTCATCTGTTGACATATATGACACCCTCGAACGTACTTGCTGATATCAGCCTTCATTCCCAACCACCAAGATAATCTTCGCAAATCATGGTACATCTTGGTTCTGCCCGGATGAACTGTGTATCGCAATCGGTGAGCATTTTCTAGTAGACCATCTCGTATTTCGGCACTGCTAGTATCCACAGTCGACCTCGGTGCCGTAAACATCTGTCAGATGTCTCCACCCAATCAGTGCACTCGGGATCCCGTGCCAAACCACTGAACCGCTCATAGAGCCCATCAGCCCTCTGACACTCCGATACCCGCTCTAGTGACACTGTCAATACCCTTATCTGACCATAAATTTGAACATCATGCGTACCTGCAATGTCTGACATGCTCATAATTGATGCTGCCTCCAACAGTTCCATATGTCGTGTACCGGTCTGACTGTCCACTCTACATCTACTCAAAACATCCGCTACCGCATTGGCCTTACCTGGATGATACTTAATTTTAAAATCATAGTCCTTTAATAACTCTAACCATCACCTCTAATGCTTATTAAGATCACTCTATGTGAAAATGTAGCGTAGAATCTGATGGTCGGTGTAAAGCACAAACTTCTTCCCTTACAGATAACGCCTCCAAAGCTTTAGCGCAAAAACAACTGCTGCAAGCTTCAAATTGTGTACAGGGTAATTACACTCATATGGTCGCAATCGCTTGGATAAGTAAATCATTGATCATCCCTCCTGCATCATAACACATCCCAGTCTAGTCCTTGAAGTATCAGTGTAACCGATCACCCTCTTCCCTGGCTCAGATAATATCAATACTGGTGCAGAAGTCAATTTCTTCCTCAGTCTCCAAAAATACTTGCTCACACTCCTCAACCCACTAAAAAAAAAACATCCTTCTTTTGTCAGCCTCGTCATTGGTGCTGCAATTATGGAGAAATCTTGTACAAACCACTGTAGTATCTTGCTAAACACAAGAATTTCGTATCTCGGCAACAGTCTCTGATGTCTTCAATTCAATCACCGCTAAAAGCTTGTCTTCTATAAAAGATATACCCTTACTATTGATAGCATGCCCCGGAACTTCACCTTCTGAATTTCGCACACAGTCTGTGTTCCCTCAATGTCATCAATACAATCTGAATTTGGCCTTGAATTTTTGGATTACCCAAGAGATACTATTTCTTATGTTACAGTGTTTAAACAACCATCCATTCTCCATAATATACCTATACCATACATATATCTTAACAAAAATCCTCAGGTTTCATTTATATCAAAATGAAACAACCTGATAGTTTTTATACATAGCACCACTAGCGAGTTGGTTTTTCCCATAATTTACACAAAAAATATAGTTGACTCTTTTCCGTAAATTCCAATCATATTGTTCAGATACATTCTGAACCTGAAGCCTGATCACGCAACGGCTCTACCACTACCGATGCCATCCAGATCAACGCACATTCCCCATGTATATGTCCCTCACTCCATAATAAATATATCTCGGAACATGTCGCGATCCCTCTTGTGAACCTCCAGTACCTGGCGTAGTTGAATTAGCCACATCTGGTGTCCTAGTCAGAGTTCCTGGTTGCTGCATGCTCTCACTCCTTACCGGCTCGTATTGTCTGTCCCGAACCTCTTTATGTTGCGACTCTTCTGCAGCTTGTCGTTGTCGCTTCCTACGATACTATGCGATTGTGGCTGCCTGTACCTGGCAAACCCCACTCAGATGTCCTCTCTGTCCGTATTTATAACATTTGTGCGTCTCTCACTTCCTAGTCTACCTGGTAGCTCCTGAATCTGGCTGTGCCACCACGTGCACTTTGTCCCTATCCAGACCCTGATCCCGTTGGGGTGATAGTGTTCTACACTCATATCACAAGTGTCCTCGCTGACCGCACCTAAAGCATCTACGTGTCATACGCCTTCCAGTATACCTGTCATCAGATCCCTGACCCTGACCCCGGTCCTCTGACCCCTGTCCCAGTCACCCTGATGTCTATACTAGTGTTGTAGCGGAGGTTGCTGTCGTTGCTGCTCAATAAGTGCAGGTGTAGTAGCATTCACCACCTTCCCCTCATCTCTCGTCTGCTGCTTGGAACTCCTATCTCGTCGACCCCGAATGTACTCGACAACCTCTGCCATCTGTGCCTATTGTAAAACTTGTTGCTCCATAACCGTCTGCTATAACGATTGCAGAGTCACCATCTCACGTGTCGAATCACTCGTATTTCCAACTTCCGGTTGAATAGTAGGCGGAGCAATAGTCGGAGTCTGTCAGTCCATCATAAACTGCACCGCAAAACGTGCATCGAACCAGACTCAGTATATACGTATACTGTATGTAGTACACAATCAAATCATACACATATATAGATTTCCTGAATCTACCTGCCTCACAGTCACTTCCCAACTAGAGTTCTAGGCAATTCATCGGGTTTCCACATCTAAGTTTATTAAAATTTATGCTCTTGATAAGTTTTATCCCGAGGTTTTTCAAAACTCTCACTCTGATACTAACTGTAACGGCCCAAAATTTTGGGGTCGCCTCGTGCAACAGATACTTCTCCAGCTCACGCACCAAAAGTACCTGCCACGTCATTTCCCTATCCATTGTCTAATAATCTTAAAATTAATGTTATTTATCCATAAGCAACAACGGAAGCTTAGTAATTACCAAGAATGTGTTAGATTAGTTTAACTTGTTCAACTTATAGTGGAAAACCTGGCTGTACATGCATATAGGCGATCAACTATGACGTAATATATACAAGTACAGAAGTGGTTGTAGTCTCTCATCCCAAAGTAATACAAAATATCAAAAGAATAATATTTACTAGCAACATACGTACTAGCAGGCCTCGGCGTAGGCAAGACATATATAATCGCCAAGGATCTCCTTACCCCTGCTGTACTAGGATCTGCACTCAGTTATCACAAAAACTAGATAACGAGTCCAGTAAGTAAAATCCCAAGGAAAACCACCGTGCATCATAATTTAAGAATGTAAATGGAAATCAATAACTTGTGTAAATCAAACATGCGAAAATAGAAGGAAATTGCAGACAACTGCTCAAAGCTCATCGCATGCATGTAACACAAAGATAATCAAATGGGTGTGACCCAACTAACTAGAATATGTACCTAGGACAGAAACCTGGTGGTGACCTGTTCTATCAACCCCACGACTATGTCCTAGGCCATACACCTAGCAAGTGACCACACAACCCACCGGATACATAGACGAGAAACCTCCTCTGCCCCAGTAAGAATAGACTTATAGATGATGAATAATTTACAGCTCTAATGAATAACAAATAGTAAATGCAGTAGTAGTGTTCAGTTGAGTTTTACGTACCTCAATTCGCGCTCACAAACCCTGAAAATACCCCCGATTCGACCCTCGACTGGTCCCCGACTCCAACGACTGTCCTGGGACTCTTGAGACCTGATTCCGAGGTTTATTGGTCAATGATTTGGTTTATAATCAATTATGTTCCATTTCACACTGTTTTCCATTCCAGAGGATCATTAGCGCGCTAATGAGATCAATTAGCGCGCTAATTGATCTTGCTCACTGTTCATCATCATTTTCCAGAGGGTAATTAGCGCGCTAGGTCCTCCTATTAGCGTGCTAATGACGCTCTATCCAGCTTTTCCAAATTCAAATTTCTGGATTCCAAACATACATTCAATTTCCATACTTTCCACATGCCTCATTGACATCAAAAACACCATTAAACACAAATTTATCGAGCTTAAACGTCAAAATCAAAGAATCATAAAAATCATGTTTCAAAACCCATTTAATCAAAGTTATCCAATCACTTTAAAATTTAGTCAAATATCCAACCCATGTCATACCAACCTCATGAACCTTAAATCTCAACAAAATACAGTGTTTAAATCTTCAAGAATTCGAATTTCCTCAATTAACCAACAAAACCAAAATCTCATAAATCACCCAAGTTTGATGAATCATACCTTGGGATCTTGTTATTGGATGACCTTGATCCACTCTCTTCACACCTTAGCTGATGATCTTCACCCTCTTCTCCTCTCACCGATCTTCTCTCTCAAATTCTCACTCTTCCTTTCATTTTGACCGATCAACCATGTATATATATAGTTGTTTTTGATCAAGTGTGTGAACACATCTCGAGAACAATCATGTGGTCACTGATCACCCTGTGTCACTCCAACCTCTTGACACCTTATCATGACACTAATTTCCTCAATTCACCCTATTGTGCATCTCGAGAATTATCCCAAGGATGTTGATTATTCAACTCCAACTATAGGATTTGTATTTATCCTTTGATTCAACTCATAATAATTATCTAAACCTTCAATTTAAATTCCATAAATTGTGAATAAGGTCACACTAGTTTTTCGACTACCCGGCACCCGTGCCCAGTGTCCGACACACTTCCCGAGGCGGTCCCACACTTAGTGTACCTAATTTAGTTATTTCTTAGCCCAAAGTTATATTTAAATTTCATTATACGGATCCCTACATTAGGGTCATGCTATATTATTTAACACTAATCAACCCCAACGCTCGGCCTCACAACTCCCGAACCCCCACGTTGGCCTGACTCACGCCATGAAACCCCAACGCTTAACCTCGCCCGACATCAAGTTACACACATGTGATGTTTATAAAAATAATAATAACTTTCCCAACACAATAATAGACATACAACATGCACAAATAACACAATACCAGCCTGGGTACTCATTTTCGAGTCAATCCAGTTGTCCACGTAACGCCCGAATTACCCGTTAATCCTCGTGGTTAACCCTAATCCTGATTTAATTAATTTGAGTCGTTACACTAATCACTCTAATGAATGCAAGTATGAAAACAATTGAGAAATGCAAAGATATCACTGATTTTATGCAAAACTCAAATACGAAACCTTTTCAAACAAATCGATTAGAACAAATCTGGTTTCAAATCCAATGAACAAGAAGTTTGATAAAAATCAAGTTTAAGTGCAACCTCTTGTTCAAATCAGTCCTAGATTTAGTAAATCAAGTTTAAGTGCAAAACCCAAGACAAATGTGTTTAACAACACAATATGTGATTTCCTAAGTCAAGCACACACGAATATATAATTTAAGCACAAAAAAGCTAGGAAATAAGACTTTCTTACAACCCCAAGATGATGACTTAAAAATCAGTTTTGGAGAGGTTGTAGTACACCTTAGAAGGCCTCAAGAATGTTGATTTTAAGATTGATTCAGCAGCCTCAAAGTATTTCTTATGTTCTTCACAAAACTCCAAGCTCCTCCTCTTGAAAAATTTGAGCACTTGTGTTTTTCTTTGTCCTCAAAACAAATTCTTTGTGCTTGGTTGTTTTAGAGTGTTCTACATTCTTATATAAAAGTTTTCAGGAATGCAATTAGCACGCTAACTCTGCACTTAGCACGCTAATACTATTATTAGCGCGCTAACTGCAGGGACCTCAAAATAAATAATTTTGTCCCTTTGGTTAGCGACCCTCTATCGCGTCCGGGACCCAACCAACCCTCATATAACATATTACACATGTTTGTTGTGGGTCATAAAACCTATTTGGGTGGTCCGGATATTTTCACAAATCTTGAAAATGAAAAATCTCGGTTTCATGACATGCGAGGGGCTTTTTTTGCAAATATGCAGTTTTACTTCTCAAAAACTAGTTTTTCTTTTTCAAAAACTTCCACAGTGATTTTAAAGTACGATATGAACATAAACATATAGTTTAACGTTGTTTAAACTTATAAACCGAGTTATGTGTTAAGTTTCACTTAAAACTTCAAGTAATCACTTGACATTTGAAAATCCATTTGAAAAGCTCGATGTGCATGCATTAATGCAATAGGCTTGCGTAAATGAACTTGAATACCTTACATCAATGTTACAACTCGTGGTTCAATCTTTCGTCTTCTTTTCCTTATGTTTGTCGAATCTTGAACTTATATGGCTTGAATACTTGATATTGTGATGTTTTGCAACCTTTGACGAAACTGAAATACACTTGATAAACTTATTAGTATATTTTCACCTTGTTTATTTCCATCAAAGTCTCGGTTGGAGTTAGAGTGACTAAGCACTTAGTCCAACAAGGGTCATACATCAAATCATATTGAGTAACCACGACTATGATATGTTAATTTGGAAACATTCAAAGGACGACAACTATAAGGTAAACTCGGGATATCGAGTTGCAGTTGAATTGAGTAGAGATGGTGATTTGGTGGCGACCTAAGGAGGCTGTTTGAAATTGTGGAACCTTGAAATTCCAGCAAAAGTGAAGCATTTTATGTGGCGACTTTTGCGAAACTATATTCCTACAACATCGCGACTTATTGATCGAGGGCTAGAAATTGAAGATTTTTGTGTTTGTTATGCAAAGCCTACTGAATCAACACAACATCTTTTCTTTGAATGTTCAAAGATACAAAACTATTGGCGAGACCCTCGTCGCCAAAAACCTACAAACAATGATATAAAAGACTGGTTCTTCAATTTGTGTCAAGACTCAAATTCATCAGTCAATGAAGTGTGTATGAAGACATGGTCTATATGGAATTTCATAAATAATTTGCCATGGAAGAAGAGTGATCTCCCCCTACCTCGTGTAATCTATCAAGGTATGGACTAGTACACTTCATGGGTTGAAGTGAGGAACAAATTAAATATTTGCAACAATCAGATCCCTCCACAGAGTACTGGCATGACATGGAATCCCCCCGAGGTTGGTTAGAAAAAAAGCTATGCAGACACAAAGATATTCGAGACTGAGGGGCTTGTAGGGGTGAGTGCAATAATTAGAAACTCAATGGGCCGGTTTGTTCAAGCAAGGACAAAAGCATTTCAGTATAGGTGTGACCCATTGGAAGCAGAGGCAATTGGCATAAAAGAAGCAATGAGTTGGATTGACGAGTTACTGATTGAGAATATGGTTTTGAATCGTACTCGCTCCAATCGGTTGGAGGAATCACGCAAGACATCCCCAATCTTCTTGAAGTAGAAGGGTGTTTTAAGATTGTAAAGCACTGATGAGAAGACATGACAAATGGATGATCAATCATGTTAATTGACAAGTGAATGAAGTTGCCCATCATATGGAAAAATCATCACAAAGTCATATTGGAGTATAACTTTGGAGTAAATTACTAGATTATGTTCAAGCTTTGTTATATTAATTTGTTGTTTGACGTAATCTTGGATTTTTACTTCAATGAAATTATCTTTGAGATAAAAAAACAAACAAACAAACAAACAACCAACAAACAACTCACTTACCAAATTGAGAAATCAAAGCAAGAGCAATCGCACATTCCCAAAACCCTAATCAATCTTAAAATTTTGAAACTTCAATGCCCTAATCCGCAAACAAAGCACGCACCAACCCCAAATTAAGACACCTAGATCAACGAAATTAACCAAAACTAATCAACAATGACGAAAGCCCAATTAATGAAAACCCTAATTTAAAGAATTGTTCACATGGGCACTTTTGATTTTGCAGAAACGGTGACGGATTTCTGCTGGAAATCGAAAGTTTGTTTGCTTGATGAGGTCTCGACCTTCTTGACCACAAATTTCCCCTTTGAAGACTCGTCTTGAGTAGAATCGATTGTAGACGAGGTGAAACTGAATGAGATTGTGGTGGCCCCAAATCCCACGACAACCCCGGACACTGTCATGTCGTCGAACACGTTACTAACCTCTGCCACTTCAGGCACTCCTATCGATGACGGCCCATGACTCATTTAGTTGCTTATACGTTTTCCAACAAACCTAACTTAATCGGTTATGAAATTTATTTTTGTCAAGTTAGTTACTTCAATAATTTAACAAATTATTTTACCGCGGAAGTCTAACATTAAATAAAAATATGTAAGGTGATTTCATTTGTAAATAACAACCAGTGTGTAAAACTAGGAATGGAGTACTTTTCATATAAGAAGACAAAATAATCAAAATATGAATATATACAAGTATAGTTGTCTCTCCAGTCCCTTAAACCTAAAATGAAAAAAAATGTTAAAAATAAACACCTACGAGTGTGTGTCGAACAACTGACAAGCTTATAAATAGTCGCCTAACACTTGATCATCCAACAAAAATGACGACGAGTCCAGTGAGTAACATCCTAAGAGAATTTCACACAATATTCATGAATAAAATAGATAAAAGACTACAAGACATGCTAGTAAAACATCAGGCAATAGAAAGATATACATGCATGAAGTGTAGATAAATAATGGAAAGCAGTGATAATAAGAGTATAAACCAGCATTTATAATAAAAACAAGCATAAATATAAAAGCAAAATTGAACTGTAAAATAAAACCACGACTCAAACTCGTCAATAAAATAGGGACAGGAACCGTGCATATACTCCAGTCTCCAGTGACTAAGTCTCAACTATGGTTATTGCATGAACCCTCGGACACCACATCACGCCGATGAATACACCCAATGTCCTCCTGACGATTGAAGATATATTCCACTGCCAACAAAACGAGCGTTAATACCGGCGATCAACATGTAAGAGATTTAGCCACAAACAATATATAACGTGACCGAAATAAGAGTAACAAACCCATGTGTCATCACCTATATCCACACATGTAATCCGATATGCGATAAACCAACCATGCATCTTGTGGAGCATTCCAATGGGTTTTACGCACCTCACACATAGAATCCTCGCCCGCGAAATCTCCAATCCAGTCCTGAATGTAAACCCGACACTAATTATGACTCTATAGTCCTATAGTGTCAATTTAGTTTAATTATGATGTGTTTGGATAGATAATTGGGTTTAGAAATCTAAGAGTCAAAATAACCCGTTAAGGCAAAATAAATTTACAATTTCAGTCTTGCATTGTCGTGGATTTTTGGGCAAGGAAACATTTGAATTTCAAAATCTTTCCGAAAAGGTATGGTTTATGAAAAGGTATGATTTGTGAAATTTTGATTTAAAACGAAAGAGATATTGCAATTCTACCAAAACAGCTCAAATTGAAACCTACTCCGACTAACAGACTTAGAAAATTTATTTCTCCCAATCTATAGTTCTTGGTCCCAAATCATCTGACATACCTAACAACAACATACTAAAAGATAAACCTAATCCGATAATTATTGAAGGATTTATGCCCTTTCAAAGCTTGGCCAATTTTTCATGAATATAATTGGTTATACTAGCAAGTTTGGCTTAATTCTCTTGAAGCCAAAGTTATGACATTTATATGATATTAAACGCAATGTCTTTCAAAGGATATGATACCTTGTTAAATTCTCATGTCCATGTCGTGCACGCGTGTGTGAGCCCGTGGATCTCCTCCTTCAACACCGATATTTTCCCTAACTTAACCATCTTCAACTTTAAGTGTGGGGTTTTATTTAAAAAGGCCTCGGTACTAGTTGGGACAAGTAAATCACTTATATACTTCATTTCGAAGTGTCATTTAATCGATATGGGACTAACTTTCAGCCCACACATCTTCCACACTCCCCATAGACTGAAAGTCAAATGATCCAGGGTTTTTTTCTCCCAAGTCCCATTCGATCCATGGGCTCTGATACCATATTAAACTCATTGGAATAGGTTTTTTCTCTATTATGTTCACATTAGAAATTAAGAGGCCTTTATAAATAGGATATACAAGCTTAATATAACAACTAGGAAACAGAGAAATTTTATTTCTAAGAGAAAATATTTTCTTCCATACATCACTCCTATAATTAAGCTAATTATATGTCAACATATGCTTCATCTTCAACCTTAGAAAACATGAAATTAGCAAGCCAAAACCATTCAACACCACTTGGTCATGCATGGAAACATTTTAATCAAAATCGAAGCCGATGAGGAATAGAAATTGTTACCTATTGTTTGTTTCGTTATAGTTTGATCCTCCAAGCTTATGTCCTCTCAAAGTTCCAAAAAATTCAGCATATCCTAGCTTTTTTTGCTCTCAAAAATTCTGAATTTTTCTTCTCTTGTTGGCATGAAAATCAAATTTTGTCTTTTATATACTTAGATTAACATGTGGATTAATTAGGCAAATCTTTAATTTGACTAAGTTAATTACTAAGACATGTGTCCTCTCTCAATGCCACTTGTCCCACATAAGAACACATGTCACCACTCATTACTTACTATTTAGTCTAAGATTCCTACACATCTTTATCATCGCTAGGAAATCTAAGTTCCTCTATTTATTTGTCCAAATCAAAGGCTTTAATTATTTCCTTTGTTAACTTAGGCACATCAATACATTTGGTAGTCCATTGATGATTCATTTAACCCATACCCACCTACTGCCTACTTGACAACCTGAACCGACACACATCATGAGGTAAACACCCGTCACATAAACTTACCCGACCGAACAATATAACTCACACATGCGATGTAATATGACAAATAACGATTTTAAACATCGCAATGTAGCCAAACATCACTCATCACAACGTAGCCAAATATCACCCACAAATAACATTTTCCTTCAGTTCTCATGTCCAAGTCAGTCGAGTTTAGCACGTAGGCCCGAATAACGACCTGTAAATCCCCAAGGTTAGTGTAAATCCGATTTAATTAATTCAGGCTGTGATAAGTGTTCATTTAGGCATAATTTAGTATAGGTTATTAGGTGTAATTGGACTATATTTATCTTATTTTATGGTGATAAATGCATATTTTAATGATTTGGTGATGTATTGGAATATTATGAAAATATATATCTAATTATATTTAATTTTCATTTTTAGGTGAAACGGAGTGCACGCTTGGATTTAGGGCAGAAAAATACTCAAAATAGAGTATTTACTTGAAGAAATCGGATACTAAAGGGACTATTTTAGAGTATACACAAGAATTGGCCACGTGGAGTTCATTAATTTGTCCAGCGCGTCAACAACAACAGCTTATCCAATCCGTTTCTGCCACATCAGCGGGCTTCAGCCACTCCACCAATCCAGCGCTGCCAAGTGTCCTATAGTGCACAAAACGCCCAAAACACTCCCGAATGTGAAAATCACTCTCGAAACTACGAAAATTAGTTTTTCTCACCTCTAGAGAACAAATTTTAAGAATATATGTATATACTAGGTCTTAGAGAATAGGGAGAGGATCTATTTATTTTTATTTTTCTTTTAGTTTAGTTTAATTATGTCTAGCTAGTTTCCTCCATCTAGGTTGAAGGTGGATCAGTCAAGCTTACGACTGGGGAATCCTTTATGAGGTTTATTTATTCTTAATTATTATTGATTCTTTTCTATGATTTATTTTCTTTGGTATTGTTTGAACAATTGAGGTTAAACACTAGTTTAAACCTTGATTTACATGTCAGTGAGTTGTAAGCACCCGTCCTTTTGCAACAAGACCACACTAGTGGCAATTGACCCTACCAATTGATTAGACCCTTTTGGGATCGGTCAAATACCTTAGGGATCTAGGCTAAATCGGGAGCACTAGCGATCCGGTTGTCTAAGTGTAGTGCCTTCACGAATCAAAGTAATGCGACCAATGTGTTAAATCTGGAGCACTAGCGGTCAGGTTGCATGTTTGGTTAGGGAAGTAGTCAACGGTCGTACCTTGGCTATCGAGATCAGGAAGTGCGAAGAACCGAGTGCGCCACCGGGTCTATAGTTGCACTAGATCATAGATTAGTTCCATACTTTTCATGAACCGACAATTAATAAAATCAATCCTAAGTTGCATGGTGAGACTGTGAAACTGGATACCTAGACTTCTATCCTTTCATTAGATTTCCTTATTTTCGAAATATTTATATTTTCTTTTTTCTTGTATTTTTGTTACCTAAGAAAGACACCAATCTATGTTGGATCGACCATTTACCGCTATCTACAAAATAGTTGCTTTAGGAAATATATTTTATTGACGCGTTCGACGCACGTCAATTTTTGGCGCCGTTGCCGGGGACTGATTTTTCTTTCTTTGGTTTTTTTTGTTGTATATTTATTTTTTTATTTTTTATTTTTTGTATCTAGCCCCTTGTTTCTAAAACTTTTGCAGGAAATTTCTCAATGGCCTCCTATTACCGTAATTATGATCGATTCGAAGACTCATACCATCATGGTGTGAATGGGGTAGGTATGTCACATAATGGACATCAATTTTCTAACTCGCAATCTTTTATGTAACAGGTCGAGGCTTGGGATTTTTTTCGGGAACACTTTTATCCCACGTATGCTTGTCCTTACCATCCGAGGTATGGAAATCATCACGGTTCTAGCTATGCATCGCGACAACCCGACTTCTATATGTCTAGGCCAAGTCTACGGATTTCTCAACAAGAACGGAGAACCATTGAAGACATTGAGAAAGATATGATATTCGAATGGCTTTCTCCAAGTACTAATGCATGTCCCTTTGACGACTGGAGTAATTCATCACATCAGCTTAACATATTTAGTTCTATGTGGAATCAGCCTTCAAGGGATATAATAAGGTATTGTTTGGCGACTGTGCAAGACATGAATCTCACAGAGCAAGAATTATACCAATGGATTAAACAAAGGGATCAAGAAGCTAAAGAAGAAATAAAGTCTCTAGAAGATATCAGCTGAGACCATGAGTACAATTCCATTGGAGAGTGTTGAGGTGAATGAGGTTACACCGGTTGAGGACTATTGGAGTGAACCAGAGGAAACAATTGAAGTTTATTTGCATGAGCCAGACATTATCATTGCACAGAATGAAGCGTTTGAAGCCGAGAAAGAAATTGATGTCATTTTAGAAAGGCCAGAGGAACCTCAAAAAGAGAGCAAGGAAGACCAACCACTGGTGTTGGTGAAGCCACCCACCCTCCTATGCTTACCTGTTAAATTTAAAAAGTGGTGGTCGTAAAGGAGCGTTCGCAGATTTTCTACACGGCTAACACCTTTATGTCAGATGACCATGATGCGATAAAATCATACGTGTTAGAGGTCCCGGATGAGCTCCTAAATCTGACGGAGGGCATGTCTGCTGAATTGTCCAAAGCTATAGATGCGTCATTCATTGTCAACATCTCGAAAGGAGAGGGCACGTGATCATTCACGAAAAGTCGAGCTAACGACTTTAACCAAAAGCGCTATTGGGAGGCAGCCCAAGTTTTTTTATGTTTTTTTTAGTTTGCTTCTTTTTATATTTGTTTAGTGTACTCACCATTATCCTATTTTTGACTATTTACAGGTGTTTGATACTCGTTTGGTGTAGCACCGGAGTTAAGAGCCCGATATCACTGCTGAGGTTCTTTGGTATATATGGTTAGTCTTATTGGAATCTGGTAAGTTCTACGTTTTAGATTATTAGGTTAGTTTTTGAGTCTGCTGGAGGTAATTAGGTGTATATTCCCTAGATTTCATGAGTTGAGCATTTATATCACCGTGCTTCATATTTTATGAGATATTATAGTCCATTAGGTTTTGTATATTCATTTTAGCATATCATTTCCCCATTACTTGTTTCTTTCACTTCCATGTTCTTTTCACCTCTTTTCCTTTCATTTTGTAGTTGAGAGCCTCATTCTTGTTTTAAACCTTGAGGACAAGGTTTGGGATAAGTTTGGGGGTGTTTTAGGTATAGTGGAGTGTTGAATGAATGGAATTAGCTCATTACAGGTATGATCGTTTTATTATTTTTATGCGTATTCCATGGGTTTGGTAAGTTATGGTGGTGTTTTTCTTTTCTTTTCACATCATTTTCTTGTTATGACATGCTATGCATTGCATCATTTAGGTTAGTAGTAGTTTATATTAGTTTATGCATTTTTGTAGTTATTTAGTTGCATTATTGAGTTTATGCATGTTTAGAGTCATTTTGTTGCATGTAGAGTTGCCTAAAACCTTGTTGAGTGTTTTTTATTGTGGATATGAGTTTAAATTACGCTACTTTTAAGACTTGAACCCTTTTGAATATTAGGAGTTGTACTTAATTTAAAGCGTTGTCCAACATCTTCGAGGTTATTTATTAGAGAGTTAATATGAAGTTTAGGCATTGTGATAGAGACCAAAGAGACAAGCAGTCCTATTTTGCAAGTTTTCAGATTTTTATGGTGCTAGAACGAGAATGTAGCTCACTTGAGACATCAATTCATATGATTTAACCACTTTTTAGGAATGATTTAGACTTGAACGGACATTGGATGACTTGATTGATTATAGTGAAAGTGAGAAGGGTCAACAAGAGTTTATAAAAAAAATTTAGAGAGTCCCACAGATTCCACAAGAAATGGAGCAGGGAATCTTGTGGTAGGAAAAAAGTGAGAAAAGCGGTTTCCACTGGAAATGGAGCAGGGACCATACCACTTTTAAAATTTTTGGAGAAAATAGAGTGTATATACGTATAAAGGCGGAAGTTTATGAAAACTCTTAAATTAAAAAGATTTGACCGAGTGCTTATAGCTAGATCAATTGAGTTATTCCAATGTGTTGTTCTACATTTTCATATTTAAATCTGATTGTCTCTCTTTGGTGTGTTTAGTCAATATTTATGGATAGTGTGTTGCATTTTTCGTTCATAGTCCATTTTTCGTTGTTGATGCACTATTTATAAGAAATTCTGAGCTTGTGTGCTTTAATGTATTGGCTCTATAAAATCTTGAGTAGTTGAAGGCTTTTATCTGAATTGATTTTGGTTTTTTAAAGGGCGATTCTCACTGATGTTTAGACTCCATTTTCACACTATTTGACACTGAACTTCTTTTGGGTGATGGCTACTTGAGTAGCAGATTTAGATCAAAAAGGAACTCAAACTTGACTTGGTGATTGGCATAGGTTTGTTAGGATTAGTCATTGTTGTATAGGAATAGAGTATAGGTTTTCATTTACTCATTTGCTCAGGATGAGCAAAGTCTTAGTTTGGGGGTGTTTGATAAGTGTTCATTTAGGCATAATTTAGTATAGGTTATTAGGTGTAATTGGACTATATTTATCTTATTTTATGGTGATAAAATGCATATTTTAATGATTTGGTGATTTATTGGAATAGTATGAAAATATATATCTAATTATATTTAATTTTCGTTTTTAGGTGAAACAGAGTGCACGGTTGGATTCGGGGCAGAAAAATACTCAAAATAGAGTATTTACTTGAAGAAATCGGATACCAGATGTATTGTTTTGGAGTATACACAAGAATTGACTACGTGGAGTTCATTGATTAGTCCAGCTCGTCAGCAACAGCAGCTCCTCCAATCCGTTTCCGCCACGTCAGTGAGCTTTAGCCACTCCACCAATCCAGCGCTACCAAGTGTCCTGAAGTGCACAAAATGCCCAAAACACTCCAGGATGCGGAAATCACTCCTGAAACTATGAAATTTGGTTTTTCTCACCTCCAGAGACCAAATTTTAGGAATATATGTATATATATTAGGACTTAGAGAAGAGGGAGAGGATCCATTTATTTTTATTTTTCTTGTAGTTTAGTTTAACTATGTCTAGCTAGTTTCCTCCATCTAGGTTGAAGGTGGATCGGTCAAGCCTACGACTTGGGAATCCTTTATGAGGTTTATTTATTTTTAATTATTATTGATTCTTTTCTATGATTTATTTTCTTTGGTATTGTTTGAACAATTGAGGTTAAACACTAGTTTAAACCTTGATTTACAAGTCAGTGAGTCGCAAGCACCCGTCCTTGTGCGACAAGACCACACTAGTGGCAATTGACCATACTAATTTATTAGACCCTTTTGGGACTGATCAAATACCTTAGGGATCTAGGCTAAATCGGGAGCACTAGCGATCCAGTTTTCTAGGTGTAGTGTCTTCACGAATCAAAGTAATGCGACCAATGCGTTAAATCTGGAGTACTAGCGATCAGGTTGCGTGTTTGGTTAGGGAAGTAGTCAACAGTCGTACCTTGGCTATCGAGATCAGGAAGTGCAAGGAACTGAGTGCGTCATCGGGTCTATAACTGCACTAGATCATAAATTAGTTTCATACTTTTTATGAACCGACAATTAATAAAATCAATCCCAAGTTGTATGGCAAGACTGTGAAACTGGATACCTAGACTTCTATTCTTTCATTATATTTCCTTATTTTTTAAATATTTATATTTCTTTTTTTTATTTTTCTTATCTAAGAAAGACATCAATCTCTGTGGGATCGACCACTTACCACTTTCTACAAAATAGTTGGTTTATGAATTATAGTTTATTGACGCGTTCGACGCGTGTCAGTCTGTTACAATTCTTCCAAACAAAGGAAAATTTCATCTCGAAATTTAAATCTCGAGAAAATCGTTCAGTCCTCGTCCACTTGCCTCGCACGGACGAGAATAATTCCTAAAGATACCTAAACTACACTAATGTCCCTTAGACACACCCAATACTCTTATACCCATCACAGGGGATGTAGTGTTGTATTGAGAGATAGGCGCATGCGTATGAAGCAATCCTAATATACCACCCTCCTCTACACTTACCGTAACCTATCCTCAAGCCCAATATTGTGCCCAAAAACCCGACTAGTTCCCTAGCCTTTACTCGTACACGCTAACCCCCAGTCTGGTCAAAATAGTTTAATCCCTAGCTATGTGTCAATAATCACTGTCGTGTCTATCCTAACTATCCAACCATGCATCGCAACGTGACAATTACTTGGAAAATACACAAAATAACTCGCGTATGTGTCACAATCCCAGTTTCCACCAAACTAGACCTTGCCCGACCTAAGCCTACGTGGACCCCCAAGTCAACCCTCACAAAGTCAAAGCTGACCTAGTTAGCTTTCCTAACCATTATCCATTAAGTTAAGTAGTGGAATTAATAGTTTAAATTGAGTTATTCAAAATTTGTGAGTAATTAAAGATTACGCGAAAATGTATTAACCTAAAATAAATTGAACAACTCGAAATCAATTAAGTCAGGACAACTTAGAGTGTGGAAACCTTACATATATATAGGAGAGTATAATGAAACAAAAGTATAAAGAAGAGTATAATGAAATCATATACATGTCTTTAGGGTTTAGGGTTTATCAATTAAATCAATTAAGTCAGGACAACTCTAAATCAATTAAGTCACATGTATATCTAACAAAGGAGAGTATAATGAAATCATATACATGTCTCAGTATATCTCACAATCCAAAAGTATCCTCATGTGAGAAAACAAATATATAAGTAGTAAAAATTTTCAGAAAACCTACAAAAATGCGGGAGGTAGGGTTGTTCCAATGTCCTCAAAGTAAGTCACTAAGTATTGGCATCTTTTCCCTACTCGACTGCGGATCTACACTTAGTCGATCACAAGAATGACGAGCCTAAGTAAATAACACTAGTAGGATCTAAATAGCATTTTGAAATAAATAAAGCAGTCTAATTCATGCACATAGAAAGAAAGTTGTAAGGAAGCATGAATAATAAAAGACTGTAAAATGAATCAATATAAATCAATAAATAAGTGTCCCAAAATCAAAATAGGGAGGCCCCAAGTAGTCCTAACCACCGAGGTCGTTGAGTCGTTGCAAAGCCTCGCAAGCCTAGACCATCGCGGATAAGAGAATTCCCAGTATTCCGACTAAAATCTCTCACCCCGAATAGAACCAAACAAACCAGAGCAGTGAATCTGGAGGTCATGGCTCCAGAATATCACCCGGATAAACAGTCCTTCCAATGATCACTTTAACTGCCTTGGCCCACGGACATCTCAACCAGAATGGAATTCCAACAATAGGATATCAAAGCAATGAACAATAATATTCAAAAGCATAAATGAAATAATTGTTCATTTCCTAGCTTGTTTACTTACCTGTATCCGAACTACACGCACTCACTCAGATCCGACATGCCACCAAATCAATCCTCGTACACTCGTCAGCAAATTACACTCCCTGGTAATCATTTAGATCAAATTTGGTTGTATTAGAGTCATGTTCTCTTGTTTTAACTAGTGTTTATACCCATATAAAATTTCCAAATTTGTACAAAATTTTAGAAAATTTTCCAAAAAATAGTGCATGACGCCGTGGGTAGCGACATGAAGGTCATTCCCATGCAGCGCTCTCAAAGTGTGACTCTAGGGCAGGTCACAGCCTCGACGTTATGGGTGGCGCTATGGGGAGAAATTCCCCACTGTGCTTGTCACAGCGTGACCAGGATAGAGGCCCCACTCTGCCTGGAGTCACGTTTTTTGAAACCCCTAGCTTTGTCACCTTGTTCCAAGCCTATCTCATTCCCATAGGGACCTTGAATACCAACATAAACCACCTTCACACCAATCCATACAAGAGCTTAAAATCATTTTCCATAATTAAACAAAAATTCATCAAAATGACCAAAAATCATAAATTCCTTTCAACCACCACAACAACACCAACATACATGCTATAATTCATCCTCAATATGATCAAAACAAACCTTAAAATCGAGAAATCCAGTGAGACAAGTTGTCGCTCACATTACTAATGAAAGCCCTAAAAAACTATGCTTAAAACGATGAGAATTGACCGATGAGGTGAGATCTAACCATAATTAGCATCGGTGAGCGATCACAAACCCTTAATCACCTCTTGAAATCATCAAAAACTTCACCAACTTTTTAATTTGTGCTGAGAGGAGAGAGAAAAGTTGATGAAAACAACCAAAATCACCTATTTATATCCCTCATGTCATCTTAGCCCATTTGTCCATCACTAGGCTCATCTAAGGGTCCCACATTAATCCATCCACCAACTCTTTTGACTTAGTTTATGACTTGTTCTCATGGCCATATCCTCCTAAAGCACAATAATTGAGTTTTCTAGGGTATTCTGATACCCGGTTTGCACTGCAACTTACGTCGTCAAGTGCAATGACAATACTATCAACTAAAATATGTTCTAGTATTAATTATTTATCATGTTTAATTTCCTTATAAAATATAAATATTCCCCGGACCTTCATATACCCGTATCCTGCTCGCTCAATACCCGTTTCGATACATTTCCCTAGGCAAACTTAGTTTGTAACTCAAACGCGTAAACGAATACAACCTTACACGTTTGGACAACTGGATTCACATTTGGGTGTAAAATATATAATACAAATACCAGTCAAAAATAATATATCTCGGTGTTGATGCCTGAGAACTGGACAAGAATACCATGGTGATTGGGTCCCACAGTAGAAATGACACGTGGCACGAGTTAGAATTGTAGGGACATTACAGCATGCATCAAACTAAACCATATTTAATCAACTACATACCTTGAGCCCGACTTGGCTCAGTAACTGCGTGCCCCAACTCTCGAGCCTGCATCGGTGGCACTAACGCTGGCATTACAGACCTCCGGGGACAATCTCTCCAGATGTGACCCTCTTATCCAAAACAAAAACATCTTGTCCCACGCCAAGGTCCTATCCATTCCACCTACTCTCTGCCCTCTAGTCCTGATCTTGACCCCAATGTCATTGGTCTTTGCCTCTCTAGTCCTGAGTTTTCCTTTGATGTGGTACTAGTCAATCAGATGTAGTAGGTGTTAGAAGTGTATGTATAGCCTACGTTGTAGTCGTTAAAATATCATTGTGATAAACTCCTTGTCCACTCAGATCATTCAGCTTTCTCCTTTTTGTCCTTCTCCCCTCAGTCCTCGTACTCTGCTTGTTTGACACTACTTATATGAAAGTGTGCACCACTGCATGAACCAACAATGCACTTTGTATGTCAAGCCATCTTAAAAGCCTTGGTGCATAACTCAGCAGCAAATCTACCTCGGCGTAGCATACTACATCACTCGTGTCGTCTAAATGTTCGATCGTCCCTCCTTTATGATTAATAATCAATATAGCGCATGCCGAATCAACTTCCATATATACGTGTATATTATATATACAATCAAAACATATCCTTATATAAACTCTCACTCTATCCATCTCAAGCTAAGGTTCTAAGTCAAGATTTTTGGGTTTCCACATCTAAGGTTTATTTATTAAGTTTTATTCTCTTTTCTTCTATCCCCTAGGCTATATCGACCTTGCTCTAATACCAGTTGCAGCAGCCCCAAATCCCAAGGCAACCCCGAGCACCACCATATTGCCAAACACGTCACTAATGTTCGCCACGTCAGGCACTCCTTTCGATGACGACCCGTGACTCTTCTGGTTGCTTACACATTTTTCAACAAACCTAATTTAACCGATTATGAAATCTATATTTGTCAAGGTAGTTATTTCAATGATTTAAGAAATTATTCAACAACGAAAGTCTAACATTAAATAAAAATATGTAAAGTGATTTCATTTATAAATAACAACCTATGTGGAAAACTCATAATAGAGTACTTTGTATATAAAGCGACATGATAATCAAAATATGAATATATATATATATACAGGTGTTTCTCTAGTCCCCTAAACCAAAAATTAAACAAAATACAAAAAATAAACACATATGAGTGTGTGTTAAACAACTGACAAGTTCATAAATAGTCATCTAACACCTCCTTGCCTTTACTCATAAAAGGATTTGTGCTTGGTAATCCAACAAAAATGATGACGAGTCTAGTGAGTAAAATCCCAAGAGAAGTCTACAAAATATTCATGAATAAAATAGATAAAAAACTACAAGACATGCAAGTAAGACATCTGGCAACAAAAATATATACATGCATGAAGTGTAGATAAATAAAGGAAAGCAGTAACAACAGGAAGACAAACCAACATTTATATTAAAAATAGACATAAATATAAAGCAAAATTGAACTGTAAGAGAAAACTACGACTCAAACCAATCGATAAAATCAAGACAGGAACCATGCGTTTACTCCAATCTCAAATGACTAAATCTCAATTATGGTTGTTGGGTTTAGACACGACATCACGCCGATGAATACACCCAATGCCCTCATGATGGCCAAAGATATATTCCACTGTTAACAACACGAGCTCTAAATACCACTGATTCACGTGTAAGAGATTTAGCCGCAAACAATATATAACTCGACCGAAATTAAAGTAGAAAACACATGTGTTGCCACCATTAACCACACATGTCATTCAATACGTGATAAACCAACCATGAATCTTGTGGAACATTCAAATGGGTTTTATGCACCTTGTACACGTAGAATCCTCACCCGCGAAGTCCATAATCTTGCCTTTGATGTGTACCCAACACCAACTCCCTAGTCCCTGGTGTCATTTTGTTTAATTAGGACGTGTTTAGATAGGTTAAATGGGTTTAGGAATCTAAAATTCAAAATTGTAACGACCCTAAATTTCTAATTCGTGCCACATGTCAAATTCAGGGCAGTGACGTGGACCTTACCCGATGTGGCATGCGTGGTCAACCCTCAAAAGTCGATACTGAGGTATATTATTCGTGTATGGTGTGTGTAGTACTTATTTTATATTCAAAAGTGTAAATTTTCAGTCAAATAATTTTTTTCGTTTGCATCGTAATGCATGTAAGGAACTTCTCGAAAATGTGTGCACGCTGGGCATAGGGTAGGCGATAATGGCAAGAATGGGATAAACTCTAATTATGTAGACTTAAATATTGGTATTGTAAGTGTTGCCTAAATATGGGATAAGCCATTATGACGCCTAAGTTAAAATAAACTAGTTAAGTAAAAAAAAATATGAGGCCTTACTTAGTGGATCGCTGGTATAAACCTACTAAATTGAGTACTCACTTAACTTAGAATCATTGATCTATTTAGGAATAGACCCACTAAACTGATCCAAATTAACAACTAACTTGAACCACCCTAAAAAAGGACACTTAGTGTCTTATGAAAATTAGACCAGTGCCTTAAAAAAGAGTTGCATGAAGGCTTAAAGAGGAAAAAGAAGAAAGAAGGGCTGTTGGAATTGAGGATTGTACATCCATTTTAGAGTTACATTGATCAAGAGATCAAACCATCATTTGAGGTCCAACCTTAGGCAACGAAGTTATAATATTTCCTTGGTTTGAGATCGTTGATAAAGAACCCATGTAATTGGGGTTTTATATGAATACATAATTGAGAATATGTGTGTGTGTTATGGTCGCAATATAATGTTTGAATTTTATTAACATCAGAACCATTCGAATCTCAAATGAATTTGTAGGTTTTAAAGTTTTGAAATTGTGTTATTGTTCATTAATGGTTAGATCATGAAGTTTGATGCCTTGATGATGCAATTGATGCAATTGATGTTATAAATGTTGTCTCTAGTGTTGTTTTATGGTGGACCCTATATAGGAGGTTTCAGGCTTTGGAGGTGGCCTCAAAGAGAATTGGGAACAAAAATCTCGATTCTTGTGTTGTAGGGAGCTACTGCCTAGATTGAGTAGCGCAGTACCCAGACAAGGTAGCACGCTATCTGAGCTACGTAGCGTGCTACCCCAGGTTCTAGATAACACTCTGTTGTCATGTTTATTCAATTTTTTGAGGCTTTTCCGGTGTCGAATTTACGTCAATCTTTCCAAAAATTGTGTTTAAACTATAATGAGGTTATCCAGTGATTTTCATGCCATTCAGAGGTTTCGAACCGGATTTTTCAACTAAATTTTAAACTATGATTATATGGATTTGATAAATGAACTGAATTCTTGGTTAGGGCGTTTCGAGGACAGAATTAACTCGAAACCTAACCAAACTAACTAGAATGATGGTTCATACGATAAAGTAAGTGTCCAGCAATTCTCGTATCATTCCGAGTTTTCTAACATGCAATCCCAAGTGCGTTTCAATTTGGTAAAGTTGCATTTTTAAACAAGCCCATATTTGACTGATTTTTTTTTTGTAAACGAGTCCTCAACCACCCAATCAACTTCTAATGGAGTTCTAATCGCTAAATTACACCCATTAAAACTAAAGTTGATACTCAAATTTCTGGAGCCATTTTTAGGTGTTTTACGTCCTTTTATGAGTTAAAAAAGTGATAAGAAATACAAAAAAGTACTATACATTATTATGAGACTTTTTAATTTATAACAAATGCTAGAATATATGTAAATGAACAAAATGTTATTAATAAATAAAAACTAGACTAAAGTGAACTCTAACACGCTTAGAATTGATCCAAATGGATACTAAGGATGTATTGGATTAGCTTAGATGTTAGGAATTAGTTCGAGGAGCGTGTTGGAGCTGCAAGATAGTGTTGTAGCATGATCCGAGGTTAGTAAAACCAGGTAGGGCATGTTCAGTAATTCAAGATGCTTCATAATTATTGATTTTGCATTGTTTCCCTTCTTTGGAATTCCCACTCCTATATGAATGTCCGAGGGCCAAGTAACGTTGGGGCATGTGCCCTAGGTCAATCTATAAACATTGTTTATCTAACAATTTTTAGTTAATAAAATAGTGGTTTTTCATTTGTTGTGTTTATTATAAGTGATTGCATGTTTACCTTTTAATAAGATCCATGGGTACTTGTTGAAATATCTTAAATGTCCCTAGTCGATCATTATACTGGGAACTATAATGAATTAAGACTAGTGTGAGTCTTGATTGATGGTCATGTGATGATCATACGTATAAGGATACGAATCGAGATCATGAGTACTTGTTATAGGACAAGGTACTGGACCGACCCGCTATGAGAACACCACATGGATTAAGTCATAGGTGTTACTCTTGATAGGTATATCATTTAGTCTTTGGACTTGAGGTTACCATAGACTTCAATATTAGGAGCATGGTAATATTATGTGTATAGTTTACATTTCTTTCTTGGTGTATGTTTTCATCTACTCTGATATCGACTTGTCCACCACTAAATAAACTATCGAAGTAGCTTCTCCATCTCTCCTTAATATCATATTCACGTGTTAAAACTTTTTGATTTTCAACCTTAATACATCCTACAGGAATTAGGTCTTTTTTCTTTTTATCTATTAATTTGGCTGGCCTATAAATATATTTTTTGACATCTCTATTACTAAACTTTGTATATAGATATTCTATGAAGTTTGTTTTAACTTGACTAACTACTTTATTAGCTTTTATTTCTAGCTTCTCTATATTGATTGTACACATGTTTATCTGTCACACCTATACATCTCTCTTTAGTCTTAATTACTTTTTGGACATCCTCGTTCCACCACCAGGTTTCCTTCTTTGATGGTCCAAAGCCTTTAGATATACCTAACATGTTCAATGTTCTAACCACATTGTCTTAGCATCTAAATCAAGATTCCAAATGTTTTCTTTTAGTAGTTTATCTCTAAAATCTACTTATTTATTATTTTTTAGGTTTCGCTACTTTATTCTAGGGCCTATTTTATTCTGATTAAGTTGTTTTAGCTTAATATCAAGTACTACTAACTTATGTTAGGTAGTAAGCGTTTCACCGAGTAATACTTTGCAGTCTCTATATATTTTTCTATTTATTTTTCTTATTATGTGACAATTATTAGACCAAGTGTCTTTGCTATACACTCCACCCAGGATTTTGATGGCAACAAACAGCGTGAAATGGTTCTAACAAATTTGTTTAGTATTTCAGAAAATCAAACTTTGTTAGGAACATCAAGTTCAAAAGGAAAGTAGAGTTATACACAAGTTTAAGTCAACTCGTCAAAATAAAGCCAAATAAGTTTAAGACTCGGCTCATACAAAGACACAAGGACCGGAAAGCATATATTACAAATTGTACAAGTCGTGTAAGGTATATAAGTCCCATCTTACAAGCCAAAGAGCTTAGAATCATTCATTTCATGTTTTTCAATTTTTTAAAGAACTTAAAATTATAAATTTTGTGATTTTCAATTTCATGAGTTTTGAAATGATTTACATCATGCTAAAAAGTTTTAAAGCATGTATTTAAGGTGTACAAACTGTCGGAACTATTTTTGACTGCAATGGCATGTTTTAGGCGGCTTTTGGATTGACATTAAAAATATTTATAGAAAAGCCCCTATGTTTTTTATGAAATTGAGATTTTTTATTTCCAGGGTTTATGAAATCATCCGGGATGTCTAGACACGTTTTATGGACCCTACTAAATATGTATAAAGTGATTTCAGAAGTTAAGTAGAGTCGTAGGGTTGTTAGGGGGTCGTTTTACAAAAACAAAAACTTAATTATTTTCAGGCCCCTGCACCCAGCGCGCTAGGCATTCTAGCCAGCGGGCTAGGTTACCCATCGCGCTGTGCAGTAAGCAGGTAATTTTTTTTTAACTTAGTGCCCAGCGTGCTATACATACCCAGCGCGTTGTGTAGTATTCTAACAGTTTTTTTAAAACTTTGATCTACACCTTCAATTTAAATTTGGGGATCATTTTGGACCCTTGGATCATTAGCAATGATCATTGGGCAACAAAAAGGGTTTGACTAAGTACCAAAACTACCAAGAACACAAAACACACTACTCTTGCTCATATACTCTCCAAAATCCAAGTTTGCACCAAAATTTGTCAACTTTGTTCACACAACTACTTGAAATTTTTGAGGGCTTGCATTTGGATCTTGAAGTCGGTGTTCTAACGCTTACAACTTACGCTCCAAATCAGAATTTTTGAAATATATATACTTGGGGTTGTAAGGTTTCTTAATTTCCTACACTTTTTAAGCTTAATCTATACTTTTTGGCTAATGTTTTTTTTGGAAATCGTTTGTTGTGTTCTTGAGCAACTTGTCTTGGGTTTGACACTTATATTTGATCTCTTTAAGCCTATGACTTATTTGAATAAGTTGTTGGTCTTAATCTTGATTTTCACATACCACTTCTTCATTTGTTTTTGAAACCGCATATTCTTCATCAATATTATTTTACCGACTAAGTGTTGTACATATTCATTGATTTTTATTGAAAACTTAGTCATGTTCATACTTGCATTCATTAAAGTTGTTTAGCTCAAGGAGGCTTGTGAGGTGTTGGACTTATTACCGCTTTACTTTGTAAGGTATAGTTCATTGTATTCATCAACTTCATTGTATATTATTTATTGTAAGACTTAATGGGATCTAAGTCAAGGGAAGACCTAGTTGAGGCTACGCTAGTGGAAACTAGGTAGGAAGTCCTCATTTGTATTTAGGCATTTTAGTCTTGTATGCTTAGGTTGTAACACTTATTGATAATATAAGTGAGGTTTGAAAATCCTAGCTGGGGGGGTTAGGTAGTGGATGTATGTAACATCCCCTAATCCCAATTAAAGAACATTCAGCCTGAAACCCTAATTAAGCCCCGATAAACCAGATCGGACCTAATTAGAGCTAGCAGCCTTGTACCTATTCCTGACAATAATCTGGATATCTTAATATCGAATAAATAATTCAAATTAAAACGCAGCGAAAAATATAAAACTTTTTCGATAAATATAAGATATAAAAAACCGATATAATCCTCGGTATTAAACCCCTATTCCCACCTTGATTATTACAAAAGCAAAATTCAATACAATATATGCTAATAATAGGGCACCATCATTTCTTCATAGAGAAGATAATAGACTCCTAATCCTCTCCTTTCTTACGTTCCAAGTCCTAGTGCACGCCCATTACCTGAAATTGTTAAGGTGGGTGAGCTCTTACATGCTCAGTAAGTGTAAGTGACTCCTATAACAATCATCAATTATCAACTAATATCACGACAATACATAACAACATGAATTCAATGCATATCTACATGAGCATTTGAATCAATATAAACAACATATAAATAGATGCAAGTTCATTGGCCCATTGCAATGTACCCATGATTTGTTCTTTCAATTTCAGCATTTCAATAGAGTCGCCCTCTCACATCATCAAGAATCAGTCACTGAGCATCTGACTAATTCCCATCAATATGCTGCTAACTCAAATAAATAGAGTCGCACTCCCACATCGTCACTAAACTAATCACTGAACATCTGGTTGGTTTATGATCGATGTGCCGCCAACTCAATAGGAAAACATTGATCGGGATATTCCCAAGTCACTAGGGGCGCGGTGATGGGAGGCCGCCCATCACAGTTCTAAACCCCAAGCCGATTAGTCTCACCAAACCTCTTCCCGGATTTCATTTTCATTTAAAAATATTTTTGTAAAACCAAAGCCAAATCATGGTACATTGCTCCATTCTTAATCCATAACACTACATGCTCTAATAATATTAATTTACATTGCATAATTGATAAAAGATGAGTCTCACTTACCTTTCGTAAGTTTTCCTATGTTTACCGACTTGTACTACTCCCCAGAGTCCTTAAACCTTTTCCCTCGGTCCATTACCTAAAATAGACAAATTTTCATCAATTTAATTCTAATACTCATTTATTAATACTCCTAAATTGGTCCCATTTGAATTCGAAATCCCGAGACCTAGTTTCTAATATATTTTGACCATTTCATATTTTATGAGGTAAAAACCCCGGTATAAAGTCTCCCCTGACTTTCAAATTCCTCATTTTTCATAGAAATTCACCAATTTCTATTTATTTGGTCAAAATACTATTTTTCATATTTATTTTCTTTTTTTTTAGATTTTTTCATAATTTCTTTTCCTTTTTCTCTTATTTTTCTTTTTCATTTGACCCTGATTTGGACCAAACCGGGTGGGCTCAACCGATCTGAACCGGCCCGGTTCAGGGTCTTCTTCAACCTCGTGAGAATAGAGCATTCGTCTCTGTTCTTTTTTTTCTTCTCTTCGATTGGGGTTGGCTCCCAACCTCAACCCCAATTTCATTGGTTATGCAGTAGCAGAAAGGCAACCCTCCCTGCCTTAATTCCTTGTTCGGCCATGGCTAACGTCATGGCCGAACCTCCCAACACTCACAGTCACCACACAACAATTCAACAACCACAACAACAGAAACAACTCATCTCGAGCTCTCCTCGACCACGCGATCTTGCCACCTTGAGCTCTCCGTTACTCATTCTCTCCTCGCGATCTCTCTACCGACTCCCACTCCCTTTGTTTTGTTTTATCGAAAGAGAGTCGGTTGGGGCTTAACAAATTACCAAAATGCCCCCAAGCCTATCCTCTTTTCCATTTACACCACAAGCCCTTTTCGGTCTTTTCACAATTTTCTAATTTATTATATATTTATATATACTAATTTATATATAAATATATATATATATATTGATATTGTCGCGCCTACAATTCCGTTGTGCACACCAACGAGTACCCTCAAGCGTGCACACTACCATACGACCCAAGCGTGTCACTCGTGATCCTACGTATTACTTGGCGCCCTGACAATTCACCATTATTCATTTATTTTCCATTTTAATATATATTTATATATATATCCACAATATGTATAAATATATATTTATGCCTATAATTACATAATTCACGCCAACGAGCATTCTCGGACATTAACGATACCTCGCGTCTCATGTGTGTCATTCTTGACCCACACATGGTATTAGACATTCTCTCATTGGTCCCGTTATTTATTTATACATACTAATACAGTCTACGTAAACACAATACAACACGTCAATCCACATGCACTTATCGAGACAACCCAAGCTTAACCACGAGCCAAACTCAGATTAATTAAGATTTATATTATCGTTAGTCACATGTATAAGGTAACAGGTCGTTACAATGTAGATCGTTGGGATCGAACCACTATAAATATCGTGTCTCATATCCATCTCTTCTACCACCTTCTTTGTAGTATAGCATAGATATTTATTGTTAGTGTATGCATTCTCATTGATTTTTTGCTTAAAGTTTTAAAAAGGCGATAACCTCCCAGTTCACCCAATTCACCCCCCTCTTTGGTATGGTTTCAATTGGTATCAGAGCGGTTTATTGCTCAAAGTATTACTAATGTACTTTTGAGTATTTACTTGCAAGGATGCAAACATTAGATTCCGCTTACCTAACGGAAGACACTTCATCTACTAGGCCCCCCTACTTTGATGGGACCAACTATGCTCATTGGAATGTGATAATGAAGTTCTCTGTACGAGCACAAGGTAGAAACATGTGGGATTCTGTCGTTAAAAGTTATACTCCACCCAATAAAGCCGAAAAAATACTACATTCCCAAGGAGACAAGACTTAAGCTTTTCAATGATCAAGCCATGAATATTTTGTTTTGTGCACTTAGTAAAAATGAGTTCAACCGAGTGAGTGCATGTAACACGGCTAAGGAATTATGGGAGAAACTTGAAGTACACTATGAGGGTACCATTCAAATAAAGAAGACGAAGTTGAGAATTCTTGAGGAGCATTATGAAACATTCCGAGTTGGAGTCGATGAAGACATTGCTATCGCCATCACTCGCTTCACTAAGCTTTTGAATGAGATGAAGAACCTTGGCAAACATTATGATAAAGAAAACTCGGTGTACAAGTTTCTTAGAGGTTTACTTAAGGAATGGGATGCAAAGAAGTATGTTATTCAATTGGCACAAAATCTTGGTGACTACACCTTTGATGCTTTGTGTGGAGAGTTTGAGCTAAAGGATCGAGCTAGATTAGAATCATTTACTAGTACATCAAAGAAAGAGTCAAAGAAAGATATAGCTTTAAAGGCAAGTAGTCCACCTGCAAAGTTAGTCTACTGGTTGAGATAAATGATAATGATGAACCATTCAATGAAAATGAACTTGAAGAAGAAATGGCCATACTATCTAAGAAGCTTCATAAAGCCATGTATAGGCGTGACAAATTCAAAAAGAAGTTCAATGGTGGAAGCAAGACAACTTGTTTCAAATGTAGCAAACTGAGCCATATCAAAGCAAATTGTCGCTTCAAGAAGAACAATGATAAGAGAAAGAGAAAGAAGAGCTTCAAAGCTACATGGGATGATTCATCTTCATCAAACTCCGATTCCGAGTCAGAAAATGAGAAGGCTATTCTTTATCTCATGGCAAAGAGTGAGGTAAATGATTCTACTTCTTTAGATTTTGATGATATTGATTACTTAGATGATGAGCCTAGTATTTATGACCTTAAGAAAGAGTTGGAAAAAGATGTCAAAAAGACCAAACAACTAAAAAATAGCTTAGTCAAAGCCATTTATGAGGTAGAGTCTCAAAATGAGATTATTAATGATTTCCAACATGACTTGGAAATGAGAGAAATGACTTAGCAAGAGAAGTACAGAATTTGACCACCATGGTGACTAAGTTCACTAATAGTACCAAGATGTTTGACATGATGTTGGGAGTACAACGACGTGTACTCAACAAGAGAAGCATAGGCTATGGTGCTAGCTTATTGAGCTATGGGAAGCTATTAGCCGACTCTGGTAGGTTCTCAAATGTAATAGGCCACATAATTTTGGCAAATGTGTTTTGAATAAGACACATAGAGGCAAGCTATCATGGGTAGTCAAGAATGTTTACGATACTAACTTTCTCGAACCCAAGGGAGTTTGGGTACCAAAATCCAGTGTCTTTTGTGTTATGTAGGATGCGAGGAAGAGCACCCCATGGTACTTAGATAGTGGGTGCTCAAGGCACGTGACCTGCGATGCAAGTCAATTCATTGAGCTTAAACGACATGATGGTGGAAATGTGGCATTTGGAGATAACAACAAAGGAAAAGTGATTGGCATCGACACCAT
This sequence comes from Stephania japonica, assembly GCA_039657345.1. Lineage (NCBI taxonomy): Eukaryota > Viridiplantae > Streptophyta > Magnoliopsida > Ranunculales > Menispermaceae > Stephania > Stephania japonica. Next base: position 19,947,439 of record CM077557.1, read on the forward strand.
TAGTAATGATTACTTTTCCATATCAAAGGTCTATCTTATTGATGGGTGAAACATAACTTGCTTAACATTAGTCAATTGTGTGATAAAGGTTTTCATGTCATGTTTGAATCATCGAAATGCATAGTTAGGAATGAGAAGCATGACACCATATTTGTCGCATGTAGAGAAGAATGTTTATGTCATTGACTTTGATGAGATGCATATGCAAAATATTTCATGTTTAAGTGCTCAAAATGAATGTGATGCATAGTTATGGCACTATAGACTAGGTCATTCTAGTATGAAAAACTTGTCAAAATTGTCTAAGCATGATTTAGTAAAAGGCATTCTTAAGTGCACCTACAAGAAAGACAAAGAATATGAACCTTGCATACTTGGCAAACAAGTGAAATCGTCCTTTAAGATGAAAGTAACTAGTGATGTGACTAACGTATTGGAACTAGTCCACATAGACTTATTCGGACCAACACAAAAACAAAGTCTAGGTGGTAAATCATATTGTTTTGTGCTTGTTAATGATTTCACTAGATATACATGGGTTTATTTCTTCGTACACAAACATGAAGTGTTTGAAGTTTTTGTCAAATTTTGTGTCTTGGTTGAGAATGAAAAGGGCTACAAAATTACTATCATTCGAAGTGATAGAGGTGGTGAGTTTGTAAAAAAATCTAGAGGATTTTTGTGCAAGACAAGGGTATTCACATTAACTTTCTTCTCCTAGAACACCAGAACAAAATGGAGTGGTTAAGAGAAAGAATCGGACCCTTCAAGAAATGTGTCGAACCATGTTAAATGAATACAACATAGCCAAGCATTTTTGGGCTGAAGCCATTAACACAACATGTTATGTTCTAAATAGGACAAATGCTCGTAAGAAAGTGACTAAGACCCTTTATGAAATGGTCGAAAGCCCAACATATATTACTTTAATGTGTTTGGTTGCACATGTTATGTCCTAAATGATAAGGATCATTTAGACAAATTTGACCCAAAGTCAAATGTATGCACATTCTTAGGATATTCCATGCATAGAAAGGCATATAGAGTGTTCAATAGATCATCTAAGACCATAGAAGAGTTCATTCATGTTAAGTTTGATGAGATGGATCCCCATATGAAGTTGACATATACCTTAGAACAAATGAGATTAGATGATGAAGATAAAGTTAGTAAATCTCAAGATTTCAATGGTCATAAAAAGGAAGTTAGGGAAGAACTCGAATCTAGTGTACCTAAAAATTCTAGACTCCTTATTGGACATTTATCTCAACATATCATAGGCAACCCAAGCAAGGGCATAACCACCAGGTCTTCATTAAATCGTGATGAAAGGCATATAGCTTTTGTATCTCAATCTGAGCTACTAAGATAGATGAAGCTTTAGGTGATGAATTTTGGGTCATGGCTATGCAAGAAGAGTTAGGACACTTTGTAAGGAACAAGGTGCCCTAGTCTCTAAACCTAAGAACCATACAATCATAGGAACCAAATGGGTTTTTATAAACAAAAAGAATGAGAAGGGAGAGATAGTACGAAACAAAGCTAGGTTGGTTACACAAGGCTACAATCAAGAAGAAGGAATAGACTTTGAAGAAGCCTTTGCACCAGTAGCAAGACTAGAAGCAATTCGAATGTTGCTTGCTTATGCTTGCTACAATAGTTTTCTTCTATACCAAATGGATGCATTTAAATTGTTTTATCAATAAGGAGGTATATGTAGAACAACCACCGGGTTTTCAAGCCCATGATTATCCAAATTATGTTTAAAGGCTTCAAAAGCTTTGTATGGATTTAGACAAGCTACTAGAGTATGATATAATAGGTTGAGTGCATTCCTTCTTAACAAGGGGTTTAAGAAAGGAACATTAGATCCTATCTTGTTCATTTTGGTAAAAAAATGATGATATGGTACTTGTTCAAATCTATGTGGTTGATGACATCTTTAGGTCATCAAATAAGCACTTATGTGATGAATTTTTATCTTTGATGACACATGAGTTTGAAATGAGCATGATGGGTGAACTAACATACTTCTTAGGTTTGCAAATTAAGCAATCTAAGCATGGCCTTTTCATCAACCAAGTGAAGTATGTGAGGAACATACTTAAGAAATTCAAATTTAAAAATTTGAAGGCATGTGACACTCCTAGTAGTTCAACCGTCAAAATGGACAAGGGCCCTTTAAAAAAGTCTATCGATCCTAAGCTTTATCAAGGAATGATAGGAAGCCTACTCTACTTGACCGCTAGTAGACCGAATATCATGTTTAGCGTTTTTCTATATGATAGGTTTCAATCCAAGCCAAAAGAGACGCATTTAAAGTATGTCAAGCGTATATTTAGATATTTGAGTGGCACACAGACTTAGGACTATGGTTTAACAAAGTTTCTAACTTTGAACTTAGAAGCTTTGTTGATTCCGATTATGCAGGAAGCCTAGTACATAGAAAAGTACATCAAGATTTTGTCACTTGCTAGGAAATTCATTGATTTCATGGTTTAACAAGAAGTAAAATTCGGTTGCATTGTCCACCGCCGAGGCCGAATATGTGGTAGTCGGGAGGTATTGTGCTCAAGTACTATACATGAAGCAACAACTCGAAGATTATCAAATTCATGTTGGTTGTGTCAAAATCTTTTGTGATAATACAAGTGCAATCAATATTTCCAAGAATCTTGTGTTACATTCGCGCACAAAGCATATTGAAATTAGATATCATTTTCTTCATGATCATGTGCAAAAAGGAGATGTTAAACTGATTCATGTATCTACAGAAGACCAACTTGTAGACATTTTCACCAACCTTTGCCTAGAGACCAATTTTTGAAAATTAAGCGAGAATTAGGCATGATTAGTGAGTCCGACCTTTAGAATGAGTCCTAGGTATTGTCTATATTGTTTAACACGAATCTCGAGGTGTTTATGGGATATATGTCGCATGTGAGGAGCCATTCCCGAGTCAAAATTGATTTTCAAAATTCAGTTCAGACTCTATCCAGCGCGTTGTGTAGCGTCACATTTCTAAAACAAAACCCAGAACACCCAACACGTTAGACGAATTAGCCAGCGTGCTGGGCAGTTCGAGGACCTATTTCTTAAAACAAACGGTTTCATTTTCTCTCTTCCAATAGCATTTCCAGCGACTTCCCTTTCGTCCACCCAAAACCCAATCTCTTCAAACCTGATTTCTGGCCCTTTCTTGACTAGATTCTTGTCTTATAAGCCTAGGATACACCCTATTTACCTAGTTTTTCCCTCTTAATCAATCAATTTTTTTCACAAATCCTTAATTTAAGAAAGCACATGTAACGACCTTAAAATTTAACCCGTTCCACGTGTCAATACAGGTGGTACGTGGGCCTACGTTGTGGTACAGTCATCAATTCTCGGACGTCAATTCCGAAATATGTTATATTTGTCTAATGTTTGTATTATACTGTATAGCCTTAGCAGTAATTTTGATGTCCCAATCACGCGAGGACTTTTGTGTACAAGTGTGGGTTGTGCGAGGCGATGTTTAGTGATTCGGGGAACAAAAGGAGTTAAAAACACTGATAAACTACACACTCTGAAATAATTGAAAATAATTGATACGCAGTTCGACCAAGTGCGTAAGACATGTGGGGTGCGACGCAGGTTCATGAGGTAGATAGGCTAGAGTGAGAAGTAAGCCAACTAGAGTCACCCAATGAAGTCACGCATGTTGGTGGGATGGAGTGAATATGAACCACTTGATGGACCTAGGGGTGAGTGTTGGGATAAGATTTGGGTGAAAGTATATAAACCCACACCCACGCCTTTCTCTTTCTTCTTTCTCTCTTTTTCTCTCTTCTCTCTCTTTCCTCCCTGTTGGCCTAAGTGTTTTTATCACTTACACTCCACTCAGAATTTTGATAATAACAAACAATGTGAAATGGTACTAAGAAGTTCATTTAGTGTTTCATAATACAACATCTTATTAGGAATTTCAAGTTCAAAAGGAAAGTTGAGTTATGCACAAGTTCAAGTCAAAAAGTGACAACATGAAGCCGGACAAGTTCAAGAATCGGCTCATACAAGGAAGCAAGGATTGGAAAGACAAGACAATCATGTGTACATTATTTGTAAGGTATATAAGTTCCATTTCTACAAGCCAATGCATTAGAATCATGCAGTCCATGAGTTTCATTTTTTTAAAGCACTTAAAGTCATGATTTTTGTGATTTTCTATTTCGAGGTTTTTAAAATGTTTTTAAATGATGCAAACATGTTTTATAATATGTATTTGAGGTGTATGAACTGTTAGAATCAATTTTGAATGCACCGGTATGTGTTTAAACGGCTTTTGAATTGACATTAAAATTATTTATAGAAAAGGCCTTATGTTTTCATGAAACTGGAATTTTTAATTTTTGGGGTTTGTGAAACCATCCGGGATGTCTAGACATGTTTTTAAGACCCTACTAAACATGTATAAAGTGATTTCAAAGGTTTAGTAGAGTCGTAGAGGTGTTAGGATGTCATTTTGAAAAATCTAAATGTTATTTATTTAAAAGCCCCTGCAGTGAACAGGAAGTGTTGGCGAGCGCGCTGTGCAGTGTCCTGACAGAAATTTTTTCTAAGTGTTGGCCAGCACGCTGTACAGTGTCCTAACAAGAAATTTTTCTATGTGTTGTCCAACGCTGGACAATTTCCCCATCGCGCTGTGCAGTTTCCTGACAACTTTTTTAAAGTATTGATCCACACTTTTAATTTAAATTTGGGGATCATTTTGGGCCCTTGGATCATATGTAACGGTCATATGGGGTTATAAAGGGTTTGACTACTTGCTCAAACACCCAAGAACATAAAAGCTACAACTTGTACTCCTACACTTTCAAAAAATCCAAATTTTACACACATTTAGGCTAGATTTTTGATCGAATACACTTGGTGATTTTTGGAACTATCTATTCGTCGGTCAAGGCAACATAAGGGAGGTGTTCTAAGGCTTACAACAACTATTCTAAAACTGATTTTCAAATTTCACACTTGGGGTTGTAAGATTTCTTGATTTCTTACTCTTTTTGGGCTTAATCTATACTTATTGATTGGAGTAATGTTTAGAAATCATTTGTTGTGTTCTTGAACACTTTTGTCTTGAGTTTTGAACTTAAACTTGATCTCTTTGAGCTTAAGAAATATTTGAACTAGTTGTTGTGCTTAATCTTGATTTTTGACAAAACCACTTGCTCACTTGATTTGAAACCGTGCACGTTTTCATCGATACTCTTTTGTCGGTTTCTTGACTAAGTATTGCACATATTTGCTGATTTTATATACATCTTAGTTGGAGTTCATACTTGCATGCATATGAGTTGTTTAGCTTTAGGTGGCTTGTAAGAATTGAACTTATTGTTGCTTTACTTTGTAAAGCAAGATTTTAATTGAATTTATGAAACTTTGATTGTAAGACTTAATAGGATCTAAGTCGAAAGAGAATACCTAGTTGAGGCTAGGCATAAATCCTAGTTGAGGCTATGTAAGGGAAAATCCTATGTGAGTCTAGGTGGTTGGATAAGACCTTATTGCGGTAAGACATCTTGTAAAAGATCTAGTTGAGGATATGCATTCACTAGGCTTGTGGGCTTAGGTTGCAACACTTATTGGTAATATAAGTGGGGGTTTGAAAATCCTAACCAGGGAGGTTAGGTAGTGGATGTAGATTGGTTGGATCGAACCACTATAAATCACGTGTCTAATTTCCATCTCTTGTACCCCCTTCTTGATTGCATTGCATAGATATTTATTGTTAGTATGTTTGCTATTATTATTATTTAAGCATAAAGTTTTAAAAAGGCGATAATCACTCGGTAACCCAATTCACCCCCTTGTGTGACCTTCACTCCCTCCCTAACGTCTTTTTCACGTTATTGGTGAACGGTGGTGACCAGAGTGGCGTGACTACGGCGGTGTCGGACGAACCAAGGTGAGATCCGTCATCCCCTCGTCATTCTCTACGCATTTGTGTGAATTTTACTCATGTTCGTCACAATGAAATTTAGACACCACGTCGATGTTTTGAACTCAATCGAAACTCTTGACATTTTGGTGGTCCTATCGACGATCACTACGAGATTTGTGAATGTGGTTTTTGATTTGGAGAGTTTTAGGATTTTTGATGAATTTTTGGGGATTTTCAAATGATTTTTGTTTTGGGCTTTTCGTTGAGGATTTCGGACGTTTTGGAGTGTGTCAAGGATGTTTTTGGAATGGCGTTGCATCCCTGATGAAAATGGACCAAATCGACGTAAGGCAACGCAAGCTGGGGGTGTTAAACACCCTAAAAAGTCCCACAACCAGTGGCGCCGCGACTGACGACATGGGGCTTTAGCCCCATGGCGTTAAGCGCGACGTTGGGGAAAGAGAGGGGACTTTCTATCCCCCACTTAGTGGGGACACCATGAGGGATAAACCCTCACGGTGCACCCCATATACGACTGGGGCAGAGTCGATCTTTACCCCACGCCGTGAAGGCGCCATGGGGTATAATGCCCCCACGGTGCACGGCGCTGCCTACGGCGTTTGGGGCAGAGACACTCTGTCCCACGCTGTGGAGATGCCACTGAGGTTAAGACCCTTACGACGTCTCGGTGGCGTCTAAAACCCAGAAAAATTTTCAACTTTTTGTGGAATCTTCGGAACGAAGTAAGGTCTTCTTGGGGTATCTAACGAGTCCAAATACGACTCAATAACCCAGAATTTAACCTGAAAACACAATAAACATAAATAAAAAAGATTGGATAAGAGTTAATGGGAAACCAAAATGAATTATATTATTAGGATTATTAGCACGCGAGACGTAGGTACGAGTCAGAATCTGCGGGAGTGCAATTATCTTAGGTTGAGGTAAGTAAACCAGTGAGGAACACTACAATTATTTCCTGAGCTTTGAATTATTTATTGATATTGTTTTGATGCTATCTTGTCATTCCATTCTCATGAGTTGTCCAAAGCAAGTGTGTCAAGCATGATCCTTGCAGAATTTTGGACTCGCGATGTATTATACCGGGGTTTATGGTTGGGGATGCGTATTTGGATGTGATGACATGTACGGGATGAGAGTTCTCCACCAGATTGCTGGAGACTCTACATTCGCGTAAGGGTCTTAAAGAAGATTCTGTCCTCGAGTCCTAGCCTTTGAGGAGATTTTGTCCTCGGCTTAACGACTTGATTGGTCGAGACCACTTGTGTTTTTCCCTTGTATTCCGGGACACTCAATTTCGATTGCTCTTGTATTTATTCACAGTCTTTATATATTCATGCGCTCCCTATCCTTTTCTTTCTATCTACATGAATTGACTGGTTATTTATTTAATTCAAAATACTATATTTATTGTTGTTCCTACTTGGCGTTACTTAGGCTCGTCATTCTTGTGTTTGACCAAGTACAGATCCACAGTCCAACAAAGGAAAGGTCGTGCAGTTAGGAGATATACTTTGAGCGGTCTTCCTCTGCTGATATAGGTAACATTTTGGTATGTTAGCTACGTATATTGTTTTTGTACATGGGGTTATGGGTTGAGAGATTGTATGATATTGATGATACTCTCCTTGATTTATATGGTATATATGATATACAGGGTTCCCACACCCTAGGTTTTTGTCCTAACTTGAAGCTTTCGAAGTTGATTGATTAGTTGAGGTTAATTACTTCTACTTATTACTTTGAGAAATCGCTAATTAATTGATTTCACATCGAAATACTTGATAATTTGTTGAATGGTAAGGAAAGGCTCACTAGCCTCGCACAACTCGGTAGGATTGGCTCGGGGGTTTACGCGAGTCCAAGCTGGGTGACGCCCAATTATAGGATTGTGAAATTTAGGACTGTCACAGTTGGTATCATAGTAAAAAGGTTGAATAACAGACTCTTAAATTTAAATCACAATCCACTAAGACATAGGAAAGCGGAAGTTAGGATAGTTGATGAACTTAGATTGGAACCCTACAAACCTAACTTAAGTCTTAGTTGGGAAGTGAGGAGAGTTGGGGAAATTAAAAACTGGACTATGAGCTATTTGATTTGTTGTATGTATTATTATCGATAGCTACGTCCTAATCGTGGAAATCACTTTCTTTTCAATTAGTGATGGCCGATCAGCTTGAGGATAGCAATAGAGGTACGGGCGATGTATATGAGCGACTAGATGGTATGTCGCAGATGATTTCCTTACATGATCAGCAGCTTCAAGAGATATTTAGACTATTGAGAGCTCAGGCGACGGCATCGCCTAGTACGTCGATAACTCCTACACCGACCATAGCGATACCGGATACCGTAGTAGCTACGACGGTTGATAAGTCAGTATTTATAGGATTTAATAGTCTATTTTAGTATAGTTTAGTGTGGAAGTTTATAAAATATATATCTAATTATATTTAGTTTTGGTTTTCAGGTGAAACGGAGTGCACGGTTGAATCCGGGGCGAAAAAATACTCAAAATAGAGTATTTACTAGCAGTAATCTGATACCGGGAGAGTTTGTCTTGAAATATACACCGACAGTGGGATAATTGGAGTCCAATACTTTAAAACACGGTGGTAATGTACACAGCAGCGCCAGGTGTCAAAATTTCATTTGCCAAGCCGCGTCATCGAGCTCGTGCCCACCAATAGGAGCGCGCCACATCGTCACTCCAGTAGCGCCTCAGCCAACCAGAAGCCGCCATGTCACCTCTCAAGGTTCTCTTCAAGTCTAGCTCGTCGATTTGCCTCGAGATGCGTGCCGATGCTGTCTCCCAGATCTTCGCACGAACTCGCGCGAGCTTCCTTCCCGCACCTGGACCGCCACGTGTCAATTGCAAACCCTTCACAGTACGTCACCACGTCTCTTCTCAGCCAATCGCCTGCTGCCACGTCACTGCACCACAGCCCTCTCCTCCAAACACGTTGCGACACGTCAGCAACACCCAGAATTGACCCAATCCGATTCTGGTACGTGTCCAAGTCCAAAAAAACCTAGAAAACAGTTTCTCTCTCTACCAAACTCCAATTCCTAGTAGTTTTACACATTAAGATCTTAGGTATAAATAGAACACCTATTATTATTTTAGAAAAAGACTTTTTGCATTATTTTTATTAGGAGTTTTATGAAGAATATGTCTAGCTAATCAAGTCATTACCTAGGTCGGAGGTAAAGCAAGTTAAGATTATGGATTCATGGTATAACTTGTGAGATCTTTTATTTTAATATTTAATTTAATTTAATTTCTTCTATTTCATTGTTGTTGATTTTAATGAATATGATTTAAATCTAGGGTATGTATATGGCCATTGCATGCTTTTAGATGGATAATCTATAGTTAATTAACTCATTAGTATCAGTAATTGTACTTTTGGGACAATATAAGTAACAAACATTCACCCGATTGCCGTCAAAACCTTTCGGTTCTTGAGTGTGCAACAATTGAATCTAGGTTAAATCGGGAGCGGACGCGATCCGGTTATTTAGGATTAGTATTCCCATAGAAGTTTATTATTACGGTTAGTGTGTTAAATCTTATGGCGGATGTATAGGGTTATACATTAATTAGAGAAGTAGTTAGTGGCGGATGTCCTAGCTATCGAGATTAGGGGAATTAGGAATTTCTGGCGGATGTCGATTTTCTATAACTAGTCTAGGAGAAATTAAATTAATAATTATTTTGGGAAAGATTAACGACCATGATATGCCATTGAATCTTGATCTTGTTTTGTGGAACCATAGACCTAGGTATTTTCTTTCATTGATATTATTCTTGCAATCTTGATTCCTGCTATTTTTATTTTAATTGTTTGCTCTACAAAACTTCTTTTTAAAACCCCCATTTTTAGTTAACTTAGAGTGAAACTCAAGTCCTGTGGATTCGACTCTGTATTTACCATTACTACACCCTTGTGGGATTGGTAACTCAATTACGGGTTATATTTGGCACGCACGATACGTGATCAACGGTACATACAGAGGTGGTAGTACCTCCCACTCAGACCGAGTTGAGGCTAGTGATGCCAGATACACTGGTTGCAGAGACGCCTAGTACACCGACTACTCTGAGTACTAAAGATACGCCAGAGGCGAGGCAGGCCAGGAAGTTTCAGAGGCATCTACCCGAGAAGTTCTATGGAGGTATGGACTTAGAGGCAGGAGATATCTTCTTGAGGATTTACAAGAATATTCACAACATCTTACGCACCGGCCCACATGCAGCTGAGTATATCCTCTGCCTCACTTTTCGGAGAGGCCGACGTATGGTGACACACTACGGTGGCCACGAAGGGGAAGCCCAGGGATTGGGCCGAGTTCAAGAGGAGGTTTGAGGAGAAGTACATCTCATCTACGGTCCGTAACTTGAAGAGGACCGAGTTTTAGTCCATCCAGCAAAGGCCAGATGAGTCCGTAATGCAGTATATGGACCGATATCTATGACTAATAGAGTATGCCGGAGTAGCAGCAGACACTGACGCTGACCTGGCGCATTAATTTGTACACGGGCTACTCGACGCGATCGATTCGATAGTGGTGACGACTGCTCCAAGCACATTACAGGCGGCATATGAGATAGCCATGACCAGTTAGGACTTCGTCAATACACGCAACAGGGCACCGACTACTTCATCAACACTTTCCTAGTCCGAGATGCCTTCGGGGGACGGTAGGAGGAAAAAGAGGTTCAGGTAGTGGTTGCAGAGAGACCGAACTCAGAGTGTAGCATCTCCACCCACCGTAGCAGTTGTAACATCTGCTTCGGCACAGAGCTATGCTAGCGTCCAGCCACCACAAACTCAATCAGGTCAACATAGACAGCAGCATCAAAGGACTGAGGGCAGGGGCAGAGGTCTGGAGCAGAGACACTGATAGGGACAGAGACGCGATCAGGGCCAAGGACAGAGTTTTGGTCAGGCACCGAGATAAGGACAACGTGGTTCATTTGGTTCAGGGTCTCAGAGGGGAGCGTGCTACGAGTGCGGATAGTTAGGCCATTTCATCAGCGCTTGTTCACGACAGGGTCGAGGGCAGCGACAGGGTCTGGAGCAGGTTCATGCCATTGTCGCACCAGATTCGACTGTCACACGGAACCTGATTAAGGGTACGGTTTACATTTGCAGTCGTTTCATACATACTATGTTTGACTTTGGTTCTACAGTTTCTTTTATTTCAGGTTGTATGGTCAACGAGTTAGGATGAGATCCATTCGATTAGAGAGATCCTTAATCTTTAGCACAGCTGCTAGGGACAAGATTTACCTAAACTTAGTGTGTATCGACTGTTCGATAGAGATAGAGGGTCACACCTTACCTGCAGATCTGAGAGTGTTGGAGTTCCTAGAGTTCGATGCACTACTGGGCATGGATTAGTTAGATGCTTATAACGAACAGATTCATTGCTACGATAAGAGGATCACATTCCAGATTCTTGGACACCTAGAGTTTAGCTTTCTGGGGACTTCGACCAGTTTATCGACCACCAGGGGTAGAGTAACCACTAGCGTAAATGTAGAGACATTCACTGGCGTGTTGAGCACGACAAGCAAAGTAGAGACTAGGTTGGAGGATGTACTAGTAGTATGCGAGTTTCCTGATGTCTTCCCAAAGGAGTTACCAGGCTTACCACCACCTAAGGACATCGAGTCCATAGTTGACTTCGTCTTAGGGACCAAACCTATTTCTATTCCGCCTACCGTTTGGCTCCGAGAGAACTAGAAGAGCTGAGAGGATAGCATGACGAGTTGTTAGAGTTAAGCTTTATTCGGCCGAGTATGTTGCCTTGGGGAGCACCGGTGTTGTTTGTTAAAAAGAAGGACGACAGCTTGTGACTTTACATCGACTATAAACAAGTTGAACAAAGCGACGGTGAAGAACAGGTATCCATTTCCTCACATCGACGATTTGTTCGACCAGTTGACAGGTTCGTAGTGGTTCTTGAAGATTGATATGAGATCTGGGTACCATTAGTTACGGATTAGGGTAGAGGATACGGAGAATACTGCATTTCACATATGGACACTACCAGTTTACAGTCATGCCGTTTGGGCTAACTAACGCCACATCGATATTCATGGATTTGATGAATCGAGTGTTGAGGCAATACTTGGATAGATACGTCATTATGTTTATCAACGACATCTTGATATATTCCAGGACTCATAAGGAGCACAAAGAGCACCTCAGGTTAGTTTTGCGAACACTGAGAAAGCACCGATTGTTCGCTAAGTTCAGTAAGTGCGAGTTTTGGCAGATAGAGGTAGGAATTTTAGGTCACATTGTTGGGATCGATGAAGTATCAGTGGACCCCATTAAGGTCAGGGCAGTTAGCAATTGGCCGACACCGAGATCAGCGTCAGATATCCGCAGTTTTTTGGGCTTGGTAGGATATTATTTGCATTTTGTATAGGACTTCACGAGGATCGCGACACCAATGACGCAGTTGACGAAGAAAGATCTTAGATTTCAGTGGAATGACGACTGTGAGCAGGCGTTTAGGAAATTAAAGGAATGACTGACTACCACACCAGTCTTGGTTTTGCCCGAGTCAGGGAAAGATTTTGAAGTGAACACCGATGTTTCTAAGATCAGTTTGGGCTGTGTTCGGATGCAGGAGGGTAGAGTGATTACCTACGCGTCCTAACAGTTGAAGATTCATGAAAAGAACTACCCTACTCACGACTTAGAGTTGGTGGCAGTGGTTTTTGTACTAAAGACTTGGTGCCATTATCTCTATCGAGAGAGATTCGTTCCATTCACTAACCACAAGAGTTTGAAGTACCTCTTCACTCATAAGGAACTAAACATGCGATAGAGACGATAGCTTAAGTTCCTCAAGGACTATGATTTCTCATTGGAGTACCACCCAAGGAAGGCTAATGTGGTTGCACACATATTAAGCCACAGAGGGGTTGACTCAGAGGTTGTTACCTGCCATATGAAGCACGATTATAGATTCCTCGGGGCGATTAAGAGGATTTGTTCCGATAATGTTTCGACTGATACTAGAGTGATGATTTGTGAGTAGATGAGGACTTAGACAGTGTCGATACAAAGTTTACTCGAGGGTTAGCAGGTAGACGAGCAGTATTAGAAGTTCTTAGAGCTAGCACAGAGTTCATATCATCTAGATTGGAGTCAGTCGATAGACTCATGCCTGAGATTTAGAAGAGGACTGTGGATTCCATCAGTGGTTAAGCTACGTGATGAGATACTTCATGAGGCACCCCGCTCACGATTTACGGTTCATCCAAGCAGGACAAAAATGTACGCAGAGGTGCGTCGTCTCTTTGGGTGACCAGGGATGAAGACCAACGTTGTTGATTTTGTTCAAGGGTGTGATATTTTTCAACATGTTAAGGTTGAGCATCGCAGACCCGGGGAGTTATTATAGCCACTTCTCATTCCTCAGTGGAAGTGAGAGAGCACATTTCCATGGCCTTTGTTAGTGGGCTACCTTAATCTCGGTAGAGACATGATAACGTCTGGGTGATTATGGACAGATTGACTAAGTCCGCGCACTTCATACTGATCTCGACCACACATTGGGTAGATAGGTTGGCAGAGTTGTACGAGCAGGAGATAGTTCGACTTCACGGTATACCGTTATTGATCGTGTCTGACAGGGGAGCACAGTTCACATCGCAGATCTGACAGAGCATGCAGGCACAGTTTGGTACAAGGCTAAACCTTAGTACCGCCTATCACCCACAGACTGATGGAAAGTCAAAGCGTTTGATCTGGATTCTTGAGGATATGCTGAGGATGTGTGTGTTAGAGTACGGTGGATCCTGTGAGGAGTACCTTCATTTGTGTGAGCTTGCTTGTAATAACAATTATCAAACCAGTATTGGCATGACGCCATTTGAGGCATTATATAGAAAGTCGTGTAGATCTCCATCTTATTAGGTGGAGCCCGGGGATGTGGTAGCGATTAGGCTGAACATTGTGGTAGATCACACAGAGAAGATATGCCAGATCTGGTTAAGACTGAAGGGTGTGCAGAAAGGCAGAAGAAGTACTATGACTTGTATCACGAGGAGTTGGAGTACCACGTCGGGGACTTTGTATATCTGAAAGTGTCTTCATTGAAGGGTCACAAGAGGTTTGCAATTAAAGGGAAACTTGCATCGAGGTTCATTAGTCCATTCAGAGTGGTGAAGCGGGTAGGCAAGGTTGCGTACGAGCTAGAGTTGCCACCTTCGATGTTAGGGATTCATCCTGTCTTTCATATATCGATGTTGCGACTGGATACATCCAGGGAGGGTAGACGACCGATAGTAGATTTGAGCCAAATAGACCTAAGGGAGGATGTCACCTACGACGAGTAGCCTATCCAGATTTTAGATCGCAAGGTCAAGACATTGAGGAATAAGAAAATCTCATCAGTCCTTCTCAAGTGGCAACACTGCAGGGACAAGAGGTAGAGTTATATATGCGCTAGTGTTTCCCCTACCTCTTCTGAGTTCGGTAAGTCTTTCCTTTAGTTTCGTTTAATTTCAAAGACAAAATTCCAGTTAGTTGGGAAGACTGTAAAGACCCTAAAATTTAACCCGTGCCACGTGTCAATACAAGTGGTACATAGGCCCACACCATGGTACAGTCATCAATTCTTAAACGTCGACATTGAGGTATGTTATATTTGTCTGATGTTTGTATTATACTATATAGCCTTAGCAGTAATTTTGATGTCCCAATCGCACGAGGACTTTTGTGTATAAGTGTGGGTTGTGTGAGGCGATGTTTAGTAGTCCGGGGAACAAAGGGAGTTAAAAACACTGATAAACTACAAACTCTGAAATAATTGAAAATAATTGATACACGGTTCGACCAAGTGCACAAAACACGCGGAGTGCGGCGAGGGTAAAGTCCAGATACACAAAGGATGAAGTGGATAGGCTAGAGTGAGAAGCAAGCTAACTAGAGTCACTCAATGGAGTCACACAAGTTGGTGGGATGGAGTGAATATGAACCACTTGATGAACCTAGGGGTGAGTGTAGGGACAAGATTATGTCCTTGACTTTTAGCCTTTAAGGTGATTTTGTCCTCGGCTTATCAACTTGATTGGTCTGGACCACTTGTGTCTTTCCCTTGTATTTCGGGACACTCAATTTCGATTGCTCTCGTATTTATTCACAGTCTTTATATATTCATGCGCTTCCCGTCCTTTTCTTTCTATCTGCATGAATTGATGTTTATTTATTTAATTCAAAATACTGTATTTATTGTTGTTCCTGCTTGGTATTACTTACCTAGGCTCGTCATTCTTGTATTTGACCGAGTGCAGATTTGTAGTTCAACAAAGGAAAGGCCATGCAGTTAGGCGATATACTTTGAGCAGCCCTCCTCTGCTGATATAGGTGACATTTTGGTGTATTAGCTACTTATATTGGTTTTGTACATGAGGTTATGGATTGAGAGATTATATGATATTGACACCCTAGGTCTTTGTCCTAACTTGAAGCTTTCGAAGTTGATTGATTAATTGAGGTTAATTGCTTCCGCTTATTACTTTGATAACTTGCTAATTAATTGATTTCACATCTAAATACTTGATAATTAGTTGAATGGTAAGGAAAGGCTCATTAGCCCCGCAGGACTAGGTGGGATTGGCTAGTGGGTTCGCGCGGGTTCAAGCTAGGCGGCGCTCGATTATAGGAATGTGGAATTTGGGGCCGTCATAGCACACAAAGTGTCTCAACAACGAGCATCATCACAATTGGCCTTCGAATCAACTTCTAAACATCCTACCACTCGCCAATCCGTCCAAGAGTCAACTGGACAAGATTCCAGTTCATCCTCATCATCTCAAACCGTGACTCTTTTGAGCACTCAATGGGTTATGCGGTCAAATAGCCGCATTTCAGTCGACACTCCGGCTAACGTACCTATTGATTCTCTGTGTCACGAGGGACATAGTCGAGCAAATCATGACAGCGCATCCACATCATCTACACTTGAGCCGATTTGAGCTAAGATGACGGACGCCACCCTCATCAAACTGGCGTCGTCGACCTCAAGTTCTTCAACAAGGCACACCTTCCAGTTCGCGAGCTATTGGAGATGATGGGTTGGGAGTACTTCTGTCGACATAAGGCTAAATATCATCCATCCCTTGTTTGAGTATTCTACTTCAACATGAAGACGTCCATTGATTGCACTATTACGTCGCTAGTTGGACGCCGACAAGTAGTGATCACTCCGGCAACTCTTGGTGTTGCATTTGGTCTACCCGTTCTTGATCCGATTGTCACTGTACAAGAGAAAGTTCACTCTTGGCCGTTCGACAAATTGGTAGTGCTGAACTCTTTCAGATGTGAAGGACCACTTGAAGATTATCCTATTCGTACACCCGACACAACCTTCAAGCTACTACTGCATCTTCTCCACAAAGTGTTACACAAAGTCATTATACCGAGGAGTGGGAGCAAGAACTATGTCTCTCAGCTTGACATGCTTATACTCGGGGTGCCCATACGACACATTCCGATCAGTTTACTGCATATCCTTATTGGTGTCATGACTTCATCTCCAATCATCATTCGACATCTCCCCTATACGTATCTCTTAACTCATTTCTTTGAGGAGGCGGGAGTTGATCTTGCACTGAGTAGTGAACCTCTCTCCAGCATGGAGACAGTTGGTGCTGCTACATTACTTACAATGAAGTACCGTTATGTTCAAATAGTGAGGAGTTGGATATGTGAGGAGGACATTCCAGCCAAGCAGCATTATGGAGGGTTAGAGTCTCTACATGATTCGAACCCAGATGTCGACTTTGACAAGCGCGAGTATCTGAATCTTAGTTTCCTACATCAGCAGGGTGCAGATGATGATGAACATGAGGCTCAAGGAGATGAGTAGGTTCAGCAGGAGCTTCCGGCGTAACATGATTCATTCGAGGACCCACCACAGCAGTCAGCTCCTCCGCTATCGTATGCTTATCAGGCACCGTCAAATATGCCTCTGTATGCAGCCCACCTTGCTTCACAATTCGACCGTTTGAAGGAATATATGACTACTTACTTCACTACCATGGAAAACTCTCTTGCACATCAGAGTTTTCGTCTTCGAAAGTTTAAGGATCGTGTGCCCCCACTACGACCGAGGGAAGATAACCCTTCTCGTTCAGCTTGTCATGCTTCTACTCAGTAGGATGATTTAGAATCATCTAGTTAGGGGGAGCGTTAGGATTCATGTTAGTGAGAGTTCATTTTGTTAGTCTTATGTAAACTCTCTTTTACTTCCGCATGTGCCATATCATGTCATTATGCTTACTTTGTGCACTTACTTGCATGACATGACTTTCGTATATCTCTGAGTTCTATTTTATGAGTGAATGACATTTCTATTTAACTTTTCCCATCACTTGTGGATATGTGTGTTGAATGAATGAATGTGTTAGAGGGAGCAAATGTTCTAAATTGTATCATTGCACTTATTCTTGTATGCATATTGATAGGGGGAGACTATTTCCTACTTTTTTATGTTATCATACAGGAGAGAAATATTGCTTTGAACTTGCAATTATGAACTTGATAAGCACGTTAATATTTTTCTTTTGGTTGTCAAGTTCACATTATTTGTTATCATCAAAAAGAGGGAGATTGTTGGACTAAGTGTCTTTGCTATACACTCAACCCGATATTTTGATGGCAACAAACAACGTGAAATGGTTCTAACAAGTTTGTTTAGTATTTCTGAATATCAAACTTTGTTAGGAACATCAAGTTCAAAAGGAAAGTAGAGTTATGCACAAGGTCAACTCAACTCGTAAAAATGAAGCCAGATAAGCTCAAGACTCGGCTCATACAATGACACAAGGACCAAAAAGCTTATACTACAAATTGTACAAGTCGTGTAAGGTATATAAGTCTCATCTTACAAGCCAAAGAGATTAGAATCATGCATTTAATGTTTTTCAATTTTTTAAAGAACTATAAATCATGAATTTTGTGATTTTCAATTTCGTGAGTTTTAAAACGATTTACATCATGGAAACAAGTTTTAAAGCATATATTTAAGGTGAACGTTTGTCGGAACTCTTTTTAAATGCACCAGCATGTGCTTAAATGGCTTTTGGATTGACATTAAAAATATTTGTATAAAAGCCCCTATGTTTTTCATGAAATCAGGATTTTTGATTTTCGGGGTTTATGAAATTATCTGGGATATCTAGACACCTTTTATGGACCTTACTAAACATGTATAAAAAGATTTCAAAGGTTTAGTAGAGTCGTAAGGTTGTTAGAGGTTCGTTTTACAAAACTAGGAACTTGATTATTTTCAGGCCCCTGCACCAGTGTGTTAGGAATTCTGGATAGCACATTGTGCAGTAAGCGGGCAATTTTTTTTAACTTAGTACCCAACGTGTTAGACACCTACCTAGCGCGTTGTGCAATATTCTGACAGCTTTTTTAAAGCTTTGATCTACACCTTCAATTTGAATTTGGAGATCATTTCCTTGGATCATTAACAACGATCATGGGAAAAAGGGTTTGACTAAGTACCAAAACCACCAAGAACACAGAACACACCACTCTTACTCACATACTCTCCAAAGTTCAAGTTTGCACCAAAATTTGTCAACTACGTTCACACAACTACTTAGAATTTTTGAGGGCTTGCATTTGGATCTTGAAGTCGGTGTTCTAACGCTTACAACTTGCACTCCAAATCAGAATTTTTGAAATATATACTTGGGACTGTAAGATTTCTTGATTTCCTACACTTTTTAAGCTTAATCTATACTTTTTGGCTAGCGTTTTGTTTGAAAATTATTTGTTGTGTTCTTGAGCAACTTTTCTTGGGTTTGACACTTATATTTGATCTTTTTAAGCCTATGACTTATTTGAACAAGTTGTTGGTCTTAATCTTGATTTTTACATACCACTTGTTCATTTGTTTTTGAAACTGCATATTCTTCATCGATATTGTTTTACCGATTTCTTGACTAAGTGTTGCACATATTCATTGATTTTTATTAAAAACTTAGTCGCGTCCATACTTGCATTCATTAAAGTTGTTTAGCTCTAGGAGGCTTGTGAGGTGTTAGAATTATTACCGCTTTACTCTGTAAGGCATATTTCATTGTATTAATCAACTTTATTGTGTATTATTGATTGTAAGTGGGATCTAAGTCAAGGGAAGACCTAGTTGAGGCTAGGCAAAAACCCTAGTGGAAACTAGGTAGGAAGTCCTAATTTGTATTTAGGTATTATAGGCTTGTATGCTTAGCTTGTAGCACTTATTGATAATATAAGTAGGGGTTTGAAAATCCTAACCGGGGTAATTAGGTAGTGGATATAGATCGTTAGGATCGAATCACTATATATATCATGTCTCATATCCATCTCTTCTACCACTTTCTTTATAGCATAGCATAAATATTTATTATTAGTGTATTCATAATCATTGATTTTTTGCTTAAAGTTTTAAAAAGGTGATAACCTCTTGATTCATCTAATTCACCCCTCTTGAGTCTTGGGTGTGGTTTCAATGACCCAAAAACTCGAGGTTTGCCATGTCATGCACCGCGCACCAACAACTCTGCCTAGTCACTGACCTTGTTGTATCCCCCGTGCAAGCTACGTATATTCCTTATTCATATCTCATATTACGACTAATTATATCATTATCTTTTCAAAGTTAGCCAATTGACTTATTTCATCTATTTATAATTAGAATTTAATCCTCAAATATAGCGGAAGATTTATTAGACATGACTAGTTAGGTAAATAAACAAATTTATGTCATAAAAGCATCAATATAATGTGGAAAACTCTAAAAAAAATGTACCATGTATATACGATAATCAAAAGCCTCAAAATATAAAATATACATGTACTGGTGTCTCACAATGTTTTTTCAAACCCAATATGAAATCAAAATATCAAAAACAAATGTACGAATCAGTTCTCGATAGTGGGCAGTCACAAATAGTCAGCTAGCTTCCCCTCTCATACTAGGGTTTGCACTCAATCATCAAAATAAAATATATGACGAGTTCAGAGTATGTAAACTCACGGCTTCATTGAGTAATTACATAAATAAATAAAGAAATCTATAAAGACTATTAAATAGACATGCGAAAAGTCAACATACAACTGTAAATTGATCATCGCATGAATATAAAATAATGAAGCTCAAATGTGTGTGCCAAATCCTGGTCAGGCTAGAACCATACTCTGAATTTTCTCCAAGCATCTTCGGTGAGTAAACTCAGACATGAATAAATTCCTGATCTTTTTGATAGTCGGCGTAGACCACAGAGCATCGACATATGTATAGTCGCAGTAGCTCGGGTCAACTATCCACCAAGTACTTCTAATACATATGCTATGGTCTAATGTGCCACATGCACGCAATTGAATAAACTCAGTGGGAATAAATCAACCAACCGTTCAAATAGTAACCACAGAGATAGGAATATTGAATAAATAGAAACGAAATCAATAATGAAACAAATAAACATTTAAGTGAATTTCAATTGGGTTACTACACACCTCAAATCACGCTTTAAATCCATCAAAACACCTTTTTTATGCCTCGCAATGTGTGTCCAACAACCCGTCGATAATATCCTAAATCTCTGATTTTCGAATAATCAATTAAATCCTTAAAACTCGAAAATACCAATTCAAGTTTATAGGTACATTCTACCATTTTTAATTCATTTGATGCCCGAAAGTAATCATCGGGATATGCATCCAATAGGCCAAGACAATTAAACAAAAGGACCAATTACATTTTTTATACCTTGTTTAGACGCTGCAGGGGGCACCGACGTGGGTTAATCCCCGCAGCATACTCCATGTCATCAACTGGGTAGTGAGCCACCGCCCAGGTGCCGTGGGTTGTGCCACCATGTGTGGAGAGCCAGGACGTCCCTCACGACGTCATGTTGGGCACCCCATTATTGTCAGCATGCAGTAAGTGGCACCGTGGGGGTTTACTTCCCACGGCGTCTCTGGCAGCGCTGTGCCAGCAACTATAGGGCAACTTTAAACCTCGATATACGTCGCCAAATAGATAAGTCTGATGTTTCTCACTAAAATCGTCAATAAAACCTCAAAAACACAACCAACCAACAAAACCATCAACAAATACAACCTTGTTGCTCAAAATCTCATTCAAAACCATAGCAAAATCCAAAAACCAATGACCTGAACTCACAACTCCGAAACTTGCGTCGAAAGCCTTGAAACAACAACTAAAAGTTAAAGAACGGAGAGAGGAGAGTAGATCTAACTTTGGCTTCTTGATTTCCTACTTCAATCACCTCCAATTCGCCAAAAGATATCACTTTAACCCCTACTTTCTTCTCTATTTTTCGGATTTGGTTGAGGAGAGAAAGAAGTTATGAAAATCAACCAAAAAGTCAATATATATACTTCCAATTTGATCTAATGTGTTGCACACATCTCTAGGCACCTCCGATGGCCTTGATTTGACCAACTAATTCAAAATAAGTGACACACTTAGTGACTTGGTCTCTTGGTCTTATCCATCCAAAGCATAAATAATTAGTTTTTCGGACGTTCCGGTACTCGATACCACATCGCAACTATCGTCATTTTCGATTTTCGCGATAATTACGACTAGGCTACGATTTCAGATTCATTATTTAACACATTATTTATTTATTATGTGTGTACTACTCCCCGACCTAGTGTACCCATAATTCGCTTACTCGGTAACCCGCATCAACACATTTTTCGAGATAAATACCCGTCACATTATCTCACTAGGTAACAATAATATAAATACACACATGCAATGTAAATTAACATAATTGAATATAAAACATCGCAAATTAAGCAAAACATCACACATAATTCCCTAGCCTATCACCAGCATCCACGGGGTTTTGAACTGGCGATCACGTCTGAAAATAAAATTGGATCGTTACATTTCTTCTCAACTAGGAAGAATTTCATCCTGAAATTTAAATTAAACTGAACTTGTACCAAGAAATAGTTGAGGGTAATGCTCCAGTATAGTAGACTCGAGCTCCCATGTGAGTCCCTTGGTTCCGTGATGCTGCCAATGAATCAAAACCTTAGGGATCTCCCTGTTTTGCAGAGTCTGTATCTTACGGTCCATGATCTCAACTGGTTGTTCCTTGTAAGTTACATCATTTCGAACCTCTACCTGTCTGACATCCACCAACAACCTCGGTCCTGTCCAACTGGGCAGTAAGCCACTGCTCAAATGCCGTGGGTGGCGCCGTCGTGTGTGGAGAGCCACAACGTCCCTCACGCTGTCAAGTTGGGCAACCTGTCATCGCCAACAAGTTGGCGTCGTGCTAGCGACCCTATATTTTAGGATTTCTTGGAACCACTGGCCCGTCGCCGTGGTCCGAACCCGTTCCATCTTCTTATGGTTCTCCAAACCAACCATAGGGCACCATCAAACCTCAATATACACTGCCAAATCGATAAGTCCGACGTTTCTCGCCAAAACCGTCGACAAAACCTCAAAAGCATAACCAACCAACAAAACCTCCAACAAATACAACCTTATTGCTCAAAATCTCATTTAAAACCATAACAAGATCCAAAAATCAATGACCTCAACTCACAACTCCGAAACTTACGCCAAAACCTGTAAATCAACGACCAAAAGCTAAAGAACAGAGAGGGGAGAGTGGAACTAACCTTGGATTCTTGATTTTCTAGTTCAATCACCTCCCAAATCACCAAAAGATATCACTCAAACCCCCACTTCTACTCTATTTTCGGATTTAGTTTAGAGGAGAGAGAAAAGTTGATGAAAATCAACCAAAAAGTTAATATACATACATCCAATTCAATCTAATGTGTTACACACATCTCTAGGCACCTCCAATGGCCTTGATTTGGTCAATTAAGTCAAAATAAGTGACACTTAGTGACTTGGTCTCTTGGTCTTATCTATCCAAAGCATAACTAATTACTCTTGGGCGTTCTGGTACCCAACACCGCACCGCAACTCGCGCCATTTTTTATTTTCGTGATAATTACGACTAGGCTACAATTTCACATTTATTATTTAACACATTTTATTTGTTTATTATGTGTGTACTATTCCCCAACCTAGTGTATAGGTAATTTGCCTACTCGGAAACCCACGTCGACATGCTTCTCGAGGCACATACTTGCACACTATCTCGCTCAGTAACAATAATATAAATACACACATCTGATGTAAATTAACATAATTGAATATACACATTGCAAATTAGGCAAAACATCACACAAAACCAACTATTTACCTAATCGAGCATGCCCTGGCCTATCAGCAGCGTTCACGGGGATCTGAGTTAGCGTCCACGTTTGAAAATACGTAATAATAATGATATAATTAAATTAGAGCCGTTATATGTTAGAATAAAATTTATTTGACTCTTGTTATGACCACTACTAAAAGATGTACGCGTGGCCACAAGTTGATCAAAGTGCGATGAAAAATCAATTGTAAGGTGAAAAGAAGCTACCTAGTACCTATATATATATTTTTCTTTTTTGAAACTTCAACTGACTCTTATTCATTCCAAATCTCTCACAAATTTAATATATATATATATATATATATATACATGTCCTTATATGTCATTTAGTACTTCTTAGCTACTGTATCAGTTATTTTTTCCATACAGCTTTAGTTCTATCAGCTAGATTATCAGCTTTCAGCTAGCGACTACTAGCTTTTTAGCTATTAGTTAGATTATCAATGGTCAGCTAAATTATCAGCTAGTGTTTCCAAATAGAGCTTTAGTGAATAAAAAAAATTTACCACTTTTCCCCTCTTTAACAAAATGTGAAGCACATCCCTTCCCCTTGTTCGTTTATATTCTCGCGCGAAGAACACCAGACACATCAAGGGTCGATCGAACATCTAACTCAACAATCAACGAATACAATACCCAGATAGAAATTTCACATTTTTCAAGCACCATATCAAGTTCCAAAACTCTGACTCCAAGAATTCAAAGAAATCAACAAAGAAATTATGAGATTTATACCTTTTGAAAAGGGAGTGCAGTGGAATCTCCAATGTCGCAGCGAAAGTCATAGAGCCAACAATCTCAATTAATTCTAGGTTTTGATATGTTATAAATGACAGGGACAATTTGGTCTTTTGATTATCCTTTCAAATACGGATTGCTAGCGATACCAAATTCGTTGGTTTGTTTAAGAGTCGCGCCACGTGCATCTCAGTATCCTCTCAGGGCACCCCGACTTTTTTTTATTTATGTTGGTTCTAAAAGAAAATGACACATTTACCACGGGGTTCCCAGAGTAATCGGTGGGGTGCCTATTAGGGCACCCTGACTAATCAGTGGGTTGCTCATAACACGACACTATATTAACCGATATTACATTTCAGATATAGGTGGAAAATGATCGAACTTATAGTTTCGAACGCATTAGATTGAGACATAGGTTGTTGAGTCAATTGGCTTTGACCGAGACATACACACATGTCTCGGCATAAGGCCACCGTGACCACTTATATAGTCTCGGTGGTCACCTATCAAGTTGGATGTTTGACTACCTTAATTGGGTGTCCATTGGTATAGACCAATATTGTAATATGGGTCTCGACATAACATGACTGAGACCACTTTAATATGTATCTTGAGTAGTGTGGTGCGTTGCTTCACAAACTAAGAATATTTTGGTAAAAGCCCTAGAGTGCCCCCGATAAATTATTGTGGTGCCTTGATCAATTGGGTGCCTTGAGAGTAGGGGTGGGCACGGGTCGGGTTCGGGTTGACCCGACCCGATACCCGACGACCCGACTCATTCGGGTTGGTATAAAAATGACCCGCCACCCGACCCGCCAGACCCTAAACCCGAACCCGACCCGACCCGACCCGCCAGACCCTAAACTCGAACCCGAACCCGACCCGAACCCTATAAAACCCACAAAAACCACAAAAACCATATAAAACCCATGATGACGCCCGGACCCGACTCGAACCCGACCCGACCCGACACTATTATGACCACACCCGAACCCGACCCGACACCCGATGAGTCGGGTTTTATGACCTGACTCATTTGCTCCACTCATCCCACCCGACCCGCCACCCGCCACCCGATTCGGGTGACCCGACCCGAGTCGGATTCTCGGGTTTCGTGCCCACCCCTACTTGAGAGGATATTGGGATGCACTCTCGTTTAATCGGTATGCAACGCACAAAATTGTCGCCCCAACAAACCAAAACAGCATTTCTTAGTTCTCTTCTTCGCCTCGTTTGATTCACCCATCGCTCCAGACGAACATTCGAGAACCATCAACGCCTGCGCATCAACGCAGGTCCCTCTCTCTCTCTCTCGCGTTTTCTGTTCAGTTTCTTCGTTTTCTGTCTAGCTAGTAAATCGCCGATCGATGCGCATCGGACGGACAATGGATGCGAGGTTTGGTTGTGATTGTTGGTCTGGATTGGAGGATTCGTTGTTCGGATGTTAGGGTTTCGTAGGGGACTGTTTGGCTGAATTCGGAGTTCAGATTCGTTTTTTAGCTCTGTTTGGTTTAGTTTTTTGTGCAGATTTTCAGTTTGAGGATTGGATCGTGAGAAAGAGAGGAGTTTTCACCTGAATTTTAGGAAATTCAGTTCATTTGATCGATCAACGTGACTGCGTCGAGCGGAGTGGACGAGTTTGATCCGTGCGCCAACCCTAACTAATTTGGGATCCAGGTTTTGTTGTTGTTGTGGTCGTCGTTGTTGTTAGTTCATTGGATTGATCGATTTGTTGTTGATGGTTTTACTCATTCAGCTCGCTTTGATAGAGTGTGAAAAACTTGAAGAAAGTTCGAAATTGAACTAATTTTCGTATTATGGATGAATTTCGGGTCGAAATGTGTGTAACTTGAAAAACCATACAAATTCAGTTAATTTGCCGTGTTTGAGAGCATGCGGAGCTCATATTTGATTTGCGATCAAGGTTTTGTTGTTAGTTCATTCGATCACGCATATTTTACTGCCTTACTCTGCATTTTGGAGTCCGTAGGGCGTCGGATCGGTTTTGGTTTCACTCATTCAGCTAGCTTTATTAGATTGTGAAAAACTTGGAGAAAGTTTGAAAATTGAACTAAATTCGGCTCCAAGATTTCGTATTACGAATGAATTTTGAGTCAAAGTATGTTCATTCAAAAATTTTAGGAGTGAATCTGAAAAAGAAAATTCGAATTCACCATGTTTGAGAGCTTGTGGAGCTCATATTTGACTTGCTTGTTAGCTTTCCATTTATGTTTATTCTCGCTGTTTGGGATTGAGGTGTTTTTGTTGTTGTTGTTAGTTCACTGGATTGATTGATTTGTTGTTGTTGGTTTCACTCGTTCAATTAGCTTTATTAGAGTGCGAAAAACTTGAAGAAAGTTTGGAATTTGAACTAGATTTCATATTATGGAAGAATTTTGGGTTGAAATGTGTGTTCTTTTCAAAACTTGAAAAAATACCATTCGAATTCATCGTGCTTGAGAGCTTGTGGAGCTCGCATTTGATTTGCTTGTTAGCTTTCCATGAGTGTTGGAACTGTTAATACTAGCTGTTTAAGTTGGATGGCATGCTGCACTATGAATGCATTTATTTATAAAGTTGAATTTTTGGCATTTTTTTTGGTTTATTCATAAATCATTTAGTATTAAACGTTAATTTCAGTATTGTCATATAATATTCCTTATTATAACACAGATGAAAGGACACAAAGATGGGACGAAAGTTGATAAATCGTCTGCCCTTCCACTTATTCTGGACATAGAAGACTTTAAGGTAGATAATTTGTTTGAAACACATTCAATTTTACTAACATATTTTGTTCACGTATTTGATATGAACTAACCGACCCCAAGTCCCCAACTAATTTAGGTTTGATGCTATATTGTTGTTATATATGATATGAACAGATCTTAAAACTTGAAAGTTTTTTGATGGAAATGGACCCTAAAATATGTAGCTCTTCCATTGTAGGGTGATTTCTCTTTTGATGCGTTGTTTGGGAACCTGGTAAATGAGCATCTCCCATCATTTCGAGATGAAGACGCAGATTCATCTGAGGGTGCTGATGGTTTGCCCAATGGGCATGCCCGTGATGCATCTAAAACAGCTCAGGTGCTTTCCAGTCCATCATTTCCACAAGTAGATTCTCTTTTGACACTATTTAAAGATTCTTGCAAGGAGCTAGTTGATCTCCGACAGCAGGTACGCTACCCTCTCAAAAATCTTGTTTTGGGATTATACCTTCCTTGTTGATTTGTCTGTTGATATATGTATTTTTCTCTTTGCCCATCTTGGTTTGAAGGTTGATGCTAGACTTAACGAACTTAAGAAAGAGGTTCAAGTACAAGACTCAAAACATCGGAAGACACTCACTGAGGTTAGTGTTTTACTTTGTATAATGAATGAGAGATATTGAAATCGTATTTTAAAGTTAATTTCGAGCATGAGAAGAAGTCATGGAGAACGTTAAGGACATAGATGGTTTGTTAAAGAAATTTACTTTAATATGCTCACTCAACTGTATAGGTTACGGTTTCCTTTCTCATAAAAGCACAGATAAACACTTTAATTTCATCTACGTATGTTTTCACGCTTTTCAGCTAGAGAAAGGCATAGATGGACTATTTGATAGTTTTGCAAGGTTGGACTCCCGCATTTCTAGTGTTGGACAAACTGCTGCTAAAATTGGTGATCATCTACAGGTAATCTGTTGAATTCCATTTTGCTTTTCCTTAAGATCTTAAAATTTCTAATGGGGTGGAGCAAAGAAGTTTTCATCTTTTCAATTGTTTAACTAAATGTGTTATCTTCTTACCAGAGTGCAGATTCTCAGAGAGAAGCAGCTAGTCAAACAATAGAGCTCATTAAGGTTTTGTGAATCATTTCTTTTCTGCTTTCATTGCTTGGGTGTTCTTCCTGTCCCTTTGACTAATTAATTGTCTGACTTTGTGTTCTTACTTATTAATGAAATTTCTGCAGTACCTGATTGAGTTCAATGGCAGCCCGGGGGATCTAATAGAACTTTCTCCTCTTTTCTCTGATGATAGCCGTGTTGCTGAAGCTGCTTCAGTTGCACAGAAATTGCGTAATTTTTTTTTCTTTTTTTTTCTCATTGATAGGATTTTATGAAATTTTAGAATTAGATATATTTACGGGATTTGTGATGCTCCGAAAAGCTATATGAAATTCTATGTTCAATTTTTGCATGATCTATTGTAAAATTTAGACTATTCATTTCAGGTGCATTTGCTGAGGAGGATGTAGGAAGGCATGGCATATCTGCCTCATCTGTCGCTGGAAATGCCACTGCAAGTAGGGGTTTAGAAGTAGCAGTTGCAAATCTCCAAGACTACTGTAACGGTGTGTTGATGTGTGACAATTATAACTACTATTAGTGTGATGATCACCATATTTATGATGTATTTTGTCATTGTTGTGGATCCTTCTACTTATTCAGAATTGGAGAACAGATTATTAGCTCGATTTGATGCAGCTTCGCAGAGACGAGAATTGTCAACCATGGCAGAATGTGCCAAAATCTTGTCTCAGGTAGTCTATTTTAATTGATATACTTATTATCGAGTGTCATTGATCTTATCTTAGTTGATGAATCACATTTGTGACAATAATAAATTCTTTGGGTCTACTAATATCTGTTGGTTCACTGACGTCCGGTTTCAGTTTCATCATTATTTTCAGAGAAAATACCTGATTACATTCTTGGTGAATTTTTTTTAGCATTGATTTTCTTTCACAGTTTAACAGGGGTACAAGTGCCATGCAACATTATGTGAGAACCCGACCTATGTTTATGGACGTGGAGGTAATGAATGCGGATACTAGGTTGGTACTTGGTGATCAAGGGTCACCAGCTAGTCCTAGCAATGTTTCTCGTGGACTTTCTTCACTATACAAAGAAATAACAGGTTTAATTTCCCTCTCTCTTGCTTTCTTGGACTGGTTGTAAATCTTGAATGACATAATGCTACAGCTGTGTTCTTTGCTTTACAGATACTGTGCGAAAAGAAGCTGCCACAATAATGGCCGTATTCCCTTCTCCTAATGATGTCATGTCAATTCTAGTGCAGGTTGTATGAGTATATCCACTGCCAATCAATCATTCAATTTTTCTTTTTTTCTTTACTGTGAATCTGTGATTATTTGGTCATCTGCTTATAATGAATGTGTCCACAGAGAGTGCTAGAACAGCGAGTGACAGCCCTTCTGGACAAGCTTCTAGTGAAGCCTTCTCTCATGAATTTGCCTCCTATTGAAGAAGGAGGACTTCTATTAGTAAGTTCAATTAGCTCCGGCATATAGCTCATTAGCCTAATTCGTGAATTTGCATTTGATACTAACTTCTACTCTTGTTTGGGACAACTGCAGTATCTTAGAATTCTAGCAGTGGCTTATGAAAAGACACAAGAACTGGCTAGAGACTTGCGAGCTGTTGGGTGTGGTGATTTAGATGTGGAGGGTAATGGATCATTCCATATGTTAAACATGTTTACTTTTCTTCTAAGCACCATTTTTAGGTTTGCAATTCTTTTTTTTTTGTAATGTTTCCAATTATTTCACCACAAATCATAAGACATACTGTCATCTTTCATTACAATTGTATTTTGAAAAGAGATTTCTAGCCGCAGGCTAGGATATCACATCCTTCCTATAGGACTTCATTGCAGCAGATTTGTTGTCTTATTAGTCTTTTTCATTAAAGATGGGCCTCTATTTTGGCGCTTTGTATAATTAAAAAAAAAAATCAAATCAAAACAAAACAAAGATGAAAAATGAGACTTAATAATGAAAACTTTGTTCAGTATTTTCTTTCTAAAAATAGAATCATTTTTCTATTTTTCCAGCATTTGGTTATATCACTGTGAGTATGCAATATAAATTCCCCCATATTACTTGAGACATGTTCTTCTCTTTCATAACCTAAGCAATGCTGCCTCTGTTGGTTCAGGCCTTACAGAGTCCCTTTTCATTGCTTACAAAGATGAGTATCTAGAGCATGAGCAAGCGTCCCTTAAACAACTCTATCGAGCTAAGGTTTTACTGTGTTTTCAATCTCTTCACTCGGTTCAATCTACGATCATGAGTTTGCTTGTTGATTGCACATTTTTATGACCATTTTTCTTTATGTAGTTGGAAGAATTGCGTGCCGAAGGCCTACAACAGTCTGAATCAACTGGGTCAATTGGTCGATCAAGAGGAGCTGCACTGCAAGGTTCCAATCAGCAGATATCTGTTACTGTTGTGACAGAGTTTGTACGCTGGAATGAAGAAGCTATATCTAGATGTACATTGTTTTCTTCCCAGGTGATTGTGAACATCTCTTCTGTGTGATATTTTGATCCCTTGTATCATAATGTTGCATCTTGTTTAGCAGACTCATTTTTTTATTTACCATTTGTATTTCTACTTTTTTCTGTCTTGTGTCTTATGACGTGTGGTGGATCCTCTTTTTGTATGCCTTTCACCTTGGTTTTTGTCCATATTGAGATTCTTGGGAAGCACAACTGATGGATCCAATTAGAACATCTCCACCCTTAATGCGTCATTTGAGATTTATTTCAGAACTGCTGTCTACATAGTTTGCTTTTGTCAAATAATTGCAGTTGAAGGTGCGATTGGTGGCACAGCGAGTGCTTCTACAAATCCGCATATCTGAAACTTTTTGTTCCGGTTACCATGGTGTTGATAGCTAGTAGTACCTTTCTTCTAAAAATTTATAAATCCCAAGTCATTTCTCTCTCTCTCTCTCTCTCTCTCTGGTTTCCCCAATTTGTATAGCTTTTTACTTTCTTTCTCTTTCTTTTCTATGTTCTTTAGATTTTCCGTTTCTCTTTTATGTCAGGTTTCATTTTTTTGCAATTTAATGGTGAATTGATTAAAGCTTGTCTAAAAGTTGAGTCATTATCATTTATCTGACGCTTTCCGCTTATATTTCTTTCAAGACAACAATAATGAAGTGCTGCTATGTTCTTGTATGATTGGTTGTGCTATTTATATGTTCTGTTTTTAGTTGCTAGAACTAATAGTGTTTCACGCACCTTACTCCATTGATGTCTTGGTAAAACTAAGTGTTTCACACAACTTACTCCATTTATGTCACTTTACAGTCTACTACTCTTGCGACCAATGTAAAGGCTGTATTCACTTGTTTGCTCGACCAAGTAAGTTAACAGTACACTGGTTATTGATTTTTTATATCCTAGGAACCTCTGCAGTTGTATTAATCTAATGCTTTTTGGTATGCAGGTCAGCCAGTATATAACGGAAGGGCTTGAACGGGCCAGAGAAAGCCTAAATGAAGCTGCTGCCCTGAGGGAAAGATTTGTGCTGGGAACGAGTGTCAGTAGAAGAGTAGCAGCTGCAGCTGCTTCCGCTGTATTTTCTCAACTCTCCCTCTATGTTTATTTTTAAGCATTTGTGTTTAAATGTGCATGTTTTGCTAGAGTTTTAAAGTTTAATGTGTTTCTTTTCAGAACTAAAAGATTTTCTTTCGTAGTCACTGCTAGTTCCTTATAAAATGGTAGCTAATTATGTGTAGGCAGAAGCTGCTGCTGCTGCTGGAGAAAGCAGTTTTAGATCTTTCATGGTGGCCGTACAACGTTGTGCTAGCAGTGTGGCTATAGTTCAACAAGTAAGCTGCTTTTAGGAGCATTTGAACAGTAAGCTTCTTTTGGTTCAACATTCTGTTACTCAAGTGAAACAATTCTTTTTGCAGTATTTTACAAACTCTATTTCTCGGCTTCTATTACCTGTGGATGGTGCTCATGCTGCTTCCTGTGAAGAGATGGCAACATCCATGTCAACTGCTGAGGGTGCAGCGTACAAAGGGCTTCAGCAGTGTATTGAAACTGTGATGGCTGAGGTCTGTCGTCAAGAAAACTTCATCATGTTTAATAGATTTTGTGAACCAGATCAGAGCTCTTTTCTCATAGGACTCTGTTGGCATTAAATTGTTGTCCTGTGGAATTATAGAGGAAAGAGTTTGGTGCTAATCAGTTAAAATTCCAAGGGGAGTGAATATTCAATTCCTTTTTTGGGTACCTAGTGCAGCTACAAATCTAACAGACCGAAGAGGGTTGATATGGTGGCTTTGTTTGACTCAAGGAATGAAAATTCAACATCATTCGTTACATAGACCAACGAGAATATAAATTTAATTATTGGAAGTTTAATTCAACTTTGTAGAATTAATGTAAAACTTTTCTAACTTAGAGAAGTCTAGAGAATCTTATCCTAAATGTTGAAATTGTTCATAGATAATATATAGTGGAAAAATACTTTGTTAAAAAAGACTATGTAATTAAGTTGAAGAATTTTGTATGCATTATTCCTTTTTTTATTGGTTAGTCTTGGGATTTGAATCCTTGATTACAAGGTTTAACCCTTTTATGTTCAGAACCGTTGGAGCAATTATTCAGCTCATAATTTGCAGCTTTGTTCACGCAATCTTAAGCTTACACGTTTATAACTGGCTATTGAATGAAAGACTAAAGTTCATATATATATATATATACATATTTGTTAGATTCAACTTATTCTTTTGAAATTTCTGATTTTTCTTTATGTTTTAGTTTTTTGCCCTGTTTTTGAAAAATGGAATTAACTTGACAATTGTTGATGAACTTTGTTAAAACACACGTGTTTATATTTGTCGAATCTTTTCTCAAAAAAAGAATAAATAAATAAAAAATTGTCGAATCAGTTCGATTTTTTCTTCCCTTGGTTTTACTGTGGAAGATGAGTGCATTTCAGCTACATTGTAATGTTGTTACATCATGGCATTTTATTCTTGTTTTTATTCATGTGTATGACCTTCTTGCAGGTGGAGCGACTGCTGTCTGCTGAACAGAAGGCAACAGATTATCGTTCGCCTGATGATGGAAATACTCTTGATCATAGGCCGACGAGTGCCTGCACAAGGTATATAAACTTTCCATATTTGTATTGAAATTATTAGTGTTGAGCTGGTTGGCTTCTTAATTTTCTTTTTCTTTTTTCTCTTGTTCCGAGCAGGGTTGTTGCGTACCTCTCACGTGTACTTGAGATTGCATTCACTGCGCTTGAAGGTCTAAATAAACAAGCTTTCCTGACTGAACTGGTATAATAATTTTCTTTTTTGGAATTCAATAAATGGCAAATGATTCCTGTTTTCCATGTGGCAACTGCAAACTTCACAATTCAATAAATGGCATATGATGGCATTGATCACCTTCATTTTAAATCGATTTGATAATGGGAACTACATCTTTTTTTGTAGTTGAGAGCATTATTATGTTTAGCTAAGTAAAAATTATGGTCTGTAGTGGTTATCCAAGGGTTCAATGAAGCTATAAATAATTTAACTATTTACATCTCAGAAGCAGTGAGTCCTTCAATACCTGCCAACTGTTGTAAAAAGTTGGACTTCACCTAAGACTTTGAGTGCTTAACATCTGGAATTAATTGAGGAAAGGCTTACTTAATGTATGATTTTCTTTTTGTAAGTTTCAATACAATAGAGTAGTATCGTAACTTCATCTAAGGGTTAGGAAGATCCAAGCTTTTTTTTTGGAGTCCAGGAAGACCCAATTTATGTCTCGGCATAATCATGTTTTTGTACTTTTGAGTATGTTAGATTATACAATGTAACGGTTTAATTAACATTTATTATCTTTATTATGTTCGACTTACAATTTGTAAGCAACGAACTACCTATGACCTCTATTATTGACGACATTTACATTGAATGTGTATGAATTGATGACTTGCAGCTTATTATATTTTGTGTTCTTTTTCTTTTTATACCTGATACGCTTAAGTTATTTTAAAAGTTTAAATTCTAATAATTTCAGTCCTTTGGAACATTATTTCTTTCCTCTTTTAGTGATTCTTTAGATTTATTATTATTTCTTGATATTTTAATTTCTAGTTTTGCATTTTTTTTAGTATACTTTTATTTTTGTAAGCAACTTGTGACAAAAACTGATACTGGCTATAATATTTTTTCTTATGAGTTATGTAATAGCCTTAAAAAAACAAAGGAGTTCTGAAATGTGCAAATCATGTCTCTCTTGCTTAACTTTGATGGATGTTTTGTAAATTTTTATTGACATTTGGTTCCGAGATTGGTATGTAATTATTTAGGGGAAGTTGGGAGAACTTTCATTGCATCTCTGCCAGTTAGTTGTCTTTCGGAAATTGGATTTTTAGATTAACCATCTAGAAGCTAAAAGCGTAGAAGATTTTATAACCTGTGTAGGTTTTCTAGTCCTTATGCCATTGACTTACATAGCATGTTAGGATCATAATTGTAATCTTTGGTGGATACTCATTTCCTTGTCTATTCAATACTTATTACCATGGAGTTACTTCTGTTTTCACTTTATGAAGCGATTTTTGTGGTTGTAGGGAAACCGCTTGTACAAAGGGCTACTTAATCATTGGCAGAAGTTCACTTTTAACCCCAGGTAATTTTTTGGACTTAAAAACTTGGTTAGATACATAGATTGGGTTGTTTTCATTCTTTCTATTTTTGCTTTCTAGCCGCGTATTTTCCTTCTTTGTTATTTGTTATTTCTCAATTGATCAAAGCAAAGCAATTTAGTAATAAAAGGCAACGATGCAAGCCTCTGGTTGACAATCTGTAAAATAATAGAATGGCAGCAGAAATATTGTATTTATCATGCTAACCAGAAATCAGTATGAACAGCTTTTCAATATTATCATTAAAAAAAAATGGTCAATCGAAATTTCTTGTATTTAATTTTCTATGCAACATTTCCTTGCCTGATTTATTTACTTTTGCGATTTTGTTCTGCAGCGGTGGCCTGCGGTTAAAGAGAGACATAACTGAGTACGGGGAGTTTGTTCGCAGCTTCAATGCTCCCTCTGTCGATGAGAAATTCGAATTGTTGGGCATGTAAGTGTTGGAATGTCTTTTTTTTTTTTTAATCTTTTCTTTGGATTCTAATTAAATTCCATCAACTTCAACTCGTTCCTTCTTATCTCTGCAGCATGGCCAATGTCTTCATTGTTGCGCCCGAAAGTCTCTCAACTTTGTTTGAGGGAACTCCAAGCATTCGAAAAGACGCGCAAAGGTATTTATCTATTCATGCATAAAAATTTTATTTCTGTTATGCAAATCTACGAGAAACCTTATTGTATCGAATCGCAAATTCAGGTTCATTCAACTTAGAGAGGATTACAAGTCTGCAAAGCTTGCAGCCAGACTCAGTTCCTTGTGGCCTAGTTTGGGTTGATGCGATGGTTGCCTGATCGTTCGAACAAGGAATGGGGAGAAATGTGAATCGAAAGCCCAGCAGAAGACGGAAACAAGTATTGAAATGTTTTTTTTCTTTCTTTCTTTTTTTTGAAATAAAGTATTGTAATGTTAATATCACCAATCTTGGACAGTTAATTCATTTTTTCCCCCTTCTGAGTGTATATTCCCCTACTAGCTTCGATGAACCAGTAGATTTTTTGTTTCAGAGTACATTTAGTGATTGAACAGGCATTTTATGAAGATCTACTTCCTTGCAGCGCCCAAGATCTCTAGATTGTTCCACATTGTTGTCGATCCATGTGGAAAGTATACTTGGCTAGAATTAGTTGCTCCTGTATTAACATTCTTTCTCCCTCCAATTATTTCAAGCACCGTCATTCCATAACTGTGCTCATCTGATTTATATGAAACTGCTCCTAAGTGTACAATGGTGCAAATAAGCTTTCAAATTATAATGTGATGCAAATCCAAGAGAAGTAGAAGCAGAAATTAAACTTTATGTCATTAATATTACATTCATGTGTATGGAGTTGTACAATGATATGAAAAAGACTCGGACAATCTCGATCTAGCTAGTGTACCAAAACAGCAAAAAAAAGGAATGAACAAATAAAACATAGGAACTAGACAATAATATGTGGAGTTTGCTCTTTTTTTTTTTTTTTTTTTTTTTTGAAGAAAAATAGAAGTTTCATTAATCATTAATGGCTTGGTACAATACCAGATATAAGATCAAAAAATACATTGATTCACTAATCCTATTTGTTCAAAAGAACTGTTATTAGTTTAGTTGTGAATGTGATTGTGAAATTGAAATAGTTTGACAATCAGAAACTGCTCTTTACAATCTTTACAACGTTAAAACACATTACAATACACAAACACCAGCTAGAACTACATAATAATAACAAAACTTCTCGACAAGGAGAAGAAAATCTAAAACTTCTTTACAAGGAGAAAACAAAATCAAGACTTTCAACAAAGGAAAGAAAAACTACCTAATAATAAAACTAAAAGTAAGGACCAATCCAATCGTAGCACAGAACCAAAAATGAGTGTTGAGGAAGATGTCGCAACAAGGAGATTCAATCTTTACAGATCTAAAAGGATATGTACTTTATTAAACACATAGAACACGAAGAGATGAGGATTGGACCCACCGTCAATCAAAAGAGAAGATCGGCGGTGGTTCAAGATCTTGATTCAAGAGAGAACTAAAAACAAGGTTTTAGTGGGAGTTTGTTGTTAGTTTCTTTCGTTTTATTTTATAGCCGAGGGTATTTGAACCGTCGTGGCTGACACTGAACTGATAGTGAATCCGACTAATCCCTCATGTGGTTAGTTTCTTTAGTTGAGAACACTTGTTTTCAAAAAACAACTTTGCGTCATCCAGTTTCATCAGAACCCGTTCTTCACGCCAGGCATCAGCCTCGTGCAACATCTCCCTCTCTTCATCAACTTCTTTGATGGTTTTCATTGATTCCCGCTTTTGAGCTTCAAACTTTCTCTCTTCGATTTCCTTTGCAAGCTCATCTCGGGCTCTTCGTTCCTTTTCAAGCTCATATTTTAGTTTGAATTAGCAACTTCCATCCTTTTACTTTTCTTTTTTTCTCTGCTTAAGTCATGCTTGACATCGTCGATTATTACAAGAACCTTTTCGATACGGTTTTGAGCCTCAAGTTCCGCTTGTAATGTAGAAACAACAAAAGTGGTAGAACTGTCATGATCTCGCTTCGTTTCCATCTTCATTGCGGAATCATCATGTGAACAAGATCTTTCATCCTATGAACAAAATTAATGAAAGGTTTCTTATTACATGGACTATTATGACAACAAAAATAAAAGAAAAAAAAATCGAAAATGTTAATATCTCGCATCGGAACCTCCGGCTGCAGCGGCGGTGTTGGTTCTTCGTATAGGAGATAGAAGATGGAGATGCCTTCTTTGCCTTGGATGATTGAGAGATGGTGTGAGTTGTTGAAATGTTTTTCATGGTCAAATATTGGTGCAGAGAGACAATAAAGACCAAGAGAATGATGAGAACACAAAACATTGCTAGTTCGAAGGGAAACATTTTAGAAAGGGAAAATGATAAAACACTTAGGAAGACAAGAAAGAGTTATAAATAGGCTAAAAGATAAAGTGTGCGCTCGAAGTGTACGCCCAAAGTGTGTTAGATTATCATTTTTCTTTAAAAAGACTCAATCGAAAATGCTAGTGAATATTCTTAGTCACAAAACTCAATTGGAAATGTTAGTACTACCTTTGGAGAACCACCTTTTCTAATATATAGTTGTGGTGTTTCCAATATTGATTTTTTCCTAAACCGTCATATTGCCTTCTGAGTCTCACTTTTTTTTTTTTTTTTTTTTTTGACGTTCTGAGACTTACTCTCTTAATTAGGCAAGCTTTCTCAATATCTTTCTTAACTAGGAAAGTTCTCACAAATCTTTCGGTTATTGGCAAGATCTCATGGATCCAAAGATCTCGCTCCAAAATATATTGATCCTCCAAGTTTAATGAAAGTTCTCCAGATTTTATTCTTGGGTAAGCTTCCTTAATAGTACTAGTGGTTTGTTTTGAAGGGAAAGATTAGTACCTTAATTGATGAGTTTATCCGTTAACAAAAATCAAAACAAGGCAAGTAGCTAGAATAGATAGGGCTGTATATATCTAGTGCGTACATCACGTGCGTGATGCACATCAAGATGAATGAATTGAATACAACCGTTAACTTTTTTTTTTTTTGTGTTTTTGTAAAGAATCTAACCGTTAACTTGAATAACCTGCAAAAGTGCATATCCTCATTTGGGCTAAATTAATGGGAAATATATAGATGATTAATTAAAACATTAATTCTTTTTTTTTGTTTTGTCAAGTGGTGTCTGGCATCAACTACATTGATTAATCCACACTCGAACACTGTCGGGCCAATATAGAGGCAGCCCTTCGAACCCAATTTTTTTCATTCATAAGACTCGAACAGTTTGACCTAGTGGTAAGGACAAAGGCAGGACTATGCGCTAACCTATACAGTCTCGAGTTCAATTCCCCATGATAGTCAAACGTCAAGTTTTAGTGGTTTTTTTCTACAATCTCAGGGCCTATGAGACTAGTCAGACAAGTGTCTAGATACCCATAGTTAATCCAAAAAAAAAAATATCAATGTAATTGTGTTGGGAGGAATGTTAAAGCTCTGAGTTTGACTGGTAGTAGGAACGTTTTAAAGGTCACCAATTGTTCCTTAAAGTGCAATTCAACAACGAAAATTTTGTTGCTATCTTTTTATTTTCCTTTCCATGAAAATAACAGAAACACAACATATTGATTTGTTACTAAGATATTTGAAATGAAAAAGACCAGTTGCTATCTTTTTTCTTCTGATAAATAGGAGCAAAAATAATAATTTTCACCTACAATTAGGATTTAGCAATAAAACATTTTTTTGTTGCTGTAATTTTGTTGCTAAATGCATAAATTGTTGTAGTGATATCTTCTTCTGTTTATAACTTTGAATTTTATATATAAATGCAGAAGGGCAATCCTTCTAACCAATGCAGTCTCTGCTTCTACCCTGCTTTGCAAGATTTACATTCATTTCCCAGCTGCTTCGACCTCTGATAGTGCAAACAAGTGCTTCAGACTAATTGCCAAAAGCCATAAGAAGCCGCAACAAGGCGCTTCTTAACTCGATCCTTCCCTTCTTGCAGCAGTAGGTACTGACAACATATAAAATGGCCTGGTTGAAGCTGTTTTCGGAATATCGTGCGTTAAGAAAATGGCTTAGACAATAGTAAGGATGCCGACGAACCACTGTAATTGCTGTGTTGCGGTGTGTTCTTCCGAGACTGACGTCTTTGCCACCAGACTCATTTGTTCCTACTCCATTACTGCTAGGCTTTCATCATCTTCTCCACCTTTGAAGACAGGGTGTTTATAAGCCTTTCGAAGGTAGTCTTTTAGGTTAAGGTTCGGCTCCCTTATTCGTTCGATTGTATCCTTCATCATCACTTCCTAAGGCCACAAAGACGAGATATAGATCGGTCATTCCGTGTAATCATGCACACCAGGCACATAGTAAACATGGGAAGAACATGCAGATTGCATGTTTGTAATGGATATTTAGAAAATGTTGGTTGGAAACGAGTTTTGCAGTACTCACGGAAAAATAAGGTTAGTACTGGAAGAGCCGCAAGGATTGGCGTCGGCTTCTCGGCCTTTTTAGTACTTAGCAAGCCCATTAGGAGGAGCTGCGAAATTATTAATGCAGTTATAATGCGCCCATGAACATCGACTACAATGCTGCTCCACTCTCATATTCTTGATTATAAACATTTATGATCTGCAATATGAAGTTGAGTTTTCAAGAGAAAAACATGCTATGATGC
This sequence comes from Stephania japonica, assembly GCA_039657345.1. Taxonomy (NCBI): domain Eukaryota; kingdom Viridiplantae; phylum Streptophyta; class Magnoliopsida; order Ranunculales; family Menispermaceae; genus Stephania; species Stephania japonica. The sequence goes on from CM077557.1 coordinate 19,987,077, forward strand.
GATCAGATCAAATATATTGCAGAATGCAAAACATTTATACAGCTCAAAGTTGAAGTCTATATTTTCCAAAGAAAGAAATTCGCGTAACTAATTGCTATTGATGATGTTATAATTGACCTGTCACAACCCAAATCTCTAACCCTTGTTTTAAATCCTTAATTAGTATCATTGACCCGTGACTTGGGACCCACACTGTGATGAGCACACTGACCGAGGTACGTAGGCGAGATATATTTTATTTTGTAGTGATATATTCCTAGTGTGTTGTGTTTGTGTAGACTTATTAAGTCGATAGTTCCAGTTATAGGCGTTGAGACGAGAGCGGGGCGCGCCTCGAGTTACGTGCTAGTCGTGGGACTGGCGGGTAGCTAGTCCTATAGTAAGTCTTATTTATTTAAATATGATTTAATGAATAACTTACATGGACTATGGTTGTATTTAAATGCAAATCAAAATAGAAAATCCTATAATATCACTACAAGAAAATTGATCTTTTACAATACTTAATTATGTTATTATATTATACATTGTTAAAACTTATTAAACCTTAAATTAATATATAATTAAATATTATTTAGGAAAAAACAATGATTAAATAATGATTGATAAATATTATGAAATAAATAATTTAATTAAATTTATAAATCATTATAGATTAATTTTTTAATTATAGATATTTTAGTAGCATATTAATTACATATTAAACAAGTTTTAATAACACCGAGTATAACAACATTCTCCGATGTTGTAAAAGACATTTTTTCTTATAGTGAGTTTTGAATAAAATCTATAACACATAGATATGCTTCTGGATCCACACTAATACACACTCCCATGAAATCTTGAGTCACATTGTGTTATTTGGTTGGATTTTAGTGGAGCTAGGAGTTCATATAGGCCATTAGATCTTACGGAGATAAGTGGGTGCTCATTTGATGAAGAACCAAACATATAAAAGCCAAACTTAAGACATTTTTGTTCAACTTCCATGTCCAAACACAACTAAAAAATCAAAGCTGTTGGGTGCTCAAATTTGCTGGAAATTGGAGTTTCTAGGAGTCTATTCATCAACAACCAGGTGATCTAAGTGCCAACAACCAAGCTAAGACCTTAGGTAATGTTTCTACAACCCAATGCATTCAAGATCCATGGGATTTGAGCGTAAATCAAAGGACTTTTGAATAAAATCAGTTTCAAGGCATTTCTTATGTTGTATATAAATCAAATTGAAGCCTCAAATGAGTTTATAACTTTGAATTCTCGGTTTTGCATGTTCTTGGGCAAATTTGGGGTTTTAAACATGAATATGATTTTCTAGAAATTAACTATCATAATGTTCTTGTTTTCAAAAATCATTTGCATTTTCCAAATTCCTTGCAAAATTTTGATAAACCTAGCATAAGGATTTTCAAAATCAGTTTTAGAATCAAAATTTGTAAGTTGGTGACTTTTCATATGTTTTTGAGAGTTTTTATCCAAATGCATGCTTCGATCTTCATTTTCATTGAATGTATGATGATATATGAAGTGCCTGGTGTATGTTTGTATTGTGGACGAAGTTTTAGGTTTCTGGTGGAGGAGAACAGGGACCCAGGCACTGGGGAGGCCATTTTCAAGCTTCTAGGAACCCATATATCTGTTGCAGATTTCTGGGTTACTGCACTAAGCACGCTGGACATTCCAGCCAGCGCGCTGAGTGTTCTGGGCAACAGAATTCCAACAACTCCTCCAATTTTCCTGCAACACCACAACACCTTAACCAGTAACCTTAACCCCCACCAACCAACCTTAACACACCCTAATACATGTCTAAACACCTCAGAAGCTTAAGGGAGGGTTCCGGGAGTTTGGATGCTCGAGTCAGAGTGTCGAAAGCCAGTAAAGCTAGGATAGACATTGCTTGTTGTAAGTATAACTGATGATGCTTTGCTTTACATTTCATTTCCAATATTGTTGTTGTTTTCATAGTCTATTTGACTATATGTCCCTTTGTGTTTTGTTATCATGATTTTTGTTGATGTTGCTCACATTGTTAAGTTTTGTATTTCATGATATTCATTTCCTTGTCATGATTCATTGATTCTATCTTGCCATATCATTTCTATTTTATTGATTAAATAGACTCATAAATTGCATACTATTATGAATGCCTAAATGGATTTGTATTCACTTTGCTTAGGTGTTTAGTTGTCCCTATGCCTTGCTTATTCTGTACATGAGTCATTATTGAATATATTGAGTGGTTTTAGTATCTAAGTCCCTTACTCGATCAAGGTGTGCGCGACTTACGGGGTTAAAGTCCTTAGGGATGTCGACGCATATTACTTGAAATTATATAACACTCGGGGTTAGAGTCCCTGAGGCAGCCTACACACCGGGTTAGAGTCCCTAGCGACACTTAAGTTAGAGTCTCTTATGATATTATGATTATTGAGTTGGGGTAACACGACTTATAATAGACTGCACCTAGATCACTACTACTTAGCCTACGCACCGGGGTTAGAGTCCCTGAGGCAGTCTACACACTGTGGTTAGAGTCCCTAGCGACACTTAGTTTAAAGTCCCTTATGATATTATGATTATTGAGTTGGGGTGACGCGACTCATAACAGACTGTATCTAGATCACTACTACTTAGCCTAGTGTCAGTCTCAGTTGTTTAACTCAGGTATTTGTTGGGTTTTGGGGTTCATACGCAGTGAAAAACTCAAAATAATTTAAAAAAAACCCCAACAGGATCGCAAATAAGTTTCATTAAAAAAGATTTACAAAAGTAAACCATACCTTGATTAGTGATTTCCTTATCTAATTGTTCGATCTTCAAGACGTTCAAGCGCGCAGAAATCTACACATGAACGGTGACCACAATTTGGATGGCTAGCCCTAAGAGAGATTGAAAACGTTTTTTTTTCTCTCCCAAAAATCTAGAGCATACGAAAATTGGAAAAACAAAAATCTTATATTCAACGTTTTGAGTATCACCCTTTATTTATATGTGTAGATAAGCTCTCATTTAAAATCCTATTCGCAATACAACTATTGTATTTATGCAGTTTAAGTAAATTCGAAATACAACTATTGTATTTACGTTGTTTAAGCAAATTACACATATACCCATATTAATAAGTTATCATATAACGAATCATAAGGGCTTATATATTATGAATTTTATCTTATAAAATTCAATACTCTGGACCATTTGAAATTATGCAAAGCCATTCTTTGTTTGCGACCTAATAAGTTCATGCGACAACCAAAACCATTTTGGTACACAAGTCATAAGTGGGTTCTAGCAAGGCATTATGACTACCTAAGTAGTATGAATATCAAAATCGATACAACCTAATGAATAACGTATATCATATCCTTTTTTCGTGCGATATCCTTTGATTAAATATAAGGCATGGAAAGTCACCCTTAATATTCAATCGTACTAGTCTCAATCTTTAGATAGATTGTAAACATCCAAGTGACATTGATCATATCAATTCACTTGGACTTGACCATTTAACAGTCTTACACATCGAGGGATCCACTAATATCTCTCTCTTTACGAGAACGACAAATTTTTTCTTGATTACACACCTTCACATATTGCTCACATGATAACCAATCACAATCTTTATAATTGTCCGGTTAAAGACAACGTTTGATTGTGTCAAATTACCATGCTCCTAATATTGAAGTCTATGGTAATCTCAAGTCGAATGACTAAATGATATACCTATCAAGTGTAACACCTATGACTTAATCCATGTGGTGTTCTCATAGCGGGTCGGTCCAGTACCTTGTTCCTTAACAAGTACTCATGATCTCGATTCATATCCCTATACGTATGATCATCACATGACCATCAATCAAGAATCACAGTAGTCTTAATTCATTATAGTTCCCAGTATAATGACGGACTAGAGACATTTATGATATTTCAACAAATACCCATGGATCTTATTATAAGGTAAACATGCAATCACTTATAATAAAACAACAAATGAAAGACCTCTATTTTATTAACTAAAAAACTGTAAGATAAACAATGTTTGTAAATTGATCTAGGGCACATGCCCCAAAAGTATTTACTAGCATGTTGTCAGTATTTCAGTATTCCTTATTTATATACTTTTAGATACCATTAAAATATTTGGAAATGTGAAATCAACATATCATCAGGATTACTGCTATTTTCTTGTACTCACCGTCCTTTATATGACTGTGGGTGCATTGCCATTGACCAACAAGCTAGGCAAAGAGAAGATCGGCGACTACTTCTGAGCTATTGTTGTGATCCTATATTTGACTTTGTAGGTCCTTTTGTTGTTTAGTGCTTTCAGATACACTTTGGGTTGTATATATTGGGTTGAGCGTTAGTTCCCCGACCTGACTTAGATCATCACACTATTTACTATATTTTGAGGTTTATATGCATGTGATATCTTTTTCTGGTTTTCCACACTTAGGTTTACTTTAATTGCTTCCGTATAAATATTAACTTGTTTCCGCATAAATCGTTAAAACTTTCTCTAATCTAATTAATTTAAGTAAAAGTTTTAATTAACTCTAAATTTTAATAATGATACAACTAGTGTATTACTTATCTTGAACACGATTAACGAGGTGAATAGGATGTAAAGACTACTAATACGTAGTTAGGTTCTACGCGGTTAAGATTATGGCTTAATTACAAGATTAGATAGGTTAGTGCCCTAGTTTAGGAGAGGGGTCGTCACAGTTGGTATCAGAGCCCTAGGTTCTCGATAAGTAAAACATAAAATTTAAGAAAACACAAACCTTAAAAGTGGAAACCAGACAATCCTTGCCTAAAAACCATTTTGATGAGAATTAAGTGAAAGTGAGCCGGGGATTTTTCTTTATGTACATGTTAATTTCCTTATGTATATAAATACGAATACGCCACGTAGTAGGTCATTCAAGTTTGTTAACGTGCAGACACCGACGACGGATCCACACGAGGGCAGAGACACCGAAGCTAGCGGTAGTCAGCTTCCTATTATATCTGTGGATGATTATTAGAGGTTGTTTGACTGTGCAGCAGCTCAGGGATAATAGCTAGCCGGCTTTATTACCTTCATGACTACATGGATGCTGACACTTATCCCAGCAGTTCCCACTACCACGGCTACTACTACTACAGCACCCCCGACTACCGAGACTTTGACTCCACTAGTACCATCGGTTGAGCCAGTTACACCGCATCCACCATAGTTGCCGACTGTCATGGTACCAACAACATATACAATGGAGGACACCCCCACTCCCACACCAAATACTTCTGAGACCATTGGTTTGTCGAGAGATGCCAAGCTAGTTAAGGAGTTTATCAGACTCATACCGACATATTTCACAGGAGAGAGGGACCATGAGAAGATTGTGAAGAGGATCTTGTCACAAGAGAAGTTGCATTTGCAACTGGGCTTTGAGGATAGACTTCAACCAGTCCTTTCTTACTACACCCTGGAGAAAGGAGCCGACGTTTAGTAGTGCACCACAGTTGCAAGCCTGGGCAGCTTCACATCTTGGGTAGACTTCAAGATAGAGTTCTACAAGTAGTGTTTTCCAGCTTAGATGTTGCTGAGGTTGAAGAAGACGTTCATGAGTTTGAGGCAGGAAGAGGGAGAGTCGATGGTACTATACTGTGACTGATACGGCTACCTAAGGCAGTTCACGAAGGATTTAGTTAAGAATGATGCATAGGATGCCTACTACTTTGGAGACGGAATGAGACCTGACATTGCTAGACATGTGGTCGACACTGGAGCTCGCATTCTACAGGAGATGTACGAGAGAGCACTTGCACATGAGACATGAGTTGGTCTGAGAGGAGGACGTAATATCAGAGGGTACATGCCAGGGCTCAGATTATGAGAGAAGACAGAGAGGCAAGGGATAAGGGCCCACAGAGGGGTGGGGCACCAGCAGTGTGACGACCACAAACCGAGCTAGTCTCCGACGAGTCAACGCAAGTTTATTCAACCTTAACTTACCAATTTATTCATTACGTTATTCATTGTGGTTATTTTTAGATTTCCTTGACTCTATCTTATATAACTCTTTTTTGTCAAGTTGGACAGGTGTGCAGCGGAATTGTTCTCAACACCAACTGAAAATGATTTAAACAAATTATTTATTCGATCAATCTGGATGTGGAAAATCTTGTCCAAATAAGCATAATATGTATATAAGTGATCAACTGAAACGTAAAAGTAAACATATATATGTATCATCAAGTGATTCAACTCTTTGAAGTCCCCAAAAGAGCAAAACTTATTAATACACAACCAAATATACCACAAAACAAACACCTACTAAGTAAGAGCAAAAGAACTGGATCTTATCATGCCTCAAGGGATATCATCAAATATAGGTGCCTTGCCCCAACTCGTTTGCGAATCTGCACCCATCGTCGTAAAAAGAACGGTGAGTACAAAAAGTAACAGTAAACAACAACAATAGGTATCTCAACATAAATTCTGAATATCAATAAGTAATAAGTCTATATATCATGCGGTATATATAAAATATTGCAAGAGATAACAATTTGCATGATAAACATATTTAATAAGCTCAAACAATGATAATCAAGTGATCGGAAAGCAATTAGATAGGCGAATAGGTTATCCCAATCAAAATGCGGGTCACAAGACCTCCTTATCTTGCAATCGATACAGTGGGCTCGAAGATCGCCTCCACTGTTTGATCCACTATATGCGATCCAGTAGGCCCGAGGGTCGTCTCTACTGACTGTACATTATGTTAGGAAAAGCCATAGACAAAGCTGGCTACTAAACCCTTAACACACTACCGAAGGAAAGCCACAGTCACATGTCAGATGCTAAATCTTTCCGACAGGCTTTAACAAGAAGCCACAGTGTAACGGCCCAAATTAATTTAATCAGGATTAGTGTTAATCGCGAGGATTAACGGGTAATTCGGGCGTTACGTGGACAACTGGGTGGACTCAGATAGGAGTACTCAGGTTATACGGTGTTATTTGTGTATGTTGTATGTCTATTATTGTGATGTGGGAATTTAATATTTATATAAACATCACATGTGTGTAAATTATTGTCGGGCGAGTTTGAGCGCCGGGGTTCGTGTCGTAGGACCCACTAACGCGAGGGTTAGGTGGCAGTGAGGCCGGGCGTTGGATTAAATGAGAAATCATAATTTTATGGCTATGGTTGAGGTTTAAAAAAATTAATGAGATTTACATATAGGCTAAGTTAGTAAATCAATTAGGTACACTAAGTGTGGGACCGCATCGGGAAGCGTGCCGGACACGGGGCACGAGGTGCCGAGTGGTCGGGAAGTTAGTGTGACCCTATTTACAAATTTATAGAATTTATTGATGACTAGAATAGGTGTTAGGAATTAAATCAAATTTGAGTAAATAAAATCCTATAGTTTGAACTGAATAATCGACACTTAGGGATAAGCATCGAGATGCACAACAATGAGATTCAAGGCTAGATGTGTTAGGATAAGGTGTTCAAGAATAGAGTGAAACAGAGCAATCAGAATCCATTAGATCGTCTTCGAGATGAGTGTGTGCGTGAGATTAAAAGAACAACTATAAAAACCAACCGAATAGAACAACATGCAAACTAACATTTTTGCTCAACAAAATCCGAGATCTGGGAAGGAGAAATTGGAGATTTGTGGAAGAATTCGTGTGAGGAAGATCGAATCTAGGCCACAACATGAATTCCGGGTAAATCCACTCACAAATCTCTTAAATTTTCATGAAAAGTATGGGTTTTGAAGATTTGAAATGAATTTCGGATTTTGAGTGAATTTATCACTGTTTTTGAGAGATTTGATGTTTATTAGGTTGATGTTACTGCATGTTGTTGAATTCGATCGAGTTTGTGGAAAATTAAGTGATTTAAGATAAAAATTGGGTTTATTTACATACAATTTGATTCGGGAATTGGGTTGGTTTTGGTGGATTTGAGGGGGAATGTTGATGTTTCCGGGGTCTCTAATGGGTAGAGATTGAAGATGAGAGACGAAGGAAGCAAAGATTGAAGGAGAAGAGAAGAAGAAAAAAAAAAAAAAAAAAAAAAAAAAAGGAGAGAAGAAACCGAAAGGCGCCGGTGCGCCTCTGGTGGGAGAAGAAGAAGGGAGGGGGCACGCACGCGCGTGCGTGCGTGCGTGTGCACCCATGGGCCCGGCCGGGCCGCCACAGCCCATCCCGGGTGGGCCGGGCCAAACCGGCCCTGGCCCAACCCGGGTGGGCCTGGACCGGGCCCGACCCGGTTCGGGGGACCCACATATATATTATTTAAATAATATTTTTATTTATTTATTTTGAAAAAAAAACAGAAAACAGTTTTAAATAATAGGAAAAATAGGGAAAAAATATCAGAAAAATTGGGAAAAATTCTAGAAAAATATAGAAAATTTGAAAAAGGTAGAAAAGTAGGTACGGGACTTTCCGGGTATTTTTAAAACCCCGACACAGTCCGGGAGAGGTACCACAACTGAAAATTTTAAAAAATATAATAAATATCATAAAATGATATGATATGTTTTCAAAAAGTATAAAACACTATAAATGGACTTCAGGGACCGGGAAACCATAGCTCGGACATTGGGGAGCTAGGTGGGCGTACTGATGGGTCCGGGAAGTCGGAGTGCGATTTGAGGTGTGTAGTATCCCAATTGAACTTCACTTTAAGTATTTACAGTTTGATTTATTTGAATTCAGTTCCATTTATTCTTTACTCCATTTCATTATTGCTTTACGGTGGTGAGTACTCTCACTGGTGACTTTACGGTAGTGGAGTGTACTCCTACCTGGTGTCTTTACGGTGTTGAGATCACTCCCCACCCGGTGCTTATTCGTTACGGCCATAGAGTCCACCGAGTCATAGCACTTGTCTATGCATATGCCGGTGAATAGGTGCCCGGCTATGGTAGGCTTGTGTGGGTGCGTCGTGGGTCTACGCCGACCACCTGAGGGTCCAGGGCCAACCCGGTAGAGGTGTTTTCACGGGCCGTGCACGGGGAAAGCCCGAAGTATGACTTAGTCGATTTTTATTGTGCACGTACTTTGCTTTGCTACTATTTTTATGCATGCGATGATCCTTTCACGGTTACTTCTAATTCTTTTGTTCCGCATGTTTAATTATAGTATTTTAAATTCCAGTACTTTTACTTCCGTAATTACTTGGTGAATTTCCTTGGGATTACTCACTCTGGACTCGTCATCTGTCTTTTGTGATGGCTTGAGTGCAGATCCTAGTACTAGTAGGGGTAAGGGGATCATCGGCGATTACATCTGACTTGCCTACGCCGAGGCCTACTGGTATGTGTGTAGATATTATCATGTTTTGATATTTCGTATTATGATTTGGGGTTGGGAAATTGGATACACACTTGTACTGGTATATATACTGTTATAGTTGATCGCTTGTATGCACAGTATAGCCGGGTTTTCCACTATAGGTTTGACCAGTAAACTTATATTTACATATATATGCATTTTGTTTAAACTTTAAGTTCTTCCGCTGATAATTTCTTTAAAATGATAAATTAAGTGACTTTAATAAATTACATGATAACTACCTAAAGTCGAAAGCAGATATACACGTGGCAGTGGTTTCCAGTGCACTAGCAGGGGAAACGGGGTCCACGGGGTGGCCTCGGGATTTTGGGGCCGTCGCAGTTGGTATCCGAGCGAGAGTTTCGAGAGAATAATTTGTTAAAAAGTTTTACAAGATCATAAACCTTAACAAACTAGATGTGGAAACCCGATGAGTCTGCCTAGAACTTTTAGTTGGGAAGCAAGAAAGCGGGTATAGCTAGGATTGTTATGTGATATATGTATTGTTGTATATATATATACTATACGAATACGTATGTACGAGGCTTATCCGGACACGCATCACGATGCAGGACACGATGGATGGACATCCTAGTGATACCGCGAGGGCTTCCGGATCGTCAGTTCCCATAAAGGACCGAGTTACGGCACATGAGACTCAGATAGCCGAGATCTTACGACTGATGAGAGAGCAGGCCGCTATGATGGCTGGATTGGCTATGTCAAGGGAGGCAGTAGCAACTACGGGACCCACAGAGACCGCAGTTACTCTTACTCAGGCGGTGGTACCCGAGGTTCTGGCAGTTGATACTACACTGGTAGTAGCGGCAGTGGAGAAACCGATTCCTACACCTACCGCAGCAGTAGAGGTTACCCCAACGGTAGTGTTAGAGTATGTGATGGATCCGCAGGCCAGGAGGTTACGGGATTTCCTCAAGTTTCACCGCTACTTTTATGGAGGAGGAGACCCTGAGGCTGCAGGAGATTGGATTGTATCACACCGGTGCTCGCACAAGGAGTTGAACACGGAAGAGAGGTTCGAGAGCGAGACCGTATGGGACTTGTTTTGGATCGAATCTTTGCGGTATGGTGGACTAACTATCGGGAGACACATGCTGATCCCACGACTTGGGCGAGTTCCGAGAGATATTTTATGACCGTTCATACCTATGGAGGTGCGATTGAGATTGAGGAGGAGTTCCTATCCCCGAGGCGGGAAACCAGAGCATGATGCGATATGGATAGGTACCGATACTTGCTGCAGTTCTCGATGGATATCGCTGGCATAGAGCGATTACAGATCTACTACTTCATTCGGGGAGTGAGGGAGGACATTGCCAGCGCGATCGTATCGTTCGGGGCTCCGACAGTTCAGGCGATGTTTGAGCGAGCACTGACCTACGAGACGTTCTTGATGCAGAAGAACGGTCTTCCTATGACAGCATCGGCAGAGATGCAGGCTGGGCAGAGTTCGGAAGCAGTAACAGAGCAGGGATACACTGAAGTTAGAGACGATAGAGACCAGTCTGACAGACAGAGACAGGATCGGGGTCGACAAGATAGGCGTCTCGAGCAGCAGAGAGGAGATGAGGGGCAGGTGGGGTATGCTACGCACCTGCACCTGTCGAGCAGCAACGACATCAACCTCAGCACCAGCACCAGGATAGGGATCAGGGTAGTCAGGACAAGGAACAGAAAGACCAGGGTCAGGGTCAAAGATCCGGTGATAGGCATACTAGGATGCGAGAGACGCGCAAATGTTATAAATGCGGACATAGAGGACATCGGAGGGTCGTTTGCCAAGCACCGGCAGCCGCAGTCGCAGAGTATCGTAGGAGGCGACGACGACAAGCTGCAGAGAAGTTGCGACATGGAGATGTTCGGGATGGACAATACGAGCCGGTGAGGAGTGAGAGCATGCAGCGACCAGCTACCACGATGAGGACACCATATGCGCCTGGTTTTGCTACATCAGGTATCGGTGGTTCACAGGAGAGACCGCGACATGTTCAGAGATGTGCTCACTGTGGAGTTGAGGGGCATATACATTGGGAATGCGCGTTGATCTGGATGGCACCAGTATTAGTAGAGCCGTTGAGTGTTCGGGCTCCGGGTTCAGAACGTATTTGAACAATACGTTAGGTACTTACGAAGAAGAGTCAATTATATTTTTGTGTAAATTATAAAAAAAAAACCAACTCGCTAGTGGTGATATGTATAAAAAAAAAACCAACTCGCTAGTGGTGATATGTATAAAAACTATAAGGTTGTTTTCATTATGATATAAATGAAACCTGAGGATTTTTGTTAAAATATATGTATGGTATAAGTATATTATTGAGAATGGATGGTTGTTAAAACACAGTAACATGAGTGATAGTACCTTTAGGGTAATCGAAAAATTCAAGGCAAAAAATTAGACGGTATTGATGACATCGAGGTAACACAGACTGTAGGTGAAATTCAGAATAGTGAAATTTTGATGGGGCAGGTGAAGTTTCGGAACATGTTATCAATGGTCAGGACATATCTTTTGAAGGGAGACAAGATTAGAACGGTGATTGACTGGAAGAGACCAGAGACAGTTGCTGAGATACAGAGTTTCTTGGGTCTAACAGGTTATTACCGACGGTTGTACAGGATTTCTCCACGATTGCAGTGCTGATGACGAGACTGAAGAAGAAGAGTGTTCCATTTGAGTGGTCTGAGGAATGTGAGCAGGCATTTCTGGAGTTGAAGAAACGGTTGACGACTGCACCAGTGTTGGCATTACCTGAGACAGGGAAGGAGCTATCAGTTTACACCGATGCTTCGGGGACTCGACTGGGATGTGTTCTAATGCAGGAAGGACGAACAGTGGCGTACTTATCCGGGAGGTTGAGACCACATGAGTGTAATTATCCCGTACAAGAATTGGAGTTAGCAGCCGTTGTATTTGTGCTCAAGGCTTGGAGGCATTATCTGTATGGTGAGAAGTTTGTGCTTTACGCCGATCATCAAAGTCTACATTATATTTTCACACAGAAAGATCTTAATATGCGTCAGAGGAGATAGTTTGAGTTGTTGAAGGATTATGATTTTACGATTGAGTATCATTCCGGAAAGGCTAATGTAGTGGTTGATGCATTGAGCAGATGCGGGGTTGACAGTCAGACCGAGACTCGACACATGGGACTGTTGGAGATAGCGTCAATTAGGAGCATGTCAGACCTTTTGGTTATGCCGGATCTACAGATTTGTAGTCAGATGAGGGTACCGACAGTGTCACTGGAACGGGTATCGGAGTGTCAGAGGGCTGATGGGCTTTATGGGCGGTTCAGTGGATTGGCACGGGATCCCGAGTGCACTGATTGGGCGGAGACATCTGATGGATATTTGCGGCATCGAGGTCGACTATGGGTACCAGCTGTGTCAGAGATACGAGACAGTGTATTAGAGGATGCTTACCGGTCGCGATACACAGTTCATCCGGGCAGAACCAAGATGTACCATGACTTGCGGAGATTATTTTGGTGGCCAGGGATGAAGACTGATATTGGTGAATATGTTCGAGGGTGTCACATATGTCAGCAGGTGAAGGCGGAGCATAGGCGACCCGAAGGATTGTTGCAGCCGTTACCCATTCCTAAGTGGAAGTGGGAACACCTCGCTATGGATTTAGTCAGTGGTGGAACCGACGGTGAAGTGTGCGGTTTGGGATGTTACTCGAGATTGTTCAATTTCGAGGACGAAATTCTCCTAGTTGGGAAGAATTGTAACGGCCCAAATTAATTTAATCAGGATTAGTGTTAATCGCGAGGCTTAACGGGTAATTCGGGCGTTACGTGGACAACTGGGTGGACTCAGATAGGAGTACTCAGGTTATACGGTGTTATTTGTGTATGTTGTATGTCTATTATTGTGATGTGGGAATTTAATATTTATATAAACATCACATGTGTGTAAATTATTGTCGGGCGAGTTTGAGCGCCGGGGTTCGTGTCGTAGGACCCACTAACGCGAGGGTTAGGTGGCAGTGAGGCCGGGCGTTGGGTTAAATGAGAAATCATAATTTTATGGCTATGGTTGAGGTTTAAAAAAATTAATGAGATTTACATATAGGCTAAGTTAGTAAATCAATTAGGTACACTAAGTGTGGGACCGCATCGGGAAGCGTGCCGGACACGGGGCACGGGTGCCGAGTGGTCGGGAAGTTAGTGTGACCCTATTTACAAATTTATAGAATTTATTGATGACTAGAATAGGTGTTAGGAATTAAATCAAATTTGAGTAAATAAAATCCTATAGTTTGAACTGAATAATCAGTACACTTAGGATAAGCATCGAGATGCACAACAATGAGATTCAAGGCTAGATGTGTTAGGATAAGGTGTTCAAGAATAGAGTGAAACAGAGCAATCAGAATCCATTAGATCGTCTTCGAGATGAGTGTGTGCGTGAGATTAAAAGAACAACTATAAAAACCAACCGAATAGAACAACATGCAAACTAACATTTTTGCTCAACAAAATCCGAGATCTGGGAAGGAGAAATTGGAGATTTGTGGAAGAATTCGTGTGAGGAAGATCGAATCTAGGCCACAACATGAATTCCGGGTAAATCCACTCACAAATCTCTTAAATTTTCATGAAAAGTATGGGTTTTGAAGATTTGAAATGAATTTTGGATTTTGAGTGAATTTATCACTGTCTTTGAGAGATTTGATGTTTATTAGGTTGATGTTACTGCATGTTGTTGAATTCGATCGAGTTTGTGGAAAATTCAGTAATTTAAGATAAAAATTGGGTTTATTTACATACAATTTGATTCGGGAATTGGGTTGGTTTTGGTGGATTTGAGGGGGGAATGTTGATGTTTTCGGGGTCTCTAATGGGTAGAGATTGAAGATGAGAGACGAAGGAAGCAAAGATTGAAGGAGAAGAGAAGAAAAAAAAAAAAGGAGAGAAGAAACCAGAGGCGCTGGTGCGCCTCTGTGGGAGGAAGAAGAAGGGAGGGGGCACGCACGCGTGCGTGCGTGCGTGCACCCCTGGGCCGGCCGGGCGCCACAGCCCATCCGGGTGGGCCGGCCAAACCGCCCCGCCCAACCCGGGTGGGCTGGGCCGGGCCCGACCCGGACCCGCCCCGAGGGGCCGAACCGGGCCGACCCGGTTGGGTCGGGTCCGACCCGGTTCGGGGGACCCACATATATATTATTTAAATAATATATTTAAATAATATTTTTATTTATTTATTTTGAAAAAAAAAACAAAAAAACAGTTTTAAATAATAGGAAAAATAGGGAAAAAATATCAGAAAAATTGGAAAAAATTCTAGAAAAATATAGAAAATTTGAAAAAGGTAGAAAAGTAGGTACGGGACTTTCCGGGTATTTTTAAAACCCCGACACAGTCCGGGAGAGGTACCACAACTGAAAATTTTAAAAAATATAATATAATATCATAAAATGATATGATATGTTTTCAAAAAGTATAAAACACTATAAATGGACTTCAGGGACTGGGAAACCATAGCTCGGACATTGGGGAGCTAGGTGGGCGTCCTGATGGGTCCGGGAAGTCGGAGTGCGATTTGAGGTGTGTAGTATCCCAATTGAACTTCACTTTAAGTATTTACAGTTTGATTTATTTGAATTCAGTTCCATTTATTCTTTACTCCATTTCATTATTGCTTTACGGTGGCTGAGTACTCTCACCTGGTGACTTTACGGTAGTGGAGTGTACTCCTACCTGGTGTCTTTACGGTGTTGAGATCACTCCCCACCTGGTGCTTATTCGTTACGGCCATAGAGTCCACCGAGTCATAGCACTTGTCTATGCATATGCTTGGTGAATAGGTCGCCCGCTATGGTAGGCTTGTGTGGGTGCGTCGTGGGTCTACGCCGACCACCTGAGGGTCCAGGGCCAACCCGGTAGAGGTGTTTTCACGGCCGTGCCTGGGAAAGCCCGAAGTATGACTTAGTCGATTTTTATTGTGCACGTACTTTGCTTTGCTACTATTTTTATGCATGCGATGATCCTTTCACGCTGTTCTGTAATTCTTTTGTTCCGCATGTTTAATTATAGTATTTTAAATTCGAGTACTTTTACTTCCGTAATTACTTGGTGAATTTCCTTGGGATTACTCACTCTGGACTCGTCATCTGTCTTTTGTGATGGCTTGAGTGCAGATCCTAGTACTAGTAGGGGTAAGGGGATCATCGGCGATTACATCTGACTTGCCTACGCCGAGGCCTACTGGTATGTGTGTAGATATTATCATGTTTTGATATTTCGTATTATGATTTGGGGTTGGGAAATTGGATACACATTTGTACTGGTATATATACTGTTATAGTTGATCGCTTGTATGCACAGTACAGCCGGGTTTTCCACTATAGGTTTGATCAGTAAACTTATATTTACATATATATGCATTTTGTTTAAACTTTAAGTTCTTCCGCTGATAATTTCTTTAAAATGATAAATTAAGTGACTTTAATAAATTACATGATAACTACCTAAAGTCGAAAGCAGATATACACGTGGCAGTGGTTTCCAGTGCACTAGCAGGGGAAACGGGGTCCACGGGGCGGCCTCGGGATTTTGGGGCCGTCGCACACAGACTATGCCGCCTGCTAAATTCGTTAAGACTTCTTTCC
Organism: Stephania japonica; assembly: GCA_039657345.1. NCBI lineage: Eukaryota > Viridiplantae > Streptophyta > Magnoliopsida > Ranunculales > Menispermaceae > Stephania > Stephania japonica. Next base: position 20,003,059 of record CM077557.1, read on the forward strand.
ACTGGTGGATTATCTAAACCCTAGGTCACTCGAAATTGGAATAGAGTACAAATGACACGCATTTCAAGGAATAACTAGTCAAGAAATAGAAAAGAATTCATATTGATTCTATTGTTGTCTTTACTCACCTCAAAATCCTACTAATATAGCTCTCCCGTAGCTCCACACGTTCCCAATATCAATCCCCAATTAATTAGTCAGCGTCCCGCTGGTTACCTGATATCCATCTAAGTTCAACTTCCGTTAACTACCCATTTTCCATATTTTCCTGACAAAAAGTCTCGTCACAATTCCGAATGCTTTATTTTTCTTAGAAATTCATAAATTTATATTTATTTTGGTCAAAATAGATTTTTTTTTGGATTTTTCCTATTTTTTCCTGATTTTTTCAAAATTTATTTCATTTAATATCATATTTAATTTTTTATTTATTATAAATAAATAAATATATTATTATTTACTAGTGGGTGGGGCCTTAGGTTGGGTCTGGTCCGACCCAACCGAGTCTGATCTGGTCCACCCCAACTGATTCAGACCAGGGTCGGCTCACCCGGGTTAGCCAGGGCTGGCCCACTTGGGTCAGGCCTCGTTCGGCCCACTCGGGTCAAGCCTGGGCCACCCTGACCCAGCCCACTAAGGTCATCTCCCCCTTTGTTTGAACGAACAGATTTTTTTTTTCTATTATTCGATCATTAACAACAACACAACCGCATTATCAACAACCACCATTATCAACCTCAATTTCTCCACAAATTTAAGAACCCCATCAACCACCAAGAACACAACAACGCAACAACACCCACATCAACGCTAACAACAACAACAATCACCACTCACCTTCATCAACTTGATCTCCTCTCATTCGATCCAAGCTCCCTACACCTCAATCGATCGATCTCCCTTTCGATTTTTTCTCTTTCTCGGTTCATTTGTGAGAATGGTGAGAATGGGGTGGCTGTTGATATTTTTGGGGTAAGTCAAATGACCAAACTACCCCCATCCTTATCAAACTTTTTTCTCAACCAAACACCCTTTTTGGTCTTTTCACATTTTTATTTGTTTATAAATATACACTTTATATATATACAATTGTATTTTCGCGCTTATGATTTTGTCCTGCTCACCAACGAGTTCATTCGGGCGTGCACACTACCGTTTGACCCACGCGTGTCGCCCATAACCCCACGTATCACTCGACGCCAACTAATTTATTATTTGTCATATTCACTTATTTTCTTATGTGTTATGCATTTTTCTAGCCTCAATATACCCATCTCTCGTTCACTCGATACTCGTATAGTCACATTTTTCTAGGCTGAACTTGTTCTACGATACCAATGCGCACTCATAACGTCCTCGCACATTTGGGACATTGAATTTAATGTTCGGTTAGTAAATAAATAATACAAAACACTAGATAAAAAAAAAACATACCTTGGTGTCGACTCTCGAAGATCGAAATAAGTACACCACGGCTAGTTGGGCTCACAATACGACCCTGAAATGGCATGTGGCACGAGTTAAAATATTAGGGTTATTACAAGTAGTACCTATTTCAGCAGTGCCATACGCACCACACCCTGCACCCACACAAACTACAGTTGGCAGAGCTCCTTTGCCACGTCCCACTTGACAGGCATTAACAGCTCCATAGGCACCACGGTAGCAACAACAACAATAGGATGGCCGAGACAGAGGCAGAGGTCAAGATGGACCTCGACAGGGCCAAAGACAAGCTTAGGGACAGGCACAACAGGCTAGGCAACAACGTTCAATTACTTGTTAGAGATGTGGTCAAGTTGGACACATACAGGGAGTGCATACAGCTGGTGACACCTTACCCATAGCAAGGCAGGGAGGTAGTTCACATGGTCGCAGAATCAGATGCTGGGGCTACACGTAGTCTTATTGAGGGTATGGTTTCTATTGCTGGTTGAGATTCTTATGTATTGTTCGACTATGGATCTACTGTTTCTTTCATTATAGGTCGCATGATAGGCATCTTAGGACTGACACTGGTTAGACTTTACGTAGATTTGATTTTGAGTACTGTAGTTGGGGATAGGTTTTACCCTAATAGTCTAGTTGAGAGATGTTTGGTAGAGATAGGCGAGATAGAGTTACCTGCAGACTTTAGAGTCCTCGAGTTTGTAGAGTTTGACACGTTGTTAGGGATGGATTGGTTAGCAGCTTACCACGCTCATATTGATTGTTACCATAAAATAGTGATATTTGAGATCCCAGGGCATCCAATATTTATGCATTGAGGTATATATTAGGTTGAGCGTTATTTCCCCAACCTGACTTAGATCATCATACTATTGATTACATGTTAAGGTTTATATGCATGTGATATCTATTCCTGGTTTTCCACATTTAGGTTTATTTTAATTGATTTCGTATAAATATTAACTTGTTTTCGCATTAATCGTTAAGACTTCTGCTAATCTAGTTAATTTAAATAAAAGTTTTAATTAACTCTAAATTTTAATAATGGTACAACTAGTGTATTACTTATCCTGAATACAATTAACGAGGTGAATATGATGTTAAGGCTGACTAATACGTAGTTAAGTCTTACGTTGTTAAGATTATGGCTTAATTATAGGATTAGGCCAAACGGTGCCCTAGTTTTGGAGAGGGGGCGTCACATAACCATAGCATAGAATGATGTATACAATCACATGATAACACAAATATATTGTCTCACACAATAACAAAACTCATACGCTACAAATTACTCGTAAATATAAAAAAAACATGAAACTTGAATCAAAAGCAGGATACCTGTTGGCGAAACTTTGAAAGACAACATATGCCAGTCAAAAGAATGCTAAGATGAATGGTAGAAGAATAAGGGTCACCGTAGCGTAAACAAGGCCAAGCAAGAAATAAAGTCGAATATGAGGTTCCCCGGTGTTAAAGCCAAGGCTTCCTAGATCTATGGCGTCTTCCTAATCCTTATCCGTCTTGGCCAAGAAAAAGTTCTTCAAGTGATAGATAATCAATGGTCTTAGTCTTACAATTTCCGCAACAATTCCAGCGCATCCATTAACGATGATATAAGTTATGAAAAAGTTGCTTTCATGGGAATTGATACACCAATTGTTTTGGAATGCTGCAACGACAGAAAACATTTTTTTATTTTTGGTAAGTACAGGCATTATACGAGCTAGAAGAAACTAAGTCCTTGAGTCAGACGAGTCTTGCACAAGTATCAAAGCAATACTATATGGTGCTTTGTCAAACACATAGACGTCATGACCACTTCCTAATGCCTCATTGGCAAGTTTATCCGCACAAGAGTTACTCCTCCTAAAGGTCGATTGCAACTTTATTTCTCCTATTTGATTGAGAAGTTGCTTGATCTTCTACACCAACTAGTTACAATACACCTGATAGATAGGGTTTTCCACCAGATTGACCACCTCGTGAGAATCAACCTCCACCATCACCTTTTCAATCTGCCTCTACTTTGCAATTTCCAGGCCTTTCTTTACCCCCCCACAATTCTGCTATTAATGGTGAGCAATTGCCTGGTCGAGCCATGAAACCCACAAAAACCTCCTTTCCTCATCATGCATAACCCCTCCAATCCCTGCAGCACCATCCTCCTGCCCCACAGCCCCATCACAATTTAGTTTGTACCATCCTCGAGCTAGTCTTTGCCATCAACAAGCCTCACAATGACTCCTCAACCCTGAATTGGTGATCAACCCCAAACTGTGAATGACTTCATCCACTCGATGTTTAATGCATCTGCTAGTGTCCCGAGGTATCATTGTTTGAGTGAAAACTCTCTTATTCATCCAAAAGATACCAAACTTGAGATGCCAGTGCAGGTCCTCGTGACTCAAGTTGGAAAACGGCCATGATTGAATATCAAGTGTCTAGAAATTTGATGGCAGGAACCCGTAATTCAAATCCATCCACACCTTGCGTGCTTATCCACAGTCCTGCAATACATGAATAATTGTTTCAGGCTATAATTTACAACCACCACAAAGATCAAAGTATCTAAATTGACGCCTCGAACACAACACACTAGTAGGGAGCCTATCCTGCCCAACAAGCCAGAGAAACATACAAATGCGTTGAGGGCCTTCCCACTTCTAAACCTTGTCCCATAACTTGTCCACTACCCCGGGATCCCCACTCGAAAGTAGATGATAAGCACTATTTATAGTGAACTGACTTCTTTTATTATAACACCACGACATCGAATCTACCCCCTAGTTTGAGTTGGGGGAGGGATAGACTTGATCCAATTACAGGCTTAAGTAGGTAAACTATTCCTCAACTTCGTCCAATTCCAATGCCCATCAACTTAATGAAATTACTAACATATGCATTCAAGTCCTCCTCTATTAACTCCGTCAATGCAAATTGAAAAAGTTTATCATAACCCACTGATCAATCTAAAATTTGACAGATGCACCATTTCCTAATCTCCATGTGATCCCCTCCAAGAATGTAGGCCAAAGTCTGCAAATTGCGCTCCATACCCCTGAAGCAAGGGAGCTATATAGTAAGCACCACATGTCCACAATGATTCCCTCTAACATATTTACCCTACATGCCTTGGGTCCAGAGACAATCATTTTTCATAGCTAGTTCAATATAAAGGCCTCATTTTCAACTGCGCCTTCCATAATGCTAGTCCCCTTGATCCTTGCTCAAACACAATGTATCCCAATTAACTAGATGAAGCTTCGTCCTCTTCGAAGATGATCCCCACACGAAGCCTCATACCAGTTTGTTCGCCTCACTACACATATGACTAGGAAGTAAGGTTGACTGCATCTGAATGGTGGGGATAAATTGTAGGCACGCCTTAGCCAAGGTGCACCTCCCTACTAGTGATAAGTTCTCAGCTTTCCAGCCTGATAATCTGCTCTGTATTTTATCGAGTATCTCCTAGTATGTCATACGGTTAACTCTACCATGAATTAGAGGTGTGACTAAATACTTCCTAAGATTGTAAGTAACCCGAACTCAAGTTTAGCACTTAGAGCTAGTTGTAATCTCGGACTGGTATTTTTAGAGAATAAAACTTTAGTCTTTCTACTATTAACTCTTTGGCCTGAACATTCCCTAACCCTAGTAATAGTTTGGGTAATGAGATCTGCTTGCTCCATACTTGCCTCTTGAAACAAGAACATATCGTCAATAAAAAATAGATGGGACAAGATAGGGTAATGTTTCCCTAACTCTTTTCCCCTCCAGTTACCACGGTCCACCTCGTATTTGATAGAGTTCGTCATCTCCGTACAGAGCACAAAGAGATATGGGGAGAGAGAATCTCCTTGCCGAATGCCCCTCACTGGCGTAAAAGGATCTGTGAGTCCACCATTACATAAAACTTGCATACTAGCAATAGATATGCAAAGCATGATCCTATCTATCAATACTTTAGGGATCCCCGCTGCATTCAGAATAATACTAATGAAGTCCCATCAAAGTCGATCATAAGCCTTTTCCAAGTCTATCTTGATAGCTATCCAACCACTCTTCCCTTTCTTTCTCCTCATCGAATGAATAAGTTTCTGAACGTCGATTGAGTTATCAACCAATCTCCGTCCAGGTATGAAGCTTGCTTGATTCGAACTCACCAAAGAATTCATCACGGGCTTTAGTCTATTTGCAATGATCTTGGTTATTATTTTGTAGATGACGTTACATAAACTTATAGGTAGCATATCCGGTAGGGACTTAAGAATTGATACCTTAAGAATGAGAACCAAGAGGATATCATTAACATGGGGAGGCAAAACACCTATACTAAAGAACCCTTAGATGAATCGCATGACTGGGGGAGAAATAGTCTCCCACTAGGAATGGAAGAATATAGGACTCCAGCCATCTGACCCTGGAGCTTTGAAAGGCCCCATACTGTATATAACATATTTAACTTTTGTACGGTCTATCTCACGTGTCATTATATCTTTCTCGCCCTAGTTCAACACTAGGAAGGAAAAAGACCAAACTGCTAGAGGGTTCATAGCTAGTTCTTCAGAGTATAACTATCTATAAAATTCAACAACCAAGTCTCTCAAGCTGTCCTGCTTATCTAACCACACTCCATCTGTATTTTTGAGGCTCTCAATTCTTTTTTTTTCCTTCTAAATAATGTACTAGGATGGAAAAACTCAATGTTCTTGTCTCTGAATTGAACCCATTTGGATCTGGATTTTTGAAACCAAAGTAGCTCTTCTTGGATCAACACCTCATCCAGTTGTGCCTGACATCTCAGTCTCTTATCATGTAAAGAAGCTAATGGATTTCTTTCTAGTTTACGATCAAGGTCATCCAAATGGTATTTCAAGTTCTTACGAGTGAACACATTGCCAAAAGCTTCACTATTCTAACCTTAAACATGGCGGGCCAATTGTTTCGAATCTAAATCAAATCCAACATTGTTATCCCAATTTTGCTTCGTAAACTCCCTGAATTCACTATGAGTAGTCCATAAAGCTTGGAAGTGGAAGGGTCGAGATGTACTGGTGGGGATTGCTTTAGCATGAATGGTAAGAAAAATGGGCCTATGATTCGACTTGAGCATTTTGGGTTTTGGGGTTCATACGCAACGAAAAATTCAAAACAATTTTGAAAAACCCCAACAGGATCGCAAATAAGTTCTATTAAACAAGATCTACAAAAGTAAACCACACCTTGATTTGTGATTTCCTTCTCTGATCATTTGATCTTCAAGATGTTCAAATGCGCGTCCTCTATCAGAAATCCACACACGATCGGCGACCTCAATTTGGAGTCCTAGCCCCAAGAGAGATAGAAAACGTTTTTCTTTCTCTCCCAAAATCCAGAGAATACGAAAATTAGAAAAACAAAATTCTTTTTCTTTTTGTTTAGGGCATGACCCTTTATTTATATGTGTAGATAAGTTTTCACTTAATACCCTATTCGTAATACAACTATTGTATTTACGCTGTTTAAGTAATTCAAAATACAACTATTGTATTTACGTTGTTTAAGCAAATTACACATATACCCATATTAATAAGTTATCATATAACGAATCATAAAGGCTTATATATTATGAATTTTATCTTATAAAATACAATACTCTGGACCATTTGAAATTGTGAAAAAACATTCTTTGTGTGCGACCCAATATATTCATGCGACGTTGGTAGTGAACCAAAACCATATTGGTATACAAGTCATAAGCGGTCTCTAGAAAGGGATTACGACTACCCAAGTAGCATGAATATCAAAATCGATACAACCTAATGAATAACATATATCATATCTTTTGTCGTGCGATATCCTTTGATTAAATATTAGGCATGAAAAGTCACCCTTAATGTTCAATCGTACTAGTCTCGATCTTTAGATAGATTGAAAATATACAAGTGACATCGATCATATCAATTCACTTGGACTTGACCATTTAACAATCTAACACATCGAGGGATTCACTAATACCTTTTTCTTTACGAGAATGACAAATTTTTTCTTGATAACACACATTCAAATATTGCTCACATGATAATCAATCACAATCTTTATAATCATCCGGTTAAAGATAATGTTTGACTGTGTCAAATTACCATGCTTTTAATATTGAATTCTATGGTAATCTTAAGTCGAAAGACTAAATGATATATCTATTAAGAGTAACACCTATGTCTTAATCCAAGTGATGTTCTCATAGCAGGTCAGTCCAGTACCTTGTTCCTTAACAAGTACTTATGATCTTGATTCGTATCCCTATACGCATGATCATCACATGGCCATCAATTAAGACTCTCACTAGTCTTAATTCATTATAATTCCTAGTATAATGAATTATAAGGTAAACATGTAATCATTTAGGATGTTTCTACAAATACCCATGGATCTTATTATAAGGTAAACATGTAATCATTTATAATAAAACAATAAATGAAAAGCCTCTATTAACTAAAACTATAAGATAAACAATGTTTGTAGATTAACCTAGGGCACATGCTCCAACATCTCTCACTTGCACTAGGGCCAATCATTCATATATCTAATACCTAATGACATAACATGACTATCATGCTTCACTTGTGAAAGAGCCTTTGTCAAAGGATATGCAACATTGTTTTCTGTAGGAACTTTGCAAATCTTCAGTCTCCCCTCTCAATGATTTCTTTGATGAGATAAAAAGTTTGAGTATATGTTTGGATATATGGTGGAACATTGGTTCCTTGGCCTGTGTTATTGCCCCGTTGTTGTCACAATACAAGCAAACGAGGTTAGCAATACTTGGAACCATATCTAGTTCAGATATGAACTTTTTGATTCAAACTGCCTCCTTAGCTGCATCAGATGCTGCAATGTACTCAGCTTCAGTTGTAGAATCTGCCATAGTCTCTTGCTTCAAACTTTTCTAGCTCACTACGCCTCCATTCAAAGTAAACAAATCCAAACTGCAATCTGAAGTCATCTATGTTAGTTTGAAAACTTGCATCTGTGTAACCATTTACAACAAGCTCGTCTTCCAAACTTCCATAAACCAAGAATATTTCTTTACTCCTTCACAAGTACTTAAGAATGTTCTTTACTGCTATCTAGTGACTCTTACCGGGACCAGACTAATATCTGCTTGTTGCATTTAAAGCATATGATATATCAGGACGAGTGCATAACATGACATATATGATAGATCCAATAGCTGATGCATATGGAATCGTATTCATGCGCTTTCGCTCATCATTAGTCTTTGGACATTGAGTCTTGCTAAGAGTTATACCATGAGACATTGGCAATGAACCTCTTTTAGAGTCTTGCATACTGAACCTATTCAGTACCTTATCAATATAAACACTCTGACTTAAGCTAATAAGCCTTTTAGATCTATCCCTATAGATCTTAATCTCAAGGATGTAGGCTGCATCTCCTAATTCTTTCATTGATAAACACTTCCCTAACCAAGACTTGATACTTTGCAAGGTTGGAATGTCATTTCCATTGAGTAGTATATCATCAACATACAGTACCGGAAAAACAACCACACTCCCACTGACCTTCTTGTATACATAAGCCTCATCTTCATTTTTAATGAAACAAAATTCCTTAATTGTTTCATCAAAACGAAGATTCCAACTCTAATAAGCTTGCTTTAATCCATAAATAGATCTTTGAAGCTTGCACACCTTCCTAGAACTCTCAAGATGAACAAACACTTCAGGTTGTATCTATTTACGTCCTTAAGTAGCTTTTCATTTAGAAAAGTTGTTTTGATATCCATTTGCCATATCTCACAGTCATAATGTGTGGCTATGGTAATTAGAATTCTAATGGATTTAAGTATGGCTACAGGAGAAAAAGTCTCATCATAATCAACACCTTGAGTCTGTTTGAAACCTTTTGCTACTAGCCGTGCTTTATAAGTATGCACATTGCCATCCATATTAGTTTTCTTCTTGAAAACCCATTTACATCCAATGGTCTTACTACTTTCAGGTAAATCAACCAGGTTCCAAACTTGGTTATCATACATGGATTGCATCTCAGAGTTCATGGCACTGAGCCATTTATCTGACTCAGGGCTAGACACAACCTCTTGATAAGTAGTAGGTTCATTTTGATCCATAACCAACACCTCACTGCTATCAGTAATAAGAAATCTAAATCTCTCTAGCTGATGTATTACCGTTCAGACCTACGTGGGCCTTGTGATACCTGTGGAGGCTCAACTAGTTCAAGACTTTGTTGATCTCCCCACTAGCGGTTGAGTGTTTATTTGTGGTTCTTGAACTTCTTCAATACTAACTTTATTCCCATTGTTGTCTTTTGAAATAAACTCTTTCTCCTTGAAGACACCATTCTGAGCAACAAATACTTTGTTCTTAGTAGGATTATAAAAGTAGTATCCTTTAGTTTCTTTAGGATAACCAACAAATACACACTTGGTAGATTTGGCAGATAATTTTTTTGAGATCTGTCGTCGAACGAAAACCTCACTGCCCCAAATCTTAAAGAAAGACAAACTTGGTCTTTTCCTAAACCACATCTCATATGGTGTTTTATCAACCACTTTAGAAGGAACACAATTTAGTGTAAACGTAGCAATTTCTAAGGCATAGCCCCAAAAAGAAATAGGAAGATCTGCATGACTCATCATAGACTGAACCATATCCAATAAAGTTAGATTTTTCCTCTCAGAAACACCATTCCATTACAGAGGTGATGAAGGAGTTAACTGTGAGATAATCCTTTAATTTCTAAGATGATCATCAAACTCTTGGCTCAAATATTCACCACCTCGATTTGATTGAAGTGCTTTAATAGTTTTGCCAAGTTGACTTTGCACTTCATTATGAAATATTCGAAACATCTCAAAAGATTCACTTCTATGTTTCATGAGATACACAACCATATCTGTTGAAATCATCGGTAAAAGTAATGAAGTACTGATAACCACCTCTAGCCATTTCGTTTATAGGACCACATACATCAGTATATATTAGAACCAATAAATCACTTGCCCTTTCACCGTGTCCAGTGAAGGGACTTTTTGTCATCTTGCCTAATAAACAAGATAAGCATGTTTCATATGATTCAAAATCAAATGAATCTAAAAGTCCATCTTTATGGAGTTTATAAATGTGTTTCTCATTTATGTGGCCAACTCGACAATGCCAAAGATTGGTTTGATTCGATTCAAATAATTTGACTTAAATCTCTTTGTATTTAAATTAAAAATAGGAATATTTATGGACCATTTCATGTTTAGAATATAAAAACCGTCACACAAATCGACATTTGCATAAAAAACGTCTTTACGAGAAATGGAGCATTTATTATTCGCAATAATGAAATTAAAACATCCTAATCCAAACATGAAACTGACATGATGTTTCTGCTCAAGGTAGGGACATAATAACAATTATTTAAAAACAAAACTAGTCCACTAGATAAAGACAACTCATAGCATCTTACAGCCAATGCAACAACCTTTTCTCCATTTTCGAACTCGTAGGATAATTTCTCCTTTCTTTAGCTTTCTACTTATTTTGAGACCCTGCACATTAATGCAAATGTAAGAACCACATCCGGTATCCAATACCCAGGAATCACTAGTAGACAAGTTAACTTCAATAAAGTAAATACCTGAAGTAGTAGTCACACTACTCTTCTTTTTCTTTTGATCTTCAAGATATAGCTTGAAATTTCTTAACCAATGCCCAGGTGCATGACAGAAATGACAATTTCCTTCCTTTTCTTTTTCTTTTTGGGACTGTGAAGTAGAAGCAACCTTAGGCTTAACTTGTTTCACAAGATTTGTGACTAGCACAATACCCTTGGCAACTTTAGTTTTGCCTTTGGTCTTCTTCTTTAAAGCCTTTCCTTTTTGAACCATCAATACATTGGTGGTAGGTTTCTTGACATTCTGCTCAGTAATTTTAAGCATCAAATGCAACTCTGAGATAGATCTCTCCATATTATTCATGTTGTAGTTCATCACAAATTGTGAAAAACTATCAGGCAATGAATTAAGGATCAAATCCGTAGCCAACTCTTAGCTTATGGGAAATCCAAGTCTGTTAAGATGGTTAATGTAATCCTTCTTTTTCAGAATATGAGGGTAACTAACGCACCCTCAGCCATTTTGCAAGAATGAAGGTTTTTTATTGTCTCGAATCTTTTTTGCCTAGCTTGCTGTTGGAACATTTCCTTCAGCATTGTAGCCATGTTGTAAACTTCTATGTATTTCATGTCCTTCTGAAGTTCAGTAACCATGGTTGCCAACATAATGCATGCAACATCAGTAGAGTCGTTGACATGTTTAGTATGTATATCCTTCATGGCTCTTGCAGCATTGGCTGGTGGTTCCTCAGGAATAGGACCATCCAGAATGTACAATTTGCATTCATACTTAAGAACAGTTCTCAAGTTTCTGAACCAGTCAAAAAAGTTTATCCCATATAACTTATCCTTTTCAAGGATGGATCACAGTGACAAAGGATTGGTGTGATTTGATGAAGCCATAAATTTACAACAAAGATTATGCAAAAGTTCATTTTAATATAGAGGAATAGACTCCCACTAAATTAACAACCCTCCTTAAAATATTATGTTAACTTAAGGGACTAAAACCCATGTTTCACCTAATTCGAAGATAGTTAAGGCATGACACTTTAAATTAGGTTATTTAGGTAGGTACCTTTTACCAATAACATTATATGTAGCTTTTAGTTGTTTTCATGAGATTATGAGATCTTATGACTTCGCATGTTTTTATCTCATCTTGTGCCTAAAGCTCATAACCGTTTTGATAGCTTTATCAAGTCTAACCATTTCAAACAATAGAGTAACTGTTACTCAACTTTCCTCACCATGATAACACAATATACTCTACGAGGGCAGATCCATTTTGATGTGATCGAGCCTTAACAAGTGTTTGAGAATGGATGACATTTGACTTAAAATTTATAAAAGGGATTTTATTTGTTTTAATGATCATAACATAAACTAAGATAAATGTCATATATTACATGGAATGTACAATTACCAAACAAGTTAGGAAATTTAAATAATATTGACTACTATAAGAATTTCCTTACACTACACAGAGTTATTGGCGGTCCTGCTGGCTGGTCACCGGGTGGTGGTTCCGTTAACTGGTCAGCAGACAGGGGTACAGGGGCAGCGCCCCCCTTTTTAGGCATCGAATCCCTATTTCGAAAATTAAAATTGCCAAAATTTTCACATTATTTTAGTCAATTTAATTGACCAAAACTGCCCCTTATTTTTATTTTTTGAAAATTAATTAAATTTTTTTAATTAATACGGGCCCACCTTTGACTCAATATCTAATTCTAATCCAATTAGAATTTAAGATACATGAAATCCTAATCTAATTAGAATTTAATATACTTGGAATCCTAATCCAATACAAATTTGTTATATATATATATCACCTATCATATAGAATTTACAACTGTTCTTATCCGATTACAAGTTTATTTCCTATCTAATAGGAGTATACTAACAGATAACAACAATGAGACATATAATTAATGGTAATTTTGATTCTTATTCAAAAGAAGAACAATTGAATTACGGAATGAAATATTAATCATGCATTCAACGTCAGAATCATATTATATTAATCATATTAACCTAAATATGATTTCTATCATAGAGATATACATAATTAATTCACAAAACGAACAATGTATTCAACAACAGAATCATATTAAATCAATCATATTAACCTAAACATGATTTCTATTATAGAACATACAAAATTTGTATTGTTCAATTTAAAACATATGTTAATCGAAATATACTAAACATGAATTCTATCAATGAATCATATTAAATATATGTATCAAAAACATAAATTAACAACATGCTTTAAATCAATTCTTGATAACAATTATCACATAACCTATAGGTATATCATATATACCTTAATCATAATCATGTTTTTCACATATATACATCAGAGAAACATGCAAACATTTAATAGAACCGAGCCTAAGGCTCTTATACCACTGTTAGGTTTTGGGGTTCATACGCAGTGAAAAACTCAAAACAATTTTGAAAAACCCCAAGAGGATCGCAAATAAGATCTATTAAACAAGATCTACAAAAGTAAACCATACCTTGATTTGAGATTTCCTTCTCTGATTGTTCGATCTTCAAGATGTTCAAGCACGCGTCCTCTATCAGAAATCCACACAAGAATGGTGACCGCAATTTGGAGTGCTAGCCCCAATAGAGATAGAAAACGTTTTCCTTTTTCTCCCAAAATCCAGAGAATACGAAAATTGGAAAAACGAAAAAAATTGTTTAGGGTATGATCCTTTATTTATGTGTAGATAAGCTCTCTCTTAAAACCATATTCGTAATACAGCTATTGTATTTACGCTGTTTAAGTAAATTCGAAATACAACAATTGTATTTACGTTGTTTAAGCAAATTACACATATACCCCTATTAATAAGTTATCATATAACGAATTATAAGGGCTTATATATTATGAATGAATTTTATCTTATAAAATTCAATACTCTGGACTATTTGAAATTGCACAAAACCATTCTTTGTGTGCGACCGAATATGTTCATGAGATGTTGGTAGTGAACCAAAACCATTTTGGTACACAAGTCATAAGCGGCCTCTAGCAAGGCATTATGACCACCCAAGTAGCATGAATATTAAATATAACATGGAAAGCCACCCTTAATGTTCAATCGTACTAGTCTCGATGTTTAGATAGATTGAAAACATACAAGTGACATTGATCATATCAATTCACTTAGATTTGACCATTTAACAATCTAACACATTGAGGGATCCACTGATATCTTTCTCTTTACGAGAACGACAAATTCTTTTGTTATTACACACCTTCATATATTGTTCACATGATAACCAATCACAATCTTTATACTCACCCTGTTAAAGAAAACATTTGATTGTGTCAAATTACCATGTTCCTAATATTAAAGTCTATAGAAATCTTAAGTCGAATGACTAAATGATATACCTATTAAGAGTAACACCTATGACTTAATCCATGTAGTGTTCTCATAGTGGGTGGGTCTAGTACCTTGTTCCTTAACAAGTACTCATCATCTCGATTCGTATCCCTATACACATGATCATTACATGACCATCAATCAAGACTCACAATATTATTAATTCATTATAGCTCCCAATATAACGACCGACTAGGGACATTTATGATATTTCAACAAATACTCATGGATCTTAGTATAAGGTAAACATGCAATCACTTATAATAAAACTGCAAATGAAAAAAACTCTATTAACTAAAACTGTAAGATAGACAATGTGATAGATTGACCTAGGGCACATGCCCCAATAGAGTCGAGTTAAGTGAGTCAATGAGCTCTCAAGGAACATTGTTATCTAGTTATCATTACATAACCCTCTGTCCAATCTCTCCTACACCGAACCCCTCATCCAAGTAAACTTAGGACCTTTAAATCCCATATCATGAAGCTCTACATCCTACAATAGATCAAACAATTCTTTACATCTCGAGGCTCTAGTCGGTGCTCCACCAATCTTCTCATCAACTCTCAAGTATACATTAAAGTCATCAATCAGAGCCCACGACATGTGTGCTGGGATAGATAGGTTATGTAAATCCTCCAAAGCTCATGCCTCAAAGCTATATTCGGTGATGCATACACTATGGTATATAAGCCCTCTTGCTACTGAGATACCCAATGGAGATGCACACATTGATGTTTCGATTGTAAGATCTTAATACCCACATTGGATTGATCCCATAAAACCCAAATCCCCCCGATATCCCCTGAGCTTCTTCATAGAAAGTGGTTGGGAACCCAAGTGATCGAATCACCTTATTTGCCACCTCTCCGCTAATTCTAAGTTCGAGGATTGCCATAATATTCAGAATATTTGATTTCACAATATCCTTAAAAGCTGGTTGAATCCAGAGCCCTTCGCGCCCTGGAAATTTCATAATATAATTGACATAAGGAAGCTAATATACAAGGAGCAACACTCCAAGAACAAATAACAACAACAATAATCAGTTACGATCAAAGGTCCCCCTAGGTTGGGGCACCTCTTGATTTGGAACTTCAATAAACACATCCATCGCATGGGAGTCTCCATTCGATGCGTCGATCACTTCATTGCTTGTACCCCCTTCAAAAGCCCCTTTAACTCGAGGACCTTTCCCTGTATGAAATCATTTCTTACAAACCTCTAAAGCTTCAATAGAACCATTTGTGGCCCTAGGAGAATAACCTAAAGAATGTCCTATAGGGACTTTGAGAGGCCCATTATTAGCATTATTCTTGTATTGAACCTGATTGGTAACCTCAGATAAAGGTGGACCATGGGCCAGGCCTTTGGCCTAGAGGCCTGTTTTGTGTATTATTCTGTACAGCTTGCTGGTGTGCCAATTTTACTTCCCAATTATTCGCCTTTCCCTTAACTGGCTTTCCTTTATTTCGCCTAGTTAACCCTTTCGTTTCCTTTCATGTTGTGAAAACAATTCCCTGATTCTTAAGATTCTTTAAGATCCCCTCCTCTTTATTCAGTTCATTCCCTTTCAAAGTTGTTAGCAAATCAAATCGATTTGAACGTGAATCCTGCAGCGCAATCCCCCTGCCACCAGATTATACGAATCTGCAGACCCCATCCCAACACTCGTTGGCTTCGGACTCTAGTGAGGCTTTATATGTGCAATCATCCAATCCCCAAAATGCTCTGTTCCTCCCACCCTGGCATCCTTTGCTCCCAGAATCTAACTACGATCATTGGAGGTGGGCCCATTAGTCTCTAAATTATCATTCATGTTTTGTGGACAAGAGTTACTAATATGGCCAATTCTTCCACATGTGAAACAAATGTGGGGAAACCCCCCGTACCCTATACTCTGCCAATCACCATCCAATCTAAAACGTGAGACAAGAGCTTTTGAGAAATCTACTTCCACTGCTATCATCGCAAACTTCCCTCTCTGAGCATTTTAAGTGTTATGATCAGCCTTCAACGAATTCCTTGCCACTTTAGCAAATTCCAAAAGTAAATCATCATGATAGTAACTATAAGCAATACTTGGAAACTAAATCCACACAGCAGCTTTTGCAATTATGAGTCCATTTTGAATAAATAACACATGTCCCATGATATTGTAAGGACCCCTAGCAACACCCTATCCGCATCATCACCACAACCAAATTGAACTATGAAAAAAATCATTATCCAGGTCCGAGACCTGAAACTCCCCTCGCAAATTCCAAAGTGCCTTAATCCTGTTGCATAATATACCATATGTAAGACTTATCCCTATCAGTTTCACGACTACTGCATTCTCTAGTTGATCCCTCATTAACCGATGAAGCCTCTGAGACACCGTGACAATAGGCCCGAGATTATCCTCCGTAATCATCACATCACCCTCATGCAACTTCAAGTTCTCCGTAAATCAAATCTTCTTCACGCTCACTAGACTTTCTTTGTACGTGCTATTCTCCACATCCATCTCCATATCCCTTCTCCCCTCCACGCCATTACTCGCATTTTGCAGTTTAGTTCTTGGTTGCGACCTCTCACGGGAAATCGCCTCACTCATCACAACATCGACAGAAAACATTTTAAAAGTCATTATGTTGTTATGAAAAAACATATAATGAAAATTCCAGTGTTTCTCATTCAAAAACACAGAAATGTACAATAAGTTTTAAAAAAATTGTATGATAGTGTCATGCGATAAAGTTTATGGCCTAAGGAAAGCACCTATACATCTAATGGTCATAGTAAATTATATTTGTGGACAAGCGTGAAAATAAGAATAAAACTCAATTGGAAGTTAAGAAGCGTACTCTCTTGTTGACTGATGGATAAAATAATTCAGTTGTTGGAATGCAGTTCCAGTGATTATGCTACCAAGGAACACATTCACAAGCAAAAAAATATAATTTCTAGTAGCAGATGTCCTCTCCAGTGCTGCTAAGGAGATCAAACCTTCAAATTTGGACAATATCATCAATATCGTCAGCAGAAAGATTAGAAATACCCTTAAGGCAATGCCGGGGGAGAAAACCTTGGATTAACTACTTTATTATAAAGTGCCTGCATGAAGATTCAGACTATTTTAATGCTATTGTAGTTGTAATTTATACATCGTATAAGTAACAAACACAACAAAAAAGAATTTCACAAATGTTGGGGCACGTACCCTAGGTCAATCTATAAACATTGTTTATCTTACAGTTTTAGTAAATAAAATAGAGGTTTTTCATTTGTTGTTTTATTATAAGTGATTGCATGTTTACCTTATAATAAGATCAATGGGTATTTGTTGAAATATCCTAAATGTCCCTAGTTGATTATTATATTGGAAACTATAATGTATTAAGACTAGTGTGAGTCTTGATTGATAGTCATGTGATGATCATGCGTATAGGGATACAAATCGAGATCATGAATACCCGCTATGAGAACACTACATATATTAAGTCATAGGTGTTACTCTTGATAGGTATATCATTTAGTCATTCGACTTGATATTACCATAGACTTCAATATTAGGAGCATGGTAATTTGACACAATCAAACGTTGTCTTTAACTGGACAATAATAAAGATTGTGATTGGATTGAAGGTGTATAATCAAGAAAGAATTTGTCGCTCTCGTAAAAAGAGAGATATCAGTGGATCCCTCGATGTGTTAGATTGTTAAATGGCTAAGTCCAAGTAAATTGATATGATCAATGTCACTTGGATGTTTTCAATCTATCTAAAGATCGAGACTAGTACGATTGAACATTAAGGGTCCATGCCTTATATTTAATCAAAGAATATCGCACGACAAAGGATATGAAATATGTTATTCATTAAGTTGTATCGATTTTGATATTCGTGCTACTTGGGTAGTCATAATATCTTGCTTGAGGCCGCTTATGACTTGTGTACCAAAATGGTTTTTGGTTAACTACCAACGTCGCATGAACCTATTGAGTCGCACACAAAGAATGGCTTTGCACAATCTCAAATAGTCCAGAGTATTGAATTTTATAAGATAAAATTCATAATATATAAGCCCTAATGCTTCGTTGTATGATAACTTATTAATAGGGGTATATGTGTAATTTGCTTAAACAACATAAATACAATAGTTGTATTACGAATTTACTTAAACAACATAAATACAATAGTTGTATTACGAATAGGGTTTTAAGTGAGAGCTTATCTACACATATAAATAAAGGGTGATACCCAAAAACGAAATAAGAATTTTGTTTTTGCAATTTTCGTACTCTCTGGATTTTAGGAGAGAAAGAAAAATGTTTTCTATCTCTCTTGGGGCTAGCACTCTAAACTGTGGTTACCGTTCGTGTGTGGATTTCTGATAGAGGACACATGCTTGAACTTCTTGAAGATCGAATAATCAGAGAAGGAAATCACGAAATCATTAATTAAGTGCCTGCATGAAGATTCAGACTATTTTAATGCTATTGCAGTTGTAATTTATGCATCATATAAGCAACAAACACAACAAAAAAGAATTTCACAAATGCTTAGAGAGAATCAAATTTTGAGCTCACAACTTTAAATTTGTTAATTAATTCTAACTAAAACCTGTTTTCAGCGAATGAAATATATCAAGATTCTTGTTGTTGTGCAATCAAAGTATAAGTACAATATTAAATTATGCAAATCAAGCTAACTAAGAACAATACAAGTTATATGGTTTCAAATGGAGTAAAACCAAAACCAAAACTACAACATATATACTCACACTTCAATAACAAGTCTTAGAAAAGGGACCACTTTCTTGATTCCTTCGATGTTTGCTAAAGACTGTACAAATGCTATCGAGATCATTAAAATGAAAGTGAGTGTTAGACATACACATTAATTAAGATTGTGTAACGCCTACGCTGAGCACAAATCACTCCCTTGATTATATCCAGTGATTTATGCTACCTTATTTAAATGTTTCTTTTACACTGAGCACAAATCACTCCCTTGATTATGTGCAGTGATTTGTGCTACCTTATTTAGATATTTCCTTTTGTATGTAATTACATCTTTATATATAAAGACATGTAATAGATCAATACATAACATAAAATACAATAAAATTATTTTATTCAAAATCTTTCATGGTATCAAAGCCACATAGGCCTTTGCCATGGCGGAATCAACGCCGACTATGAGTCCTGGTTATATTTCTTCTCAAATGCCTTCAATGGGGGTTGCTCCAATGAGCAATCTCAATTTTCACTTCGGAAATTCATTCACTCAAGGAATCAACATCAAATTGGATTAAGATAATTACATCCTCTGGAAGTCTATCGTCTTCGCCTTTGCGAGGGGAATCAAGTTTGAAGGTTTTCTCTATGGCACGAAGTTGCACTCTCTTTTATTGCTTGGATCTGGCGAGATCAACCCGGAGTATAAAGATTGGAGTAGCAAGGATCAGATGCTCACGTGCTTGCTTCTCAACTCCCTTTCATCAGATATCTCCACACCGATTGCTGGATATATCACATTTGCTCACTCACTCTTAAAAGCCATTGAAAATATGTGTGGTGCTCAAAATTAAGCTAAGATCAGATCTGTCGTTCAAACCTTCAAACCACAAGGAAAAGGTACTCAATCCATGATTTCTTATTTGAATATGATGAAGAAATTTTCAGATAATTTGGCTATAGCTGGTGCACCTTATCCTGTTGGTGATCTCATCTCTTGTGTTCTAACTGGGCTTGATGGGGAGTATCTTCCTATTGTTACTCTTATCCAAGAGAAAATTGACTTAACATGGCCTGCCCTACAAGCTTCCTTGTTGAATTTTGAAGCAAGATTGACACAATTGCAGAATCTACAAGCCTTATCTGCCTTATCAGTGTATAACTCAAGTGCACCAACTTCAAATTCTTCAACACCCACGGCAAATTTGACTCAACCACGCACCAACAATACTCTAAATTGCTTTTCTTCAAATACCTTTCATAAACCATTTCAAGGAGGATTCAGATTTGAAGGAGGCGGTGGTCGTGGAGGGGGGCGCTAATTTAACAACAACAATAATCGTCCCACCTGCCAGATCTGTGAGAAAATCGGGTATACTACAGCTTATTGTTACCATTATGGAGATAATGTCTATATGGGATTGATTCCCAATTCCCAACCACAATAGCCACATCCTCAATAGGCCCCTTCTTCAGCATTCGTAGCATTAACCCTTTCAATTGCTGATTTTGGTTGGATCTTTGATAATGGCGCTACTAACCATATCACTTATGATCTGTCCATGTGGAATAATCGATCAAAGTATGCAGGTAATGAACGGATTATGGTTGGTAATGGCTCTCAATTTCCTATCACATTCACTGGTACAACAAATTTAAGTCCTCTTCTTAAGATACCTGATGCCCTTTGTGCTCCTTCCATTAAAAAGAATTTAGTCTCTATGTCTCAACTCACCACTGATAATTCTGTGTTCCTTGAATTTCATATCGATAAATGTCTTATCAAGGATGCTCATACTCACAAAGTTTTACATCAGGGGATCCTTAAAGACAGCCTTTACCAATTTTCTTCTTCATCAAGTCAGTCTCCTCCTTAATCATATGTTGCAACTCTTACCACGAGGTTATCTTCTTCTTCTCTTTTCGAGTTATGGCACTCTCGCTTGGGCCATCCTTCTCAGTCTATCGTTCAACAAGTTATTCGAGTCTGTAACAAAAAAATGTCCAATTAATGTTCATCGAGTCTGTAGTGCTTGTTAATATGTGAAATCACACGCTCTACCTTTTCACTTGAATAGTAAAAGAGCAACTTCTATTATTGATCTTGTGCATACAGACTTATGGGGTCCTTCTCCCATCCCCTCACCACAGGGCTACCTGTACTACATACATTTTGTTGATGATCACAGTAGATTTAAATAAATTTGAGGCATTCCAAACCTTTATTACCTTACGCACACTAGTCGAAAAATTGTTTTCACGCCCTATTAAAGCCATTTGTTCTGATTGGGGAAGGGAATATCGTCCATTTCAAGGTTATCTTTGCAATCATGGGATTTTTTTTTAGCATTTTTGTCCCCTTACTTACCAACAATATGGAATGGCCGAACGCAAACATAGGCATATAGTTGAGATGTCCCTCACATTACTTGCTCAGGCAAAACTCACAACTACTTTCTGGTGGGATGCAATTTCAGCAGCAATTTTTCTCATATATCGATTACCCACTCCAATCCTCAAGGGTATCAGTCCGTATCAGGCTCTCTTTCAAGTCCCACCTGATTATTCAATTCTTTGAGTATTTGGGTGTGCATGCTACTCTTATTTTCGACCCAGGCAATTCCAATAAGTATCAGTTTCGGTCCCTCAAATGCCTATTCCTTGGCTATAGCTCCTCACATAAGGGATACATATGTTTAAGTCCTTCTAACAGATATTACATCAGTCGTCATGTCATTTTTTATGAACATGACTTCCCTTATCCATCAATGGTTCCTCCACATGACGACCCTCCTGTACAATTTGAGCCTCACACCATTATATCTATACCTATTCCAATATCTAACCCCACCATCACTCATTCTCTCACTACATCCCCAACTATCTCTTCCAGACCTCCGTCGGTCCCAGCTTTAATTACTTCTTCTAAACGAGTGAATATTCACCCCATGATCACTAGAGCTAAGGATGACATCTTCAAAAGAAAGGCAGTCAACACATCAGTCACTGAGGACACATCCTCAACTGGTTATGGAATTACTCCTAAATCTACTAAAGAGGCATTACAATATCCTGTTTAGCGCGCAGCTATGCAAGAAGAATATGATGCTCTTTCTAAGAACAATACATGGTCTCTTGTTCCTTCCACTGGTGGTCAAAAGCTAATTGGTACAAAGTGGATCTTTAATGGCAAATGTCACTCTGATGGTTCTATCGACAAACATAAGGCACGACTTGTTGCTTAAGGATTCAGCCAAGAACCAGGGGTTGACTTTCACGAGATCTATATGCCTCTTTCAAATGGCATGTTCGACAACTTGATATCAACAACGCTTTTCTCAATGGGCGCTTAACTGAACAGGTATACATCTCTCAACCACAAGGCTTCATTTCTTCTGCACATCCCTCACATGTGGGTCAACTTCACAAGGTTTTATATGATTTTCGTCAAGCCTCTCGCGCTTGGTTTGTTCGTCTTAGAAAAGTCTTAACTTTATGGGGTTTTACTCACTCAAAGGCAGACTCATCTCTGTTTATTCATAAGTCTGGGACACATTTCACTTATATTTTGGTCTATGTGGATGACATTTTAATCACTGGTAATTATGGTTCTATGATCACACATTTTATTGATTCTCTTCATGTTCAGTTTTCTCTCAAAGGCCTAGGGGAACTCCAATACCTCTTGGGGATTGAAGTTCATTATAATCACACTGGTTTCTATCTCTCTCAGCAACGCTATGCTCAATCTCTTATTGAACGAGTAGGCTTCTCCAGTTTAAAGGTTGTTACCACTCCTTGCTCTTCCTTGAAGCTCTATCATAGTGAGTCAAGTCCACTGTTTTCTGATGTCTCTCTCTATTGACAAATTATTGGTGGTCTTCAATACCTAACACATACTCGACCAGACATTTCCTTTGCGATCAATCGCCTCAACCAGTTTCAGCAGTTCCCTTGAATTCCCTATTGGCAATCTCTTAAGCGTGTTCTACGTTATGTTGCTGGCACAATGGACCTCAGACTTCACATCAATCCTAACTCCTCACTTCGCCTAGTTGCCTTCTCGAACTCTGATTGGGCCTCCTCGCCAGAGGATCGAAAGTTGATTGGAGGTTATTGTGTTTTCTTTGGCTCTACACTTGTGTCCTGGAGCTCCAAGAAACAAAATGTTGTCGCAAGGTCTAGCACTGAAGCTGAATACCAGGCTCTTGCACAAACTACTGCTGAGCTCATATGACTTGAGTCATTTCTCAAGGAAATCCTGTTTGTTCCTACCTCCTGCCCTGTTTTGTGGTGTGACAACCAAAGCGCAAATGCATTGGTTGTTAACCTTGTCTTTCATGCTCGTACAAAGCACATAGAGCTTGATATTCACTTCATTCGAGATAGACTTATCTAACAGAAACTGGATCTCCATTTTATGCCTTCTGATGATCAATTGGCTGATGGCCTCACCAAAGGACTTTCCACTTCTAAACATCAATCTATGAGGTTGAAACTTGGCGTTACTGCTACACCGCCAAGTTTGAGGGGGATATTAGACATACACATTAATTAAGATTGTGTAACATCTATGCTGAGCACAAATCACTCCCTTGATTATGTCCAGTGATTTGTGCTACCTTATTTAGATGTTTCCTTTACGCTGAGCACAAATCACTCCCTTGATTATGTGCAGTGATTTGTGCTACCTTATTTAGATGTTTCCTTTTGTATGTAATTGCATCTCTATATATAAAGACATGTAATAAATCAATACATAACATAAAATACAATAAACTTATTCTATTCAAAATATTTCAGTGAGGAAAAAGAATGCGACAGCTACAACCAGCTTCCTGATACTGAGTGAAACAAAGGGAATTGCTAGGTTGTCCCAATATATGTCTCGGGGCTCTGGAGCCCACTCGGTTAACGACAAAGTGGGATTTCTGAATTGTTGAGTTTGGGCGCACACTGCACAGCTCGAGTTTTAAGGAAACAAAGGTTGCTAGCATAACAGAGCTCTGGTCCTTAATTCTCACTTCTTCTACTTTTATTTGCAATGACCATATTAATTCTCTAATGAAGTAAATTCAAACAAACAAGTAGTTAGAGATGAAATAATTTGCTATTTTGCTTTGAATAATACTTACTTGCATTGTTACTTTTTCAATTTCGAACGAGTAAAAAGCAATAGAATCGACCATATCTCCCGTTGCTCCTAGAAAACCAATTTTTGAACAAAGCAGTTCAGAAAAGGAAGTCAGCATAAAAAAAATGTTCATATTTATTGAATAAATATAAGTGATACAGTTAAGAACATGATCAAGGAGAGAGCCAAAGCGTAAATACCTTCGTTGTTGGCCTTTTAGACGGGTTTCTAGAATACTTAAGTTCATAGTAATCGAGCCAGTTTTGCATCTTTTTCTTAACTAAACCAGCGAGTTTGTTGGTATTATATACAACCTGCATTTTATCTATATAACCATTTTCATCGACCAGGAATTTAAAACTATAGATATAGATATATATGATCATGTTGTAGTAAATTCATCGTAATTTTGAAAATTTAAATTGAAAAGAATCCAAGGTTTCGATACTCGTAGCTTATCATTGGACTAATCGATCCATAGAATATTTTGAAGTACTCAGATTCTCAGAAATAGCAGAATATCTAACCTGATGAGTGAGATAGTAATCTAGATGGTTGACCAAGAAAAAAATGTTCCACATGCTCTCTAACAGATTCATGGGGATCAGGTGGCACATTTCGTACAAGGACTTGTGGAGATTGAATCTTATCAATTACTCGCAGAGAAATGTTAATGTTAAATTGTAACCATCAACAAATTAAGAAAATATGACAATTCAGGAAGTGTTTCCGAGCATGTTCCATTACTAAGCAAACCTCCACGATATTTCACTTAAATATATATGCATAAGGTGACCGAATAAGAACTTTAGTTCTCCGCTTCATAGGGATTTTAGAACATGACTGATGCATAATGTGAATCATGTTCCGATGATTAATGAGAAGATGAGGTAGCAGCAGACTGAAGTGGACGTTACAATAAGGCAAACAAAGTACAGACATTTATTTCCTTCAAAAATATTAGTTAGGAGAAATATGTTGGTCTTACCATAAATTGATCAGGACGACGTTGCTCCATTGCCAGAAAATGTATATTAGATATACAGCATGCCCAAAATGTAATGACATTGGCCATTACCAAATGAGTCCAAAACTTGCCTAACATAAGGCAAGAATGAAATTTATTATACCAAACTTTAAAAAGAGAAAGAAACGAAGTGCGAGAGTGAAACTCTCATTTCGTGAAACCAATTGCATGTTGAAAGATGGTAACGCTGCTAATGCACATATGAAATCAGTGCTGAGAAAAAAATACGTTGATGCACAAAATCTCTAACTTAGTTTATTTTCAAGCGATTTCTCAGCATATTTCAAAGCATGATGTAACACATTGAAATGGTACACTTCAAAATGAGATGCCGAGGAAAAATTTTTTTACTGAGGTTTTCAGTAACAAAAAGTTTTGTTACTGAAAGTTAAAAATTTGTTACTGATTGAGCTTAGTAACGAAAGTGGGTTCTGACATAAAAGTCAAAAAGCTATTAACAAAATACGTTTTGTTACTAAAAAGCATATTTAGACGCAGAAACCAATTTTGTTACTGAGATAACTAACTAGTCACAAAATATTTTGTTACTAAATATAGTATAAATAACACAGGCATAATTGTCACTGATTCTGGACCTAGTTCATTTGAATAACAGAAAACACATAAATATTATCACTAATTAAACAAGATTAACAGACATTTAAAATCCTAAATTTTCATTATACTATGAATTAATGTTAATTACACTTTTTAAAAGAAACAATAGAGCAGAAAAGAAAATCTATTACACGAGTCATCCTTTACAGGTTGAACTTCGCCAAGCCCAAAATCCACAACTTTTGCTTCAAACTTGATAAACTTTCTCATCTTCAGTGCTCTTACCATCCCGTGGATTAGTGAACCCATAGGAAAATGGGGCCATGAAAGTCACCACCAAACTCATCATAACCCAGCCCCAAATCTGCATACAATTCATCAGGAAACAGTCATAAGGTTCAATGGCGAAGTCTTTTATGGGGAAGACAACTTCTACAAAAAGGCTTATTTGAAGAGTGAGAAATGGACAGAGCATAAACCAGTGGATTCCAAGACCGTCATCACTCAAAGTGTCACCACAACACCCACCCTAGTTTCAATTTAGTTGAATATCTACTCACTGATGCTAAAAAGTGAGACAGTGAACTTCTGCAACGGCACTTTCTACCCATTGATGTTGAAGCTATAACCTACATCCCCCTGATAAGTCGGCAATAGTGTCATAGTATTTTTTTTATGTATTTGAGTGTTTTTGTAGTAAAGTCTCCAAAATATTAGTCTAATTATCTGTATTTGTCATTTTCAGGTATTATAGACAGCGCGATTGAAACCGGGCTGAAAAACTATGCAAAATGGAGTATTCATATGCCTAGATATGTTCTACATCGAAAAGCGTGCTAGCACACATCTCCAGGCAGCATCAGTGGGCCCACACGTGAAGAACACGACATGGCGTGTTCGTGCTGTTCAAGAAGAAGAGAATTGGAAGTGGATAGATTTGTTAGATTTGTTTAGAAAAGATTATATTTTCATATTATATTATATACATACATACATACATATATATATATAGATCGATCGTAAGGATGAAACGACTCTTGGCTCTCTTTTCCTCTCTCGACTTATCTCTCTCCATCTTCTTTTATGTTTCTTTGTTCTTTGAGTTCTTCAACCATGAAGGGCTAAGTTCATAGCCTAGGCAAGACTGCGAGGGAGGTTTGACTGCGCATATTCAATGGATTTGTGATATTTATATATTTTAATTTCAAGCTTTTCATTATTATTTTATTTTCTTTGGTATTGTTTGAACAATTGAGGTTAAACACTAGTTTAAACCTTAATTTACATGTCAGTGAGTCGTAAGCATCCGTTCTTGTGCGACAAGACCACACTAGTGGCAAATGACTTTACTAATTGATTAGACCCTTTTGGGACCAGTCAAATACCTTAGGGATCTAGGCTAAATCTGACACACAAGTGATCCAGTTGTTTAGGTGTAGTGCCTTCACGAATCGAAGTAATGCGGCTAATGCATTAAATCTCGAGCACTAGCGATCAGGTTTCGTGTTTGGTTAGGGAAGTAGTCAACAGTCATACCTTGGCTACCGAGATTATGAAGTGCAAGGAACCGAGTGCGTCACCGGGT
The DNA here is from genome assembly GCA_039657345.1 of Stephania japonica. NCBI lineage: Eukaryota > Viridiplantae > Streptophyta > Magnoliopsida > Ranunculales > Menispermaceae > Stephania > Stephania japonica. Next base: position 20,030,570 of record CM077557.1, read on the forward strand.
CTATAGCTACACTAGGATAATTTGATTTGTGTCTTTTGACATAAGTTGACGACCAAATTCAATCTTTTTATCGAATTGAACTTGTATGCCTTGACCTAGGTGTTATTCTTATTAATTGTTTTTAACTTTATTTTAATTTCTTTTATTTATTTTGTTTATATTTATATTAGGTAATTGACTCATTTTCTCTAAATTCCCCGATTTCCTTTTTGTTATTTTTTTTACCTTAGAAAGAAAATCAATCTCTGTGGGATCGACCCTTTACCACTATTCTACAAAATAGTTGGGTTTAGGTTTATATATTTTATTGACGCGTTCGGCGCACGTCAATTTTTGGCGCCGTTGCCCGGGATTGGTTTTTTCTTTCTTTGGTTTTCTTTTTTTTTTATTATTTGTAGTTTCTCTATACCCTTGTCTCTAGCATGTTTGCAGGAACCTCCACCATGGCCGCCTCTTCACAATATTTTTCTAGTTGGCCCTTTGTGGTGCAATAAGAACCTGTCAAAGCTTGTGATCTTTTTACAAGTTGTCATCATTTTCCTAATGTATGTTCCTTTGAGTACTTGAGTAATTCATCACCTCAGCCTGACATATACAGTTCCATGCGAAATCAGCCTTCAAGGGATATAATAAGGTTTCTTTTAGAGACTGAGCAAGATATGAACCTCACCGAGCAAGAATTAGACCAATGGATTGAACAAAGGGGTCAAGAAGCTAAAGAAAAAATAAAGTCAATTCTCCAGAAGATATCGGTAGAGACCATGAGTGCAATTCCATTGGAGAGTGTTGAGGTGAATGAGGTTACACTAGTTGAGGACTATTGGGGTGAACCAGAGGAAATACTTGTAATTTCTTTACATGAGTTTTACATTGAATTTGCACAAAGCACATGTGATGAAGTTGAGAAAGATATTGAAGTCATTTCAGAAAGGCCGGAGGAGCCACAAAAAGAGAGCAAGGAAGACCAACCTCTTGTGTTGGTGAAGCCACCCACCCTCCCATGCATATTTGTTAGACCTTACAAGGGAGTGGAAGTAAAGGAGCGTTCACAAATTTTCTACACGACTGACACCTTTGTGTTGGATGATCAAGATGAAAAAGAATCTTTTTATGCTAGAGGGTCCGAATGAGCTCATAATTCTGAAGGAGGGCGTGCAGGCTACATTGCCCAAATATGTTGATACACCATTTGTTGTAGATATCTCCAAAGGATAGGGAATCACGTGATAAATTATAAAAAGTCCAGCCAAAGACTAAAAAGAACACTACAAAAAAAGGGCGAATAGCAACAGTTTTTTGTGACAACCTTTAATCTCTCGCTATTCAGAGAGGGATTAGTGACAAACGTGGTGTGTGCGGGATAGAGATAACTTAGAAAGAGATTATCGACTAAGTTTAGTGCCAAGCTATGTTTGTCGCTAATTTGTCTCTAACATTATGGCGGGAGTGTTTCCTGCATAGGTGGTTGTCGCTAATTTGTCGCAATTTCGTTTGCGACAACTTAGCGACAAACCATATTCAACACATGTTGACCGGTTGAACATTTGCGACTGTATAGCGAGAGCTTAGCGACAAACTTTGGGTTGTCGCTAATCGCTCGCTATATTTGGAAGCTAAACCCCAACCCATCAGCCACCCAACTCCCTCTCTCTTGGACTGAAGAACAGAACACAAACCCTCTAATGGATCTCACCTCCGCTATTTCTCCTTCTGATGGATCTCGCCTCTGCCATTTCTCCCTCTCGCCCTCGCATAGTTGTTCTGTTTGATTGAGGTATGGATGACTTAGAAATCATAGATTTCTACCTTTCAATTTTTCAGCTCTTGCGATGACTTCTTAGAAATCTTTGATTTTAGGGGTTTTGATTTGGTTTGTAATTCAATAATATTTTCGCGTTGTTGGATTGGATGATTGATTGTTTTAGTTATTGATGACTTTGATTGATTAGGGTTTCTTAATTTTGCTTGTCCAATTTGTTCTTGCATTGATTTGAGGATTTGATAGTTGTTATCCATTTTACATGTCGGTAGCTTCGGTAGTGGAGAGATTGATTTTCCATGCCTACTTCTTAGAAAAGCTTCTAGTTGGCATTCTATTTGACAAACGGCTAAGAAAAACACTCTATTTGACAAACGGCCAAGAAAAACTATATAGCCTTAAACAACTGAGCTTTACCATTAAACAAAGTAAAGCAAAACACTGAACACGAAAGCCCATTAACATTCATGTCAATGCAAGAAAACTTCTTTCAAATGGATAAAGAAATACTCAAAAAGTTCATAGTTACACCTCTGGATTGTACTATTGGACATATCAGAGAGCTATTAATTAATTTTATAATTGCTAACACATCAATTATTTTGTCTTTTTACATGGGAACAATATGAGTACAATTACAAGATAAGATGCAGACATTTGGCATGTCAACACCACTTGCCCTTAAGGGCATATCAAAATGCTGAAATTCTAAGGTTAGATCAAAATTCCGAATGCATGTCTAAAATTCATTGAGTCACAATAATAGAAAATTTTTTCAAGTTAAAAGAAATAAATATAAAAGAAACTCAAAGTTTTGATTTTCAAGCAAATAGAGGCAGAAGATCTGAATTTTAGATAATCAATCACATTATTTTACAAAGTTTTTCTTGGTTGTTAGCTATGTTTTTGATATGTGGGAGCTTCAATGAATTAAGTCAAATGTTCGTACATAGAAAATGAGTTGTATTTTGTCTGGTTTTAAGAGCTTTGTATGAGACTATTCTTACTAACAAAGACGACTACAATGCTCATCATTCCTAGATGTGTACTGACGAAGCTTTATTTGATTAACAACATAAACAGAACAGAGGACAGTGCGACAAAGTTCAACAGTTCATTGCAATAACTGGAACAAGGTACTTTCGGTCCCACAGTCAATGATTGCAAGAGTACTTTGGATTTTTAAATAGAATGTGAAAGTACCTTGAGTTCATCTCTTATTATGCCAAACTTGTTTCTTAATTTGTTGTAAGATTCATTGCAAATGTTGAACTGAAATGTGAAAAAAAACAATATCTTCATGAGAGCTTAACCTAGCTAACCTGCTTACAGAACTGATTCTTTAATTCAAGTTTTTTGGATTTTTTTTTTGTTATTGATGCTATTGTGGTTTTCTGGAATAATTTGGTGTAATTCAAGGTAGAATTATGCAGTAGAATTTAGTTGATCTTTGTTGTTCTCTTGGAGTGCTTTATTGGATTTTGTGATTCCGTTGATGGTCTGAGAGAATAGAGAATTGGATTTGCATGTGGACACCTCGCTTGCTTTACATCAAACTGTCGGTTCGATTTGTGGTATTTATTTATTTTTTTTTTTTTTGCAAGAATAATGTTGTTGATTTGGTTGTGTAGTTAATTTTTTGTCTGATTTGTATTTTTTGTTTTTTGTTGTTGATTTTATATTTTCTATGTATTTTGACTGTTTTACATTTTCCTTTATTTTGTTGTTTTTGTTTCAAAATAAAAGTGGTATATATTTATATATTGCTTGAATTGAATTGAATTGAATGGATGAAATTAAATATATTGAATTAGTTTGGATTGCTTAATTAATTATAGTTGTAATTATGATTCAAATTTTGAAATCTTAATTAGTATTTAGCTAGTCTTTTATAAGAATGCGTATGTTGTTAATTGGTCTATATATAGAGTGTACAATTACATGTACAAATTGCTAGATTGGTATTGTACGTCTAAATTGATTTCTTAACTAATTACTTATTGCTTATTCTTGTGTTCTTTAGGATTAGATAAATATTTCAATCAATAACAATCCCTCAGATTGAAACCACAACTCGACCAAATGTTTTAACAAATTAATTATATATAAGGGTATGAAAAATTATCACTTGAAATTTCAAATTATCCACTGATACGCTCATAAATTAGGATCAATTGCGATGTCGCCTATTAATCGAGAATGGATGTATAGTCGTATCAAAAATGGTCATATCCGGTGTGAGTTCGTGAACGGCGTAAGCGAGTTCATTGCATTCGCAAAGACGCACTCTAGGACATTCGTAACTGAGGGAAAGATTCGGTGTCTGTGTAACCAAATCAAGTGTCGTAATTGTGCTTACTATGACACCAAGACCGTAGAATGTCATTTACTTCATAGAGGTTTCGTTCAGGATATCAATGTTGGACAGAACACGAAGAGAAAGAACATGTTCACGCTCATAGGGATGTACACGAAGGACCTAATAATGATGAAGAACCTAGTAATGCAATGGAAGACAACAACGATGAAGGTACGCATAAAGTCAAAAATTTTACATCGTATCACGAGATGGTGCATGACTTGGCGGGTCCGAGTTTTAATTGGACTCCCATAGAAGAACTTCCAAATCCGCAGTCACAGAAGTTGTATGAAATGATTGAAGAAGCAAGTGAGCCTATGTGGCAACGGTGTGAAACCATGACCAAATTGTCAGCAATGGCACGACTTCTAATGTTGAAATCAGAGCATCACATATCGGAAAAGGCGTACGATAGGATTCTACAATTTTGTAAAGACTTAGTGCCAGCTAACAACTATTTGGTCGATAGTTTTTATAGCACGAAACGATTTATGCAAGGGTTGGGCCAACCGGTTGAACAAATTGATTGTTATGTGTCTTCGTGCATGATTTATTGGGGTGAAGATTTATAGTTGACTTGTAATTTTTGCGGGGATTCAAGGTATGATGAGGAACTACATCGTGAGGGAGGGAGCAATAATTTGCAATCTCGCAAAAAAATGTATTACTTCCCCATAGCACCTCGACTGCAACGTTTGTTTGCGTCCGAAGCGACGGCACGACACATGTGGTGGCATGGAGAGCATGTCCAAGACGGCATTGTAATGCAACATTGTTCTGATTCTATTGCAAGGACACATTTCAATAGTGTTAATGTCAATTTTAGTGCTAAAGTTCGTAATGTTCGCTTGGGATTTTGTACAGATGGTTTCCAACCTTTTGGGCAGTCTGGAAAACAATACTCGTCTTGGCCTGTTATTTTAACGCCTTACAATCTACCTCCGTCGATGTGCATGAAAAAAGAGTGTATGTTCTTAACGATCATCATTCTCAGTCCAAATAATCATAAAAATCAAATTGACGTCTTTCTACAACTGTTACTAAAGGAGTTGCAAGAATTGTGGTATGATGGCGTGCTTACCTATGACATTTCAACGAGATCAAACTTCCAAATGCGAGATGCCCTTATGTGGACTGTGAGTGACTTCCCTGTGTATAGTATGTTGTTTGGTTGGAGCACACATGGCAAGCAAGCATGTCCGTATTGTTTAGATGATACTGATGCATTCCAATTGAAACATGGGGGCAAAACTTCTTGGTTCAATTGTCATTGTCGTTTTCTACTGCGAGGAGATACATTACAAAATGAACATACCAACTTTCGATGAGGGCAAACATGTCAAAAAGGACCACCACCTATCAAGTTAGGGGAACAAATTTTACACGAAATTGAAATGTTGGGCTTGATGAAGGTAACAGACATTGGATCCCGTGAAGTGAACAAAGAGATCTCTAAGAAATTATGGTGGAAGAAACGAAGCATATTTTGGGATATGCCGTATTGGAAGATGAATCTCATTAGACATAATTTAGATGTCATGCATATTGAGAAAATGTGTTTGACAATATTTTTAATACTATTATGAGTGTTCCTAGGAAAAGTAAGGATAACTCAAAGTCGAGGCTAGATGTTAAAGAAATTTGCAATCGACCTTGCTTCGAATATGACCCCACTTCCAACACATACCCTAAAGCGTGTTATGCATTGGATAAACGTAAGAAGGAAGTTTTGTGTGATTGGATACCAGGTTTGCAGTTTTCGGATGGATATGCTTCGAATATTGGTCAATGCATGGATTTTAACAAACTGAGGATGTTTGGAATGAAAAGTCACGATTGTCATGTCTTCATGCAGAGATTGATTCCCATTGCCTTTCGCGAACTTCTAGAAGAACATGTATGTCTTGCAATCAGCGAGTTAAGTTTATTTTTTAGAGAATTAACTGCTAAGAGTCTTAATGTGTCCCAAATTGAGTTGTTGCACTCCAACATTCCAAAAATCTTATGCAAGTTGGAGCAAATCTTTCCACCCAGTTTTTTTGACTCAATAGAGTATCTTCCAATACATTACGAGGCACTTCTTGCTGGGCCCGTACAATTTTGTTGGATGTATCCCTTTGAGAGGTAACCTTTTTCTAATATTGCAATTTAATAATTAGTTAATTACATTGTCCTGCTAAAAAAATCAATTTGTCTTATTTCTTTATTTAGGTATCTTAAACATTTGAAGAATAACGTTAGGAATAAGGCGAAGGTAGAAGGGTCTATGAGTAATGCTTATTTAGTTGAGGAAGCAACTTCCTTTTGTTCCTTCTACTTTGAGAAACATATCAACACTTCACATCAACGTGTCCAACGCAATTATGACGGTGGAGTAGGTCCGTCTTATAATTACGATGGTACGTTCTCGATTTTAACATATCCAGGACAACCGATCAGTAAATGTAAGAAACGGTTCCTCACTGAATAGAAGTATGATGCAGGTCATCAATATATTGTACTAAATTGTCCAGAAATATTCCCGTATATCAGCTATGCATATATTTCTATTTTGATAATGTGCATTCGACACAAAGTCTATACATATGTTTCAATCACCATGCTGAATATTCTTGTTTCGCAGCATCTTCTTGTCTAATATACGACAATAAGAGCCTCATATTATTGATCAAGATATTGAGGATAGGCTTGAACAACAATTTGCGAGGTGGTTCTTGCAATATGTACGTAAAGTCAATAAACCTTGCATTTTTGTAATGTTATTGGACTTACTTATGTTCAATATTTTTCCTTTTGAACAATTTAATTGGTAGGCTCGAGGAAATAATGTAAGTGACACGCTTCGTCAAATATCGCGCGGGCCCTCTCGTTTGTGCGTCACTTACTCTGGATACCTTGTGAATGGATATAAATTCCACACTATAATTTATAGGGGAATTAAGGGATCACAAAACAGTGGTGTATGTGTCAAAGCCGAGGGTGCGATTATTATGGGCGACTTCAAGAAGTGATTCAGATCGAATATGATGATGGGTCACTTCGGATGATGTTGTTCAAATGTGAGTGGTTGGATCTAACGCAAGGCAATAGTACGCAAGTTGGTACTCGAGTCCATGATAAGCTGAAATTGGTCGAAGTTCACAAAAATCGTCGGTTTAATAAATACGAGCCATTTATTTTGGCGATGCAAGCATGTCAAGTGTACTATCTTCCTTATCTATCAATGACGAGAAGGGGCCGAGGTGATTGGTTAGCTGTATGCAAGCTTCAACAAAAGTTCACTGATAAACCACCGTTGTCAAAGATAGGGTTGTCACTGATGATGCCTTTCAAGTAGATCAAAATAACGATGCCCCCACTGTTGAAGTTGACTTAAACCCATTACAAGCGGGGGTTGCCGATCCCAACGGTGAAATTGTCTCGGGCAATGTTGAATTTGAGATAAATGATGATGTTGAAGGTGAAGGTGGCAATAATGAAGATGATGAATTCACTTCATCATTAAACAGTGGTAGCAAAGATGAGTTAGACTAATTACTGTAAGTGTTTAGAAACATATTGTTGCTTGGAATGTATTAGATGCAACAATTAATTTAAAACTATAATTTGCAAAGTAGAGTGATAATAAACTAACTACATTTGTTTTATGTGATTGGTAGTTTCCAGCGTGTCGGCTCGTGGTATGCTTCCTCATGCGGAGGATAAACGTAGAGGTGACCATGGCAACACGACATCACCCGACTCATCCACCCATGACGCCTCATCACCTCAAAGTTGTTTCACCAAGTTGTGCAGAGATCCTCATCATCACACTACTCCAGTCCTTCACCCCCAAGTCATTTTTATCACTAGACCATTAGACCAACACATTTTATATCATCACCTACGAGTAATTTTTACCCTCCTCAGCACACTTCCACACCCTTACCACTTTACCGCACTACTTAATCACCTTCGAGTCACATAATCCCTCCCCAGTACACCATTGGACTTACCACACACTACATCACTGCAGGGTTACCCATCTCCTACTGGATCCTCATCACACCACACCACTCCATCACCACCAAGTCATCATCTCCATACACATTCTACTAGACCCGTATCGTGCCATGCTACTTCATCGCTGCATGACCATGTCCACCTTCCTACCGGACCCTCCTCATCGAGTCACTTTACTTCATTGCCGCATGACTATGTCCGTTCACCTCCTACCGGACCATCCTCATCGCGACATTTTACTTCATTACCACATGACCATGTCAATTCACATTCGTTCACCACCTATCGGACCGTCACGCTTCTGGATCGCCACATGATCATCTCCACCCACCTCCGAAGAGGAGATGCCGTCGCAACATCAGGAGACCACCCGAGCCTCTTATCCCTGAGGAGTTGCCACCTGAGAATGAGGAAATTCCGGAGTGGCTACGTTTGGACCCTACTCATACTTTAACACCAAATGGTGGTCTATTGATTCATCTCACCTTTGACGACTATGGCTTGTATGTTTCTAAACAATGAATCTAAGTTAATAATTAGAACTTTTGTTTTTCATTTAAAATGCTCAACTAATTAAGAACTTTATATATGCGAAAAATGTAGGCTTGATCCCTCGTCTGTAGCTTTCTGGAAGGCCACAGGCGCAATAAAGATGGGGTATCTGAAGGACGTGTGGAAATGGGATTTCGTTCCAAAAAAGCCACGGATCGTATACTTTCGTAGATGGAAGGTACTTGTAACTTAACATCAATCAAATTAAATGTTCGAACGGAAAAACGAATTAAAGTTTCATTCATGTTGACATTTGGGTCCTATTTATATTTACAAATTTGATAGGTTTGGTTCACTTGGGATGAGCGTCTATCTTGGAGGGTATACTATGCTTGGCTTAGGAAGGCTACGAAACGCTACATCGACAATGTTTACAAGATGGTCCACAGGAGGCATGCTCCTACCTATTTGACGGATGAGGTGTTCCAGAACTACAAGAAGATGTGGGAGAGTGATGACTTCAAGGAAAAATCAGCAAAAATGAGCGCAAATAGAATGACTGAGAAGGGAGGCCCAGGGACTGGCATTTCACTGCACAATTGTGGATCCATATCAGCAACGGAACATAAGAGAACTCTGGTAAGTTAAAAGTTATATATATCAAATTAATTATTGCGTTTTATTTAACTTTTGTGATTGGTAAATTACTAACCATTATTAATTATTGACTTGTATGTACATAGGCGATTAGGTTGGAGCGAGACCCCACATACCTAGAGGTTTTTCGACACCTCCACACCATCACTCACGATGGCCAAACGTTCATCGATCAAAGATCAGAGAGGGTTGATGTAAGTATTGCTTCTATAACATTACAACAATTTAATATATACACGTCTTTTGTAATAAAATAATAGGTTATGTTGTTGTTGTTGTGTAGTGTTTACCATTTTCAACTTTTTTTTTGATAAGAAAACAACACTTTTGACTTCTATATGAGTCGAGTCCCAAACCTTGCCTTTTGGCACGAAATGCCTCATTCAATCTCACTAGCTATATATTTTGACATTTTCCACAATTTTAGTGATCCCTTTATATGAGTGTCCATGTTGTCAGCCTTTTTTTAAACGAGTATTTCATTCATGAAGGTCTGTTTTAACAATAAAATGAAATAAGACTCCAAGTGATCCCTTTATTTTTGTTTCATGGAGGGTATACTTTGGTGTCAAATCTTTTAGAAACTTCCTTTGCCTAAATTGCTTCAAAAGCTGCATTTTTGCTGAGATAAAGTTAAACATTTAAATGAAACAAGACTCCAATTAAGTGTGAACTACAAATGGAGGCACCATAAAAAGAAACAAGGAGAAATCTTCATATTATAGTTATGTCCTAGAAATTGTGCATTTTTGCCTTACGAATGTATGATGGACTTAAATCATTCATTAGTCACCAAATAATTAATATTGTCCTTATGAACAATAATGAAGCTTAAGGGTTAATGCCATATTTTAGTCATCCAAATTTTGTAAAAGAATGAGCAGTAGCTCTTGGTACTACATTACAATAGGAAAGCTTTTTACTCAATACAATTAGTGATTGGTGTAGATGCAAGCTTGCACTTTGTCATTTTAAAGTGCAAGCTTTGGAACATTTTAGCTTCTTTATTTGTTGCTTCAAAACTAGGTTATGTAGATGTAAGTATTTCCATTTATTTGGATTACTTTGCATGGACAATAGTTGTGATGTCTTTTGTAAGCTTGCACTTTGCCATTTTGTATCAATTTTTTGAATGTTTTAGTTTCTTCATTTGTTGCTTCAACACTAGGTTGTGTAGATGTAAGCCTTTCCATTTATTTCGATTATTTTGCATGGACAGTGATTGTGTTGTCTTCTACAAAGTTTTGAAAGTCCTTGATGCTTGCTTTTTTTTACTGTGACTAACTAGGATGCTTTTGAACATCTTGCTATATCTGAATGTTAATCACTGCAATTTTGCAATATGTAGTTGTTAATTTAAATACAAGTACATGGCTTTCTAGAGATTACTTTAGTGTTGCATTTTTATGGTTAAATTAATTTTTGTATGTTGTCTGGATGTATTATAATACTAGCTCAGCCTTTGGAAACAAGTGTAAACCTTCATTTAAGATTGTGCCTTGCTATCCCACGTACACTTATTCTCAATTAATATTCTCTTTTGCTTTACATAGATCAATCACTTTTATGCATATTAAAATTCATTCAACATGATTACACAAGATCAAAACCTCTCTAGCCCTTTATCAGGGGGCATGAAATAAAGGTTCTAGTTGTGAGAACATGAAACTTTGATACCTGTAGAAGTCTAAGAGCTTTGGAGGACTTCTAGGGACAAAACTTGGTGCACAATGAATTTAGAAACAATTACAGATGCATGCTTCCTTATGGACAAAAAAAGTAGGCAAAATTATGCAAGTAGCACCATTGTGTATGAATGTCACCTAAGCAATTTGTGTATCCACGCCTTTTAATGTTCAAATTTGAACAAATTATTGATAGTCATCAGCACTTATATATATATATATATATATATATATATGATGCAATTTTTCTTTTTGGCACAATACACTTAGCTTTTTAAGTTTGTGTGACGTGTGTGATTAGAAGAACTTTCTTGGATGATCTGCAACATATTTTGGTTTGATTTGTTGATTTGTGGTGTTGAGATCCAAAAAGTTCCTGCTTTTCCTCATATTTGGGGGGTGTGATTTTGGTTTCATTCTCTTTGAGTAATTGTGTTCTAGTCTATATATCTACATTGTTAATTCCAGTAGAAGAAAAATATTGTCTTTGCAGTGAAAACATTAGTGTTGTGTATTGGACTTAAATGGTAGTACTAGTAGTGAGTACGTGGTGATTGTAGTGTTAGTTCTTAATTAGAGGGTGTAATGTTTAAAATATCAGTGTTTTAGGGTCCCATGTATTGCATGCACTAAATCGAGCTCAATGCAAGAGTTTGGTCCATGTAGCCAACCCCACTTAATTTAGGATTAGGACTATATATGTTGTTGTTGTTTCGTAATAAGATAATAAAGTTCATACTATAACTTGTTTAACTAAATCTATGCAGGCTAATATCACTCGGAGTTACATCACTTTAGGGGCGAGTTCATCCAACGGCAGGCTGACTTACAGACATCAGGAGAATGAGACGTTGGGTAGGGACTTCGAGAGTGTGCAAGAAGAGATGCTGAGAGATATAATGGAGTGCCGACAGAAAAATCAGGAGTTGAGAGAACGTTATGCGCGCATGGAGGCGTTGGTGTTTAAACGCTTTGACATTACACCCACATCGACTGAGCCGCCACCCCCGCCACCATCTACGGATCCTTCTTCTCGTCATCTCGGCAATCTTCATAAGGATGCTTACATTGTCGACACATGACACTTGACTGGTGATGCATCACTGCAAAGAGCGGGTCTTCATTCATCATCTACTGATCATCAGGACGACCGCCAAGGAGGATATTGTGCCAATCCACATATAGCAGTGCCTCGAGAGGATAGGCAACTTTTGGATGATAATTAAGCGTTCATGAATAGGTTCATGCCGCTGCCAACTGAATGATATATTTTGTTGTAGGTTAGTTTTTGTTGTGGAAACATATGATGATTATATTTTTTTTGCTAACTTTTGTGTGTTATAATTCACACTTAGTTGGGTTTATTTTGTTGTAGGTTAGTTTTTGTTGTGAAGACACGTGATGATTATATTTTTTTGCTAACTTTTTGTGTTATAATTCACACTTAGCTGGGTTTAATTTTATTACATTCTTACTGTTTTGAATACAATTTTACTTTTATTTATTGTCGTACGGTTTTCTTCCTGTTTCATTTTATTTACTGTTTTATTGTTTTACTGTTTTACTATTTGTTTTATTGTCTTACTATTTTACTTTTACTTTTGTTACTTTAAAGAAAGAGATTAGCGACAGACCATGTTGTCTCCGGTCTGTCGCTATCTTGCTTTCTGCACACAAGTCGCCAAATTGGTTAACTTCAAATTTGCGACAACATGGTTGTCATTAATTAGCGACAGACATGTCAATCTGTCACTAATCCAAAATTCCGACAAAGAGAATAGCGACAGAGTAATTATGTCAACAGAGTAATTATGTCACTATTCTCTCTCAAACCTCTTTTGCGACTAAAAAGTGGCAATTAGCGATAGATTGGCTTGTCGCTAATGGGCTCTATTTTTGTAGTGGAAAAGCGCTAGTTGGGAGGCAGCCCAGCTTTATTTTTTTATTTTATTTCATTTTATTTTATTTCTAGCAATTGTTTTAGTTTAGTTTAGTTTTTAGTTATTTTAGTTTTAATAAAATCATAACTTCTATTTCTTGGACTTTTTCAGGCGCTATGGTTGATGCATGAGAACCGGAGACACTGGAGCATCCTAAATTTCATCTGGTTTGACTTTGGATTATTTTTTTTAGCATAATTTGAGTACTTTCAAGACGTTAGCTGATTTTTAAGATTTAGGTCTTTTAAGACTTGGTTGGATTTTTATTTTCATAACTCTGAACTTCATTATACCAACTGGTTGATTTCACCCTTAGTTGAAAGACTTCGGGCTCACAAGATTTGGTTGAGATCATTTATGCTGACTAGTTCTTGCTCTTATTATGGTGAGTTTATTTCATAGTTTTCTTAGTCACCGAGACATGAGATATTTTGTGCATTTACTAGTTTTTGGAGACATTTATTTAAAAAAAAATATTGCATGTGTTTGTATCATCTTCTTCTTATCTACTTATTCGTGTTCTTTTTCACCACTTTTCTTTCTTTTGTTGTGTGGATTTCTTGGCTTGTTTTGAACCTTAAGGACAAGGTTCAAAATAAGTTTGGGGGTACTTTAGGACTTGTGGATTGAGTTGGATGGTTTTCTATACGAAAGACCGTAGGTGAGATCGTTTAAATTTTTTCAATTATATGCGGTTATATGCGATTGATGGATGGTAATGGCGGTGTTTGGTATCACTCATTCTCTCATTTCTTCCATTTATTTTCCCTCCATACTTCCTTTTCTCATGTTATTAGGAGTTGATACATTTTCATACATGCATTTAGTATAGTTTTTATTATTAGTAGTAGTAGACATGTGTCTATCTATGTTTGTTATTGCATTTAGACCTTACATAGTGTCATATGTTGCATATGTTGCATTTAGAGTCACCCGAGATTTTGTTTCATGCCTTTGGTTTTGGATGAGTACTTTATGGTTGCCTGTTGACTTGAAACTTAGGAGAAATTAGGAGAAACATTCAATCAAGTGGTAGCCCAACATTTTTATGACTTCATGATTAGAGATTTAGTATGTTGGTTGAGCCTGCGCGAGATACCAAAATGGACAGACGGTCAAAATTGTGCAAGTGATACTATTTTAACCCCACATTGGGGAATTTACTTGATTATAATGAAAGTGAGAAGGGCTAACAGGAGTTTTCTTAAAATAGAGAGTCCCACAAGTTTCCATAGGAAATGGAGCAGGAAAACTTATGGTGGGAAAAAGTGAGAAAATCGGTCCATAGGAAATGGAGCAGGGACCGTGTTACTTGAAAAATAAAATAAAAGAGAAAAAAGTAGAGAATATAAAAAAATAAGAATAAAGATGGAAGTTTATGAAAACTCCTCAAATAAAAAAGATTTAACTCGAGTGCTTTCACTAAATTAAGTGGGATTTTAAACTTGCGTGCTTTAATGTATAGATCAAGAAAACACATGAGTAGTTGATGACCTTTGTCTTGACTGCATCTTTGTCTTGAAAGTGTGATCTTAGTTGTGTTTGGGTTGCGTTTCTTAACATATCATAACTCTGAAATTTCTTGAGTGGCTTGTTAGCTTGGCAGCTATGTAAACCAAAGGGACTCCATGAATTTTTGAATCGGGTATAGGATTAGTTGAGTCAGTACATATCTATATTAGTAGTCTAGTTTATTTGTGTTTTGTTATTTACACTTTTGCTCAAGACGTGCAAAGTCCTAAGTTTGGGGATATTTTGATAAGTCGGTAATAGTGTCATAGTATTTTTTTATGTATTTGAGTGTTTTTGTAGTAAAGTCTCTAAAATATTAGTCTAATTATCTGTATTTGTCATTTTTAGGTATTATAGACCGCGCGATTGAAACCGGGCTGAAAAACTGTGCAAAATGGAGTATTCATATGCCTAGATATGTTCTACATTGAAAAATGTGCTAGCACGTATCTCGAGGTAGCATCGGTGGGCTCACACGTGAAGAACACAACAAGGCGTGTTCGTGCTGTTCAAGAAGAAGAGAATTGGAAGTGGATAGATTTGTTAGATTTGTTTAGAAAAGATTATATTTTTATATTATATTATATAAATATATATATATATATATATATATATATATATGAATATATATATAGATCATAAGGATGAAAGGACTCTCGGCTATCTTTTCCTCTCTCGACTTATCTCTCTCCCTCTTCATAGCTTAGGCAAGACTGTGAGGGAGGTTCGATTGCGCATATTCAATGGATTTGTGAGATTTATATATTTTAATTTCAAGCTTTTCATTATTATTTTATTTTCTTTGAACAATTGAGGTTAAACACTAATTTAAACCTTGATTTACATGCCAGTGAGTCGTAAGCATCCGTCCTTGTGCGACAAGACTACACTAGTGGCAATTGACCTTACTAATTGATTAGATCCTTTTGGGACCGGTCAAATACCTTAGGGATCTAAACTGAATCGGACACACGAGTGATCCGGTTGTCTAGGTGTAGTGCGTTCACGAATCGAAGTAATGCGATCAATGCGTTAAATCTGGAGCACTAGCGATCAGGTTTTGCGTTTAGTTAGAGAAATAGTCAACGATCGTACTTTGGCTGCCGAGATTAGGAAGTGCGAGGAACCGAGTGCGTCACCGGGTCTGTAGCTACACTAGAATAATTTGATTTGTATCTTTTGACATAAGTTGATAACCAAATTCAATCTTTTTATCGAACCGAACTTGTATGCCTTGACCTAGATGTTATTTGTATTATTTGTTTTTAACTTTATTTTAATTGCTTTTATTTATTTTGTTTATATTTAGATTAGGTAATTAACTCATTTTTTTTAAATTTCCCGATTTCCTTTTTGTTATTTTTTTGACTTTAGAAAGAAAACCAATCTCTGTGGGATCAACCTTTTGCCACTATTCTACAAAATAGTTGGTTTGGGTTTATATATTTTATTGACGCGTTCGGCGCGCATCACCCTCCTTATGGCCACATCAACAATTTCCTAATACTCGGGGCTGGTTCTATGAGGATAAAGGGCTGCACTCTTAAGTCCTTCTCTTGGAGATAATAAAAATCAAAATGCAACAATGAATTGACTGTTCCTGTTTAGTGCTTATTGATCAAGTTGGTTTATGCATTTTTCAGAATCAACTATTCCTGCTCATAGTGATACTCTTGCCTAAGTCTGGCACTAACAATATCGAGTTTTAACTTAACGATTGAAGAATTCGGATAATATTTAGCCATGCTCACAAGAATCCAAGTATCTCATTCAGTTATAGACATCCTAATGAAACTTTTTGAGAAATCATCCTCATGAAAATGGGATTCTACAAAGAAAACTAACGTGCGCTATAGAAAACTGGGAAAAAAGGGGGAAAGAATTAAAAAGGAGAGGAGTCACCTGGTTGGAAGTAGAAAGTGATCTGGCGAGGACCAGCGCCATTGATAAGAATTCCATCTGGTTGAGGCGGCAATGGCAAACCACGATCAAGCGAAGACCTCATGCCCTGATCAACATTTATGTTTACTTTTCACCATGTATTCAATAAACATGAAACTGAATCAAAACTGATCGAGGTGCTTATATTCATTGTATCACTACTAAAAACTTACTTGCAGATAGTCTGCATTGTACCATCTCCGATCAGTACATCGAATTCTTCTAAAGGGGCAGGGAAAGGAATGGCAATCAAGCGAAGACCTCATGTCCTGATCAACGTTTATGCGGATGGTGCCATATCCACCAGCGGCTTTTTGAAATGGTATTGAAATGGTAGAGATGGGAAGTAGAAGAAACTCCCTATCTGGTCCTTCAATTGAAAACTTTAAGTCCAGTTTTGGCCTGGTGGAATTGGGCAATTGGGGCCCTGCACTCCATCATGCCATGAGTTTCGTCTTTGTTGCACGCCGTTCTGTGCTCGATAAAAAGGGGGGTTCAAATCAATTCAAGAAATCAAATAAAGAATATGAATCACTGCAAAGTATGAGATTCACTATACCATGTGAAGAGGAAAGGCTCAACCAAGTTGTTATGCACATTAACATCAACAACATCATTTGTTGTTGCACTTAACAAAGGACCCAGAAACTGATCATTGATCACAATCACCTACAATCATAGTTGCAAGTCAAAATTCAGAAGAAAACTAAAATGAGGTTCCAAAGAAAAATCAAAATGTTTATCCGAAACGAAAACGAACATTACTTGTTTCAAGTATGTAATTCTAGCTTAGAGCAAAAAATATTAATATAAAAGAAAGAAATGGCACCTTAAAGGATTAGAGCCATCACAGCAGAACTTAAAAAATATTAATAGAAAAGATGAGAGGATAAGTAGGTCTGTCTGCAAAAAAAAGAGAAAATATGAGAGATATATCTTAACCACAGATGATATGTATATGGAATTAAAATGCCAAGAATGAAATAAAATATGAATATTGTGTTATCAACCAAGACAAAAATATCTATATGTTCTTTAATTGACATGGTGAAACAAATTCACTTAATCTCTCAAACACAGCTCTTTCCTAAACTTTTCTGCAACTGTCTATTTGAATTACCATGCTTTGCTACATGCATCTTCAAATGTACCTTCCGATATTTAGTATTTACATAACTCTCCAGATCACCAAAATCTTCATGAATAATGAACTCAAAAGGCTGCATCATCTTTTCAGTTCTATTTTCTATTAATCAATATTCATAAACATGCTTACTTGAATCCAAAATAATTTACTGCACGAGTGACTTCTGTTCATCAATAGAAAGCATTTCAATGGTACCTATTGATAAGGACATGAGCATTGAAAGTATAATTTTTACGTACAGAAACATCTATCTAAATAGCAAGTTTATGAGCTGGTGCCTGTAAAGTTTTCCCAAGGCCCATCTCATCAGCTAATAGGGCTAGTCAGTAAGCGAATCTCCTCTTACAGTAAAACGCCCTGAAAGAGATCCGAACACAAAATAGCGTTACAGTACTTTCATGCATGGAATGAAGAAATAAGAAGAGAATAAAAAGCACAACGAAAATAATAATCTAACACACTCTTAACGCACACTTTGGGTGCACGACCTTGTCTTTTAGCTATTTATGATGTTTTATCAGATATGGGGCTCATGCCTGGAGAGACAAAAAAGAGCTATAAATGACTAAAAGATAAGAGAGTGCGCTCAAAGTGTGCGTCGATAATGTTAGATTATCATTTTCCAAAGCACAATACACTCCATAAAACTGGTCACGGATAGTGACACATTAAAGGATGAAATTGCTTGAAGAAGCTACAGATAATTCAAATGGTCGGAGGACAACCAGCATAGCCCGCTGTCCATTGGATGACAATAATGTACATGAAGCACAATAAAAAAGTAAGAGAAGTGACGACATGTGAAAAAAAAAATAAAAATTAAAAAACCCCAAGAGAAGCGATAACATGTGAAAAAAAAAAAAATACCTTCTGATTCATGGAGAGAGCAGGGAATACTGCAAAACCAAGCAAATTCATCTAATCAGGAGCTCAATAACACCTTAGAATTGTAGGCGCAAATATATGAAATCTCACTTGCAAGTGTTGTAAACATTGCTTTAGATACTGCGACTAGAAAATACCAAGAAAATATATGCAATAGTCACAACTTTGTCAATTGTGAAAGGAATAAAAAAGAAAATAAAATACCAAGAAAACTTCATCCAAGTAAACATGCAATAACTTTCTCGACATGAACTATGCTAAAGAAACAAGACTCTACAAGTTCAAATGAACATCGACACCGATGATACTTAATGTACCCGTATTTCGCTCCCCCAGTACCCGTATCAACACTCCTAGGTGAATCTTCCCCATAAATTCGATACGACAAAAAAAAATAAAATAATACATCCATACAATTGAATTTCGTATTTGGGTATAAATAAATAGTACAAACACCATAAAAGTAAAGTATAACTCGATGTCAACTCCCGAGCTTGGCCAAGTACGACATGTCACGATGGGTCCAAGTAACAGTCTTGAAATATGACACGTGGCACGAGTTAAAAATGAGGGTCGTTACATATTCCAATTGGACGTATTGATTGAATGCCATCAACATCTTCAAAGTTCCCTTAATTGAGCGAGATGGTTGACAAACCAAGAGATGCCAATTGGTTAAACTCGGGAGTAGGATTTGTCAGATTGTGATGAGTTGTAATATTCAAATGGCACATGTGAAATGCATGTTTTTATAGTCTTGAAGTCTTTGAACTTCTCATAGGGTATGACGATTTTCCAAATGTCATCAAATCTAGTTTCCCTTTTGTTTTTTTTTTTTTTTGTTTTTTTTTTTTTTTTTTTTTGCCTCTATTGCAAACATCACCTTTGCTTGATTCATTTGTACAAAAATTTAAGTGCAAGCTTAAGAATATCGAGAGTGAAAATAGATTATAAAAAATTTAAAAAGTACTTTCAACAAATAACAAAAGCTTACAATATCTTCATTAGGTGCACCACTTTCATGTTTTCAACTTGACGTACACATCCATTCAACTTTTTAACTAAGATTGTATGATTTTCATTTGTGTTTGTAGAGATCTATGCGATCATTCATCCCAATTCTCTGGCTTTTGTTTTCCATATGCTTCCTATACACTTGTCCAAAACTGGTCTTGACTTTGGTTTTTTCCTATAATTGGATATTGTGAGATTTCTAGGTATACATGGCAAAGGAGAGCTTCCTAACCTTGAAAAAAACATAACCTCTACTCCACATTATAACAAGGAGATGTCGATGTGGTCGATGGAGGAGGACATTTTAAGAATGAAAGAAAATAGATAGAGAGTTGGATGGGAAATGATATGTGCTCTTGTCCTTTTATAGGCATCGAAAAGGTATGGAAATTATGGGTTAAAATTTATTTATTTATAAAATAAAATATAAAATTTTTAGGGATAATTTAAAATATTTTCAAAACTTATTTATAGAATAAAATATTAAATTTTTAGGGATAATTTAAAATTTAAAGAATGTATAGCTTTTCAGACATTCAAAGAATATAAATCATCATGCAGACATAAATAGAGAATTCATTTAGAGAATCAACTCTCAATTTTTATTTTTTTTTCTTGGAAATCAACTCTTAAAATTATTTAAAGAATATCGGAGGAACTTTTTCATTCATCAACCTTTATTCCTATATATAACATACCAATACCTCTTCTTGCTATCCTCCACTTCCATTAGTGTTCTCACCTATATTGATCAATCTATACACGAAAATTGAACCACAATTTTGGAGAGCGTTCTCTCTTATCATATTCTTTGAAAACATCATCTGATTCATCTTCGAATAATGATGCTGAAGTACGAAGATGTCCATGAAGGCGTCAACGATTTGATAATTCCAAAGAAGAAATCATATATATCGCAATTGCATGCAATAATATCCTTGCACAACTCTTAAAGCATTTGTCAAAAAAAAAAAAAAAGAACACTCTTGAAGCATCCTTCAAACCATGTTAGATTTGGTGGCTTAATGCCAAGACATTATTGTTGATCGTGAGCGAGAAATTGTCAATCATAACATTTTTCATCGATTGCTTTGTCGAGCACCCACACTATGATCTGCCACATTTCAAAGACGTTTCTAAATGTCTCGAGAGTTATTTTGCGAATCGTTGAATTTGTGAAAGCGTACGATAACTACTTTAAACAACGAGTTGATGGTTTTGGAAGACTTGGGTTGTCACCACTACAACGATGCTTCTAAGTTCAGTTTGGACTGCGTTTTCAAATGGGGTTGGCTATCTTAATAGTAGTTTCTTATTGTGTTAAAATAGCAAGTGAATTGTGTTAAGATTACATTGAAAATGAAAAAAAAAAAAAAAAACACGGTAAAGAAAAAAAAAATGTTAAAATCTCCAAAAAAAAAAAAATGGGCATATTAAATTCTTAAAAAAATTCCACGTATCAAATTATACGGGTGGATCCTCACAAAGGATCTTCCTTTTAACAATTTAATTATTATATCTATAAATAAATATAAATATAGATATAGATTTTTAGAATTATTTGATAACGGATAACATTGAGAATTTTACAGGAAATTATATATCTGGATAAAGATTTTAAGAATTATCCGATTTTTTCGTCAAAAAAACATTGTGAATTTTTAGTCATTGCTGTTATCTCTCAAACTCATGAGAAAAACTTTATTTATTTTTAAAACAGAGTATTATTCTCTAATCTCTTTTTGTAGGATTTTTTTGTTGTTGTTGTTATCCGTAATCCATGAAAAAACGGAAGCTGACCACTGCGTAGCAATGTGTGTCAAAAAGTATCTTACCTGAGAAACTCTTTAGGGAAAATCTCAAATTTGAAAATTGAAAATATTTCTAAGGAAAAGAATTAAAACGTCAAATGAACGCTAACTATTGATACGGTAATCCACTTTGGGCACGCTCTTAGCCTAGTCTGAGGTTGTACAATAGACCTCCAGATTTAAAAGCGTGCGTAAAGTCGGTCTGAAAGTGCATTATCCAATCAAGACTAATTCTAACGTTCGTCAAATGAACGCTACCTATTTTCTTATATACACAAACATTTGTAAACTATTTCCTACACCTTCTTGGAATGGTCAGCAATCCTTTATAACGTTCATAGACATGTTTAAAAGTTACAAGGTTGAAGTTGAAAATCAACTTGGCAAAAGGATAAAGACCATTCAATTTGACCGTGGTGGTAAATACTATAGCAGATATAATGGATCAGGTGAATAACGTCCAGGACCATTTGTAAATTCCTAGATGAATGCAATATCGTTCTGAAAGACAAAATAGAACGCTTAAAGACATGGTGAGGAGTATGATTAGTCATTCTACCTTACCAGAATCACTCTAGGGAGAAGCATTAATGACCGCAGTTTATTTACTCAATAGAGTTCCAACAAAAGCAACAAATAAGACCTCTTATGAGCTTTGAATAAGCAATAAGCCAAGCTTAAAACACCTGCACATTTGGAGATGTTCAGCTAAGGCAAGGCCTAACAAGCCAAATGCAAATAAACTTGACTTAAAGACCATTAGTTGCTATTTTATTGGATATTCTGAAATATGTAGGGTTACAAGTTCTATGATCCCACGACTAAGGCAATTTTTTAGATGATAAATGCTCGATTCCTTGAGGATGTTGAGTTTGAGGAAAGAGAAAGTGTTAAAGATTTTCTTTGAAGAGGAATATGTTCACATTCCTCCAGTTGCTATTGATAATGATCAGAATCATACTATCATACCTAACACTATTCAAGAAGTAAATTCAGATTCAGACAATGTCATTGAACCTCCTATTCAAGAAACCATTCCACAAGAACAAACTCTTAAACATCAAGAACCTGCGCCATTAAGAAGATCCACAAGAGAGAGAAGAAGTACAATTTCAGATGAATACGTTGTATATTTTCAAGAACATGAAGTTGACATTGGACTGATGAAAGATGACTCAATCAGCTTCCGTCAAGCCATGGAAAGTTCTAACTCTTAAAAGTGGATAGATGCCATGAATGAAGAGATTAAGTCCATGAGGGACAATGATGTCTGGGAACTTGTTCCTGTTGGGTTTCGGGGTTCATGCGCAGCGGAGATTTCAAAACAATTTTTGAGAAAAACCCCAACAGGATCCGAATTTGATTCCATTAAAACACGTTTAGACTATGAAAACTTAATCATACCTTAGTCGCAACGTACCTTTCTGAAGGTTAATCGATCTCTAAGGCGCTGCCAACGACGAACGCCCTCTATCAGCAGTCCACACACGAACGGCGGCCAAGATTTGAAGTGCTAGCTTCGAGAGATTACCAAACCTTTTTGTTTCTCTCCAAAACGATCCAGAGCATACCAAAACTCTAAGTTGTTTTTAAAACGAAAATAGAGTTAATGGCCCTTTTAATTTTTCGTCCTCAACTATGTATTCTGACTCAAGGCGTCTATTTATACAACCCTTGTATATAGACGGTTAAGCAAATTACACATATACCCCTACTTAAAGAAGTATAAGTGTAATACAATACAAAGACGTTTCTGTCATGAATTTTATCATATAAAATTCATTCTTCCGAATCATTTTAAAATCTCGCAAAACCATTCTCAGTGTGCGACCCAATAGGCTCATACAACGTTGGCAGTGTACCAAAACACATTTTGGTATACAAGTCATAAGCGGCCTCTAGCAAGACATTATGACTACCCAAGTTGTACGAATATCAAATCGATACAACCTAATCAATAGTGTATATAACATCCTTTTGTCACGCGATATCCTTTTGATCAAACATAAGGCATGGTATTGTCATCCAACATGTTCAATCGTACTAGTCTCGATCTCTAGGTAGACTGAAAACATCTAAGTGACATTGATCAATATCAATTCACTTAGACTAGGCCTTTTAACAGTCTAACACATCGAGGGATCCACTGGATATCTCTCTTTATATGAGAGGGACAAATTCTATCTCGATTACACAACTTCATCACATTATTCACACAGTAACCAATCACAACCTTTATAATCATCCGGTTAAAGACAACGTTTGATTGCGTCAAATCACCGTATTCCTAATGTTGAAGTCTCTCGGTAATCTCAAGTCGAGGACTGAAAAATATACCTATCATGAGAAACAACTATGACTTAATCCATGTGATGTTCTCATAGCGGGTCGGTCCAAGATACTTTGTTCCCTAACAAGTACTCATGATCTTGATTCGTATTCCTATACGTATGATCATCGTATGATCATCAATCAAGACTCACACTAGTCTTAATTCATTATAGTTCCCAAGATAATAATCGACTAGGGACATTTAGGATATTTCAGAAATACCCATGGATCTTATTATAATGTAAACATGCAAATCAATTATAATAAACAGCAAATGAAATCCTCTATTTTATTAACTAAAATTTATTCATAAAGACTGTTAATGGATTGACCTAGGGCACATTTCCCAACATCTCCCACTTGCTCTAGGGCCAATCATTCATGCATCTAATGCCTAATGATCTAACATGACCATCATGTTTCCCTTGTGGAAGAGCCTTTGTCAATGGATCCGCAACGTTGTCTTCAGTAGGTACTCTGCAAATCTTTACGTCTCCCCTCTCAATAATTTCTCTGATGAGATGAAAACGTCTGAGTATATGTTTGGATCTGTGGTGTGATCTAGGTTCCTTGGCCTGTGCTATTGCCCCGTTATTGTCACAATACAAACAAACAGGGTTAGCAATACTTGGAACCACACCTAGTTCGAAATGAACTTTTTGATCCAAATCGCCTCTTTTCTTTGCATCGGACGCCGCAATATACTCACTTTCATTGTAGAATCTCCTGACGCCTCTTGCTTCGAACTTTTCTAGCTTACTGCACCCCCATTCAAAGTAAACACATATCCAGACTGCGATCTAAAATCATTTATATCAGTTTGAAAACTTGCATCTGTGTAACCATTTACAACTAGATCATTTTCAAAACCTCCATAGACCAAGAATACATCCTTAGTCCTTCTTAAGTACTTAAGGATGTTCTTTAGTGCTATCCAGTGACTCTCACCTGGATCTGACTGATATCTGCTTGTAGTGCTCAAAGCATATGATACATCAGCCGAGTGCATAGCATGGCGTACATGATAGATCCAATAGCAGATGCATATGGAATCTTATTCATACGGTCTCGCTCATCATTTGTCCTAGGACATTGAGTCTTGCTGAGACTTATACCATGAGACATTGGCAACAATCCTCTTTTAGAGTCTTGCAAACTGAACCTATTCAGCACCTTGTCTATGTAAGCACTCTGACTTAGACCGATTAGCCTCTTAGATCTATCTCTATAGATCCTTATCCCTAGGATATAGGCTGCATCTCCTAAGTCTTTCATTGAGAAACACTTCCCTAACCAAGACTTGACACTCTGCAATGTTGGGATGTCATTTCCAATCGCAATATATCATCAACATACAAGTACCAGGAAAAACAACTACACTCCCACTGACCTTCTTGTATACACAAGGCTCATCTTCGTTCTTAATAAAACCAAAATCCTTTATTGCTTCATCAAAACGAAGATTCCAACTCCGAGAAGCTTGCTTTAATCCATAAATGGATCTTTGAAGCTTGCATACCTTCCTAGAATTCTCAGGATGTGCAAAACCTTCAGGTTGTGTCATTACACGTCCTCAAGCAGCTTTCCATTAAGAAATGTTGTTTTACATCCATTTGCCATATCTCATAGTCATAATATGCAGCAATGGCAATTAAAATTCTTATGGATTTAAGCATGGCTACCTGGCGAAAAAGTTTCATCAAAATCAACACCTTGAGTCTGCTGAAACCTTTTGCTACAAGTCTTGCTTTGAAAGTATGCACTTTGCCATCCATGTCAGTTTTCTTCTTGAAATTTACATCCAATGGTCTTACCACCTTCAGGTAAATCAACCAAGTTCCAAACTTGGTTATGATACATGGATTACATCTCAAAGTTCATGGCACTTAGCCATTTATCTGAGTCTGGTCCAGACATAGCCTCCTGATAAGTGGTGGGCTCATTTTGATCCATAAGCAACACATCACGACTATCAGTAATAAGAAATCCAAATCTCTCTGGTTCATGCCTTACCCTACCAGATTTACGTGGGCCTTGTGTCACTTGTGGAGGTTCAACTAGTTCAGAACGTTGTTGAACTTCCAGTAGCGGTTCAGTGTTTACTTGTGATTCTTGAACTTCTTCAAGATTTATTTCTCTCCCACTAGTGTCTTTTGAAATAAACTGTTTTTCCATAAAGGCACCATATCGAGCAACAAACACTTTGTTCTCAGCGGGATTATAAAAGTAATATCCTTTTGTTTCCTTAGGATACCCTACAAATAAACACTTATCAGATTTAGGTGCTAGTTTTTCTGAGACTTGTCGTTTTACGTAAGCCTCACAGCCCCAAATCTTAAGAAAAGACAAACTAAGTCTCTTCCCGTATCATATCTCATATGGTGTTTTATCAACCGCTTTAGAAGGAACTCAATTTAGAGTGAAAGTTGCAGTTTGTTATGCATAACCCAAAAGGATATAGGAAAATCTGCATGACTAATCATAGATCGAACCATATCTAATAAGGTTCGATTTCTATTTCAGAAACTCCATTCCTTTTCTTTTGGGTGTTTTAAAGCGAACAGTCGGGGCTTGACTTGTTCCACAAAGCTTTGCGACAAGTGCAAAGCGCGGCCTTGGCAACTTTAGCCTTGCCTTTGCCTTTCTTCTTCATTCCCTTTTTCTTTTGGACCATCAGCACATTACTAGAGGGTTTCTTGATATTTTGTTCAGTAGTTTTGAGCATCAAATGCAACTCTGAAATTGATTTCTCCATATTATTCATATTGTAGTTCATCACAAATTGTGAGTAACTCTCTCGGTAATGAATTTAGGATCAAATCCGTAGCCAACTCTTGGCTTATGGGAAATCCAAGTCTATCAAGTTGGTCAACATAGCCCTTCATCTTCAGAACATGAGGACTAACTGACGCACCCTCAATCATCTTACAAGAATGCAGGTTCTTGACTGTCTCAAACCTTTCTTGCCTAGCTTGTGTTGGAACATTTCCTTCAAATTACTGCCATGTCGTAGGCTTCCATTAGTTCCATGTCCTTCGAAGTTCAGGAACCATAGTTGCCAACATAATGCATGCAACATCAGTAGAATCGTTGACATGCTTATTATGCGCATCCTTCACAGCTTTCGTAGCATTGACTGGTGGATCCTCAGGGATCGGTGCATCCAGGACATACAACTTGCGTTCATGCTTGAGAACGATTCTCAAGTTTCTGAACCAATCAAGAAAGTTAGTCCCAGATAGCTTATCCTTTTCAAGGATAGATCGCAGTGACAGGGGATTATTGTTACTTGAAGAGGCCATTGATCTACAATAAAGATTATGCGAGTTTATTTTAGTATAGAGGAATAGACTCCCACTAAATTAACAACCCTCCCTAAAACATATTGTTTATTTAGGGGACTAAATCCATATTTCACCTAATTCTATGACAACTATGGCATGAAACACGAGAACTAGATTATTTAGGTAGGTAACAGCTTACCAATTACATCTTATGTAACTTTAGATACTTTTATGAGATACGGGACATCTTATGTCTTAGCATGTTTTTATCTCATCATATGCCTAAAGTCCAAAACTATTTTGATAGCTTTATTAAGTCGGACCAATTTAAACATTTAGGTAACTCTTACCCAACTTATCTCACCAAGATAACACAATACACCCAACTATGGTTGAAACTATATTAGTGCGATCGAGGCCTTGATAAGTGTTTAAATTGGATGGCACAAGACTTAAGATTTAATAGAGGGATTTTATTCAATTTTAGTGATTTTAATTAAACAATGAAATATCATATATTTTATTGATTTGTAGAACCACTAAACAATTTAGGAAATTTTTATGCTATTCACTAATAGAAGAATTTCCGTGCGCTAGATTAGTTAGACGGCGATCCCACTCGGCCTATTACAAGGGGGGAAACAGGGCAAGGTGCCTCTTTTTTTTTTTTTTTTTTTTTTTTTAGAAGACAAATCTCAATTTCGAAAATTGAAATTTGCTATAGAAAATCATAATTTTTGCTGATTTTACTATACTAAATTTACCCTTTAATTTATCCAAAATTAAGTCAATTAAAACTTTTTTAATTAACCTGGGCCCACATCTAACTAACCATCTTATCCTAATCCAATTAGGACTTTAGATATTTGAATCCTAGCATATCACCAATAACAAGATCCTTGATATTTATCTCCTATTCTAATTTGTTATCTATCTTTATCAAATAGAGACTTCATAACAAAATAGAAATAACAAGATAAATAAGTAATTTCAAAAATTAATTATTTATAAATAAATAATTTCGAAAATTATTTATTTATTTTGGACTTAAGATATTTGAATCCTAGTATATCACTAATAACAAGATTCTTGATATTTATCTCCTATTCTAATTTGTTATCTATCTTTATCAAATAGAGACTTCATAACAAAATAGAAATAACAAGATAAATAAGTAATTTCAAAAATTGATTATTTATAAATAAATAATTTCGAAAATTATTTATTTATTTTGGATTTAAGATATTTGAATCCTAGTATATCACTAATAACAAGATTCTTGATATTTATCTCCTATTCTAATTTGTTATCTATCTTTATCAAATAGAGACTTCATAACAAAATAGAAATAACAAGATAAATAAGTAATTTCAAAAATTAATTATTTATAAATAAATAATTTCGAAAATTATTTATTTATTTTGGATTTAAGATATTTGAATCCTAGTATATCACTAATAACAAGATTCTTGATATTTATCTCCTATTCTAATTTGTTATCTATCTTTATCAAATAGAGACTTCATAACAAAATAGATATAAATAGATAAATAAATAATTTCGAAAATTAATTATTTATAAATAAATAATTTCGAAAATTAATTATTTGCAATTTCAATCTTCATCCAAATAACCACAAACAAGTAATTGAATCATGAACTACTATCCAAATCGAATTTAATGGTGTCATGGATCATAGAACACGAAACTCAATTCATGAAAATTATTCAAATTAACCTAACATGGTTACTAGCATATACTGAAACTAATTTCAATTAAATCATGAATATATGTATCATATACACAAAACATGATAATAAATCTCGTAGAAAACTTATGTATATCACATATACATCAACTATAATCATGCTTTCAATCATATATCATAAAAAACATGCAATGAGTTTAATGGAATCAAACTCGAAGGCTCTGATACCACTGTTGGGTTTCGGGGTTCATGCGCAGCGGAGATTTCAAAACAATTTTTGAGAAAAACCCCAACAGGATCCGAATTTGATTCCATTAAAACACGTTTAGACTATGAAAACTTAATCATACCTTAGTCGCAACGTACCTTTCTGAAGGTTAATCGATCTCTAAGGCGCTGCCAACGACGAACGCCCTCTATCAGCAGATCCACACACGAACGGCGGCCAAGATTTGAAGTGCTAGCTTCGAGAGATTACCAAACCTTTTTGTTTCTCTCCAAAACGATCCAGAGCATACCAAAACTCTAAGTTGTTTTTAAAACGAAAATAGAGTTAATGGCCCTTTTAATTTTTCGTCCTCAACTATGTATTCTGACTCAAGGCGTCTATTTATACAACCCTTGTATATAGACGGTTAAGCAAATTACACATATACCCCTACTTAAAGAAGTATAAGTGTAATACAATACAAAGACGTTTCTGTCATGAATTTTATCATATAAAATTCATTCTTCCGAATCATTTTAAAATCTCGCAAAACCATTCTCAGTGTGCGACCCAATAGGCTCATACAACGTTGGCAGTGTACCAAAACACATTTTGGTATACAAGTCATAAGCGGCCTCTAGCAAGACATTATGACTACCCAAGTTGTACGAATATCAAATCGATACAACCTAATCAATAGTGTATATAACATCCTTTTGTCACGCGATATCCTTTTGATCAAACATAAGGCATGGTATTGTCATCCAACATGTTCAATCGTACTAGTCTCGATCTCTAGGTAGACTGAAAACATCTAAGTGACATTGATCAATATCAATTCACTTAGACTAGGCCTTTTAACAATCTAACACATCGAGGGATCCACTGGATATCTCTCTTTATATGAGAGGGACAAATTCTATCTCGATTACACAACTTCATCACATTATTCACACAAGAACCAATCACAACCTTTATAATCATCCTAAGTTAAAGACAACGTTTGATTGCGTCAAATCACTTGTATTCCTAATGTTGAAGTCTCTCGTAATCTCAAGTCGAGGACTGAAAAATATACCTATCATGAGAAACAACTATGACTTAATCCATGTGATGTTCTCATAGCGGGTCGGTCCAAAGACTTTGTTCCCTAACAAGTACTCATGATCTTGATTCGTATTCCTATACGTATGATCATCGTATGATCATCAATCAAGACTCACACTAGTCTTAATTCATTATAGTTCCCAGTATAATAATCGACTAGGGACATTTAGGATATTTCTGTAAATACCCATGGATCTTATTATAATGTAAACATGCAAATCAATTATAATAAACAGCAAATGAAATCCTCTATTTTATTAACTAAAATTTATTCATAAAGACTGTTAATGGATTGACCTAGGGCACATTTCCCAACAGTTCCTTTGCCTGAAGGTGCGAAACCTATTGGTTGTAAATGGATATTTAAAACCAAGAGGGATTCAGAAGGAAACATTGAGAGGTACAAGGCACGTCTTGTCGCAAAGGGCTTTACACAGAAAGAAGGCATTGACTATAAAGAAACTTTCTCTCTGGTTTCATCGAAAGACTCTTTCAGGACTATAATGACATTAGTAGCTCATTTTAATCTTGAGTTACATCAGATGGATGTAAAGACTGCGTTTCTTAATGGTGACATTGATGAAATGATTTATATGGTGCAACCAGAAAATTTTGTTTCGGGAGATTCAAAGAATATGGTATGCAAATTAAAGAAATCCATTTATGGGCTCAAATAGGCATCTCGACAATGGTATCGCAAGTTTCATCAAGTAATTATCTCGTTCGGTTTTGAGATAAATATTGTTGAGGATTGTGTACATCATAAGTTTAGTAGGAGTAAGTATTATTTTCTGGTTTTATATGTCGATGACATACTGCTTGCCACCAATGATATAGGTTTATTGCACGAAACCAAGAAATTTCTATCAAAGAATATTGTGATAAAAGATCTTGGTGACACCTCTTTTGTATTAGGAATCCAAATACATCGAGATCGCTCTTAAGGTGTTCTTGGATTATCACAAAAGTGTTATATTGAAAAGGTACTTAAGAGGTTTGGCATGCATGGTTGTAAACCAGGGGATACCCCTATTTCTAAAGGAGATAAGTTCAGTCTTGATCAATGTCCCAAGAACGATATTGAGGCTAAAGAAATGCAAAAGATCCCTTATGCTTCAGCTGTAGGGAGTCTTATGTATGCTCAGGTTTGTACGCATCCGGATATTGTGTACATTGTTAGGATGCTAGGGAGATATTTAAGTAACCTAGGAATGGATCATTGGAAAGCAGTCAAACGGGTTATGAGGTATTTACAAAGAACGAAGGATTACATGCTCACATATAGGAAATTAGATCAGTTGGAGATCATTGGTTATTTTGATTCTAATTTTGTTGGATGTCAAGATAGTCGAAGATCCACTTCGGGCTATATCTACCTGCTTGCTGATGGAGCTATTTCTTGGAAGAGTGCTAAGTAGACATTCATAGCTTCTTCCACCATGGCAACGGAGTTTATAGCTTGTTATGAGGCATCCAATCATGGAATGTGGCTAAGGAATTTTGTCGCCAGGCTGCGTATTGTGGATAACATAGATAGACCACTAAAGTTCTTCTATGACAATAAATCAGCAGTGCTATATTCCAACAACAATAGGAGCTCGACAAAATCTAAACATATAGACATCAAGTTCCTAATTATGAAAGAAAAAGTTCAGAGTGGACAAATGTTTATAGAGCATATCGGGACAAACTTCATGGTTACGGATCTGCTTACTAAAGGATTACCACCCAAGGTCTATCATGAGCACATTGCTCATATAAGTGTTATTTTCCTTCAGGATACATAATTTCAGTGAGAGTTTGTATTTTGTTTTATGCTTTCCTTTTAGACATTTTGTGTTAAGGTTTTGAATACAGATTTTAGTTATGGTTAAAGTTTATGGTTACAGTTTACAGTTAAGGTTAAAGTAAATTTTGATTTTCATATCTCTGAACTTAACAATATATTGGTAAATCGATTTCACTAAAGTTTAAGGTTGGACCAGTTAGAAATAAACATGTTTGATCACATTACATGTAATTTCCATGCTACACATCCATGCTTGATTCATGTCATTTGGTTATATTAGTGTTTGTGATCAATGATGAGTTTAGTTATGATAAATGTAACGAAAGTCACTTTGGTCCTACATTGATATAATTGATGGACCGGATTTGTAACGAAAGTCACTTTGGTCCTACATTGATATACATTGGAATGGATTTTGCATATTTATTAAAATACCAACATATTATTCTCTTATCTCTTTTGATAGGATTTTCTTTTTGTAGGTTGTTATCCATAATCCATAAAATGATTGGGTAGACTTGCAATAGTTCTATTAGGAAAATCTGAAATTTGAAAATTGAAAATATTTCTAAGAAAAAGAATTAAAGCGTCAAATGAACGCTACCTATTGATAAGGCGTCAACGATTTGATAATTCCAAAGAAGAAATCATATGTATTGCAATTACACGAAATAATATGATTCTTGCACAACTCTTAAAGCATTTGTCAAAAAAAAAAAAAAAAGAACACTCTTGAAGCATCCTTCAAACCATGTTAGATTTGGTGGCTTAATGCCAAGACATATTATTGTTGATCGTGAGCGAGAAATTGTCAATCATAACATTTTTCATCGATTGCTTTGTCGAGCACCCACACTATGATCTGCCACATTTCAAAGACGTTTCTAAATGTCTCGAGAGTTATTTTGCGAATCGTTGAATTTGTGAAAGCATACGATAACTACTTTGAACAGAGTGGATGGTCTTGGAAGACTTGGGTTGTCACCACTACAATGATGCTTCTAAGGTTAGTTTGAATTGTGTTTTCAAAAGGGGTTGGCTAGCTTAATAGTAGTTTCTAATTGTGTTAAAATAGCAAGTGAATTGTGTTAAGATTACATTGAAAAAAAAAATGTTAAAATCTCCAAAAATAAATGGGCATATTAAATTCTTAAAAAAAATGCCACGTATACGGGTAGATCGTCAGAAAAGATCTTCCTTTAAATAATTTATTTATTATATCTATAAATAGATATAAATATAGATATAAATGCGGATATAGATATAGATTTTTAGAATTATTTGATAATGGATAACATTGAGAATTTTACAGGAAATTATATATCTAGATAAAGATTTTAAGAATTATCCGATTTTTTTGTCAAAAAAACATTGAAAATTTTTAGTTATTATTGTTATCTCTCATGACCCGTGAGAAAAATTTTATTTAATTTTGAAACGGAGTATTATTCTCTGATATTTTTTTGTAGGATTTTTTTTGTCGGAAGCTGACCACTGCGTATCAATGTGTATCAAAAAGTATCTTACCTGAGAAGCTCTGTTAGGGAAAATCTGAAATTTGAAAATTGAAAATATTTCTAAGAAAAAGAATTAAAACGTCAAATTAACGCTACCTATTGATACGGTAATCCTTAGTCTAATCTGAGGTTGTACGATAGACCTCCAGATTTAAAAGCGCGCGTGTCTAGGTGTATCACGCAGTTGTCAACTAATCCTTACCCAAAGTCGGTGTGAAAGTGCATCATCCAATCAATACTAATTGTAACGTTCGTCAAATGAACGGTACCTATTTTCTGAAAAACAACGCTACCTAGCACCTATATATATAGTAGTATAGTATAATAAGTGGGATGCGTCAAACTTTCTATATTTCTCTGCCATAGTTGGTTCGTTTTCTGTGTTTCCTCTCTCGCTCTCCCTCTCGCGCTCGCTGGGTGGATCGATTCGATTCGTCTTCTTTTGATTAATAAGGTTTGCTACTTCTCCGCCTTTGTACTACTACTCTTCTGTGAAAGGATTGATTAGAGAGATTCGACGTTCTGCGGACTCAATTGGTGATTGGTGATTGGTGTCGTGTCGGAGATCACTTTCCTTTCAATTTCTTTCTTCTTCGTCAGTTCGTTCCCATGAAGACGGATTCGGTTTTGGTTTTCTATGATGGATTTCTAATGGAAACGAACCAGACGTCTCACTATCTATATGTGTATGTCTTGTGCGGTAGTTCTGTTATTAGGGTTAGGATTAGGGTTTTCTTATTATTACTGTTATTGTATTTGATATTACTGGGAAGATCGCCTTGGGCTACCTCTTCAGAACGCGTGGCTTTGTAATGGAAACCTACAAGACTTCTCACTATCTATGTTTTGTGCACTAGTCCTTGTAAACATGGCCGTCCTCGGTGGAAGTAGGAGAGTCCAAGCCTACCAATCTCAGAAAGTATGCAGATTTTGGCGTCAGGGGAGGTGCAACCGACAACCGTGTCCGTACCTTCACAGCGAATTGCCGGATAACAACGTTGATAAGACAGCTTCCAAGAATGTCTCTGCGAATCAGCACTTCTCCCGGAAATGGGTCCGTGAAGATGATAAAGGAAGAGACCGAAGAACTCACATTAATTCTATTCGACAATGCTCTGCAAATCAGATCCCCTGTGACGGGAATCCCAATGAAGCATTGAAGGCACCTCCTCAGAAGATCCAAGATAAGTGCTGTGAGAATTGGATGTTGGGAAAGTGTTCTTATGGGGACAACTGCAGATATCAGCATCAGTGGTCTATAGGCACTGGCTTCTCAGAAGTAATTGAATTATCAGGCCATGACAAGGATGTCAGTGCCATTGTTCTCCCCTTGGCTTCTGATAAACTTTTCTCCGGAAGCAAAGATGGCACTTTGTGCATTTGGGACTGTAATACTGGAAAGGTATGTTGCTAAGTTGATAGTCGCATTACTAATTTTCTTTTTTGATTTTATTTTGTCTGATGATCGATTGATTTTTCCCTTTCTTTTAGTGCGCTAATGTGTTCAAAATGGGAGCTGAAATTGGCTGTATGATTAGTGAAGGGCCATGGCTATTTGTGGGCTGTCCAAGTGTTATCAAGGTAAATTACTGAAGCTGCAATACTAATAAGATGCTTTGAATTGGCTCATACTGTTTTACACATTCTTGTAAGCTATAACTTGAAATCCTCATTAATTTTCTATTGACAATGATATTGCAGGCCATAAACAGCCAAACGGGTGCTGATCTTATCCTTAGTGGTACTTTTGGACAAATTCATTCCCTTAAAGTGGGAAATGATATGCTTTTTGCTGGTACACAGGTAATATTTCGTTTTTCTTCCTTTGTTGATTTACTAATAATATTTCTTTTTGCAGCTTTTCTTCCAATTCATACGAGCGTCTTTTTCTACTTTCATGTTTTTTCATTTCATTTTATTTTACTTAACATATATACTATGCGCTCTTTTCAGGATGGTACCATATTGGCTTGGAAATACAATGATTTGATCAAATCATTTGAGCTAGCTGCCTCTCTTAGAGGGCATAATCTTGCCGTGGTTTCATTATTTGTTGGAGCTGGTAAAATGCTATATTCAGCTTCAATGGATCACACAATCAGAGTAAGTTCACTTGTAATTGCATTCTTCGTTTATATTATTTTTTTCTTGCTTTTTAGGTCCTTGTTACATGCATTTCGTGAAATAAATATCGAGCTAATTGTAACTATCTATTTAAATTGGGTCTTGCTGCGAATGTTTTTTGAAGCTTGCATAATGGAATTTGATCTGGTTTTTTTTCAATTCGAAAGTTCGTGGTGCTGCACCCATTCTTAGAACAATAGTGTCTTGAGTGAGGACTTTGATTGTGTTTCTTCTTGCTTTGCATCTGAGTCTGTAAACGCCTTGGAATAGCACGGGTTGCCACTTAATCACACTACAATTTGCTCCTTACCATTAAACATGTAATAATGTTTCTTGTAGTTCAAAACTAAGCTTTTAAATGCTTAAAATGTTCTCATGATCACTTGTTTCTACTAGTTTTACGGATGGCATTAATTACACGGAGAGACAGAGATTCCACAAAAATTAGTTCTTGTATAATTTTGCTAGGAATGTGTCTATGATTTATGTTTGATGTTATACATTTACTAAGCTTTGCCTTATTCCCATCGCAGCTCTTAAGTTTCTGTAGTTATTCGTGTGTGCATATTGTCTTTAATCAATTTAAGGGCTTTTATCTTTTGCGGTCAAATTCATATCAGTAGAAGTACTATTCATTTAAGGAATTGTGATTCAAATGCTTGATGGAGCCTCCTGTCCTGTTATAGCATTCTTGGACATTTTGTTATTATTTTCTTTGAAGCCATTATTTTTGTTTATTAGCCTATTTTTTTGGAACTTATATGCAGGTATGGGACTTGGAGACTCTACAATGTATCGAAGTTCTTACAGAACACAGTGATGTTGTTACGTCTGTTATTGGTTTTAACCAGTGTTTGTTATCATGCTCCTTGGATCAAACAATAAAGGTTTGTTTTTCTGGATTTCATTGTTAAATATTTGTGGAGGGGGCGCTAGGGAACTCATTAGTTTGCCATAACTTTTGGTCTCGTAAATTAGAAGCATCATTTTTGTTGGATTACTAATATTTTACTTTTGCTTTCTCAACCTCCTTTTTTCAACTAGCTTAAAATTTGTTTTGCACTATTAGTCTTTTTTTGATCTATTAACTTTTGATGTTTTGCAGGTTTGGTTTCGTAATGAGAGTAGTGGGAGCTTAGAAGCAATATACACGCATTATGTAGATCATGTATGCCTTCTGGAAACTCTCTTTCTGTTTACTCTCCTATCTATTTTAGAAGGGATTTTTATTTGTATCTATGCACCCTAAAGTTTTTGTTATAATTAGTATTTGAGTAATATTTGAGTTTGATGAGCTTTATGTGAATATAGTTCTACCAGTTTACACTGGATGAGCATTTAGCATTTATGGTTGGGTTTGAGTTTCACAGTTTACACCGTACTTATATTTTCCTGGAGATTGGTTTGTTATTTTGTATTTATGTTATTGTATTGGTTGTTCTTAGGGATTGCGTTTGCTGCACGGTGTACATGATGGAGATGGAAGGGCAGTACTAATGTGTTCCTGCAATGACAAAACCATGCGCCTATATGACCTGCCTTCGTAAGTTGATGCTATACCTTTTGACATGACACAATGTAGCATACTATTTTTGAACCCCCACTCCATTACTATGAATCTTACCTGAATTGACAATGGGAATGTGTAATTAACCAGGTTTGAGGAGAGAGGCAGAATATTTTCAATGGAGGAGATCCAGGCCGTGGATATCATGGATCGAAGTATGTTCTTCACTGGCGATGGTGCTGGCAAGATCAGAGTATGGAAGTGGTCCAGTGAGCAAAAAACAGAACTGTAATGCTTTCTAATTGCTCCAGTGAAGCCTACGAAGTTGGGTTAGAAGAGTGCAGCCAAATATTTGCAGTGGAGGAAGTTGGCTCTGTTGAAGCCTTCATATGTGCTGTTCTTCACTTGTGATGTGGTGTGATTGCAGACTTGCAGTAAGCAAAGATCAGAAATAAGATGCAGATGCAGATGATGACTTTTAATGACACTCAGAGCCTTCATTCATCATGGGGGCCATTTTTGTATAGATCGTTTTTATCATTTCATTTGTAATTCAAATATGTAATTGTTTCAATGAGGGGTACTTGACCAATGGCAATTGTGCCTTGCCTTGTACGGATATTTACATTTTTATCAATAGAACAAAGACTTGGATGAAAGAACAGAAAAACCATACCTTAAAAGATTTATGTGTGGGATTATTAACTGTTGCGGCAACCACCGCTGATAACTTCACCTATGTTTTACTGTAGATGTAAACCCACCTCACAAAAGTTGCAACTTCTCCAAGTTGCCCCACTCCTTTAGCAGGTAGTACATGCACCACAAAAACTCTAACAAGTTTCACCGTGCCTAAAACCCACTTTCGAGTTTACACCAGCATGTTTGTCTCTGCCATCGTTGTTGATCCATGTCCACGACCTTGATATAAATAAGCATTTGTGTTCTCAAGACTTGGTCCGGTTTTAAATTAGACAAGTGTGCCTTGCTTATACTCGATTTACTTCAAATTCAAATTTGTCCAAATGTTCGAACTTGTTTTGTTTTTAAAAAATTATCTTATGTTTAAGAGCTTTTTTAATTAATAAAATTATTGTAAATTCCTTGTAATATAACCTTCTTTTAACATAATTTTAACATAATTTATGACGACCCCTTCCTTAAAACAGGGCACCACCTGGCCTTATTCCGTCATTAGCCCTAATTACAGCCACATAGGACTTAACAATGTATTAGTTAGCCTTTTTGTCTTATTTACCTTGTTATTCATGTTCAAAATAAACATTACTCATTACTCGTTATTAGTGACTTTCAGAGCTAATTAAAACTTTAAACAGTTCATTGTATTTTAGTGGAAGCCTTAAATAATTTGTGGAAGCACATAAGATAAATACATCAAAATATCATAATAAGATAACAATTTGGGGAACTAATCGCTCAACCTAATATATAAAACTTCTAAAGTATATAGAAGACATAAGATAAGTAAATACATCAAAATATCAAAAACCTTCAAATGAATAGTAAAAGCACGCCCAAAGCTCAGAGGAAGTCGCCGATCTTCTCCTTGCCTGGCCTGCTACTAGACGGATCTACGCTTGGTCATCAACAAAACAAGATGACGAGCCCAATAAATAAATCCTGAGTAACACTTATCCACATTTCTAAATAGAATAAAAAGATAATTAAAAACATATAAATAGCAAAGACATGTTAAAAGGATAATATGCAAGAAAGTACCATAGTTAAACTGACTCGAGGCTAAGTAGTAATAGTTTAGGTTTGGTAGGCCATGAGTTTCATCACATCAGTCTATTATTCCACTTTAAAAGGGCCGTGAGTTTCATCATATCAGCCATATACATTTGCCGACTACCTTGAAATTCACTAATCCCATGTGCCGCACAATACTAGTGGTGATTACCGACATCTCCGAGGTCCACTAACCTCGTATGCCACTCATCTCAGTCATGTCGAGGAACCTAAACACTAAAAATACTTTGACTCTCGCTCAAGAAATTACACAAGCTAAGATTTCGACAAGTATTATGCTTAACAAGGCATATAACACATGAATCATAATTCCACTACACAAATAGCATGCTATTTAACATTCATTTATTCCAATAACAATAAGGAATGATATAGCACAAGAACATGAGTCAAAGAAGGCCAATTCACAAGGCATGCCACGATGAAATAGCTCATAATCGAGAATAATTCACCCAAGTCATGGCATTTAAAGTACAAGTAGTTATATCAGTCCAAGAGACTGTAAATGAGAAGTAATATTAGGAATAAAATGGAGACAAGTGCCCAAACAGGTATTTACATACCTCAATCACAAGAAATCCCTTGCCTAACCGGCCTTTCGACACCTCGAAACTCGTATATAACTCCTCGAGAGACTTCCCTAAGCTCCTGAAGTTAATTAGGGTGGGTTAGGACTAGAATATTAGAAAAGCCTTAGGACTTTTGAGTTTTCTGGGTGTGGAGCTGTCGGTGGCACCGTGTGTGCAATTCCACAATGCTACGCATAACGCCTCCCATATGAGAGAAGAGAGGGCACGACATCAGTGTGGCGCTGTACGTTCAGATGCATGGTGCCACGACGACGCCGTGCCTCTGTCCCTCTTTTTGCCCATCACGCCGTTTTTAGCGTCGTGTGTATAACTTCATTGCGCCAAGTTCGGGCTACAAACCAGTGGCTCAGTTTTAGTTCCGTGACTCATCTCCATTGCCTTAGACCCTCACTGTAACGACCCGAATGTGATGACGTGTATTACCTTTTTATTCTCGTGTTTGTGTGATAGGACGGTGATGTCAATTTACGAGTAGGGTTGTTTCGAAAAACATGCTGAACTGGGGTCGGCAGACGAAAAATAGGTACACGGGGTTGGGAAATGATTGTTTTGGATGACCGACAAATAAAACACAATAATTAATTAAGCCAATAAATAGTTCGGGTATTTAATATTCTATTCATGCACAATGGTGCGAGTCGATGACTGACAAATAAAACACAATAATTAATTAAGCCGATAAATAGTTTGGGTCATTAATATTCTATTCGCGCACAACAGTGCGAGTCATGGTGCTGTAGGGAGGTGAAAAAAGGCAAAGGAAACATCATCTGACGACTCCAAATTCCGAGGCCGCCCCGTGGCTCCCCATTTCCCTTGCTAGTACCCGGAAACCTCTGCCACGTTACTCGACTATCTGTTTTACCTGTCACTCTTGAGTTTTATGCTATTTAATTTAATATTTAAAATTTTACAACGGAAGTCTTAGTTATACCAAAAGTAATATATATAAAATTTACTGATTCATCCTATAGTGGAAATTCGGAAGTACTGTACATATGGCGATCAACTATAACAGTTAATATATACAGGTACAAGTGTAAAATATAGTTTCCCAGTTCCCAAAATATTATACAAAATATCAAAAATATATATCAACACACGTACCAGCAAGCCTCGACATTGGTAAGTTAGATGTAATCGTCGAGAATCCCCTTACCCTTGCTAGTGCTAGGATCTGCGCTCAGCCATCACAAAAGGCACATGACGAACCCAGTAAGTAAAATCCCAAGGAAAACCACCGTGCATCATAATTTAAGAATGTAAATGGAAACCAATAATAGTGTTAAATAAACATGTGAAAAGAAGGAATAATGCAGACAACTGCTTAAAGCTCATCGCATGAATATAAACACAGAGACATGTAAATGGGTGTGAACCAGCTAATCCTAGATGTGCACTGAGGACCAGGAGCCCTGTTGCGGTCTACACCAATGTGATGACCCCAAATTCCACAATCCTTAAATTGGGCACAGCCCAGCCTAGACTTACGCGAACCCCTGAGCCAGTCTTGCTAAGTCATGCATGCTTAGTCAGCCTTCCTTACCATTTGCCATTTATTACATATTTATAAGTGAAGTTAATTAATTGGTGAGTTATTATCAGATATAGCAGAAGCAATTAAACTCTAAACTAATCAATAAACTTCAAGACACACAAGTTAAGACAATCCTATAATGTGGAGACCACGTAATCATATCCACCATATGAACCAAAAGAGAGTGTCGATATTGTCCTACGTGCCCAAGGTCTCTCGTAACCCAAAATTCCATGTTCACCAAAATAATAGAGATACTTAATACAGAACATACTCAACACGTGAGAGGAGAATGCCTCGTGGTCCTTGCCTTTAATCGCCTAGCGCTAATCCCTTGCCTTGGTCTGTTCATCGGTCTGCCCACCGTTACAAACTAGATGATGAGTACAGTGATGTAGAGAGTAAAATACTAATAGAGTCTAAACAGTATTTCAAATGTCAAGTAAATAGCTAAACTAGTATCATGCATGGATATCACGAAGAATATAAAAGACAGCATGATAAGTGAATCACGGAGATAACAACGATAAATGAGTGTCAAGAGCACAAAGCCAAAAGAAAAAGAATCTAAGTGTCCTAAGTCCACCAGGTTGCCACATTTAGTTTGCAACCTGACTTTCAAGACAGATTCTGGACCTACACAAACTCAAGGCAGTCTAGAATAATGCACTTAGACCCAAGTCACATTTAGTTTGCATACGGGCACGCAGCGTCACACACAGTTCAACATACAACCACCGCAATCCCAAACTGCGGGTTTAACCACGTCCAGAGTCTGTGTACTCACGACATAGACCGTGAGCACCATGTTGTCCACTTAAACCCAAATATACTGCTCATTAAGGAATCCAATCAAAACTAAGTCGATAAATCACCAAGGATGGATATAACAAAGGGAATTCAACAATTCATATAATCCACAAGAGATTACTACTCAACAAATATAATTGCTCAAATAAATGCACAATTGAAATAATGTAAATACTCTGGTTGGTTTTACTCAC
Organism: Stephania japonica; assembly: GCA_039657345.1. NCBI lineage: Eukaryota > Viridiplantae > Streptophyta > Magnoliopsida > Ranunculales > Menispermaceae > Stephania > Stephania japonica. Next base: position 20,072,253 of record CM077557.1, read on the forward strand.
AATACTACACGTAACTCCGTGCTCGCGGTTCTCACACGCCACCAAATGACTCCGCACGCTTGTCACCAATCTACTAGACACCTGGTCATTATTTTTTGATCCATTTACATCATGTTAGGGCCTTTTTGGAAAATTTTGGATTTTTAAATCCATTTCCCATATTTTCCTTAATAATAAATATTTTCTAAATTTCTTGACTATTTTTGCCAATTTCACGTTTTTCAAGGCAAAAATCTCGATATAATGCATCATAAGAACCCCGAATTCTTCACTTTTCACGAAAATTCTTAAATTTCTCTTTATTTGATGAAAATACAATTTTCTATAATTTTCCCAAATTTTTCATGAAATTTTCCTATTTTCTGGAATTTTATTTCAATTAAAATCCTTTTAAATATATTTAATTGAAATAAATAATTATTTATTAATATAATAATATGTGGGTGGGTCGCGGGTCGAGTATGACCGGGTCGGGTTCGGTCCACTCAGGTCGGTCCCGATCCACTCGAGTCAAACCCGGTCTGACCCGGTCTGACCTAAACCGGGTCGGGTCATGTGACCCGACCCGTTTCTCCTTCTTCCTTGTTCGTTTGCTGGAAAAATTTTCAGCGAACGAACAGAGACCCTTTTTTTTGATTTGTGGTTGGGATTTCCCAACCATAACTTCAATCTAGGCAGGGGAGACTACTCCCTTGCCGTCGTCATCCTCGGACGAACTGCATTACAGTTCGTCTGAGCCTCCTCTCTAACTTAACAACAACAACAACGAATCAACAACAACAACAACAATGACACCAACAATCACAACATTCACACTTACGTCACCTCGCCAATGCCGCCTCCCCGAGCACTCGATCTCGTCTCCCGCTCTCTTACTTCTCGGCGGCTCCCTCACTTTCTTCTATTTTTCAATGGTGAGGACGGTGGTGGGTGTGGATATTTTGGAGGGTTAGTCAAATGACTAAAATACTCCTCCATTCTTATCCATTACTTAATAAACAGCTTGCCCTTATTGGTCATTTGCATTTAAATTTTTGATTTTTAATATTTATATATGTATATATAATAAATTACATACATATACATATATAAATATATATATTTGCCTACAATTTCGTTGTGCACGCCAACGAGCATACTCGGGCGTGCATACTACCATACGACCCACGTGTGTTGCCTATAACCCCGTGTATCACTCGGCGACCATTAAGTTATTATTTTGTCAGTGTTTTATTTAAATGTATTTCCCCCAGGACACCGTAAACCTGTAATTCGCCCGTCGAACCCATTTGACATATTTTCTTGAGGCGATCACTACTTGTTTATTGACGTCACCACCCTATCACATATACACGAGTATAACTCGATAATACACGTCATCACATAAAAATAACATAAACTTTCAGGTCGTTACAACCAACAACCCTTCGACTGTGTCCTAGACCACACACCCAGCAAGTGACCACACAACCCTCGGATACATAGATGGAACCATAACCGTTCCAGTAGGAATGGACTCGCAGATTATCAATAATAACAGCTCAAATGAATAACAATAAGTAAATGCAGTAGTGATGTTCAATTGGGTTTTACGTACCTCAAACCGTTCTAAAATCCCGAAAGTACCCCCAGTTTGACCCTCCGACTAGTCCGCGACTCCAATTACTGTCCCGTGAGTCCTGAGATCTAATCCCAAGGTTTATTGATCAATTAATTAGGTTTATAATCAGTTAGGCTTGTTTTCATATTTTAATTTACAGTTCAGAGAGGTATTAGCGCGCTAGTTAGATCAATTAGCGCGCTAATTGATCTCTGGTGCTGTTCATCATCTTCCCCAGCGTGATTAGCGCGCTAGTATTCATCACCTAGCGCGCTAATTGCACGCTGCCCAAAAATTCGAAAAACGAATTCTAGGTTTCTCTGATCCTCAACACTTCAATTTATCACACATGTGATCACACACTCTAACAACATCAATTTTCTCTCCAAAACATCAATTAAACATGAATTTCTAACAAAAATAGAGAATCAAGGTATGCATGTTGAAATTTTGAAATCACCAAATCCACCTCAATTTTCCACAAATTCGTTTTCAAACTCACAAAATTAGATCATCACACACCTCATGAACACCAAATCTTCACAAAACAGTTGTAAATTCACTCAGAAATTCGAATTCACTTCAACTCATGAAAACCCATATTTTCCATCAAATGCACAAATTTAGTGAGTAGATTACTTGAATTGTGTTGTGGGTTGCCTAATTCTAGTCTCCCTCACACGAATTCTCTCCTAAAATCCCAGTTCTTCTCCCTCAATCTCAGATTTCATTTTGAGAAAATGTCTCTCTTTGCATGTCTCCACCGATCCGTGCAATTTATAGTGTTTGATCTAATCTGATGTGTGCACGCATCCCGAGGACGATCTAATGGCCACTGATTGCCCTGTGTCACTTGAGTTTTTGAACACCTTATCATGACATTGTTGGTCTTGACACTCCTTGTTGTGCATCTCGATAACAATCCTAAGTCTGCTGATTTGTTTGACTACAACTATAGGATTTATTAATTTCATTTATTCAACCTTAGGTTAGGCCACCTAATAAATCATATAAAAATCATAGATGAGTCACATTAGCACTCAGCTCCTCGACAACTCATATCCTGTACCCGCTACCCCATACCCAGTACCCGGTCCCCGACACGCACTTCGGAACATATACCCGACTCATAACCTTACCCGATATCAACTTACACACATGTGATATTTAATACTTCATAATAATAATAATATCAATACATCACAGAATTCAGAAAAAAAACACAAATACACAGTCAGTCTAGGTCCAGATCATGCCTAGCCTATCTGCGGCGTCCACATGTCGTCCGAGCTGGCGTTCTAATCTGAAATAATTTAAATAATGGCATTAATAAATAACAGGCCATTACACATCGTGTGTCACATGATGTCACCCAACGGAGTCACATATGTGTGTCAACCAGCTGAGGCGGTTGAAGCGGCTGAAGCGGCTGGAGTGAACAGGAACAGTTAGATGCACCTCGGGATACGCATTTGGGAGTTGATGAAGAGAGGAGAATAAACTCTCTCTTTCTCTTTCCCTCCTTCGTTGTTTCTCACTCTTTCACTTTCTTCTTTTCTCTCGTTCTCTCATAACACAAAAGGGTTCGACAGGGTTTCAGAGCTCACGACGATGTGGAGACGCGACAAACACTTTAATTGAGGTAAAATCTTGAATCACCATTGGTTTCTCGTTAGGTTAATGTGAGTATCGAGTGTTTTTGTCTGAGTTGGGATTTGGTGTTCAGTTTTTGGTGTTTTTGGATTGGTATCGACGTCCCGAGGAGTTTGGGATAAGCTCGGAACGCGGCGACACGAGTCGAGGGGTCGAAAAACCCCGAATTCTAGTTCAGGAGTCGACGTCGTGAGGGACGTTGTGGAGCTTGTAAGCTATGATGTCTAGACCAGAGAGTCCAAGAATTCTCACTTTAAGTGATGCCGCTAAGGAAATTACCCAAGGCGCCACTTACGGCGTCTGGAACAGTGAATGTTGGGATTTTACATTTTAGGCGACGCTGCCAATATTTTTGGTCACGACGTGACCAACAGCGTAACATTGTTCACAACACTGAATTTCTAAGAATTTACAAAAACTTTGGGCTTTCTATCGTGTATCCATATAGGTTTGCATATGACTCAATATCCGAGGAATTAACCTAGAATAATAAAAATGGATAAAATTATGGAAATTAGGGAGAGTTATAATTAAATATGGAAATAGAACTTTAATGCAACGAAACTGGATTGAAATGATTACCAGGTGTCTAGGAGATTGGTGACTAGCGTACGAGATCGGTTTGGGAACTTTTGAGAGCTGTGAACACGAGATTTGGTGTTGTACTGTGAGTAAAACCAATGGAAGCCTTAATATTATTTTATTTGTGCAATTACTTGGCTGTTATGTTTCTTGAGCAGTATTTCTTGGGGAAACATGTTTTCATGAATTTCATTTGTGGAATCTATCCTTAGTGGATTATCGATTCGTTTTTCTTGGATTTCGAATGAGTGGTCTTTTGGGTCTAAGTGGGCGCTATGGTGATCATGGATTCGATGAGTCTGCTTCGTGATCTCTCTCACTACCGTGATTACACAGATGCTTGGACTCGCCTAAACCCACAGGTTAGGGTTGATAGTCGAACCAATAGTTAATTGTGTATGCGCTATTGAGGGGTTGACTCATTCTAAACTGGTTAGTGGTTTGTTTAAGTCTTGATTTTTCTTAGAAGTCCAGTTGTTTACTGTGTGTGGCAATCTGATGGACTTGGAACACTTAGATGCCTTTTTTCTTTGTGATCTCGACACTCATTTATCGTTGATATCACAATGATTCATTATCATGTTGTCTTTTATTATCTTTGTGATATCTACGCATGATACTCGATTAGCCATTTATTTGACATTTTAAATGATTTTAAAACTCCATTTAGTTATTACTGTTCTATTTTTGCACTCACTGTCCTTTTTATGATGGTGGGTGCAACATCGTCATATTGCAGGTTTGGTAAAGGTAAAGGACCAAATATTGGAGATTAAAGTGGAGGACTATTAGGTGATCTAATTTCACCTATTGGGTAGGTCCACTGTATTATATGTATATGTTTTCAAATATTGGGATAAGGGTTTGTGAAATATTTTGGGCATGTATACTATGGAGTATTCTCCTCTAGCTTTATATATATACATGATGTTGGTATACATATGTTGGGTTTCCATACTCTAGGTTGTCCTAACAGGTGTTTTACGGTTATTTCATTTAGTTGAGTAGAACTTGATTCCGCTATACTTTGAATAACTCACTAATTTGAATAACTCAAATTTAACATAACTTAATAATGGGTAAAAGCTAAGGAAGGCTGACTAAGTTTACGTTGAGTGCGCGAGTGTTGACTTTGGGTCTATATAAGTTTTGGGCAGGCGGAGCCCAATTTAGGGTTGTGGAATTGGGGCCGTCACTGTGGTAATAGATTTGAAGTTTTAAAAATCGAATCTTGATGAAATCATAACTAGCATAAGGCACAAATCTGCGGAAGTTAGGACAATGATTGAACTTAGAGTGGAACCCTATGATCCTGACTTAAGTATTTGTTGGGAAGTGAGGAGAGTAGGAAATTTAAGATTGGACTATAAGCTATTTGATGTGTTATGTATTATTACTATCGGTAGCTATAGTCTGATCGAGGATATGCTTTTGTGACAGATTGCGATAGCCGATCAGCCCAAGTTCAGTGGTGGCGGTGTGTGAGATTCTCAGCAGGGTCTGGAGGAGGCATCTCATCTGGTTACAATACATGGTCAACAACTGGAGGAAATTCTTCGACTTATGAGAGCACATGCCACAATATTGCCTGCTGCTTGTGCAGTATCGGATACCCAAAGTGAGGGTACGCTGATTATGCCTAGGGATATGAGTACTAGGGCGACTGCTGAGCCGAGACAGTCTCATGAGTTTCAGAGACATCATTCAGAAAATTTTAAGGTGGTACAGATCTTGAGGCTGCAAAGAAATTTATTAAGAGCCACGAAAAGATCCATGATGTGTTGCCACACCAGAGCACATGAGAGCTTCGATTTCATGAGCATCCATGTTTGGAGAGGTAGGTACTTAGTGGCGTAGCATGGTGGCTACAAAGGGCAAACTTAAGGTTTGGGCTCAATTTAAGGAAAGGTTTACTGAGAAGTACATTCCTCCTTCGGTCTGTAACGTGAAAAGGACTGAGTTTCATAACATCAGGCAGATGACCAGCGAGATAGTGATTCAGTACATGGGTCGATACCTACGATTGATGGAGTATGCCGGGGGCATAACTAAGACCAATGTGGACCCAGCCTATTATTTTGTGCATGGTCTATTGGATTTTATTAGTTCTAAGGTGGTGACTACAGCTTCGAGGACGTTATTAGAGGCATACAAGAGGAGTATGGCTAGTGAGTTGTTTATGAGCATGCATGTCGTAGTATCAGTTGCGCCATTAAAATCATCCCATTTGAGAGTCAGTTCGGGAGATGGTAGGAAGAGGAAGAGTCAGGAGGATGATGTGGAGGTAACTGTACTACCGACAGGTGTAATATCTACGGTGATAGTTCCTTATGCTCCAATGACTAGTGTTGTTAGGCAATCACTTCAGGGAGTATAGACGGGGCAGCAACAACCGTGCAATACCCAAAATGGAGGTAGTGGATCGTAGGAAGAGTGGCGGTGTTACTGTTGTAGGCAACAGGGACACATCGCTAGCAATTGTCCTCTGATGGCGAGGGTGTCCCAGGATGGATCTTAGTTACATGTGTAAGAGGGAGCACGTGTTGTTACAGATCCTGATTCAATGCCAACGCGAGACCCGAGGGTGGGTAAGATTTTTTTTGCATTTGGGCATGATTTTATGTTGTTGGGTTTGTATTTTAGATCTAACCTAAGGAGACTCTAGGTGAGTTTGGGTTAACATTGACTCTAGGTGAGTCAGGTACAAAAAGTGACTCTGTGTGAGTAAGGGATTTGAATTGACCCTAGGTAAGTCAAGGGTAGATATGACCCTGTGTGAGTCAGTCTTGAAACGAATCTATGTGAGTCAGTCATTAAAAAACTCTGTGCGAGTCAGTTGTTAGGAAGTACTCTGTGTGAGTAACAGTGAGGAATTATGTGTGAATACTATAACGACCCTCAAATTTAATTAGTGACATGTATCGTGTTTCAGGACTGTGACCTGACAGTCGTGACTTGTTATATTACTCAAGCCTCGGGAGTCGACACTGAGCTATATTTTATTTTTTGTGATGTTTGTATTATTATTATACCTGAATATGAACTTTGGATGTCCAAGTGCGTGATTTTATTTTGTTTGTCGTCACGGATTTGTGTGAGATTTGCCTAGACAAAACGAGAATTTTAGGGTATAATATGAGTATTTAAACACTGAGAAATGATATTTAGTGAATTATCAAAAAATAATAAATAATTAATTAATATATAAAATCGATGTTGTGTCTGGGAACGCACGATGTGCGAGTTGTGAGGCGAAACGGGTCCGAGAATGTGAGTTGAGAGCAAGAAACGATTAACTTGTGAATGCCAAGTCACCCATTGAAGCTATAAGTTGATGTCATAGTTGTTGGATAGATCAAAGGATGTCCCTAAAATGTGCCTCGAGATTTGTACGGGTGTGTTGATAAATGGGAAGTATAAATACTCCTTCACCTTTTCTCTCTCATCCCTATCTCATTTCTCACTCACTCAACGAACGAACGAACGAGGGTTTGGTGTTTCTGAGCTCGATGCGACATTGGGGATTGACCAATCATGCGTAAAAAGGTAGGATCTCGACTCCTCTTGGGATTACCTACGAGTTGGTACTAATTTTGTGGGTTTTTGTCATGATGAATTCAGGCGAGAGTTTTGGGTGTTGATTTCCAACGAGTTTGGGGGATGGTTTTGTGATTAATGAGATGATCTATTGAGGTTTGATGAATTGTTTTGAGTATTTGAATAAATTTGGCATTTTTGGAGATTTCTGATGAATTTTGGTGTGATTTTTGAATCGGGGTATTTGTCGGGTTTTCGACACAAATGAAGAATGTTTCGTATTTTTTTGGACGTCCCTAAGAGTTTTGGATAGGCTCGGAACGCGGCAACGAGAGCCGGGGTTCCAAAAAATCCTAAAAACTTGTTCGGGGACTCATGCTGTGAAGGACGCTGTAGAGACTTTTTTCCCATGGCGTCAGTCACGGTGTGAAAACCAAAGAGTCTGGGGAAGTGACGTTTTAGGTGACACCATAGGCCAAAGCCTTGGCAGCATCACCTGCGGCGTCTGAACGAGAGAAGTAAAAAATACAAGCTTTATGTGACGCCGTGGGGATTTACCCCTAGTGGCGTCACTCACGACATTTGGAAATTAAAAACAGGGAATTTTTAAATAAATTTTCAAAACTTTTGGGAAACCTTGGGGGGTTATTTAGGATATCGAAATGACTCTAATTGAATCAAATTTGGGTTTAATGATTGTCAAACTTTGAGAATTCGATTGGAACGAGTTTGAGGTGGCACAAGGATCGGGTTTTAGCGATCATTTTGAGGTACGTTTTCATATGATTGTAAGCCAACAGGAAAATGGACATAAATTCATTTTTCCATTATTGCTATCTCTATTTGAATTGAGCTATTTGTTGGAACTCTATTCTATATTTTCTTGCTTGAGTGTCTTGGCATAAGTGTATCGTGAAGGTACTCCTGGGTCCATATTAGCTGAGCTAACGTGAACAATTCTGCAGAAGTGATGTCCACCCCCTAATAGTGGGTTTAACCCCGAGTATTGGATTGTCGTGGATATTGATGTGGATGTGGATGTGGTTGTGATGTGGAGTTGGATGTAGAAATTGACCACTTATGGGCCTCATTTGACTCAATAAACACTCAAATCTCGTTGCTATGATTACCGGTCTGTTTATCATGCAATTTGTTTATTTTCCTGTCTTTCAATACTGCATGGTACCTAGACTGTTTATTTGGTAAATCTTAAATTACTGTTTATGTTCTTTTGGCTTTACTTTCAATTTTTCACTTACTCACCGTCTAGTTTGTGATGGTGGTGCAGATAGAGCAGAGACGAGCAATGGAAAGGAGTTGATGCTAAGTGATATCCTCTGAGGACTATTGAAGCGGTTATTTCATTTACTCATAGTAGGTCTTGTCTCTTTTCATTGTGATTATTGTGCGTTATGTTTTTTGTATAACACTGGGGTATGTTTTCGGATTGAGAGATTAAGGATATTATATATTATTGTACTGTTTCGCTCTTAACATCAGATATGCATGTTTTATCCATTTCTCAGGGTTTCCACATGGGTTATATATTTTCTTGATTTTCTTAGAGTTATTAGTTGATTATAGTGATTTTCGCTACGAATTTACTGATAATTTTTTAATCCTATAACTCACACATTTAAATGATAAAATAATGATGAATATGAAGATTTAAGGCTAATTAGGATACGTAGGCTTTGCGAGTAAGGGTTCGGGGATCCACGTAGGTCTAGGCCAGGCGGAACTCAGTTTTATGGGGAACTAGGGCCATCACAGTTGATATCAGAGCCCAAGGTCTTAATACATGACTCTTGGTTAACCTTATAACCAGGATAAAATACAAACCAGCAGAAATAGTAAATATTTGGAACCTAGTGTGGAACCCTATGATCCTAAGTTGAAGCTTAGTTGGGAAGTGAGGTGAGTTGGGGAACAGAAAAATTTGATCTTATAGTTATATCTGTTGTGATTTATTATACTATATTGGTAGTTATTAACTGATTCGAGGATTCGTTTTCTGTTTCAGATTTGTGATGACGGATCAGCAGAGCCTAGTGATGACAGCGGGGCTGCTGGTCCTCGTGTTATTAGTGTTGAGGATTTTCATGCCTTGATACAGAGAGTCGCGTCTTAAGATCATAGGTTAGAGGAGATCTTGAGGATTTTGATGACACCGGTTACTATTGCACTATCACCACCATCTACATCAAAAGTTCCTGCTACACAAGAGATGGACATACCGATAGTTGCTACATCTATTGCTCCTTTGACGATTGTCGCGATACCGAAGACGGCTATGTTACTACCAGTACAGACTAAGGCAGTACCTGTATTACTTATTGTTCAGATTGACATAGTGATTGCTCTAGCAGTAGAGAGAAGCATTAGGGGCACAACGGAGGCTAGGCAGTTGAGGGAGTTTAAGAGGCATAACCTGAAGAGGCAGTTGAGGGAGTTTAAGGCGGCTAAGATGTTTCTGAAGAGCCACGAGAAGGTCCACAACATCATTGCGACAAAGGAGCACATGCGAGCCTTTATTTCATCTTCGATGTTGTTTGAAGAGGTTGATGACTGGTGGACTACTATAGTGTCTACCAGAGGGGTGCCTAAGGACTGGATAGAGTTCAAGACCTAGTTCAACCTGAAGTATTTTCCTCCTACAGTTTTGAGGGCGAAGAGGAATGACTTCTCCACTATCAGACAACTCACTAATGAGTCTGTCATGGATTATATGAGACACTACCTACAATTGCTACCTTATGCTAGGGGTTCAACAGACAAAGATGACGACAGGGTCTACTACTTCACAGAGGGATTATTACTTAAGATTGGAGGTGTTGTAGTATCCACTAAGCTAGAGACACTGCAGAGAGCTTATGAGCGGAGTTTGATTAGGGAGGGTTACTTAGGCACATATCCAGAGGAGGTTAGACCTGTTAAGAAGGAGACATGTTCCGAGAACCGATAGGATAGGAAAAGGAGGAAGAATAGACAGGGTTTCAGGGACAGTAGAGCCTAGAGTAGTGGTTCAGTTGCAGTACCATGACCAGTACAAACGACAATTGTTGCACCAGTACCTGCGTAGAGTTTTACTAGTCGAACCCCACATGCTAGTCGACCTGCACATTAGTAGAAACAGTATTCTGAGAGTAAGGATACTGGTAGAGGTGCACAAACCTAGATATATACAAAGAAATCTGGACAGGTACAGACTAAGAGGTATTGTTAGACTAAGAGACCTTTACAAGGACGTGGGCATGGTTAGACACACAGGCTAATATCATCGGGATCGCGGGAGACATGTACTTGCTAACGAGAGCTCAACCATAACATCATTAGCGGTAGAGAGTGTCCAGGTTGCTGTTGAGTCAGATCAGGGAGTGTCTTATAACCTTGTTGAGGGTATGTCTTTGATTTGCAGTACTTTGATGCATACCATATTTGATTCAGGTTCTACAGTTTCATTTATTTTTGGATGCATGGTAGATGTATTAGGATTGAGACCCATTTGGCTTAGCGGACCCTTGATCCTTAGCACATGGCTGTGGACAAGATATATCTAAACATGTTGTGTGTTGATTGTTCGGTAGTTATAGAGGGTCACGATTTGCCTGTTGATTTGAGAGAACTAGAGTTCCTAGAGTTTGATGCGTTGTTAGGCATGGTCTGGTTAGGAACTTATCATGACCATATTGACTGTTATGGGAAGACTATCATGATTCCATTGGTAAATGGTACAACGATTAGATTTTTCACTATACAACGACTTTATTACCGATCACCAAGGGCAGAGAGGCCGCTAGTAGTGATATTAAGACCTTTACGAGTGTCATGAGCAATGTTGAGAGACTGGAGGTCAGTACAGTTGACTCGATTTTTTGTGCTATTTTTAAATCGAGGTATTTGTCGGGTTTTCGACACAAAGTAAAGTATGTTTAGTGTTATTTTGGGCATCCCTTAGAGTTTTGGATAGACTCGGAACATGGTGGCGTGAGCCGGGTTTCTGGAAAACCCCATAAACGAGTTCAGGGACTCACATGCCGTGGATTCTTTTTTCCCAAGGCGTCAGTTACAGCGTGAAAACTAGAGAGTTTGGGGAAGTGACGTTTTAGATGATGACGTGGGCTAAAACCTTGGCGGCGTCTGAACCTAGAGAAGTAAAAAAATATATGCTTTATGTGACGTCGTGGGGATTTACCCCTGGCGGCATCACTCATAGCGTTTGGAATAGTAAAAATAGGGAAATTTTAAATAAATTTTCAAAACTTTTGGAAAACTTTAGGGGGTTATTTAGGATCCCGAGATGACTCTAATTGAAACAAATTCGGGTTAAATGACTGTCAGACTTTGAGAATTCAATTGGAACGAGTTAGAGGTTGCTCGAGGATTGGGTTTTAGAAATCTTTTGAGGTACATTTTTTTATGATTGTAAGCCAACAAGAAAATGCACATTAATTCATTTTTTCATTATTACTATCTCTATTTGAATTGAGCTATTTGTTGAAACTCCATTCTATATCTCCTTGCTTGAGTGTCTTGACGTAAGTGTGTCGTAAAGGTACTCCTGAATCCATATTAGCCTAGCTAACGTGAACACTTCTGCATAAGTGTTGTCCACCCCCTAATATTGGGTTTCACCCCGAGTACTGGATTATCGTGGATATTGAAGTGGATGTGGAAATTGACAACTTATGGGCCTCCTTTGATTAAATAGACACTCAAGTTTCGTTGCTATGATTGCCAGTCTGTTTATCATGCAAATTGTTTATTTTCCTGTATTTCAATGCCGCATGATACCTAGACTGTTTATTTGGTAAATCTTGAATTACTGTTTATGTTCTTCTGGCTTCACTTTCAATTTTTCACGCATTCACTGTCTAGTTTGTAACGGTGGTGCAGATAGAGCAGAGATGAGCAAAGGGAAATGAGTTGATGCTAGGTGATATCCTCTGAAGACTCTCGGAGCGATTATTTCCTTTACTCATAGTAGGCCTTATCTCTTTTGATTTTGATTGTTGTACGTTATGTTTTTTGTATAACACTGGGATATGTTTTAGGATTGAGAGACTAAGGATATCATGTATTATTGTATTATTTAGCTCTTATCACCAGATATACATGTTTTATCCATTTCTAAGGGTTTCCTCATAATAGGTTATATATTTTCTCTTATTTTCCACTTACAGAGTTATTAGTTGATTATAGTGATTTTTGCTGTGAATTTACTGATAATTTTATAATCCTATAACCCACACATTTAAATGATAAGATAATGATAAATATGAGGATTTGAGGCTGACTAGGATGTGTAGACTTCGCAACTAAGGGCTCGGGGGTCCACGTAGGTCTAGGCCAAAACCAGTTTTATGGGGAACTAGGATGGTCTCAAATACACCCATTCGAAGTATGATAAATATTTAGCTGTGTGAGATAACTCTGTGTAAGTCAACTTTCAAAAAGAGAAGTCAACTATGTGTGATGCTTCTGACTATGTGTGAGGCCTGACTTTGTGCGAGTTTAACCTTGGAAAGGATATCTAGTTGTGTGTATAGACTCTGTGTAAGTTTATATTTCGAAGTGGTGGATGGGGCTCTGTGTAAGTCAACTTTCAAAAAGAGAAGTCAACTATGTGTGATGCTTCTGACTATGTGTGAGGCCTGACTTTGTGCGAGTTTAACCTTGGAAAGGATATCTAGTTGTGTATTGACTCTGTGTAAGTTTATATTTCGAAGTGGTGGATGGGGCTATGTGCCAGAACTTTATGTGAGTCTGGTTAGGTTTTATGTGAGCCTAAGTAGAGATTTTGTGTGAATCTAGGTTCTGTGTGAGCCTGAGTTTAGGTTTTGTGTGAGCCTAAGCTGAGTTAAAGTTAGGAGGGTGACTTTGAGTGAGTCTAATTTCATGGGAAGGTACTGGGATGTATGCTTTGATTTTGTCTGAATCCGGTATCTATCTTATTACTCTAAGTGGATTCGTAAATTTAAGAAAGATATCGAGCTATGTGCGCATATTCCGTGTAAATCAGATATCTACTCCCAAAAAGATTCTATGTGAGCCTGTAATTTACAGGACGACCATTAAGTGGGTAAGTTAGCTGTGTGCCACCAGTTATAGAGTTTAGTTTCAATTACTCACGGTGGTACGGGTCCACGTGAGTGAGGTTAGAGGGATTGGTTAGACAATACTTCCTTGTTGTGTACATTTTATTAAGATTTCGCAAGAGTTAAGTTTAATTTCGAGGATGAAATTCTTATTAGTTGGTAAGACTGTAACGAATGATGACATGTATTACCTATTTACACTAGTATTAGGATGGTGATGTCAATTTACAAGTAGGGTTCGTCTAAAAAAACTTGTTGAATGGGGGTCAGGCGGATGAAAAATTGGTACATGGGGTCAGGAAATAATTATTTTGGATGACCTGCAAATAAAACACAATAATTAATTAAGCCGATAAATAGTTCTGGTCGTTAATATTCTATTCACATGCGATGGTGAGAGTCGTGGTACGGTCGGGAGGTGGAAAAAGGTCGAGAAAACATTGTGTGCCACGTGGTGTCGCCCAGCGAAGTCACGGATGTGTGTCAACCAGCTAAGGCGGTTGAAGAGGATGGAGTGAACAAGAGTTGTTAGATGCACCTCGGGATACGCGATTGGGAGTTGAAGAGATGAGGACAAACTTTCTCTCTCTCTCTCTCTCTCCATCATTTCTCACTCACACTCTCTCTCTCTCACTCTTTTCTTTTCTCTCGTTCTCTTGTAACACATAAGGGTTCGACGGGTTTCAGAGTTCACGATGATGTAGAGACGTGGCAAACACTTTACTTGAGGTAAAATCTTGACTCACCATTGGTTTCTCGTTAGGTTAACGTGAGTATTGAGTGTTTTCGTCCAAGTTGGGATTTGGTGGTGTTCTATTTTTGGTGGTTTTCGATTGGTAACGTCCCGAGGAGTTTGGGATAGGCTTGAAATGCACGTTAGTTGAGGTAAAATCTTGACTCACCATTAGTTTCTCGTTGGGTTAACGTGAGTATCGAGTGTTTTCGTCTGAGTTGGGATTTGGTGGTGTTCTATTTTTGGTGGTTTTCGATTGGTATCGACATCCTGAGGAGTTTGGGATAGGCTTAGAACGTGGCAACACGAGCCGAGGTGTCGAAAAACCCTAGATTCTCGTTCAGGAGTCGACACCGTGAGTAACGCCATGGAGCCTGTATGCCATGACTTCAGTCATGACATCCTGACTATAGAGTCTGAGAATTCACGCTTTAAGTGACGCAGCCAAGGAAATTACTTACGGCACTGCTTGCGGTGTCTGGATGTTGTGATTACGTTTCAGGCGACGCCGACAAGATTTTTGGCCACAGTGTGACAATGTTCACAACATTGAATTTCTAAAACTTTATACAAACTTTGGGGATTTCTATTTGGTATGCATATGGCATCAAACACGACCCAATAGCCGAGAAATTGACCTGAAATAATGAAACTAGATAAAATTATAGAAAATGGGGAGAATTATAATTAAATATGGAAATAGAACTCTAACGCAACTGAACTGGATTGAAATGATTATCAGGTGTCTAGGAGACTGGTGACTAGTGTACGGATCGGTTTGGGAACGTTTGAGAGCTACGAACACGAGGTTTCGTGTTGTACTGTGAGTAAAACCAATGAAAGCCTTAATATTATATTATTTGTGCAATTACTTGGCTGTTATATTTCTTGAGCAATATTTCTTGGGGAAATATGTTTTCTTGAATTTCATTTGTGGAATCTGTCCGTTGTGGATTATCGATTTTTTTTTCTTGGATTCCAAATAAGTGGACTTTTGGGTCTAAATGGGCGATATGGTGATCATAGTTTCGATGAGTCTGCTTCGTTATCTCTTTCACTACCGTGATTACACAGATGTTCGGAATTACCTAAACCCATGGGAGTCGAACCAGTAGTTAACTCTGTGTGACTAAGGGGATTGACTCATTCTAAACTGGTTGGTGGTTTGTTTAAGTCCAGGACTTGTCTTGGAAGTCGGGTTGTTTACTGTGTGTGGCAATCTGATGGACTTGGAATACATAGATGATTTTTTGTTTTGTTCTCTTGACACTCATTTATCATTGATATCTCAGTGATTCATTATCATGTTGTCTTTTATTATCGTTGTGACATCTACACGTGATACTTGATAAATAGTTTATTTAACATTTGAAATGATGTTGGAACTCTATTTGGTTATTACTATTCTATTTCTATACTCATCATCCTTTTTATGACGGTGGGTGAAACATCATCATATTGCAGGTTTGATAAAGGTAAAGGACCAGAGATAGGCGATTAAAGTGGAGGATTATTAGGTGATCTAATCTCGTCCATTGGGTAGGTCCACTGTATTATATGTATGTGTTTTCAAATACTGGGATAAGGGTTTGTGAAAGATCTTGGGCATGTATACTATGGTGTATTCTCCTTTGGCTTAATATTTATATATGATAAATGGTATACATATGTTGGGTTTCCACACTCTAGGTTGTCCTAACAGGTGTTTTAGGGTTGAGTAGAACTTGCTTCCACTATACTTTAAATAACTCACATTTAACATAACTTAATAAAGGGTAAAAGGTAAGGAAGTCATTGTTTACTTTGATTGCACGAGTGTTGACTCAGGGTCTATGTAAGTCTAAGCCAGGCGGAGCCCAATTTAAGGTTATAGAATTGGGCCCGTCACACTCACTCCCCTTAGCTAAGGGTCCGATACACACTTTATAGCAACAAAACGACAGGCACTTATTCGTGACCACAAATATAACGGTTCGAGTGTAGTAATAGTGTGATGTGACCAACAAAGCTTAATTACGAATATCGTTCCTCTGGGAAAGGTGTATATGGACACAAGTGCTTAGTTAGGTTTTCTTTATTACTAAGAAGATCCCTTTTTTGTTTGATTATTAAAAACTAAAACTAATTCTATTTTATTCTAGGCAATGAAATACTATGCTTCCCTTTTCCAACTTCCTTTCATCTTTCTTATGTGTGTGCAATGCGTAATTAGAATAGACAGATTTTCTTAATATTCATTTCAACCTACATCAAGGTGAAAATGATCTTAATGTGCAAACTAGAACTCCACCTATTGGTGTGAATAACATAAGTATCACAAAGCATTAAGTACCAAATCTTTAGGCTCTTAAAAAATTAAGTTTATTATCCATGTCTCCCTATTCAGCAACTATCTATCGATGTTATATGTTTCATGGTTGTGTTGTTGATATCCAGCTTAAAAGTTCCACGGCCATAGTTACTTCTAATAACCTTAATCAATGAACACGTGATCAAGATTTTCATAACACTGAGTATAGAATTAAACACAAATTCTAATCGTTACACATTTAAAACATTATAATCAATTCATACTTTGCATAGCATTTATACCAAATGATCCCTTAATCCTAAGATAAATAGACCACTCACTAATCATTATAAAAACACACAAATCATGGTATTCATTGAAATCAGATATTAAATCAAATAAATCCTTTAATTAAATCAAAGAAATTAATACCAAATCACCATAATAGAAGCCTTTAATATATCTCCTTCAAAAACTCTAAAAAAACTCTCAATAATCTCACACAACTCTCTCGAAAATCTAAATCTAGGGCTTAGTAATGTGGAATATTATATTTGTATGGTGGTGTATATGTTTGCCACGTCCTAGCAACTATTTATACTCTTAAAAATACTTAAAGTACAATTAGAAACCTTAAAGAACAATCCTAATGAATTAGAAGTCTAAAACTTTCTATTTTCTTCAGTTGACATTGTCTGTTAAGTGAGCCCATGCCGCCAGTGTAATTGACTGCGTCACCACTGTACCTACTTTTCTCTTTAACTTCCCTCTCGGTACACTTGACACCACTTGTGTTATGATCCGACGTTGCCTGTACAACCTTACGACGCCATGGCTATGCCAATCCGCTTCTCTTTTGCTCCCACGTGGTCTATGTAATCCTCACAACGTCAGCTCTTATATGCACGACGTTAACTCCATTTTTATGTTTTTTCTTCATATTTTTTCATAGAGTCCTTCCTTTGTCTCTTTTACACTTTATGGACCTGAAAACACATAAATACCATCAAACAGAGCTCATTCTGAGATAATTAGACCAATTATGCAACTAAACTACTCATATATATAAGTCTAATTATAAACTTGTCAAGTACCCCCAAACTTAAGATTTTGCAATCCCAAGCAAAAGTGTATTCTACTAAGTTTACTAAAATGGTTATTAATAATTTTCATTTTTTATTGCTCATTTCACATCGTTCATGGAGTATCTTTCAATTCTATAGCATCCCCTAATCCAATTAGGGTAATACTCGGTCTGAAACCCTAATTAAGCCCGGTAAACCAAATCAAACCTAATTAGAGCCAGCATCCTGTCTCCTATTCTTGATAACAACCTGTATATCTTGATAATCGAATAACAATTAAATCAAAACACAGCAAAAATTAAAACTTTTTCGACAAATCCAAGATATACAAAATCGGCATAAAACCTTTGTATTAAAATCAAATTGCAACTCTTATTATTACAAAATCATAATTCAACAGAATATAAATAATAATAGGAAAACTCATTACATCACAGAGAAGATATTAGACTCCTATTCTTCTCCCTTTCCGACGCGAAGCACATGTTCATAGCTCAGAAATGTTAAGGTAGGTGAGCCATGCTCAGTAAGTGACACTCATAAAATCCATCAATTATCAATTTAATATCAAGGAATGATGTATACAGACATGAATTCAAATATATCTATTAGAGTATTGGAATAATATAAACAATACATAAACAGATGCAAGTTCATTAGTCAATTACAACTGTACCCATGACTTGTATTTTCAATTTGAGAATTTAGATAAGAGAGCTATACACTCCCGTCATCAAGGACTATGATCCCCATAACTTACACGTTGATCGGACGTGTGATTATGTGGTGTATCCATGCCTGACTTAGCGATCCGCTCTAACTGGAAAGCATTAATCGAAATAAGTCAGGTTACTTAGGGCTCAGTATTAGGATGCCTCCCAACACAAGATCTTAAACCCAGGCCGATCCATCCCGTTAAACTTCTTCCTGGATTCATTTTTCAATCTACGCATTTGGTAAAATACTTCAAGGCATGATACATTGCCGCATTCCCAGTCCATAACACTACATGCTCTAATAATACTACTTTACATTGCATAATTGATAAAAATACGAGTCCCAGTTACTTGTACTGAGCTTTCCTAATGTTTTACTGACCTTTCACGCCTACTACAAGTGTTGACCAGATGATCTACACAAATTGGGCTGAAATATATTAAGGGTCAGGCTATTCGGATCCCATTTTTTACTCTTTATACCTGTTTTTGAATTTTTTTAACCCCTTTGTGAAATGTCTTTGATTCCCCCATAATTAAAGATGCTTTGCTTCCCCATACCCCACTACTCCCATGAGTGTTTTTTGAACCAAGAGCACTCCGCAAAAAATCATGACCTCCACCCCCACACTCGATCTCCAACTGACTAAATAAGTGCGAAACCACACAAAATAAACTCGATAAATTCGTTCTCTAGTCAATTCCTTTTCGTTTGGTGTTTTTTTGGGCTATTTGGTGGTTATTTGACTATTCTAGGGTTGTGACATTTTATTATTTATTTTTAGGGCTTTGAGTTTGTCGTTGATTGGTGCATTATAGGGAGGAAAATGTTGAAGGAATTACCAAAACAAAGTAAACCCGACCAGTAAAAGATAATTTTCGTTGTTTTTTATGACTGTGCGGACACATAGGACTGAGATGTACAACATGCGACTCAGTCCCGTGTGTTCGAAAATATATAGTACATAGCAGTTTATCTTGGTCGAGACCTATAGTTTCATGTTAGCTTTGTGTGACCGCAAAACACTTGTAAGTATCGACCCTGTTGCGCCGAAATGATACTTGTACCCCATCGAATTGCTCTATGTACCCACCCTAACAGACACCACTCAAACCCAATCAAATGTTTCGGTGGAAAATCTCTGATATACACTCATAACTTCGCACTCTAGGCGCTTATATCTTAGTCACACCCCACCAAATTGTTGTGTGCATCCCATAATAGTCTACTTATTCTATACTAAAGTATC
Source organism: Stephania japonica (assembly GCA_039657345.1). Lineage (NCBI taxonomy): Eukaryota > Viridiplantae > Streptophyta > Magnoliopsida > Ranunculales > Menispermaceae > Stephania > Stephania japonica. The sequence continues at coordinate 20,091,797 of CM077557.1, forward strand.
AAATGAATGAAACTGCAATATTTATTAACGTAGCAGCTGCACATGACCAATAGGCATTCATAAGTCTCAGTTTTGATGAACCGATACCAATAAAGGCATGTTAGTTGAGTGTAGCCGAAACCTTTCCAGTGCTCTCAGTTAAACCTGACTGAGAACTTTTACAAGGTCTCGGCCCTGTATGGCCTTACATTTCAACACATTCAACTGAAAACCAAGGAAACCCATAAAGTACATAAAAATGTCACCAATAGACTGGGAATCTCATGGGGAACAAAAGCCACAAAATTTTAGGGCAAAAAAATAATTCAAAAGACCAAAATAAAATGAAGATAGTCACGGTGGTCCCTTGCGTAGATTTGGAGGTTTTGAGTCACTAAAACACTCCTAATGCACCGACGACCTCAAACGAGTGTTCGATAAGGCAGAAAAAACGAAACAATGAGGGTGGTGACAAGTTTAGCTATGGGGTACGTCAGTTGGGTAGGTGTGTTGAAGATTATGGTAGTTTTGGAATAATTTATAAAAAAAAGTAGGGTAAAAGCAGTAAAAAAATTCAAAACTGGGGTATAACGAAGTAATGGGGACCAAAAAATGTGGTCCGAATAATGTGGCCCTATATTCATTAGGGTCTTATACTAGTCTTCGCATCTTCCTAGAACCTTAGATGAAGTCTCGTTGCAATTCCATTTTATTTCTCCCAATTTTTCTTCTCATTTTTGTATATGGCCAGTTGTAACTATAAAGTTTTTGTAACAGCAGTTGCAACACAATAGTTGCAACTGTAACAGTTGTCACAACAACAATTTCCAACAATAGCAGTTGCAACTGCACCAAATATAACTACAATTGTTTTTAACAATTTCAGTTGCACTGCAACAATAAAATCAATAATTGTTGGAACTGCGACATAATTGTGTGGAGGAGTTTCGATTCGCGGATTGCAATGCCACCCTTTCAGATCTAGAATCAACTAGGAATGCCACCCAACAAGGTCTTACATCTATCCAAAAATATTCAAGAACTGATGTGAATGCCCTCCTCGGGTCTTATATCGACTTCGACCCATATAACATAAATTCATCATAATCAAGAGATTAATCATTAGGTTCAATTTATTTTGATTGAGAACTTATGAACAGATTTTACAACAATAAGCAATTATTATTTATCCCTTTATTTAGGTTCTAATGAACTATTTGAGTTCCCAAACCGGTTCATAATCGAACTCACTTCATGTATTCTCCATTTATCATGAATTCCCTAACAATTCAAATGTAAATTTGGAGTGAATATTGAAAACTCACCTAGTTGCTTTGTTCACTTTATTGTGGCTGGTTTTATAGTTTTGCAGTCACTCTTATGGATGCACATCAAACCCACCAAGCTATGAAATACTTAAGAATACTCTCCTTTAGGTCCCTACCATGGTTTCTCCCCATCGATCTCACATTCTCATCGTTCCTCTCTTCAACAGAATGTCAACAATACATCAAGGGCAAAATTTTCTTTTGGGCTCATAAATGAAGCACCTCACTTGCCTTAAAAGCTTAGGCATTAATTAACTAAGATTAGCCTAGCAATATGATAACCACTACCATTAGTTGCCACCTCATGCACACACACACCAACGTCTCACCTCATGCTAGCAACATTCCTCTCCTCGACTTCTACGCTACGCATGACTCGAGACAAATCCAATGGTCACTTGCTCAACGAGTACCCTCAGGCGTGCACACTACGATTTCATTATGTGCGCCAACGAGTACCCTCAGGTGTGTACACTACTGTATGACCCACGTGCGTCACCTCATGCTAGCAACATACTTCTCCTCGACTTCAATGCTACGCATGACTTAAGACAAATCCAATGGACACTTGCTCAATGAGTACCCCTCAGGCGTGCATACTACGAATTAGTTGTGCGCGCCAACGAGTACCCTCAGGTGTGTACACTACTGCACAACCCACGCATGTCACCTATGACCCCGTGTGTCACTCGACGCCCACCAATTAATTAATCATCTTCATGTCAATATATACTTATATATAAACACTATATATAAATATATATATTCGCCTATAATTACGCCTATAATTTCAAAGTACACGCTAACGAGCACACTCGGGTGTATAAGCTACCCCATATCCCATGAGCGTCACTATTGACCCACACATGGTATTAGGCATCCCTTCATTTATCCCATTAATCATTTATAGACTACTTAATCTCATTATTTCCATCCATAATTACTAATACATTTCAAATGATCACTAATATAACACATAATTCTACATACATGCTAATCAAAATAAGTCGAGCTTAAACACGAGCCTAACTCGGATTAATTAGTAATCGAATTATCTCTAATCATGTGCTTACAAATTCAGGATATTACTATTCTCCCCAATTTAAACCAATTTCGTCCTCGAAATCAAGAATCAGTCTAAACATCATCTTAAACTTCGATAATATTGAGAAGATTGTCTATTTATAAATCCACATACTTGCCTGTGTTGGGGCATGTGCCCTAGGTCAATCTTCAAACATTATTTATCATATAATTTTAGTTAAAAAAAGGAGGTTTTTCATTTGTTGTATTATTATGAATGAATGCATATTTACCTTATAACATGATCCATGGGTATTTATTGAAATATCCTAAATATCTCTAGTCGGTCATTATATTGGGAACTATAATGAATTAAGACTAGTGTAGGTTTTGATTGATAGTCATGTGATGATCATGCGTATATGGATACGAATCAAGATCATGAGTACTTATTAGGGAATAAGGTACTGGACCGACCCGCTATGAGAGCACCACATGGATTAAATCATAGGTATTACTCTTGATAGGCATATCATTTTGTCCATCGACTTGAGATTAACATAGATTTCAATATTAGGAGCATGATAATTTGACACTATCAAACGTTGTCTTTAACTGGACGATTATAAATATTGTGATTGGTAATCATGTGAGCAATATGTGAAGGTGTATAATCAAGATACAATTTGTCCATCTCGTAAAGAGAGATATCAATGGATTCCTCGATATATTAGATTATTAAATGACCAAATCCAAATGAATCGATATGATTAATGTCACTTGGATGTTTTTAGTCAACCTAAAGATCGAAATTAGTATGATTAAACATTAATGGTGGCTTTCCATGCCTTATGTTTAACCAAAGGATATCGCACGACAAAAGATATGATATATGATTAGGTTGTATCGATTTCGATATTCATGCTACTTAGGTAGTCATAATGCCTTGCTAGAGACTGCTTATGACTTGTGTACCGAAAATGGTTTTTGGGTCACTACCAACATCGCATGAACCTATTGGGTCGCACACTAAGAATGGCTTTGAGCAATTTTTATTGGTCTAGAGTAATAAATTTTATATAATAAAATTTATGACATAAAAGCCCTTATGATTTGTTATGTGATAACTTATTAATAGGGGTATATTTGTAATTTGCTTAAACTGCCTAAATGCAATAGTTGTATTACAAATAGGATTTTAAGTGAGGGCTTATCTACACATATAAATAAAGGGTCATACCCTAAAACAAAATAACAATTTCGTTTTTACTATTTTTAGAATTCTCTGGATTTTAGGAGAAAGAAAAAAGTTTTCCATATCTCTTGGAGCTAGCATTCCAATTTGCAGTCACCGTTTGTGTGTGGATTTCTAATAGAAGACATGCGCTTAAACATCTTGGAGATTGGTATGGTTTACTTTTGTAGATCTTGTTTAATGAAACTTATTTACGATTCTGTTGGGGTTTTGCAAAATCGTTTTAAATTTTTTGCTGCGTATGAACCCCGTAACCTAACAGCCCGTCCGTCCATAGGTTAGATTTCTATAACAATCCGAAAATTCATGTTATTTCTGTGTGATGACATGTATTATCGATGTATACTCGTGTTTGTATGACAGGACGGTGATGTCGGGTTTTGAGTGGAGTTTGTCTCGAAAAACGTGATGAATGGGTATCGGCGAACAAAATATGGGTACACGAGTTTGGGAGACTAATTTCATGGACAACCAAAAAATGAAATATAATAAATAAATTAATTCAAAATTATGTTTGGGTTGTTAGAACTTATATTTTCGCGGGACGGTATGAGTCGTGGTGCATGGCGGGTGCAGAAACGCCTGAGGATTGTTCAAATTTTTATTTAAATTGGATAGGGTCAAGGAAAGAGTCACTTAAATGTGTCCCATAGTGATTGGTGGCTGGTGTGATTATGGACCTTGAGATGTACCTCGAGATGTGTGAGCACACCAAGATGAGACCCACCCTATATAAGGGTGAGTCAAATCTCTCTCTCTCTCTCATTTTTTTTTTCATTCTCTCTCTCTTCTCTTTCACTCACGTAAGGAACGAAACGGAAGAGGGGGTTACGACATTTTCGACCCCGGATCGACGACGAGGATCGACCAACTACGCGAATGCCTGGATCGACGACAAGGATCGACTAACTACGCGAATTGAGGTGAGTTTCCGACTCCTTACGCGTTACTCTACGTTTTAACGCCTTTTTTGAGTGTTTTCGTTGCGATGAATTTGGACAACGATTTTGGAAAATTAATTTTTATGGAATGTTTTGATTGATTGGAAGTCTATGGGGTGATCAAAATGTAATTTGTGAAGAGGGTTTTGGTGTTTGGGGATTTTATGAATTTTGGTGATTTTTGGTGAATTTTGGATAATTTCGGCAAAATCGATTGTTTTGGCAGGTTTTGACGCGAGCCAAAGGTGGCAAAGCGTTGTAGTGATGGTTTAATTATGGTTTGGATTGATTTGAAGCATGATGACATGAGTTGGGGTGGTGTTTTTCCCCTAAACACAAGTGTTCTATGTAGGACGCCGCGGCGACGCCATGAGAACACCATCTCACTATGCCACTCATGACACCTAGACCAAAGAGGTCATCCCAAGGGGTTGACATCGTGGAGACGCCGCCATGACCAAGTTGGTCACGACGCCTCCCACGGCGCCTGGGACAGAGAGTGATCTCTGTACCTACGCTGCGATGCCGCCGCGAGGATGCTGAACGCACGGTGCCACCACAACGTGGGGAGCAATAAATAACCTAATTTTGGAAAGTTTTCAGAAACTTTTGGAGATCTCTCAGGTATCCAAATGGGAAGGAATACGACCCAATACCTGAGTAATCGATCCAAATGGGTGAATGAGCAAAATTATGAAAAATTGGGTGAAATGGATAGGGAAGTAAAACTCTAACACGACTAAATTGGACTAATAATAATCACCAGGTGCTTAGTGAGCGGGTGATGAGTGTACGGGGTCATTTTGGTGGCGTGTGAAAGCGGCTAGCGCGGAGTATTGCGGAGGTTGCGTTGTACAGTGAGTAAAACCACTGGGAGTATTTATATTATTTCATTTGTGCATTTAAATTGGGCTGTTATATTTCTTGGTGAAATATGTTTCCTTGAATTCCATATGTGAGTTTTATTCTGCGATGGATTATTGGCGTTGTTTTTCGTAATTTTTTGAATGAGTGGTCCAAAAGCAAGTGAGTTTTGGTTACTATTATTTGCTATATGAGCTCTTATCTGGACGCTGTTGATATCTCCTGATAGGGTGTTGATCGGGGGCTCTTATCCGGGTCTGTGGATATCTCATAGTCGCAAGGGTCAGGGCTGGTAGGCTGTGTTCTCGTCCTGAACTCGAGTCTGCTGGGCTTTTGTCGCGACTCAACGACTTTTTGGTTGGGGCTACTTGCGTTTTCTGTGGTTTTATTGGACACTCAAATATCGTGGATTTTTCAGTGATTTATTATCATGCGGACTGTACTACTTCGTGATATTCCTGAGTGATAGTAGTATAGCCATTTATTTGACATTTGATATTATATTTAAATTCCACTTGGTTATTACTATTATTTTCTGCATTCACCGTCCTTTTTATGACAGTGAGTGCACCCCCATCATATTGTAGGATTGATAAAGGAAAAAGATCAATAATAGGCAATTGCAGTTGAGGGTTCGGTGACTCCTTTTGCCTACAATGTAGGTTCCTTTGTACTATTATGTATTTGTTTTTGATATATTTGGGACATGAGTTTTGTGAATGATTTTGGGATTGGTTATACTTTTGGAGATTTATGTATGCGGGGTTTCCACACACTAGGTTGTCTTGACTAGTTTCTTAAGGTTATTCAGTTTAGTTGGAATAGAATTTGCTTCCGCTGTACTTTGAGAATTCACTAAATTGATTAACTCGAAATAAATGTTAAGGATAGCTGACTAGGCTTGCGTGGCTTAGCGAGACTGGCTTGGGGTTCGCGCAGGTCTAGGTCGGGTGACTCCTAATTCTAGGGTTGTGAAATTTGGGGCCGTTACAATTTCCAAAAGATCATAATCATCCTTTTAAATCTCCAATAACCTATGATATTTGTCTGCATATCTCCTTTTCTTAATGGTGTTGTAGCCAAACGTTGAGAAATCAATTCAAATATCAGACAATATTGTGTCTCCTACCTCCATCCCCTACCAATGAATATTAAGGTCAACATATGTTGTGTCTCCTACTTCCATACCACCCAACAGTGAATGGCAAGATTGACCGCCCGACATTCTCATTGGCATCATTACAATACTTGCCTAAAACTTGTAGATTTCGTCAACTTACGAACTACAACCTATAGGATCTACTTCATACTGTTTCTCTCTTTCTAATGTTGTAGTTATATATTATCTAGTCTGCCTTATTTCCTCTTTGTAGTTCTCTACAATCTCATTCTTTCTAATTCAAGTATCTACAACCTTCATTCCTTACCCTCATGGTAGGATAAGATTGAACATACAACATTTTAAAGAAATTCACACAGAGAAGTCTATTCTTTCAATGGTTAAACATGATGAGACACAATCTCAAATCATATTCTTGTGAGATTAGGATTAACAACTCAGTTTCTTCGTCAACACGAATGAAAATATATTATATCGAGATTGAGAATGGTTTTCAACTATATCAATAACTTCTTCACTTATTAGAAGCAAGTCTTGGATCTCTATCCAAAAAATTTAAATGTCATACCATCTCACATCTCCTTTATAGATATTTCGCTCAATCCGTTTAAGAATAATACATATTATCATTGACAAGAATTTGCAGACTTGATCAATCTATCAACTAGAACTCACATTTATCATTGTGCTGGCACCTATATCACATCATATAACCCATAATTATGTTTTCTTTCTTCCATCAGGTATAAACAAGAACTTACTGTGATGACCCCTTCCCTAATCTAGGGCACCACCCGACCTAATCCCATAATTAAGCCCTAATCTCAATCCTATAGGTCTTAACTACGTATTAGTCAGCCTTTCTATCCCAATTACTAACTTGATCGCATTCAGGATAAATAATACACTAATTATGGAAACTAGGGAATAACGATTACAATATATATAAAATATTAAGCTAACATATAAACTGTGTGAAAGTCAAAAGGTCGGGGAACTATCGCTCAACCCAATATACAACCCAACAGTATGAAAAACATAATAACTGTAATATTCAAAATATCAAAAACCTACCAAGATCGATCATCGCGAGCAACGACATCAAAAACCCACCAAAAACCCCATCAATTCCAATTGGAAAATGAAGAAGGGTAAGAAAGAGAAGCTCATCTTGATCACCTTACCAACGCGACCACCGCATCGTCAATCTGAGCACTCCCTTAGCCGATCTCCATCTCTCTCTCGTTCTCTCCTCTATCTTTTTCTAAGTCGAAATGGAGAAGAAGAATGAGGCAATGGTAATTTTTATATTTAGGGATTGGTCGAATAACCATTTTATCCTTTTTCCAAACCAAAAGCCTTTCTTGGTCATTGCTCATTTTTCTTTTATATATATATATATATATATTTATATATACTTTATATTTAAATATATATACATTTGTATTTTCGCACCTACAATTTCGTTGTGAGTGCCAACGAGCAGACTGGGGCTTCCACACTATCATACGACCCACACGTATCACCCTTGACCCCGCGTGTCACTCAACAAACATCAATTTATTATTTATTTTCATTTCAATATATATTTATATATAAACCACAATATATATATATATATAATACGCCATAATTACGCCTATAACTTTGCAGTACACGCCAATGAGTACTATTGGGCGTGTATGCTACCCTTCAACCTATGCGCATCATCCTTATCCCATACATGGTATTAGGCGTCCTATAGTTTATCATTTAATTACATTATAGGCTAATTAATTTGATTATTTTTCATAAATAATAATACATTTCATACAGACATAATTCGACACACATCCACGCACACGCTAGTCAAGATAAACTGGGTTTAACTGCGAGTCTAACTCGGGTTAATTAGAATTTCGATTAACAATAATTGCTTGTTTAAGATACGGGTCGTTACAGTCTCCCCAATTTAAGACAATTTTGTCCTCAAAATTAAAGGCAACATACAAGCTACTATTAATTATGAAGAGAAATGGAAATCATTATTCCATTTATAACTCTTGTTCCTAAGTTATATTTTCATTCGTTTGTCTCATGCATGTGGTTACACTACCATACCATTAGAACAAAGCTTTTTCAACATTATTTTAAAAATAAACGTAACTGAGTTACAAATTAGCTATCAGCTCTAACCGAAAAGTAGTCAACTAAGGTAATTTCTGGCTACTGAGAATGAAGCACATAATACATTTCCCAAGCTAGCCTCCACTCCTTAGTTTCGATATTCCTTATTGAATTCCCTTTTCGATTAATTCAAATGTAACTAAATTACTTTTTCATTCTTTCTTTTCGATTTAGTGAGTGTGGATACCACATCTCCACTATTTTAGCTTAATTTGAATCTACGAAGCCCTTTCATAGATGAGACTTTCAAAAGCACAATGAAATTGTCCTTAGAAATTTCCAACAATCTATGGTGCTTAACTAATCAACATTTATGTTTTTTGTCCAGGTTGTAGTCATATCTTACCTAGTCTACCTCATCCTCTCTGTGGAGTTCCTTACTATTTCATTTTCTGCAACTCTTGTATCTCCAATCATTATCCCATACCTCCATTGTATGTTAATATTAAGCATACAAAGCTTTGAACACAATTACTTCGTAATCCACCAGATTTCCATCATCATTTAAGAACTCACATAGAAGAATCTATTTTTGTTCAGCTATCACATATTTTCTAAGACACAAGCTCAGAAATTTAGCCTCTAATTGGAAAGTGAATGCTTAAGGTGATTCAAGGTTACTGATGACAAAGGGCGGAGTTCCTCTCCCGAATAACCTTTTCATCAAGACCCAATATGTCTTACCGCAACCACTTCCAAGCATTTCAGATAACTACTGACTCTGACAAGAAAATGCACACTTTGGTCAATCTACCCAGCAAAATTTTGCTGAGGTCTAAAATCTAACCAACCTCATTACATAATCCATAATTATATTTCTCTTTCACCACAGGTATAGAGAAGAATTTACCTCACCCTTTAGGGTTTCAATATTCAGTCTCAACTTACGGAATAAATATTTTCTCTCTATTAACTCATTAATACAATTCATCATCTCAGACAATCCATACTTTTCATCATATTCTCCAATACGATACGATATTGCATGTATAAACAATATAAATAGATCTATGAGATTATCAAAATCATTCTTGCCTAATATACTACTTGAACTGGTTTTCATTTTATAATCTAATACGTCCAGCACAATTTCATTAGATAGTCTAATTTGATAACTACCCATGAATAGCCAAATCTAGATGTATCAAGTAGTTCTCACTAGACTTCTTAATCATCGCATCAAATAGTTAAGCAAACATTTGGTTAAGCTCCCATATGAATGCCAAAGAACAGATTTCTAATTATCAATTCTAACTACTCAATTATGATGTACCTGCAAGACTTCATTTCATCATTATTACTACACATCTCTCTCTCAAGAAATAGTACTGAGGAGTTCTTATTATAATTATACTTTAAGTTCTTTCCTCTCTTTAAAGCATTGATCACATCAACTACTTTGTATGGGTGATTCTGCAGAGTGAATTTGTTATCTTTAAGGAATTTAGGTTACACATTTCACCTCTAACTTTCTTCACCCTGATAACTAAACTCTTCAAATTCTCATAGCTTGAAGGTTTCCCAATTTGTGCAACTTATCCAGTTGAATAGATTCATAGACAAATAGGGCTCCACACCCATATCTTATAACCCCTAAGTCTCACTCTAAGACTTATCCTTACAATTCGTTCTATTCATCGTTTGAAATACACTTTAAACCTTTGCTCTATAAGTGATGCATTAAATTGTTTGGTACTCTTATTAAAACAAGTTCTCAGAATAGTACTTCTCCACCTTAAAATAGTACTTATCTACCTTTCGTTGAACTACTTTAAAGTATAAACTACAATATATTGCCTCGTTGTGTCAACACACCACTACCTGAATAAAAAGAATTAGGAATACCTTCAACTTTTTCGATAGTTCAGGTATAACGAAGCCATTCTTATAGTCAAACTACATTTTTATTCTCTGTCAAGGCATCCTTGTATCATTCATAACTTACCTTAACTTTTACTCTTGAATTAATTGAATCTACAACACAACAATATCAAAGATCTTTGTATATGTTGTTTGTATCATTCAATCATTCCAAAATAGCACTATTTTTTCTGTTTTTGTGTTGAATATAAGACAATTCTCTAATTGTCTTAATCTCAGTCAAATCCATTGACTCACAATTTACATTCACCACATATCAGAGTGATTTTTATATTTGAAACTTAGAATGCACTTGCAATCTTTGGTATACACCAATTTATCATTAGGGTTCACATAACTCTGCAATAATGCTTGTGCCTTGGTTAATTCTTCAGCCTTTTACATTATCATTGACAACACAATGATAATTTTATTCTAATAGAGTTTAACAACTCTATTTCCTTGCTCATTCATGAACATAGCATGAGCTTTAATGAGTATCTTTTCAAGATCGAATTTCTAACCTTTGATTAATTACTTAATCATGATCACTAACCCGTGACATGGGACCTGTGTGAGATGCACACACTGACTAGTGCATGTGGCCGAGTTATATTTTATATTTGTTGTGGTGGTTGCCTAGTGCTATGTAAATGTGTAGACTAATTAAGTCGGTTCAAGTAGTTATAGGCGTCGAGATGCGAGCGGGGACGCACCTCAAGTTGCATCCAAGCTGAGGGATCGGGTAGCTAGACTTGTAGTAAGTTTAAACTTAGTTAAAAGTGATTCAATTAATTATTCACATAGCCTATGGTTTTTAAATAACTCAAATCACATTAAAAGTCATATAGTTTGAATTACAAAAATTGAGAAACATAGGACTTACCTTAGGATACATGCTAGCCCACACTCTCACAAAATTTGTGTCAAACTTGGAGTCACTAAAGCTAAATTAGTGGAGTGTTAGGAGTAGAGAATGACCATTAGACCCACCTAGTATCATGTGGTTACGCATTTGATGAAAGATTTATATAAATAGGAAACTTAGAACAGTTTCTTTCATTGTTAATGTCCTTGCAAGAAAAATTAGTGTTGTAAACACCTATGATTTTGCTGGAAATGAAGATTTGAAGGAGTGTTTCATCATCAAGAATTGGGAAAATTGAGCTAGGAGTAAATTGACACAACCTAGGTAAAAAATCCAACTTCATGCATACAAATTAGTGGAGTTTTTGGGACATAATCAAAGGGCTTTTATGGGAAATCAGTTTCAAAGAGTTAATAGAGTTGTTTTGATTCATTTTGAAGCATCAATAGTATTTCCAAAGTTGTATTTTCAAATTTCACAAGTTTGCTCAAAATGGGTTTTTGTTCATGATTATGAAATAATGGTTTTTGGCTTTCAAAACAAGTTTGTTTGTAAAATCCAATGTCATTTCCAAATTCCTTGTTTAATTTCACTTTAGACAACACCAACAAACTTTAAAACATTTGAGTGTTGACAAGTTTTGAATTTTGATGTTCTTCCCCAAATTTTGATGAAAATGCATGTTTAAATTCATGAATGGTTGATTATAATCGAAGTGTCTGCCTTGTTGTTGATGTTAGGAGTTTGTGCTCGACCTTGGTGGACGAGAACAAAGTTTAGAGGAGATGGAGTAGTGATTTCTAGATTGCGAAACCCAGAAAATCGATTGTAGAATTTTCTGGGTTTCTGCACTTAGCGCGCTGGGCAATCTAGCCAGCGTGCAGAGTGTAGCCAATGCACTAGGAAAAATCCCACAGCGTGCCGGGCGCCCTGAACAATAGGAAATTCCTGCAAGTCCTTAATTTTGCTGCAACACTCAAACACCAACCTAAACCACCTTAACTGACCCTAAACCACTTCAATATATGGTTAAACACTTCAGGGGCATAGGGAAGTGTGTCAAAAGTTCGGGTACGCAAATTCGAGTTTCAGAAAGCCGTAAAATAGCTAAAAAATTACTTGAGTGTGAGTAATCCCATTTGAGATATCTATTTACCTTTCAATTCCACTTTACTGTTGTTGAATAGTCTAATTGACTATATTCATGCCTTTGTATTATGAATATCATGATTTGTTGTGGAATCATCTAATATTGAGTCTTGTTATCATGATATCTTGTTGGCTCATGTCTCATTGATTCCTTTTGTATACAATGTCTTGCCTTGCTGTTTATTTGATAATGGGTTCATGAATAGCATGTATTAGGTAGTTCCTTTGATGTGAAATGTGGACTTGCATTTTTGATATATTGTGCCTTGTAGCATAGCTAATTCTTGGAATCCTTCACAAAGTCTTTTTTGAAATTAAAAGTAGTTTTAGAATCTAGGGTATTGCACAAAATAGAGTGGGCGGTGAAACCACACCGAAGAGGGGGTGAATTGGGTGTATCGAGAGTGCCTAATCACAATTAGGACTTCCTACCTAGCCACAACTAGGGTTTATGCCTAGCATCAACTAGGTCTTCCCTTTGACTTAGATTCCACTAAGTCTTATAATCATCCAATTACAACCAATAACTGAAAATAATGAAATACACTCTACAAAGTAAAGTGGCACCAAGTTCAAATACTAGGAAGGCTTCTAGAGCCTAACCACTATAATGCATGCAAGTATGAAAACAAATGAGATATGCAAATATATCACTAATTTGTACAAATCTTAAATATGAAACTGTTTCAAAAAACTAATTGAGTAGTGCAAAACCGGTCTCAAGGCCAAAGAACAATAAGTTTGATAAAAATCAAGTTTAAGTGCAAACTTTTGTCCAAACCAATCCTAGGGTTTAATAAAATAAGTTTAAGTACAAAACCCAAGATGAACGTGTTCAAAATCTCAACAATTGATTTTTCAAGTCAAACACACAAAGCTATGTAATTTAAGCACAAGAAAAGCTAGGACAAAAGACTTTCTTACAACCCCAAGAAGATAACTTGAAAATCTGTTTGGAGAGGTTATTGTACACCTGAGAAAGCCTCAAAGATGCTAGTTTTGAGAATGAATACACAACCTTAAGAATATTCTTTGTGTTCTTCACAAAAATCCAAGCTTCTCCTTTAGAAAGTTTTGAGCATTTGTGTGTTTTCTAGCTTGTGAGTACAAAACAATGTTCTTGGATGTTTGAGAATGTTACACATTCCTTTTTATCATTTTATGACCATTCTAGAGATCCAAGGGCTCAGATTTCATCAAGAATTCAAAATAAAGTGTGATTTTCAGCTTTATAAAAAACTATCTGGAAAGCAGTTAGTGCACTAATATTCAGATCTAGCGTGCTAACTGCAGGGACCTCAAAATAAATATTTTCGTCCCTTTGGTTAGAGACCCTTTATCGCGTCCGGGACCTAACCAAACCTCATATAACATGTCAGACATGTATGTTATGGGTCATATAGCCTATTTGGGTGGTCCAAATATTTTCACAAATCCCAAAAACAGAAAATTCCGATTTTATGTCATGCGAGGGGCTTTTCTGCTAATATTCAGTTTTCTTTTCAAAAACCTTTCAAAAACAAGTTTTTCTTTTTCAAAAACTTCCACAATGGTTTTCAAAATGCGATGTGAACATAAACACATAGTTTATCATTGTTTAAACTTATAAGACTGAGTCAAGTGTTAAGTTTAACTTAAAACTTCAAGTAATCACTTGACATTTGAAAATCTATTTAAAAAGCTCAATGTGCGTGAACTAATGCAATAGGCTTGCGTAAATGAACTTGTATACCTTACATCAATGTTACAACATGTAGTTCGATCTTTCATCTTCGTTCCCTTATGTATGTCAAATCTTGAACTTGTATGGCTTGAATTCTCGAATACTTGTGATGTGATATTTTGTAACTTTTGACGAAACTGAAATACACTTGATATTTATTAGTATATTTTTCACCTTGTTTGTTTCCTTCGAAATCTTTGACGGAGTAAAGTGACTAACCACTTAGTCCAAGAGGTAGCTCACGGGGTCATTGGACTTTAAGGATATCAGCACTCTCCACTCTACACGTGTGACTTACGGTGTAATGAATTGGGGTGTTCGATGAGAATTGAGATAGATAATTTACATGTGTAGAGCACAACTTCGCCATTTGAGATTTACTAGAATTTATGTTGAGCACAACTCCATAAAATAGTGGAAAAGGCTACGTGATAATTCTCACCATCGAATGGACCTAGATCATACTGCTTAACATGTGTCAGTTTCGATTGTATTTCTGGTATTTTTTTAGCATGTTTATTTAGAGCATTTTTTGCTATTATTATGCTTTTAAATATGGCTCATTTACTTTGAAAATATGGTTAAATATATCAATTGGAAATTACTGTTATATTTTTATACTCACCGTCCTTTTTTATGACGATGGGTGCAGGTTCATCGAGTAGTATGTTAGGCAAGGAGAAGGCGACTGCCCCTGAGCTTGTAGCATGCTACTGTCCTGACTTGTAGGTTTTTGATATTTTGTATATTACTGTTATTATGTCTTCGATACTGTTGGGTTGTATATTATGTTGAGCGATAGTTCCCCAATTTTTGACTTTCTCACTGTTTATATGTTCGTCACATATTTCATATATATATATATATATATGTATATATATTTTGATTGTTATTCCCTAGTTTCCACACTTAGGATTATTTAATTATTTTCGCATAAATTCTGTAAAGACTTCTACTAAAATTATGTTAAGTCCTCTGCTAATTCTATTAAGACTTCTGCTAAATCATTAAATTGCTAAAAATTTTAATTAACTCTAAATTTCACTAATTGGTAGGATTAGTGTATTATTTATCATTAACGCGATCAAGATGGTAATTGGATTAGGAAGGCTGACTAATATATGGTCAAGTTTTACGGGATTGAGATTAGGGCTTAATTATAGGATTAGGCCGAGCGATGCCCTAGATTAGGGAAGGGTAGTCACATTTCTATGGTTTCCACCATGATTTCTAACACATTTAGGCCATTACCTAACATCATCATCATATACTCCAAGTTCTTATCTTATTTTAATGAGAACCAGATCCTTACCAACCCTTGAGAACAACTGGTTTCATGTATTTGACTATATGAGTTGTAAATTCAGGGAAATGAATATTCATTCATGATTTAACTTAAATTTACTCATCACTCGAGTTGAGTTCTCAAACTTATATAATTCCCATAATACATTGAAGCAAAACGGAATTGATCATTAGTGTTACATTGAAAACCAATTAATTAATGAATTTATTCAAATTGTGCCAAAATTCTAAGAGATTCTGGTAAACAAACTTCTTGAAACTTTTGGAATCACAACTTTCATTCATCAAGCTTGAATTCTCTTCATAGACTTAATACTATTCCAAAACAAGTTCAAACCATTTGAATCTCTAGTGATAGTTGTATATATTTCTATGAATCACCATTCGTAGAAAATTTGAAATTTACTCAATTTTTGATTAATGGTAGAAGTTAATATCAACCTTTTGATATACTCCATACCTATTCAATCTTATTATCGTATAATATTCTTTGGATTCTCAAATCCTCAGATTCATTGCCAACTCATTCTCCCTAATTTTGACTATACTAGTCTAATCGATCCGAATATGACAACTCACTAGCTCAGTGCCATGTTTTAATTCAAACTATGCAAGTTTTTACTTTCAATTTCGATATGAAATTACCATAAAAGTGGTAGAAGTCTAACAGACAAGATATAGTTGACTAACTATATGGGTTTTCCATATTCCTTTAACTCTTGCTGTGAATCTTCACTTTCAATGTAGTTTTGCCATTAAGATCATTTTATTATATTCCAACATTGAGCTACACCTCAATAAAAAACCTCATGTTTCTTCTCCTTTGTGTGGATCCACCATAACAATACTCTTTCTTTCTAGCATCCTAGTAGTGAGTGCGGTTACACCACAACACTAATAAGCCTTTTTATATTTTAAATTTACCTTCAGTATGTGTAGTTTCACTACAACTATACCGATAAGCTTCTTTCACCATTCGAATATGGACTAGCACCATATCTAGAATCTTATACTCCATAATAACTCATAAAGTATGCATAACTAGTGATTAAATACCCTCAACTATGTTCTTGTCATCATTTACCACTAATTTTTCTCATTGAATGACTTTTAATATTGTTTCACTAGTCTCAATACTAGTACATATCTTACTCAAAGTGAATAATCACATTTGAGTGTCACTAGAGATCATTCAATATTTCGGTTTATTCACCTTTTCGTATCAATTTTCCAAATATTTGTCTCAAATATGAATCATCACATTTGATCCTTCAACATTGACTATTGTTAATCCAATAATATTAACGAGAATAAAGACTTTTGGAGACCATTATATATAAGAATAATTTACCTTTCTCTTTCCTTATATACGTATACTATTAAGATTTAGGTTTCTACAAACCCCCAATCCTCAATATTTTCTCAACTCCCGAGACATTGATGGATACAACCCATCTTATTATCATTCCACTATCTTCCTTTGTCGTAATATCCCTAAAGTTCAAGTTCCCAAGAACTCTCACCATCAATACTCTTTAGATTCCCAAGACATGGATAGGAGATAAGACATTCAGAATCACGTATAGGTAAGACAAAACAACTATATCTATCGCTTAGATTTAGTAAAGCTCAAAAAATACATAACTCAAGCTTTTATCTTTCATTAACCTCAAAACATCGATAAAAACGGTTTAATTAATCGTAGGTTATCCATAACTTGAGAACAAATCTTCAAGTCAGTGATCCTAGACTTCAATTCAATATATAGGTAATGACTTAAGGCTTGGAATCTAAACTATATCAGAGTTATTCTTAATTCTCAATCAATTCCAGAATAAGAAAACTAGTACCATAAGCTAGGCTCTGATACCAACTCTGACATCCCCTATCCCGATTAGGTCAATATCAGCTTGAAATCGTAATTAAGCCCACCTCACCAGCTAGACGTAACTGGAGCTAGAAAACTATTACCAACTATTAATAAGCCTAACATGTATATTTTTCGATAATTGAATTGTAATAGTGGAAAAGAAAATTTTTTTGATTATCCTAAAGGTATATAAAGACCGACGCAAACCTCGGTATAAAAACCATAACCTAACCTTGGTTATTAAGAAACAATAATTCAATACAATATATAAATAACATGGAAAATCCATGCACCATAGAGAAGACTATAGACTCCTATTCTTCTCTGTCCCTAAGTTGAAGCGCATGCCGATAACTTGAATTGTTATTTTGGGGGATGAGCGCTCTAACATGCTGAGTAAGTAATGCTTGTAAACCGATCAACTATCAGTTAATATCAATGAATTAATGCATAAGAATATGAAACTAAAACATATCTACACAGGCATTGAAAATGATATAAACAATATATAACATAATGCAAGTTCATCAGTCATTTGCAGTTGGACCCGTGACTTGTATTTTCTTTTTGATTTTCAAAGAAGAGCCATATTCCTACATCTCTCAAGAACTCAACCGCTAAATCCACATGTGATCGGCATGTGATTCAGCTAGCGGATTCAAGATTGACTGTGCCGCCAACTCCAAAAGGACAATGCGAACACAAGTAGCTTTGGTGAATGAGGATGAAAGGGCGGCATTTATATTGCCCAGGAGTATCTTTACTTACCTTAAACCTGGTTTTTCTTGTCGCAAATTTTTGAGCATTTTCGTTTTCAAACACATTTTGATAAAAATAGTCAAGTCACAGTACATTGCTATATTCCCAATCTTTAATACTAAGTGCGCTAAATATACTAATTTACGATGCAGAATTGATAAGAGTACGAGTCTCACTTACTTATGCTAAGCTTTCCTAACTTTATACCGACTTACACGACTCCTTGGAAGTCCTCAAACATTTTCTTGTTGACCCATTACCTACAATAAACCAATCACCATTAACTTGAGTCCAATATTATAGGTTTCGAACCCCTAAACTTGTCCCATTTGAATCCAGAACCAAATCCCAATCCTCATCAACTCAACATAAATCATCAAAAATCTCAAAAACCATCAAAACACCACTTTAAATCAAAATCCATGAATTCTCAGATTGTAGAGGGCTTTAGTGAACCCTCTTGGTTCACCAAACTACCAAGACCGATCACCACAAACCACAACATCAAAAACCCACCAAAAACCTCCATTAATTCCAATTCGAAAATGAAGAAGAAGAAGAAACAGAAGCTCACCTTGTTTTCTTCGAAAACATGACGACCACATCTTCGATCCGGGCACTCCCTTGGCCAATCTCCATCTCTCTTGTCTCTCCTCTCTCTCTCTCTCCAAATCAAAATGGAAAAAAAGAAAGAGGCGGTGGTAATTTTTTTATTTGGGGTTGGTCAAATGACGATTTTGCCCTATCCTTATCCTCTTCCCTTTACAAACCAAAAGCCTTTTTTTTGTCAATTCTCATTTTTCTATTATATATATATATATATTGGTTTCAAATATATATATATATATATATGTATATTATATCTAAATGTATATACACTTGTATTTTTGCTCCCATACTCTCGTTGTACGTGCCAATGAGCACACTCGGGCATGCACACTACTGTACAACCTACACGTGTCACCCCTAATCCTGTATTTCACTCAACACCCATCAGTTTGTTATTTATTTTCATTTCAATATATATTTATATTTAAACCACAATATATATATATATATATTATTTAATGAAAATCTACTAAGGTAGTTAAGGGACGGCTAAAATAGTCTTTATAACAAGTTTATCCTCCTTTGTCAAGTTCAAAAATTTCTTTTTCCAGTTCATGTCCTAGCAACAAAAAAGGGTACTTAAGATATAAAAAAATAAAAACGAGTACTTAAGTATTTTAATTTTTCATTTTTTAAAATGAACTACCACATAATGTTTTTTTCGATTCATGTCCTAGCAACAAGAATCCTTTGTGGACATTTTACTCGTGCATGCATTTCAATTTTTTACCCACTAATTTGAGATTCTTGACACAATGATGATGTTTCGTCAATTGATGCAAAAACAACTACCACACTCTTTTCCACGATGCTATGTTGTAACCTGGAGAGTGAACAGTAAATAGCATATGCTTAACGCGGCAAAAAAGTCATTCTCATGACTAAACTTAATTAACTAAAATTCAATTCTAATAGAGAGACTTTATGGATACTTTTTGAGTTACCGAGGAAGTTCTTATATATACATTATTAATGTTGCATAAACTCGACCAAGTTCTTTTTATTATGTGACACCTCAGCCAACTCATCATTCACCAATCGTTGAAGATTCCCTCACGAACTACATGACAATCAATTTCAATGTATTTAGTATGTTCATGAAACATTGGATTTTTTTCGCAATATAAAGGGCTGAAGCATTTTCACAAAAAAGTACAATTGGCTGACAGTGAGGGACTTGAAGATCATCAAGAAGAAAACGTAGCCAGTGAATTCAGGGGCGGATCCAAGATTTTAGGTTGCCCTGAGCTAGACTTAAAGTTTAATATGTATTTTTTTATTTGAAAAATATTTTATACTGTTTTTTTGCAAACAACATACGTACTTTATTGCAAATCTTTCTCAATTACATTTTTAAGGAACGAGGGTACAACAGACCACTCGAGCTGATCAGACAAAGAACTAGCTTCCATAGCTACTATATGGGCCGCTAAATTCGCTGATCTACGGATATAAAAAACATGAAAGGACCTCAAGTCCGTTAACAATGCTTTACAATCACTCATTAAGAAACCGTAATAAGAAAAATCTTTAGAACCCTTCCGTAATGCACGAACAACCACTTGGGCATCTACTTCAATAGTCCCATGAGGGGAAAAATATTTTTTCTTGGAAAATACTTTTGTTACAAAAGAAACGCACTTAATGATGTCCCTTGAATTTACTTGACGTGTTTGCCTGTATGCATATTGATGCCTATCAAAGGGACGCCAACAAATGTGTGACTTTTCTGGGTTACAATATATAGTAGGGTCTTTTTTGCTTAAATAAAAAATTTCAAAAATATATTAGCAAGTGTTAATTATCATTTTCTCTAAGGAGGAAACATGATGTAGCTACCAACTACATTATACTATAATTCGTAAACAAAAAAATCTACATTATACTATAAAGTTCAACTCAATTCTGCCCGCGATCAACTGCCTCTATTGTGAGTACAGTATGACCTATAGTGCTTTGCCTGTACTTCTTGAGATACTCGCCTAACGACCCTGGTCGTTGGAGCATAAGGAGCTGGCACCCTAGATACTTCCACCATCAGTGCAATTACCTTCACTTCCTCCTCCCGATACTCATTACTATGCATCCTCTCCCATCTCGCCTCAGCTATCGCTCTGGTATTTATATCACTGGACGTACTCGGCCTACCCTCAACTTGAGTAACTGGTGCTGTAACAGTAGAAGACATTATTGTAGTATGTGCTCTCAAAATTTGAAAAACTTCCTCTAGCTGATAACCATGCAACATAATCAACTGATGCATTTCATTCATCTTCTGTTGAGAATCCCTAGAATTACCACTACCACTGGACCTCGATTGATCAACCATCACAATCTGTCACCAAATCGTATCCATAATAAGACTATAGCTACAGATAATAGTAATATACACTAATCACATAACTTATAGTCAAATTTTAAATTTTCCAACTCTTCTCACTTCCCAACTAAAACTTAAGTCAGGATCGTAGGGTTTCACTCTAAGTTCAACCATTATCCTAACTTCTGCTAGTTTGTGTCTTATGCTGGTTGTGATTCCATTATGAGCCAAGTTTTACAACTTTAGGTTATGATAGATATCAACTATAACATTGATATCAAGTTACATAATAACCTTCATATCCTTCCTTAGGCTCCTCCCCCTAGGTTATGATACTAACTATGACATCACTATCACAATTACTCAAACCTCTAAGTTGTAAACCTTTTTCCCACTGTATTACCACTTATACCTTTGGTATCTCAATTAATTTAACTCCAAAATCAGAGAACATATCTCTATTGCCAACTGTAACGTTGGTATCACCATTGATTTAATTTCAGAATCAAAGACATAACTCTGATACCACCTGTAATGGCCCCAAATTCCACAACTCTAAATTTGGGCTCCGCTCAGCCTAGACTTACACAGACCCTGAGTCAACACTCATGCAATCTACGTAAACCTAGTCTACCTTCCTTATTCCCATCCATTTATTACATTGTTATGTTGAGTTATTATATATTAGTGAGTTATTCAAGTTATCAAAATATAGCGGAAGCAATTTAACTCAAACTAATATAAATACTTTTAATTTTCAAAAAATAAATATATAAATACTCTTAAGACACTAGTCAGGACAACCTAGAATGTGGAAACCCTCATATGTATACCAAATTTAAGTCAGAGAAGATACAACAAAGTATACAAATCCAACCTTTCCTATAACCCATATCCCAGTATTTTCAAAACAAATACATATAATACAGGAAACCTACCTAATAGGCGAGTTCAATTCCTCAATAGCACTTCACCTCAATTGCCTATTGCTGGTCCTTTTCCTTTCTCAACCTTGCGATACGATGGGCCTGCACCTACCATCATAAAAAGGACGGTGAGTACATAAATAGAACAATAATAACCAAATGGAGTCTCAACATAATTTCAAATGTCAATTAAACAACTAGTCAAGTATCATGCATAAATAATTCCAAAAATAATGAAAGACAACATGATAATGAATTACTGAGATATCAATGATAAATGAGTGTCCAGGAATGTAAAAGATAGGAGCAAGTAGTCTCGACCAATGGTTGCTTAAGTCAAGGAATAAGCTACCCCTTCTAAGCGCGGAGTTTAGGATGTGATTTATTCACATAATCCTAGACATCCCCGCGAATAGGATCCCCTCAGCAATCTAGTGGACTAATTCCCACTCCGTATCGAACCACAAGCCATATCGTGCATCCATAGTTACTGGCCTTTGGTTTATTATCCAGCTTAACCCCTTAGCCTTTGGTTTAATTATTCACCAACTTAACCCGCAACTTTCAAGGATCATGTTGACTTACTTGCCCTTGGACCACTCAATTCGAATAGAATTCCAAACCAGGATATATCAACAACAATAACAATTCCAACAGCTCAACAAGAATAATAGTTAATTAAATGCACAAATGGAATAATATTAAAACTTCCATTGGTTTTACTCATAGTACTCCCGATACAACACGAAACCTCGTGTAAGTAGCTCTCGAATGTCCCCAAGCTGACCCGCAAGTTTATCACCAGTCTCCTAACACCTCGTAATCATTCCAATACAGTTTGGCTACATTAGATTTTTATTTCCATTTCCTTGAAATTTCTCCCATTTTTCAAAATTTTATCCATTTTCTTGTATTTTGGATCAATTCCCCGGGTATCGGGTCATATTCGAACCCATATGGCTACCCGAGAGAAATCCTAAAGTTTTCATTTATTTTCTAAATTTTAAAACTGTGAATAATGTTACGCCGTGAGAAAAATACCGGACGACGTTGATAAAAACTTGAAAAATCAAGTGGCACTGTTCTAGACGCCGTGACTCACGCCGTGGGGAAATCCATGGCAGCGTCATATAAAGCGTCAATTCCCCCAACGTTCTCTGTTCAGAACACCGTGACTGACGTCATGGCTCACAAGCTCCATGGCGTCCCTCACGGCGTCTCTTCTTGAATGTATTTCTAGGGTTTCTTATATCCAGCCTGTGTCGTCGCGTTTCGAGGCTATCCCAAACTGCTCGGGACGTCGTTACCAATCCAACACCACAAAAATACAACACCCTGAAATCCAACTCAACCAAAACCCCAAAAACTTACTTCAAAACGATACACAGAACATAAAGATTCGATATAGTACCTCCACTCAGGTGTTCACCGTGTCTTCGCATCGTCGCGAGCTCCGCAACCCAGCTGCCACCTCTGTCCAGTCGAGAGAAATGAGAGACGAAGAAGAGAGTAAATGAGTGAAACATTGAGAGAGAAATAATTTATATAAATCATTTCCATCTATACGCGAATGCGTATCTCGAGACACATCCAACTGCTCCTGTTCATCCCAACCACCTCCACCGCTTCAACATGTTGACGCAGCTGTGTGGCTCACTTGAGTGACACCACGTGGCACCTCGAGTTCCCGGCCACGTTTCTACCTCCAAATCGCATCACGACTCGTCCTGACGCACACGAATAGAATACTAACGACCTGATCCTTGTTCCTCGGGCTGATTATTTAATGTGTTTTTTTTGCCAGTCGCCCACAATTATTGTTTCCCCGGCACTATGTAATCATACCTCATTCGCCCGATCCTTGTTCCTCACATTTTTCGAGCCAAACCTTACTCGTACAATGACGTCATCGTCTATACACACAAACACGAGTAATAATAGGTACTAGATCAAACCATATAAGCATGTCACATTTTTTGGGTCGTTACCACTTATTCCCTGTTTTTCGCCCATAGCCAGTCAGTAACCACTCTTAACAGAATAAAGCCCAAATTTTTCGTGATTATAAGTTTCATTTTATATTCTCTATCTAATTTGAACATTTATTATGTGATGTATGTGTATGGTCTATAAAATTAAATTGTTTTTTTATGGTTGGTGCTTCAACGAGATCTACTTGGGTAGCTCTCAAATGTACGCACATCTTTTCTATAAAAGTACTGAGAAGTTGTTGTAAAGCCCTCTTGTAATGTTTGTATTATCTCCCCTGGCCAAAAAGAAGCTCCCTTGTAAACTCAATTCAACACTGGTAAGTTGGATGGGAATTTTAGTTATTATTATTAAATTGATTGTAGAATTGAAAAACAATGCTCTCTAATATGCAGGTTCTTGTGATAAGATTGACATTCCCCTAAAATTCATGTTATATTTCAAATTGATAGAAAGTCAAATGCACCTGTTGGTTTGCAATACCTTAGTTATATGAATAGACTCCACTTATATGGAATTAAGTTTTGTTTACTGCCACTAAAAAAAATGTTCAACATCTCTTCATTTGTCTCACTTTTCGAATGTAGTGTTCAGCTTAGGAAGCTAAAGTCTAGGCATGAGATATTTCTTCTATGTTCTCTATTATCCTGTCGCAATTATGTCAGTAATACACTCAATAAAATATCAGTGCGGCCATGAGACTTTTGTGGTAATGGAAAAGCTCAATCCAAGCAATTCAATTTGTTTCAGGAATTGCAATGCTTGGTGTGGTAAATGGCAATTGCTTGCAATTCTCTTTGTCTAAGTCTCGTTTGGTACTATTAAACTATTAATCCTTCATCTAAGGGAAATGGACGAAGTATTGATGGAAACTTTAAGAAAAGAGACGTCGAAGTCTTTGCGTCTAATTGAGTTAAAGGTCAATCTCAATTTGGTAAAGAGAAAGTAAATAGGTACATAATAGTCCAAAAATTGTGTGACTTGTTTAAAGGCCTATAGTGTTATGATATGGATGAACAATTGACCAAGATTTTGTATGACCAATCATTGTCAAGCATGGCTCTTATATTGAGTGGCAGTATCAAGCATGATTCTTACTTGCATCCATATCCAATGTACTCATTATTCCATGTATTGTCAATGTTGCTTGTGAAGAGTTGTATGACATGTGATGTATGTGTTACTTGTAAACATTGTCTAAGTACATTTATTATCGTCACTAAAGGGTCTATATAAAGGGTGCCAACCTCATTGTAAAAACACATCAAGTTGTTTACAACTTCTCATTTCAACTCTCTCATTTCTTCTCTTCTACTTTGTAGTTGTAGTTCTTTGTAGAAGTTAGTAGTCTTCTACTTTCCTTCTCTAGTTCTAGCAAGTTTTCAACTTAGTTCACAACACATTATCAGCACGAGCTTGCTCTATCACAAAAGTGATCTCGAAGTTCAAGAAGTCTTGCTAAGGAAACAAAGCTAGGAAGGTATAATTTTTGTTAATTTAAACACGTTCAATTTATTTCCATGTTATCATGGTTACTTTCTTTTCATTTCATGCATTATTTATATATGCATACTTTATTCATACACTATGCTCTATAACGTCATCGACTGCGAAAGTATGCTTTGTAGTTGCGTCTTGTACGATCTTCTACATCAGAAATCAAAAGTCAATATGTGACATAACTAGTTTTCTCACTATACTATAAACGATTTGTTATGCTCTATTCTTGATTTTCATAATACAAATAATGCTATGAGTTTGGGTTGATAGTGGGCAAGACTTGTCCTCGGTAAAGCTAAACATTGAAAGGGAGATGGGTTATCCCGTTCGAGGAGGCATAGTTTTAAGTAGAATTCATCTCGCCACCCAACCTGGAGGTTATCTCGCCAACTCATACAAGTAGTACATTTTGCGTATTAATAATCAAGTTATGAACATATATTTAATCGTATATTATTTATTTTATATAAAAGGAGAAAAGGTATTTACCCAATATTTAATATCTTTATATATTCTCAGATTATGACAAACCTTCAAAAACTTGAATTTGTTGCCCTTGATATCACTGGCAACAATTATTTGCCATGGCAACTAGATGCCAAGATACATCTCCAAGCAAAAGACTTGGGAGAAACTATTATAGAAGAAAATGAAACATCAATGCAAGGTCATGCGAAAGCACTGATATTCCTTTGGCATCATCTCCATGAAGGTCTTAAAAGTGAATATCTCACTATAAAAGATCCTCTCACCCTGTGGTTAAGCTTGAAAGAGTGATATGATCACTAAAAACGGTGATATTTCCAAAGGCTCAAAATGATTGGTTGAATCTTAGGCTACAAGATTTCAAAACAGTAAGTGATTATAACTCCACCATGTTTAATATTACCTCTCATTTGAGGCTATGTGGAGAAAATATATCTGATGAGGTAATGATGGAAAAAATATTCAGTACGTTTCACGCATCGAATCTGTTGTTACAACAACAATATCGAGCGCGCCAATTTAGAAAGTACTCTAAATTAATTTCTTGCCTCATGGTGGCTGAACAAAACAATGAGCTTTTGTTGAGGAATGACAACTCCCGTCCCACTAGTTCTGCTTCAATTGTTGAAGGAAATGTTGCATCCAGTAATGACCACAAAAATGGTCAAGACAAGAAAAACTATAGGCATGGAAAGGGGAAAGGATTGATTGGCAAAGATCATGGCAAGCAGTATTCTAAATTTCGTGGTGATAAGTTCCAAAACAAATGAAATAGAAATGACACCACTCAGAAAAAAGGCAAGAATGCTATTGAAAATAGGCCTACTCATAATCATGACCAACCATGTCACAGGTGCGGTTTGAAATGCCATTGGGCTCATGTATGCCGTATGTCTAAGCATTTTATCCAACTTTATCAAGCTTCCTTGAAGGAGAAAGGCAAAACAGCTGAGATGAATTTCACTATCGGAGATGGCTCGTTGAACATTAATCAAATGGATGTCCCAGATTTTCGTAATGATCCAAACACTAATCTAGATGTTTTTAATGATCATATGCAATGTTTTTTGATAGTTATATGTACTAGCTAGTTTTTGCTATATTTTCTAGTTTCTATGTACGAGTTTCTTATTATGAATGAAATGTCTTTTTTTCTCTAATTTATCAAACATTATTTTTCTAGATTGATCATCAAGTCATGTGTTCAAATCACAAACCTAATACGAGCAATATTTATCTTGCTGATTGTGCTGCAATGTACAGAATCCTTAAAAGGAGAGAATATTTATCTAAATTGAACTTAGTTGAGGCTAATGTTCAAATAATATCTGGCATCTCCAATTTGATTAATGGCTCTAGAAGAACAAACATTATGTTGCCTGGGGGTACAAAAATTCATGTTGACAATGCCTTATACTCAGAAAAATCTAGAATGAATTTACTTAGCTTTAAAGATATTCGACAAAATGGATATCATATTGAAACCATGAATGGAGGTAATAGAGAATTCCTCTATATTACATTGGTTTCAAATGAGAAAAAAAGTACTAGAGAAATTTCCAACTTTATCCTCAAGATTATATTTTCACCCATATAAGGCATGTCGAAATGAATGTCGTCATAAATGGAAAAATCAATAATTCAAAGACATTCATTTTATGGCATGACCAACTTGGTCATCTGGGATCATCAATGATGCGAAGGATAATTGATAATTTGCATGGACATCCTTTAAGGAGTCATAAAATACTTTCAGCTATTGATTATAATTGTGCTAGTTGTTCTAAAGGTAAATTAATAATTAAACCATCCCCTAGTAAAATTGTTGTGGAATCCCCAATTTTCTTAGAACGCATTCAGGGAGACATATGTGGACCTATTCATCCTCACTGTGGGCCATTTAGATGTTTCATGGTTTTGATAGATGCCTCAACTAGGTGGTCACATGTTTGTTTGTTTTCGACCCATAATGTTTTGCCAAACTATTAGCTTAAATCATAAAGTTAAGAGCACAATTCCCTGACACTCAATAAAGACCATTTGTCTTGATAATGCTGGAGAATTTCAATCTCAAGCTTTTAGAGATTATTGCATGTCTATAGGAATTACCATTGAGCATTCTGTTTCTCTTGTGCATACTCAGAATGATTTGGCAGAATCATTAATCAAACACATTCAACTAATTGCAAGACCATTAATCATGAGAACTAAGTTACCAACTTCAATTTGGAGAGATGCAGTCCTTCATGCGGCATCTATCATTCGTTATAGGCCTACTGCATACCATAAGCATGCCCTAATGCAACTCATTTTAGGTCAATAACCAAATATCTCACACTTGAGAATTTTTTGTTGCGCAGTGTATGTTTCCATACCACCTCCTAATAGAACTAAGATGGGTCCACAACGAAAACTTGGGATTTATGTTGGATTTAACTCATCGTCTATTAAAAGATACCTTGAGCACCTAACAGTGGATTTATTTATTGCATGTTTTGTTGATTATCACTTTGATGAAGCGATTTCCCACCATTAGGGGAGATAAGGAATGGCGTGAAATTGCTTGGAATGCATCGACTTTATTACATTACGATCCACACACAAATCAATGCGAACTTGAAATTCAAAGGATCATTCATTTGCAACAAATTGCAAATCAATTACCTGATGCATTTATTGACGCAAAAGAGTGACAAAATCACACATCCCAGCTATAAATGCTCCTGCAAGAATAGATGTCATTGTACAACAAAATGCACAAGAACCAAGAAAACGCTTAAAACGTGGAAGGCCAATTGGTTCTAAGGATACAGTTCCCCAAAAGAGGAAAATAGGAGTAAAAATAAACCAAAATCAAAATGCTCCTGAGAAAGCACAAGAATCCTTTGATAAGGATTTATCAGAACAAGTTGATTCTGATAAGGAACAATTACCTTTCGAAAAAGAGGGAAAAGATGAAAATAATGAGATCTCAATAAATTATTTGAGCTCTGGTATGATTTGGGATCGAAATAATGTTGTTCCTAATGATAACTTTGCTTTTAATGTGTCCTTTGATATAAGTGAAAATGATGATGATCCAGAACCACGATTAGTGGACAAATG
This sequence comes from Stephania japonica, assembly GCA_039657345.1. Taxonomy (NCBI): domain Eukaryota; kingdom Viridiplantae; phylum Streptophyta; class Magnoliopsida; order Ranunculales; family Menispermaceae; genus Stephania; species Stephania japonica. The sequence continues at coordinate 20,120,942 of CM077557.1, forward strand.
TCGAAGAAGACCTGATTGGCAAAAATGGCAAGAGGCTATCCAAGCAGAGTTAGATTGAAGAAACGAGATGTTTTTGGACCAATTGTCCAAAACGCTAAATGGTGTAAAGCCTATTGGATATAAATGGGTATTTGTATGAAAGAGAAATGAAAAAAAATGAGATTACAAGGTACAAAGAAAGACTTGTAGCTCAAGGTTTCTCACAAAGACCTGACATTGATTATGAGGAAACATATTATCCTATTATAGATGCAATCACATTTCGATTCTTGATAAGCCTTGCAGTTTCTGAAGGCTTAGATATGCATCTTATGGATGTCGTTACAACATATATGTACAGATCGCTAGAAAGTGACATATATATATATATATATGAGAATTCCTGAAGGATTTGAAATATCTGATGAAATAAAATAAAAAATTCATATCACGCACTCTATCAAATTACAAAGGTTTTTGTACGAATTGAAACAATTCGATCGAATGTGGTACTAATGCCTTAGTGATTATTTACTTAAATAAGGATATGTAAATAATCTACTTTGCTCATGTGTCTTTATTAAAAGATCGTCAATAGGATTTGTAATTATTGCTGTGTATGTTGATGATTTAAATATAGTGGGAAACCACAACGACATCATCAAAACATCTGAATACATGAAAAAGGAATTCGAGATGAAAGAACTTGGGAAAACAAAACTCTATCTTGGTTTGCAAATTGAACATTTTCCAAGTGGATTACTTGTCCATCAATCAAACTATATAGAAAAAATCTTAAAAAGATTTTATATGGACAAGGCACATTCGTTGAGCTCTCCAATGGTTGTCAGATCACTTGTAGTGGATAAAGATCCATTTCGACCTCATGAAAGTGATGAAGAGCTACTTGGTCCAAAGGTACCATATTTAAGTGCAATTGGTGCACTTATGTATCTTGCAAGTTGTATAAGACCTGACATTGCATTTGCTATCAACCTACTTTCAAGATACAACTTCTTCACCAACTCGAAGACATTGGAATGGTGTAAAACATATTTTTCGATATCTTCGAGGAACAAGTGACATGGGTTTGTTATACTTGAGAGGAGTAAAACTGAATCTCCAAGGTTATGCTGATGTTGGATATTTGTCTGATCCCCTTAAGGCTCGTTCTCAAACGGGGTATGTATTCACCTGTGGTGATACTACTGTATCATGAAAGTCAGTAAAGCAAACTATGGTTGCTACTTCTTTCAATCATTATGAGGTACTTGCAATTCATGAAGCAAGTTGTGAATGTGTATGGTTGAGAAACATGATGGAACATATTCAAGTATCATGTGGATTACCTTCAATAAAAGATTCACCAACCATATTATATGAAGACAATGCAGCATGTATCGCATAATTAAGTAAAGGATACATAAAAAGGGACTGGACAAAACATATTTCACCAAAGTTTTTTTTATGCACATGAGCTTCAGAAGAATGGTGAAATCGATGTCAAGAAAATCCGATCGAGTGATAATCTTGTTGATTTATTCACAAAGCCTTACCAACTATAACATTTAAAAGGCTTATATATGGTATTAGCTTGCGTAAACTTAAGGACATTGCTGCAAGCAAAGAAACGGAAAAAGTTTCACCCATGTCCACATGAGGGGGAGTAATTGATTAGTGTATTGCACTTTTTTTTCTTTAACTATGGTTTTATCCCATTGTGTTTTCCTAGTAAGGTTTTTGATGAGGTAATCCTAACAATATTATACTCATCTTAAGATTAATGAGAACGGTGTACTCTTTTCTTTTACTAAATTTTTTCCCACTGGGTTTTTTTTCTAGTAAAAGTTTTAACAAGGCACATTCTCTAAGCAATTGTCATCCAAGGGGGAGTGCTATGATATGGATGAATAATTGACCAAGATTTTGTATGACCAATCATTGTCAAGCATGGCACTTACATTAAGTGGTAGTATCAAGCATGGCTCTTACTTGCATCCATATCCAATGTACTCATTATTCCATGTATTGTCAATGTTTCTAGTTAAGAGTTGTATGTCATGTGATGTATTTGTTACTTGTAAACATTGTCTAAGTACATTTATCATCATCACCAAAGGGCCTATATAAAAGGTGCCAACGTCATTGTAAGAACACACCAAGTTATATACAACTTCTCATTACAATTCTCTCATTTCTTCTCTTCTACTTTGTAGTTGTAGTTCTTTGTAGTAGTAGAAGTTAGTAGTCTTCTACTTTCTTTCTCTAATTCTAACAAGTTCTCAACTTACTTCACAACATATAGTTTGGTTTTTAGAAGTTGTCCGATGAACTTGATTTTTCCCCATCTATGAATTATTGAGCTCATACTTTAAATATTTGATGATTCAAAGAAAATCGATCGTCAATTCATTTGTTTTGTTGTGATTGTCAATGCACTTGCTACACACGTATTAGTTTCTAGCAATTTGGCCTAAAAAGATTCAATTGCGATAGCTACCCATATCCACTAAAATGGTGATCACTTTAAATCTCTCTCTATCTCTACACGGTTATCACTTTTAAATCCTTACTTTTGAGTTAGTTAAGTCAAATTTACCTAAACATCTCTACTTTTATTTTTTTAAAGATTTTTTCATTCAATCAAATCTTAACATTTATCACTAGAACAATTTAGGCTTTTTATAACACTTAATTGATAGAGGTTTTTGAGTAACCCCTATGTATTAGATGATTAAGGTTTCTATAACACTTAATTCATAGAGGTTTTAATTAACCCCTATGAATTAGTGAGGGTATATACTCTCACTAACAGCCCACATTTATTTTTGGGTACAAGTAAATAACCCCCCTCACTAAAACTCATTCAAAGAGGACGCCCTCTTCAACCTCTTCGACCTCTTCGTCTAGGGTTCACTCACTTCGCCAAAGGATCGAAATCGTCTTCGTCTTCGTCTTCGGCTTCATTTTCAGGTATCTTCTCTCTCTCTCTCTCTCTCTCTCTCGGTCTCTCTCGATCTCTCGATCTCTCGATCTCTCTCTCTCTCTGTCTCTCTCTCTCGTCTCTCGATCTCTCTCTCGAGTGAGTGCGACGTGCGAGATCTCTATTCATTGTTGTTTCTTCTTGAATTCGATTCACATTGCTTCGTCGATCTCATCGTCTCTCTCGCAACCAAACCGTCAACTCTCAGTAATCTCTGTCTCTCTGTCTCTATGTCTTGATTTCATCGTTTTTCGCTTCTCTTTGTGTGTTCATTTTTGTTTGATTTATAGGAGACCGACGAGAACGGACGGACGGAGACTGTGATTTAGGGCTTAATCGGCTTGCGAGAGATCACCTTTTCTTTGTTGAGATTTTAGGTGATTTTTTTTTGTGGTTTGGCTGGTTTTTTCATCAATTGCAAAATGCAAATGTATTTCGTTCTCTCGAACTAGTTCTATTGATTCTCGCTTGAAATTGATTGCATTTGTTTGTGGTTTCGTTGTTTGGTTGGGATGATTGATGGTTTTAGGTTTTTCCCCATAACTCGTAGTTCTTCAATGAGAACCAGAAGGCACCTAGAACATAGGACGAATTCTTCACTGGATGTAGGACTGTAATTTCTTAAGCTCCATGAGAAAGTTATGTTTCTATGCCCATTACTATCAATTTCTCCACTCTTCACTTGACTAACCAACGAGAGGTTTCGTAATGCCTCACTACTACCCCTAGCATTTTCAAGTCTCCATAGACGCTCTAGCTTTTTTTAATTTTATTTTTTATTTTTTATTTCTGTGGTTCCTTTCCGACAGAAGGTGTTTAAGTGAAGCAAGTATGTTGCAATTCTGGCCTTCGAAAAATTGACTTGTTATGCATTCTCGATTCTTCCTAGCACCGGTCCTCTTTTACTTGAAGGTCCTTTTTTACTTGAAGGAGTGTAGTTTAAAATCGCAACATAATTTTGTGATATAATGGACTATTTAAGAAGGTTTTTAGTTTTCTGAGTTCAATGATGGTCAGTAGTAAAATCAATAGGGTGCATAGCTATGGATTGATGATTGTAAATGAGAGAAATTAGGGTTGATATGTGAAATTTATATTAACACTTCAACGTGAGGAAAAAGTAGGATATACAATTATCTTATTGATGCCTGAATTAAGAGTTACCAAGTGTTTCTCTTACTAAAGTGGCTAGGACTTCCTTTTAGCCATTGTGTTTTAAATAGCATACGATGATGTTGGAAGATACCATGTGAATGCCAAAATTTAGAGAAGAATTGGGAAGAGGGAGCAAAGATAGGAAGTTGAGATCTCATGGGCTTAAGCAAGGTTGCAAGGTGATAAAATTTATTGTACAATCATGAATATTGGTGTTGACGTTTTTATGCGGAAGATCAAATGATAAGGTAATACTTAGATATTTTTCTTGGGTTAAAATTTATAATGAAATAAATTGGGACTAGAAAGACCTATTTGAAGTGCTTTTGATTTGTTCTAGTGTGATTTCGTTGCAAATTGGACTGTGCTCTAGTTATCTCTTTGGTGTAGGAAGAAAAGTAGATTATATTTATGGGTTGAAAAATTCAACTAGAAATATTTATGAAGCGTATTTTTGAGACGGCTTTTCCTAGTGTTCAAAGTCAATACATGAGATCTTTTGATTTAATTATTAGCAACAAGAATCACACATTTACCATGAGTGAATATGATGATGTACTTGCAACTCAACTGAAGGATCGCCTCTACCATTCCAGGTGAAGCTAGGTGAGTAATATTATGTTTGAAGTACTTTGGTGAATGCACAAATTATGTTTATGAACATCTTTTTTTTTTGTTGGCGAACGCCCTTCATTGTTGGCGACCTGGCTCGAGTGTGCGGCTACCATAGCATAGAGAGGAATAATTTTCGCATATTCAAGGATGAGGAAAAACAATGGAAAGATGCGTGGGAATCCACAAAGAGGTGTGTTTCTTCCATCATTATAGATCACAAGGATTTTTTCTTATTACATTGATCAGGGACCGTGAAATATCAAAGTATGACTTTGTCTTTTATTCAGATCGACTTATTCGTTTGGTACCTTTTCAAGCTCGCCGATTTTTTTCTTATTACAAACTAGGGATAGTTTCCATTTTTTATTTCTTTCTTGTAATTAATAATTTCAGGTTGTTGAGCATGGTCTTGGTAATTTGCCATTCACGGAGAAGCAAGTAGTTACTCCCACAGGCATGTTGAGAAAACATATGCTGCATTATTTATGTTGTTACACTTTTTCAGCTTCTATGCTAGTATGCTCATATTGTTGTTATACTAGTTTTCTTCTTACTCTTGTAGGTGATCTTGTTGTTTTTCTCTTTTATTACTGTTTTTAGGCTATCATTGTGATTTAGTCTTTGGTTATTCTCCGATCGGAATGCATGTTTGTCCAATTGAGAAAGCAAAGAATATCTTGGAATACTTGAATTTGGAATTATCTTGATATCAGTTCCATTGAAACATGTCTTGGAACTTCTTGAACCTCTAGAGTTTTGGATGGACGTTTTTCAAGTTCTAATATCCTTCAAGCTTTGAGTATGCCTAGACACTTGACTAATATCCTTCAAGCTTTGAGTATGCTACTGTTTTCATGTGTTACCAGATTTTAAGAAATACACTCACTACAGTGATCTAACAAGGAAAGGTTAGCCAAGCGTGTTTCTGTTTAAGGTACCTAACTCTATGAAATTGATGCATCATGTTCTATCTAATTTAATTTATCCATGTCTATTTAGTTTTCCTGAAATACAATCCCTACTTTGTTTCTTCTGGTTTGGATGAAGCATACCTCGATATAACGAGAGTCCGCAAAGAAAGGGCTATCAACAATGTAGAGGTGAGTTAGCATATGCATGATTTTTTGCTCCTTTTGATAGTGACGTGCTTTCGGTTTAGCATCTTGAACCATGCTCGCTTGTCTTACCAAAGATTGACTTCTTGTTTTTCCTCAACATAGATTGTTTGAAGAACTAAAAAAATGTGTTTATAGGAAACCGGTCTCACATGCAAAGTCTTTGGAGTAGCTCCAAATCGCTTACTTGCAAAGGTTATTCTTGTTTCTCAAATGATTATGTGTCATGCACTAATTTTGTAAATTTGGTTTGCTCCAATTTTGACGTACTAAAAACTGAATACTATATGATATAAGAAAGTTGGTTTGCTCCAATTTTGATATGTAAAGTTGGTTTGCTCCAATTTTGACACGTGGGACTAAACCAATTTTAATTTACAGATATCCGTTAGACCGAAGCGATAGAATCGGAAGAACTCGAAATTCAAAGCAAAACAGACAATTCAATCTCCAACACAAGCATTCTTGTCCATGGAGCCAATACAAAGCAAGCACCATTACAAGTGCTACGACTATAGGACTAAATGGTTCGCTTAAAACTGGGAAAGGGTTTTTGATGTACTTGATTAATGGGAAGAAACAATTTGACAAATTTGATATACTGGGAAATGACGCCGCCACCAACTATAGGGAGCTTGTGTTCTCTCGTATCTCGCAAATGAAGCTCTTAACATGTCAATGGTTAAGAGCCCGAAATCCTCCTTGGGTCCCATCTCGCAATGCTCATGAGATTTTTCAAGTTTTCAATTTGGTTCAAGGAACTCACCAAGCAGACTGTAAGTTTCTACTCATTTTGCTTGTTTTTCTAGATCCTATGCTTTTAGGAGTTGCATTGCTTAAATAATTGAAGACTGGCTATAGTTTTTTTTTTGGTGTGTGTGTGTGTTTGATGATCCTGATTTGAATCTAACGGCTGGAAATTCCCTTTTGTTGTGTTGTTTCAGTGGACAAAGCGGTGGAATTGAGGAATGAATTGGCGTCTCGAAACCCAGAAAATGGAGCACTAGCGAGTTGGAGTGGAGACCCATGTCTTCCTCTTCAATGGGAAGGCCTGCAATGCGAGCCTATCAGTGATAAATCATTCATCATCGTTAGCATGTAAGATTTCAATCTCATATTCCACACTTTCAATAATTGAACCCCTTTTGTGGAATTCTATCAAAAAATGTCAAACAATCTAGAAAATGAAGATTTTGGTTGAGATATGAACTTGGTTTTGTTTTGCTATTGATGGGCAGTGATGTTTCCTCAAAGGGTCTCAACGGGTCAGATTCACAACAGTTGTTGTGAGAATGATCAGCAAATTCTTGTCTATCCTTTCATGTCCAACGGTTCTCTACAAGATCGTCTATACGGTAGTCGCTTCATAGTTCAGTATCAATATTATGGCTGATAGTGTTCATTACTTCATTATATAGTTTTCTCTTACCATATTCTTTACTTTTGGGAGCAGGAGAAGCATCAAAAAGGAAAGTTCTAGATTGGCCAACTAGAATCTCAATTGCACTAGGTGCTGCAAGAGGCAAGTAAATGAAGTGGTGTTTGTTTCTTATTCATTCCAACATAATTATATTTCCAAGTCCAAGAAGCAAAACAACTATATGCACAATGAAGGAATATGTGCTCATCTCATATTAGCCTTTGTAATGTAGAAGTTTGATATTAATTTTCTGATCTTGTTCAGGTTTATTCTACCTGCACACTTTTGCCGGGCGTGGAGTCATTCATAGGGATGTAAAATCAAGCAACATTCTTCTGGACCATAGTATGTGCGCTAAGGTTGCGGATTTTGGTTTTTCAAAGTATGCTCCTCAAGAAGGTGATAGTGGTGTTTCTTTAGAAGTAAGAGGAACTGCAGGATATCTGGACCCAGAGTATGTACCAATTTTCCTTTCCAGTGCAAGCATATCTTCTATTTTGGAATTCAATGAAATTTGGAGGAAATTTCCAGATATTGATTGATTACCATTTGTTGATTTCAGGCTAATTTTGCGAGTTGGGAGCCCGGTCACGGCGGCTTCAAGTTTCGCCATCCATGGACGCAGTACCTGGCACTAGGAACTTTAACACGGCAATGCACATGCCGAATCGAAGCACTCAACACTACATAAACTCTCCAATTCGGGTAATTAGGCAACAATTTGCGGTTCTCGAATTCCACTTGAACAAATTGTTGAGCCTCTTTTTACAAGATAGTTACCATATGTTTCATTGCAAAACAGCAACACCAGAATTCAAGAAGAAAATTCAAAAATCCCGCAAAAGGATTAGCTCGAATCGGGGAAGCTTTGGTTCGCTTAGCAATTTCAATGAGAACAATGACACAATCTGCTGCTGCTAATATACATGATGAACTCGAAAATGGCGTGTAGCAACCTGAAAAACTGGAAAACTGAGTTTTGTTGATTGGTTTCATGAAATGTGTAGCTATCAATTTGTCGTTTTATTGAATGGTTGTAGAACATTGCGAATTTCTTAATGGAATAATAATATTGCAAGTGGAATGTAGATTTGTATATTTTCAATTGAAAATGGAAATAAAAATTAATTTTGAGCATTTTCAGCTATTATTTTTTTTTTTCAAATTACATTTGATAGGGGTTTGAAACCCCTATGTAATCCTTTGATGATAATATAGAGGTTTCAAACCCCTATGAAATCACTACAATTGATAGGGGTTTGAAACCCCTATGTAAGCCTTTGAAGATATTATAGAGGTTTCAAACCCATATGAAATAGCCAAGATTTGATAGAGGTTTGAAACCCCTATGAAAGAGTCAATATTTGATAGAGGTTTCAAACCCCTATGTAAGCTTTGAGGATAAGATAACACCTTAAAAGATAATACTTTTCATAGAGGTCAAAAACCTCTATGAAAAGTAGAATTTGTTCTAGTGGGTGGATGGAGGTGCAATTCAAATTCCATTATAGTTTTACACCACCTATATTAGCAATCTACACTCTCATCTAAATGCTCATATAGTGGGTATATAAGATGATAAGGAATCCCACAAATCATTTTGTCAAAAAAAAAAAAGGAATCCCACAAATCATGCAGTGAAAGGGATGATGATTCTCGCATAATTATGGCCAATAACACATTCCAAAAGTAACTACTACTAAAAAAAAACTCCAAGTAATTGTAGCTTAATCACAAGAGCAAGAATCTGAATTATTTCCTTCTTTATTGTTGCTTTTTATAGACCTCTCAATACATAGTCGTTACAACAAAAAAGGAAATAATTGTGTCGTAAGTTATCTTTTGATTAAGCAATAACAAGAAGGAAATAATTCAAATTCTTACTCCTATGATTAAGCAGTAAGCAGGAAATCTTTCTAACTTAGTGCCCAGCGCATTGTGCAGTATTTTGATAGCTTTTTTAAAGCATTGATCTACACCTTCCATTTGAATTTGGGGATCATTTTGGACCCTTGGATCATTAGCTACGATCATATGGACATATAAAGGGTTTGACTAAGTGCCAAAACCACCAAGAACACAAAACGCACCACACTTGCTCACATACTCTCCAAAATCCAAGTTTGCTCCAAATTTTGTCAACTTTATTCACACAATCACTTGGAACTTTAGGGGGCTTGCATTTGGATCTTGAAGTTGGTGATCTAAAGCCTACAACTTATGCTGCAAATCTGATTTTTCAGAATACATACTTAGGTTGTAAGGTTTCTTGATTTCCTATACTTTTTTAGCTTAATCTATACTTTGTGACTAGTATATTGTTTGGAAATCGTTTGTTTTTTTCTTAAACATACTTGTCTTGAGTTTTGAACTTAAACTTCATCTCTTGGAGCTTAAGACATATTTGAACAAGTTGTTGTGCTTAATCTTGATTTTTGACAAAACCACTTATTCATTTGATTTGAAACCGCACACGTGTTCATCAATATTCTTTTATCGATTTCTTGACTAAGCATTGCGCATAACTCATTGATTTTATCGTCATCTTAGTCGGAGTTCATACTTGCATGCATAGGAGTAGTTTAGCTCTAGGTGGCTTGTAAGAATTGAACTTATTGCCATTTTACTTTGTAAACAAAACTTTCATTGCATTTGAAAAGGATTTTGATTGTAAAACTTAGTAGGATCTAAGTCAAAAGGGAAGACCTAGTTGAGGCTATACATAAACTCTAGTTGAGGCTAGGTAGGGAGAAATCCTAGTTGAGTCTAGGTGGGGAAAATCTTAGTTGAGTCTAGGTAGTTGTATAAGACCTTATTGCGGTAAAGGATCTTGTATTCACTAAGCTTGTGGGCTTAGGAACATTCACTTGTTGGTAACATAAGTAAGGGGTTAAAAATCCTAACTGGGGAGTTTAGTTAGTAGATGTAGATCGATTGGATCGAACCACTATATATCGTGTGTCTCATTTTTATCTCTTCTACCATCTTCTTGATTGCATTACACAATTATTTATCGTTTGTGTGTGTGTCATTGTTGTTATTTAAGCATAAAGTTTTAAAAAGTCAATAATCACTCGATAACCCAATTCACCCCCCTTCTTGGGTGACCTTCAGTGATGTCTCTACCAAAACTAATTCATTTTATTTTTATTTTGATAACAATAGTTCAATGAAATACACACTAAACTTTGCTCAACTTTTTTTCTTGCTTTTCACTCTTGTTTGTTTATCTTTTTTTTTTACTTAATTAAGAGGGGAGTCGAACTCATGACTTGCCTTTTAGCAAGCAAGCAATGTCTATACCATCTACTTGCTTCTTTTTTTATTTTTTATTTTTTATTTTTTTAACTTCAATAAGAATTGAACCACCACCTCCTAAAACTTTGCTTCTTTGGCAAGTGATGCCTATACCAAAACAAGCTCATTTCAATTTTATTTCAATAACAACAGTTCAATGAAATAAATACTAAACTCTACTAAACCTTTTTCTTGTTTTTGCTTCTTGTTTATTTATCTTATTTTTACTTAAGGGGGAATCGAATTCTCGACCTCCCGACTTTCCTTTTGGCAAGAGGTGTTCATACCATCTCACCTTAGTTAGATGCTTTGACTCCTTGTTTTTAATTGGATGTCGACAAAATAAACATTACTTAATTTGTTTTCTTTTATTGATTTTTTGGGGTGGGCTAGGCTTTGAATTTTTTTTGAGTGGCCTATGTATACATAGATGGTTACATGTAGATCTTCCCTAACTGAATTTTAAAAATAAGTGTGGCAAGTGCGCGATACTAACTTTAAAAGATGATTGTTAGTCAAAAGTTCTGTTAGGAAACCGATTATGTATACCATAACTTCCTCACTGATTGTGTATACCATAGCTTCCCTATTGATTGTGTATACCATAACTTCCCCAATGACTATATAACATAACTTCTCCACGAATTGACTGATTGTGTAAATCAGTTATTTCCATGTATATTATTTTATACCGCTTTATAAATAAGAGCAAGCCGTTGTATACAATTTGCTCTATTTTACCCCAATCAATACAATTTCATATTACATTCGCATGGTATCAGAGCCCTAACCTCCTCAGTTAGTTTTTTTTTCTATGAATACAATCATTGTTTGTTGTTTTGTCATGCCTGTTGATCTGTCAATATGTGCAAGATTGCACTTTGCCCATCTCATATACCCATCTTAGATTTGTCTGTCTTGTTTGTCTGTCTGTCAATTTTATCTGTGTTGCATCTGTTCATCGCGATCTAGTGTCCCCATGCAGAACTGTCGTTAGTTTAGCGTATTCTAATAGTATTCATTTGCAAACTCAAGTAGTTTTATTGCCACCACCTTGAGTTTGGGGGGATGTATACCATAACTTCCCTAGTGATTGTGTATACCATAGCTTCCCCACTGATTGTATAAATCAGTTATTTTCATGTATATTGTTTTGTACCACTCTATAAATAGGAACAAGTTGTATACAATTTTCCCTATTTTACCCCAATTAATACAATTTCATATTACATTCACATGGTATCAGATCCCTAACCTCCTCGGTTACTTTTTTTTCCTATGAGTACAATCGTTGTTAGTTGTTTTGTCATGCCTGTTGATCTATCAATCTGTGCGAGATTGCAGTCTGCCCATCTCATATACCGGTCTTAGATTTGTTTGTCCCGTTTGCCTATTTATCAATTTTGTCTGTGATCACTTGTATCCGTTCATCGCGATCTGGTGTCCCCATGCATAACTGTCGTTGGTTTAGCCTCTTCTAATCATATTCATTTGCAACCTCATTCCACTACCTTGAGTTTGAGGGGGATGTTAGGAAACTGATTGTATATACCATACCTTCCCTACTGATTGTATGCCATAACTTTCCCACTGATTGTGTAGCTTCTCACTGATTGTAAATTCTCCACTGATTTTGTAAATTAGTTATTTTCATGTATATTATTTTATACCGCTCTATAAATAAGAGTAACCCGTTGTATACAATTTGCCCTATTCTACCCCAATCAATACAATTTTATATTACATTCACAGGGTATCAGAGCCCTAACCTCCTCAGTTTTTTTTTCCTATGAGTACAATTGTTGTTAGTTATTTTATCGTGCCTATTAATCTATTAATTTGTGCGAGATTACAATCTGCCCGTCTCATATACCTATCTCAGATTTGTCTGTCCCGTTTACCTGTCAGTCAATTATGTTCGTGATTACTTACATCTGTTCATCGTGATCTGATGTCCCCACACAAAACTTTCATTGGTTTAACGTCTTCTAATCATATTCATTTGCAAAATAAAGTGGTTTCGTTGCCACCACCTTGAGTTTGAGGGGGGATGTTAAGAAACTGATTCTGTATACCATAACTTCCCCACTAATTGTGTATACCATAACTTCTCCATTGATTCTGTAAATTCCCCATTGATTGTATAAATCAGTTATTTCCATGTATAATGTTTTGTACCGCTCTATAAATAATAGCAATCCGTTTTATATAATTTTCCCTGTTTTACCCTATTCAATACAATTTTCTATTACATTCTCAAGTTCACTAGCTATAGCTATTAACGGTTTTCCAACTATCATTGGTGATTTAGCTGGTTTACAATATGTGAATCCTGTAATGGCCACAGTTCCACAAACCTAAAACTGGACCCTACTCGGCCTAGACTTATGTAGACCCTCATGCGCAGTCAATGCAAATCTAGTCAACCTTACCTTACCTTTTCCATTCATACAATAATTTAAGATGGGATCATTAATATTAGTGAGTTATTCAAAGATAAGCAGAAGCATTTAACATCTCCAACTAATATAATCACCTCAAGACACAAGTTAGGATAATCTAGAAATGTGGAAACCCAGCAAATATATACATCATTACCAAAAGTTATACGACATGAGAAAATATCATCATATACAAGTCCCAAGATCTCTCAATTTTAAAACCTAGTTTCAAAACATATAGCACTATAATACAAAACAAACATATATCGAGTCCAAATATAGAACATATTCGCTATCATCAAAGTAAATCAACAAGTAGAGGAGCTTTCCCTTAGCTCGACTGTAGATCTGCATTCAGCCAAACACAAGAATGACGCGTCCCAGGCAAGTAACGAAAAGTAGGATGTTTACAGTATTTCACAATAAATAACAATCAATATTCATGCTGATAGAAAGAAAAGGAAATGAAATGCATGAATAAATAAAGATTGAAAATAAATCTGAAAACAATCGATTATGAGTGTCCAGGAATTAAAAGGAAAGGTGCAAGTAGTCTCGACTTAGTGAAACAGTTGTTTGAGTCAAGGAGAAACATCTATCAAGCTCTTGCGGTGCCAAGGAAATTCACCATCTCAACTCGGACTGTTAGGACGTGGCCAACTTACACCATCCTAAAATCCACGTAAATATGAATTCCTTAGCAATCTAGTGAAGTAATTCCTACCCCGTATATAGGAACCAAAAGATCAGCTCGTGAATATCAAGTTTTAAAATAGTAACATGCATCCCCCAAATCTCAATGAACACGCTGATTCACTTGCCCTTGAACCACTCAATCAGAATAGAGTTTTGAAACATGACAGAGCAAAAAAAAAAATAAATTAAGGGTCAAATAAATAACTGTAAATTTTCCCACGGATTTACTTACCCGTGTCCAACACTAACACGCACTCATACGCTTCCAATAACTACTCTGCATGCCCAATTATATTATGGTCAAGCTCTAAGTGAAACCAAATCACGAAACATCGTGAAAACTGTGACCAAAGTACGTTAAACAACTAGTTCAAAAAATAATTATTTATAACTTCAACTAACTTCAACTAGCTAATTTGGGGTAACTTTTTAGCCTTGAAAACCTCAATATTTTTCATACTGACCAAAAAGAAACTTGTAGTACATATTTCGTACTTTCCATAGACTCTAAGAACACTCAAATCGGATAAAAAACAGAGTTATAATTTTTCCCATATGGCATGTTCACTATGCAAACTTTATTTGTTTTGAAATATCAACTCTTCTCCAAATCAATACTTTTGCAATTAAATTCTTAAATCACGCCAACAAATACCACAAAACCATTCGATACCAACTTTCAAATATTTTCACAGCCCGTGGAGTTAATTAAAATCAAAACTAATATTTAATTCATCCAAAATCTCAATTTAAATCAATATCAACTGCAAAAACATCTTCAAAATTATTATCAACTAAGTTGCATCACTTCAAATGTCAAAGACCCTATCCCAAGCCAGTGAAATTTATCCCAAATTGGCACAAATCAACTCAATATATATCAATTCACAACAATTGATAATAATTCTTATGAAAACCCCGTGAAAGAAATAAAAAAATCTCGAAATTTTCTAATTGAACTGAGGAAAAACACCAAGAACTGAGCTTTTCCCAGATTTCGGGTCAAATCCCTCATTTCCACCACGATAACTTGGCTCAAACTTACCGTCTCGCGATGCTCTACTATTTTGCAGAGAGAAATCAGTTGAAAATCGGACGTACGAAGCTCTACGTACGAGAGAAGTCGACAGTTTTAGAAACATCGAAACATATTTGCTTCGGTTGAAAACAACGAATCGATCAACTTATATATATATATATATATATATATATATATATATATATATATATAAACCCTCAACTGCTTGTGAGCAGCTTAATTCCTTTTTCATTTATTAATTCTCATAAATCCCTATTTTGACGGTTTTTAACTTCCGGTGTCCATTTTGAATCTGATTTTTCACCAAATTGAGCCAAACTCTCTGCAAAATAGTCCATCTTCATAAAATGCCATAACACTGATCTTTGTCACATCAAAACCCGTATGTCTTAACTTTGTCCATGACATACCAACCTCTCATGGACCAATTTTCTTGCCATACTTAACCAAACTTGTCGTACCACATCTTAATTATTTTAGTTTATTGTATTTTGTCAGTGTTTCTATTCAATTTGTCCCCAGACAACTAAATACCCAACCACAGTTCACCCCGACTCCCAAAAATCACATTTCCTCGAGCCGAACCCATTTCTTCGTGTTAATGCTCTCACTCAAATGCCCTCACATGTTTGGAACATTGGAATCTAATTTCGGGTAAATAAATAATAATACAAAATACCAACCAAAAATAACATACCTCGGTGTCGACTAGTGGGAATTATTCACATGTATCACGGTAAGAGGTCCACGTTCGATCTAAAATGACATGTGGCACGAGTTAGATTTTAGGGTCATTACAGTCTTCCCAACTTACAAGAATTTCGTCCTCGAAATTTAAACGAAATTAAGGGAAAGACTTACCAAACTCAAAAGAGGTAGGGAAAGTACTCGCGCATATATGACTCTTGTTCCCATATCGGTTCCTCATCTCTGTGGTACTGCCATTTGACTAGAACTGATGAAACTTCTTTGTTCCTTAAAATCTTCACTTTTTGGTCCAAGATCTGAATAGCTTGCTCGTCATAAGTGATGTCCTCCCTCAAATCTATTTGGCTCAAGTCCACCATCGGTCATCTACCCCCCTTCCACTTATCTAGTCGAAGCATCGACATATAAAATACTGGGTGGATCCCTGATAACTAAGGTGGCAACTCCAACTCATAAGCAACTCTACCTATCTGATTCCCAACTCGAAATGGACCAATAAATCTAGGTGCAAGTTTCCCTCTTATCTCAAACCTCTTATAACCCTTCATCCAAGATACCTTTAGATATACATAATCTCTGACCCGATATTCTAACTCCTCGTAATCCAGATCATAATACTTCTTTGGCCTGTCCTGCGCACTCTTCAACCTCAATTTGATCAGATGTATCTTCTCTGTGTGGTCCACTACAATCTCAGGTCCAATCGCTACCATATCCTTCGGCTTAGCCCAACAAGATGGAGATCTGCATGGTCTTCCGTACAATGCCTCAAGCAGTGCCATACCAATACTGGCTTGATAACTATTATTATAAGCAAACTCATACAAATGAAGATACTCCTCCCATGATCCCCCATATTTCAACACCCAAATTCTCAACATATCTTCAAAAATCAGGATCAGCCTTTTAGACTGTCCATCAATCTGTGGATGATAGGTTGTACTGAGATCTAACTGCGTACGAAATTATGCTTGCATGCTCTGCTAGATATGACATGTAAACTGGGGCCCTCTATCAGACACAATCGATAATGGAACACCATGCAGTCGTACAATCTCTTTCTCATACAAAATCGCTAGCCTATCCACTCGATGTATGGTTGAAATTGGTATAAAGTGCACAGACTTCATCAACCTATCCACAATCAACCAAATGCTATCATGTCCATGGTGAGATCGAGGTAACCCACTGACGAAATCCATGGCAATATGCTTCCATTTCCATTTAGGAATAGGAAGTGGCATTAATAACCCCCAGGTCTGCAATACTCAGCCTTAACTCGCTGCCAAATATCACACCCTCTAACATAATAAAAAATATTGGTTTCATCCCTGGCCACCAAAAGAAATGATGCACATCTGCATACATCTTGGTTCTGCTCGGATGAACCGTAAAACATGAACGGTGGTCTTCATAAAGTATCTCATTGCATAGATCAGCCACAGATAGAATCCACAGTCGCCCTCTAAATCTCAAACATAAGTCTATCGACTGACTCAAAATTGGATGATCTGGACTCTGAGCAAACCCAATAAATTTCTGGTATTACTCATATTTCTGCTGACCATTAAGTACATTCTGAATAGAGACAGTCTGGGTCCTTATTAGCCTACAAATCAACACCCTGGTATCAGTCGGAATATCTAAATAATACATCTTCTCGACTGCCTCAAGTAACCCATACTCGTGTGTCATGTGACAAGTAACAGTCTCCAAGTTCACCCTTTACGACTCAATGCATTAGCAACAATATTAGCCTTCCTCGAGTGATACTCTAAAAAGAAAATCACAATCCTTGAGGAATTCAAGCCAATGTCTCTTTCTCATATTCAGGTCCTTTTGAGTAAATAGATATTCCAAACTCTTATAGTCAGTAAACAACATAAATCTCTCTCCATAGAGATAATGACGTCAAATCTTCAGTGCAAACACTACTACAACTAACTCCAAATCATGCATAGGGTAATTCTTCTCGTGAACTTTCAGCTGTCTGGACGCATAAGCTATCACTCTACCGTCCTGCATCAATACACATCCTAAACCAACCTTAGAAGCATCGACGTTCATCTAAAATTCCATTACTTACGTAACACTAAAACTGGTGCAGTAGTCAAACGTTCCTTCAATGTCAAGAATGCTTGCTCACAATTATTATTCCACTGAAAATGCACGTCCTTCTTCGTCAATTGTGTCATAGGAGCTGCAATCTTCTAGAAGTCTTTCACAAAATGCTGATAATATTTCACCAATCCAAGAAAATTATGGATATCTGACACTGATCTCAGTGTAGGCCAATCAATAACCACTCTGACCTTAACAGGGTCTACTGACACTCCGCTAGCCCCAACAATGTGTCCTAAGAATCTGACTTCTGTAAGTCAAAATTTGCACTTACTAAACTTGGCGTACAGTCTATGCTACCTCAGTAGCTGCAAAATTGTCCTGAGGTACTCATCGTGATCCTCACGAATCTTAGAATATATCAGGATATCGTCAATAAACATAATGACGAATCTATCCAAATGCGGTCTCAACACTTGATGCATCAAGTCCATAAACATGGCTGACACATTAGTCAGTCCAAATGACATTACTATAAATTGATAATGCCCATATCGAGTGCGAAAAAACACTCTTCTTCCCTATCCTCCTCTCGAATCCTTAGCTGATGGTACTCAGATCTCAAATCTAACTTTGAGAACCATTGTGCTCGTGTCAGCTAATCGAACAAGTCAGCAATACGAGGAAGTGGATACTTGTTCTTCATTGTCACCCAGTTCAACTGTCTATAATCGATACATAATTGAAGGCTATCATCTTTCTTCTTCATGAATAAGACTGGTGCTCCCCATGGTGACATGCTAGGATAAATAAATCCCAACCCTAACAGCTCATCCAGTTGTGATCTCATCTCATTTAATTCTTTCAGAGCCATATGGTACAGTGGAATGGATATCGGTTTGGTACCCGGAACCAAATCGATAATGAAATCAATCTCTCTAAACAGTGGTAAACCTGGTAGCTCCGCTAAAAATACGTCGAAAAACTCACGTACTACATGTAATTCCTCCATCCTAGTCTCACTCTTCCCCATCTTACCCAAAATACTAGCAAAGGTCTCCACCTCACTACTAGAAGCTACCCTGCCTTTGATAAGCGGTAATCTAGTCAAAGTTCCCTGGAAACTAAAATTTAGATACTCAGAAATTTGAAAAACAATTCTCTTCTTGAAGCAATGGATTTGTGCATGATACGCACTAAACCAATCCATTCCCAACAATACATCAAACTCCTGGAACTCCAACACTCTTAGGTCTGTAGGTAAGACATGACCCCCTATCTCTACCAAACAACCCATACAGACCAAGTACTGATAAATCTTGTCCCCAGCAGCCATGCTAAGGATCAATGGTCTATCTAGTCTAATAGGTCTCAAACCCAATAAATCAACTATGCAACCCGAAATAAATGACACCAAAGAACAAGAATCAAACATGGTATGCATAAAATGACCACAAATATAAACTGTATACAATAAGGTTATGCGTAGCAGTCTAATCTGGCGCACAATAATATGAACAACCTCTCAACTTTGCTACGACTCGTCCTCTACCCAAATTGGACAAGAACCAATGAAATGAAACCATCTGACCGTACTCAAAACAACTTCACGAAGAGCCTGAACTAGAAGGAATGCAATCTATCCCTCTCTCTCTGACTCGACCAAAACTCTGACCACCTCATGTTCATAACTGTAGGCGAAAATTGCTTCTGATTGAACATTTTCTCCATAAACTCTTCCTATTCTTTGGGCTTACCATTCGTAGCAACCATGCTACGCCACCAAGTATTCACCTCACCTGAACATCTCCCGAACCACCACATGAGTCTCGGGATGATCGGTAATTGTAATTCGCAACGAAAACGATTTCACGATCAGGACATAGCTATCGATAATAATATATACAATACATCAAATAGCTCATAGTCTGATTTTAAATTATCCAACTCTCCTCACTTCCTAACTAAGACTTAGGTTAGGATCATAGGGTTCCACTCTAAATTCAATCATTGTCCTAACTTCCGCTTATTATGTCTTAATAGTTTGTGATTTAATCAAGAGTCAAGTTTTATAAACTTAGGCTCTGATACCAATTGTGACGGACCTAGTTCCACAAACCTAAACTGAACCCCGCCCGACCTAGACTTACGTACACCCCGAGTCCCTCTCGTGCAGTCAACGCAAATCTAATCAGCCTTACCTTACCTTTTCCATTGAAACAATAATTTAAGATGAGATCATTAATATTAGTCAGTTATTCAAAGATAATCGGAAGCATTTAACATCTCCAATTAATATAATCACCTCAAGACATAAGTTAGGATAACCTAAAAATGTGAAACCAAGCAAATATATACATCATTACCAAAAGTCATACCACATGAGAGAATATCATCATATACAAGTCCCAAGATCTCTCATTACCAAAACGCGATTTCAAAATATATAGCACTATAATACAAAACAAACTTATATCGAGTCCAAAGAGAGAACAGCTCCGTTATCCTCAAAGTAAATCACCAAGCTAAGGAGCATTCCCTTTGCTCGATTGTGGATCTGCACTCAGTCAAACATAAGAATGACGAGTCACAGGTAGGTAACGTCAAGTAGGATATTTACAGTATTTCACAATAAATAACAGTCAATATTCTTGCTGATAGAAAGAAACGGACATGAAATGCATGAATAAATAAAGACTGAAAAATAAATCTGAAAGCAATCGATTATGAGTGTCCAGGAAACAAAAGGAAAGGTGCAAGTAGTTTTGACTTAGTGAAACAGTCGTTTGAGTCAAGGAGAAACATCTATCAAGCTCTTACGGAGCCAAGGCAATTCACCATCCCAACTCAAACTTTTAGGACGTGACCAACTCACACCATCTTAAAATCCACGCGAATATGAATTCCTCGGCAATCTAGTGAAGTAATTCCTACCCCGTATATAGGAACTAAAAGATCAGCTCGTGAATATCAAGTTCCAAAATAGTAATGTGCATCCCCCCAAATCTTAAGGATCACGCTAACTCACTTGCCCTTGGACTACTCAATCAGAATAGAGTTCCGAAACAGGATAGAACAATAACAAAAATAAATTAAAACTAAAAGAAATAACTCTAAATTTCTCCATTGGTTTACTTACCCGTGTCCAACACTAACACATACTCACACGCTTCCAATAACTACCCTACATACCCAATTATATTATGGTCAAGCTCTAAGTGAAACTAAATCACGAAACATCGTGAAAACTATGACCAAAGTATGCTCAATAGCTCGTTCCAAAAATAATTATCTATAACTTCAACTAACTTCAACTAGCTAACTTGGGACATCTTTTTAACTTTGAAAATCTCAATATTTTTCATACTGATCAAAAAGAAACTTGTAATATGCATTTCTTACTTTCCATAGAATCCAAGAACATTCAAATCGTATAAAAAACAGAGGAGTTATGATTTTTCCCATATGGCATGTTCACAATGCAAACTTTATTTGTTTTGAAATATCAACTCTTCTCCAAATCAGTATTTTCGCAGTTAAATCCTCAAATCACGCTAACAAACACCACGGAACCATTCGATACAACCTTTCAAATATTGCCACAGCCCGTAGAGTCAATTAAAATCAAAACCAATATTTAATTCATCCAAAATCTCAATATAAATCAATATCAATTGTAAAAACATATTCAAAATTGTTATCAACTAAGTTGCATCACTTCAAATTCTAAAAACCCTATTCCACATCAGTGAAATTTATCCCATATTGATGCAAATTAACCAATACATCAATTCACAACAATTGATACCAATTCTAACGAAAACCCCATGAAAGAAACCAAAAAATCATGAGATTTCTAATTGAATTAAGGAAAAATACTATGAATTGAGATTTTACCAGATTTTTGGCTAAATCCCTCATTTCCACGGCGATAACTTAGCTCAAACTGACCGTCTTGTGATGCTCTACTGTTTTGTGGAGAGAAATCGGATGAAAATCGAATGTACGGAGCTCCACGTGCGAGAGAAGAAGTCGAGGGTTTTAGAAACATCGAAGCATATTTGCTTCGGTTGAAAACAACGAATCGATAATTTTTTTTTATATATATATAAACCCTCACTGCTTGTCAGCAGCTTAGTTTCTTTTTCATTTATTAATTCTCATAAATCTCTTTTTTGACGGTTTTTAACTTTTGATGCCCATTTTGAATATGAT
This sequence comes from Stephania japonica, assembly GCA_039657345.1. Lineage (NCBI taxonomy): Eukaryota > Viridiplantae > Streptophyta > Magnoliopsida > Ranunculales > Menispermaceae > Stephania > Stephania japonica. Next base: position 20,142,666 of record CM077557.1, read on the forward strand.
TTTTCACCAAATTGTGCCAAACTCTCAGCAAAACAATCCATCTTCATAAAACGCCCATAATACTGATCTTTGTCACAACAAAACCCCATATGTCCTTACTTTGTCCATGACATATCAATCTCTCATGTACCAAATTTTTTACCATACTTAACCAAACTTGTTATACCACATCTTAATTATTATAGTTTATTGTATTTTGTCAGTGCTTCTATTCAATTTTTCCCTCGGACAATTAAATACCGACCACAATTCGCCCCGACTCCTAAAAATCACATTTCCTCGAGCCGAATCCATTTCTTCGCGTCAATGCTCTCACTTAAACGCCCTCACACGTATGGAATATTGGAATCTAATTTCAGGTAAATAAATAATAATACAAAACACTAACAAAAAATAACGTACCTCGGTGTCGACTACCGAGAATTGTTTACATGTATCACGGAAAGAGGTCCACATATGACCTAAAATGACACGTGACACGAGTTAGATTTAGGGTCGTTACAAATTCAATATCCTACAAAATATAAAGAGCATATTTTTTGCTGGCTAAGATTAATACCAGCAGATGTTTGATTGATCTCAAGACCGAAAAAATATTTGAAAGGTCCAAGATCCTTGATGCGAAAAACACCATGGCGAAATGTTTTGATGCGTTGTATCTCAGCAACATCATTTCCAGCAAGAATGACATCATCAACATATATGAGTAGTGCAGTTAATTTACCATCAACATCGTGAAGAAATAAGGATGGATCAGAGGATGCTTGTTTATAACTTTGCTGCAGCAAGGCTTCAGTCAACTTGGCATTCCAATGTCGACTGGCTTGCTTTAAGCCTTATAGTGATTTATGAAGTCTGCAAATGCGATTTGGCTTATCTATATGGAACCCATCATGCAACTTCATGTACACTTCCTCTCCTAAATCACCATGGAGGAAAACATTGTTGATGTCCACTTGTTCTAAGAACCAATGCTTGGCTGCAGCAACTGCTAACAAGGTTTTGATGGTAGTTATCTTTACGACTGCCGAAAATGTTTCAAGATAGTTAATACCATACTGCCGAGTGAAACCTTTTGCCACCAGCCACACTTTGTATCACTCAATAGAGCCATCAACTTTGCGCTTCACTTTGTACACCCATTTACATCCAATGGCATGCTTGTTTAGAGGAAGCTCAGTAATGCTGCATGTGGAATTATCCTGCAAAGCTACAATTCATGCTTTCATGGCATCATGCCAACATTCATGCTTCACAACTTCATGATAAGATAATGACTCTTGGACAGTGTCAAGTGAAACAAAGAAAGTATGGTGCAAGCTATCGAGATTAGATATGGAATATACGAATGATAAAGAGTGAGGAGATGTATGCACGTGAGACCTTGATGCTGAGGAAAAATTAGTGTGACTAGGAAGTGAATAGCTATAGTCATCGAGATGGGCTGGGACTTGTTTTGAACGAGTAGATCCTCTTAACTGTGCAGGATTAATGGAGGCAGCAGGTTGGTCTTGTTGAGGAATATTGTGCAATTAGGAATTATACACAATTCACTCCTGTAACTATGTTATGCACAAATCACTCCCATAATATCGTGCTTATTTATATACTTTCTTTGATGTGTAATCACATCTTTATATATAGAGACATATGTAATAGGTCAATATACAATAAACTTATCGGATTTTGTTAAGAATTCAACATGTTAGAGCCTCCGTTCGGTTATGGGTAATCTTTTATTTTTCTCTCTTTTAGCCGACATCGACTTTGTTTATTGCTCTAATCTTTTGTGTGCATCGTTGTTGCTTCCATTGATGTTCGTTTCAACTTTTCTTTACATTGTTTGTGATTCATCGTGGTCCTCTGTCTACGACTCCTTTGTTTTGATTTGTTCACTTTCCCTATGCGTTTTATTCTTTTGATCAACCACTACAAGAAATGTGTCTATCAATAACATTTGAAAACTGTCGTTAACACTGAAAGATGACAGTTTTCAACAGTCATAATATGGGGGTGTTGTGGAAAGTATTAACTTATAATGACAACATTAAAACTGTCAACTTTAATGTTTACTGACACTTTAAAACTGTCATCTTAGTTACTCAAGGACATAAAAAGCTATCATCAAATGTGATTAAACGACATTTTATAAATATCATTAAATTTAATATAAGATTATAAAGAAATAAGTAGGCACTAAACAGTTAAATATAATAAAATGCTGAAATTTATGAACCTGCAACAATGATGAAGAACAAAACAATGGTCTAAGTTTGACTAGTTCATCCGATAAAGTTTTTAAGTGGGTGAAATAGTCTGCCACACTCTTTGATCCTTGATGAAATTGATAAATTTCCTCTTGAAGCTCTGCTATTTGAAATGAATCGCCTTGAGCAAAACGCTAATTTAGGTCGATCCAAACTTCATGGGATGTGTCCAGGAGACTCTCAGCAACGGAAGGGCTTACAGTACAAAGTAACCAAAACCATCGTATTACAACGTTCCCATGTTGAAACCTTGGAATCATCAAGATTGGGGAGGTGCGATGGAACCATCAAACAATTTTTGTTTGTTCTTTGACTGCAGAGCCATTTTCATGACTCTAAACTAAGAATAATAATTTTCTCATGTTAACACAAAAGACACTAGAACTAAAAAGGGATTCTTATTGGAATGAAGATAAAACGGACTATAGGGTAAATCCTTTGGTCTTGTTGAAACAACATTCTGATTTTGAGTAGCAGGTGTATGCTTTGTAATGACCTAAATTTTTGAACTTTTGATTTATACTAAGTTGGAACCTGTTGGGTTTTGGGGTACATATGTAGCAGAAAATTCAAGACAATTTTGAAAAACCCCAACAGGATCACAAATAAGTTCCATTGAACAAGATCTACAATAGTAAACCATATCTTGATTCGTGATTTCCTTCTCTGATTGTTTGATCTTCAAGACGTTCAAGCGCGCGTCCTTTATCAGAAATTCACATACGAACGGTGACCACAATTTGGAGTGCTAGCCCTAAGAGAGATTGAAAACGTTTTTCTTTCTCTCCCAAAATCCAGAGAATATGAAAATTAGAAAAACGAAATTCTTATATTCCATTTTTGGATATCACCCTTTATTTATATGTGTAGATAAGCTCTCACTTAAAATCCTATCGTAATACAACTATTGTATTTACGTTGTTAAAGTAAATTCAAAATACAACTACTGTATTTACCTTGTTTAAGAAAATTACACATATACCCTATTAATAAGTTATCATATAACAAATCATAAGGGCTTATATATTATGAATTTTATCTTATAAAATTCAATACTTTGGACCATTTGAAATTGCGCAAAGCCATTCTTTATGTGCAACCTAATAGGTTCATGTGACATTGGTAGTGAACTAAAAACTATTTTGGTACACAAGTCATAAGCGGTCTCTAGCAAGACATTATGACTACCCAATTAGCATAAATATCAAAATCGATACAACCTAATGAATAACATATATCATATCCTTTTGTCGTGTGATATCCTTTGATTAAATATAAGGCATGGAAAGTCACCCTTAATGTTCAATCATATTAGTCTCGATCTTTAGATAGATTGAAAACATCCAAGTGACATTGATCATATCAATTCACTTGGACTTGGCCATTTAACAATCTAACACATCGAGGGATCCACTGATATCTCTCTCTTTACAAGAGGGACAAATTCTTTCTTGATTACACATTTTCACATATTGGTCACATGATAACCAATCACAATCTTTATAATCGTTCAGTTAAAGAAAACGTTTGATTGTGTCAAATTACTATGCTCTTAATATTGAAGTCTATGGTAATCTCAAGTAAAAGGACTAAATGATATACCTATCAAGAGTAACACCTATGACTTAATCCATTTGGTGTTCTCATAGCGGGTCGGTCCAGTACCTTGTTCCTTAACAACTATTCATGATCTTGATTCGTATCCCTATACGTATGATCATCACATGACCATCAATCCAGACTCACACTAGTCTTAATTCATTATAGTTTCCAGTATAATGACCGACTAGGGACATTTAGGATATTTCAACAAATACCCATGGATCTTATTATAAGGTAAACATGCAATCACTTATAATAAACAACAAATGAAAAACCTTTATTTTATTAACTAAAAACTGTAAGATAAACAATATTTGTAGATTGACCTAGGGCACATGCCCCAACAGAACCATGGATGGTCCATGACGTGACAATAAGCTGCAGATGAGCATAGTGCTTAAAAAAATGAATTATATATTATTGTTGTGTTGGTGTGCCTAACCATGTGTATTGTTTATTATGTGACTTGAGTAATATAAGCCTAAGATAATCACACATTTAGATTACTTGTGAACAAGTAAAGGCAAGGCAAGGGAAATTTGGTAATAGTGTAAAGGTGGATGGAGCTAATAAAGACCATGGGATGGTCCTAAACTTTAAAACATACCACAAGGAGGGAGGGTCGAGATTGGCCAACTCAAATGCTAAACTGAAATCCATATAAATAGTAGCTACAACCTATTTCTCAACCATTTCTTAAGAGAGGCTAGGGTTTAGTGAGAGAGAGGAGAAGATTGGGAGCTAGAAAGCTACAACCACTCTTCGAACTTAAAGAAACAACTAAACAAAGGTAAATCCTACAATCTAACTTGTAAACTATGAATAAAATGAATGAATTAGTTATATAATCTCGAATTTTGTGTTTTTCCTATGTCTTCAAATGGATTTGAAGGGGTTTTACACTTCTAATGGTGTTATTCATGATTTCCTGGGTTGTACAAATGGATTTGGTGTTTATTTTGATATTTTGACTCAAAATAGTGATGAATTCATGGTTTTATTGTTGGATTTTGGTTTAATTCGAGATTTGTAGTATAAGACCATGGTTTTGAATCTTGAATGTGTTTGAGTTGGATTTGATGAATATTGAAGTTTTCATTAAGTTTTTCAAGTTTTTGGCTAAACAGTTGTTGGGTTTGAATTCAAGATGGATTTGTGCAAATCGAAGTCTTTGTTGTTAAGAAACAAGTTTAGAGACCCAATATACATAATTTTGGGTCTTGAGAACGTCTAAGAGAGTCCAGGGAGTTGGTATAAGTCGATCAAGGAGCCAGGGAGGCGCAGCCCGCGCGGCACCACACCAAGCGTCGTGCAGGTCATTGCTACCACAACACCAACCACGACGTCGCAGGTAGCAGGTGTCTCACTTGGCACCGCTGCTGGTGGCACAGGCACTGAGTGCCACGGCGCCACCCATGACCCAGGGATAGTAAGTCCCCATAAGACTTGATTTTCACCGGTTTTGCTCGAAACTTTAAACGATCGTATTTTTCTCATTTTAACTCTGTTTTTGACGTTTCGCACACTATTAGAGAAGTAAACGAGAGCTTTACAACAAAGAATAACCAAAAATTGATTTTGAAGTGACTTGATGATTCAAATTTAGATTTGAAGGTCAAGAGACCAAAGACAATCTTATGTCTCTATTTCCAAGGTTTTCAAGTTTCGACCACGGATTTCCTAAAGTTTTAGTCTTATATTCAAACACAATTATAACATGACTAATAGACTCTAAATGGAAGAATAATTTGTCTTAATGAACCAAATCTAATAAGTTGTATCAACCCGAACTAATGTAGATACACAAGGAGGAACACATAGGACTTCTTGTGAGGAGGTTGGGATTAGGATTGCCGCATTTCGAGATAAGTGGGGTTTACCTGAGTATCAATGATGCCATGTTAATTACTAGTATATCTTGGATTTATGGTAGTCTAAGGAATAGGGAAAGGGATGTATTATATCATGACTTTATGCGTTGCTTCCGATCGAAGTGGTTACTTTCCATTTGATTCAATTTTCCCAAACCTCTAATAAGTTATACGTGCTAACACACGTTGGGTCTTCCACTTTGGTCAGCTGCATTTCTCCAAGGTTGGTTGTCGAGAGACAGACCCTATATGTTATTGTCCGTCGGTTGCATTCCATAACAATGGCATATGTAAAGGATGTGTGACTCATAGAGAACCAACATGACTTAGAGGCTATCATCAAAACTAACGACTTGCAAACGGTGGATTCGAGGATTTGGTCTTTTTCATGCTGGGAAATCGGTCATGGGTTTAAGGTGGTATATGCCATAACAATGGAAGAATGACTTGAATTTATATTATTATTCTTGCTTATTATGATATTGTCTACCTTGATATCCCTGAGTTGTGTTTATGATTCATATATCTCTTATAAATTTTTGCATTCCTAGTTATATTGCATTTGGTATTACTTGGATAATTGATAGTTAGGCAGACTAGCGCTTACCGAACTCGTTAATTCTGCTCACCCCACTTAACATTTTCAGGTTCCTCGATGTTCGCACTTGTTAAAAGGAAGAGAAGGCTCAAGAACTGTGACGCTTTCTCCTTGTATGAGCCTTGTTGCTCTATATTAATTGTTGTTGTTGTTTAAAAACATGAAATGAAATAGTATTGATTAGGCAGTGTTTTGTTTAAACCAAAGAGATTGGTAATACTTGCCGACTTTCCATTTGATGTATGAATGAATTATTTAAGCTATTCAACAACTTATTATATTTAGATGACCTAGGTTATATTTCTGCAAAGTTTTAAATTGGCTTATATTCGTTTACCAAGTTGTATATGTTCCATAGGATAAGACTTACAAGATCATAGCCCGACTCCTTGAGTCATCTCGAGGGGTCTAACTATAGTTTAGGCCAGACGGCCTTGGTTTTGAGAATTGAGGTTGTCACATGCTCCATCTCTAAAAATCAAGAATGAATGAGATTAAATGATTAAATGTGACACGTTAGCCAGTTCATCAATTAGGAGAAGATCATGGAGACAAATTAAGAGAGGATATTCAACGGTTGGTGATTGATGAGTTGGTTATGGTGTCACATAAAACATTTTGAGCATTGAAGTTGTCCTTAAACTTGGAGAATTATGGCCTTCTATCATCTGTTGCACTTCGCTACTATGAATCGAGTAAAGCTCCCCATCCTTGATGGCCATGTCTATAATCAGTCATTACACTACAAAGCCTTACAATTATGAACACTCCTTTCTCATAGAATTTGAGAACAACTGACAAGCAAATGATACTTTTCACTACAATTTGATATACGTTCTCTTTCATTTTTACAATTCTCTTGGTGTTCAATAGACACAAAGCTCGGTCACTTGGTAGTACCACAATACAAATGTCTATCTCACACAAACCCAATCACAATCACAAAAGGTGATGTATTTTGAAGCAATTGAAAAATGAAAGTAAATGTGTTCATATTTGAAACTTCAAGTTCAAATTTTGTATAACCAATAAATCTAAGAAACTAAATGATGAAAATTAATTGAGATATTATATTTATATATAAGGTATTTATAGTGATCTAAATAATCTCATAAATAATATTACAAACCACACAAAAACAAAATGACACAAACCCACGCACACGCTAATTGAGAAATCCCGAACATAACCACGAGCCTAACTCGAGTTAATTAAGATCTGGGTCAACATTAATCATCTAGTTAAAGTAACAGGTCATTACATCTAGCTGTTAATATTATGTGAAGCCATGACCCTTCTTGATGTTGGATGATTACAAATCTCAAATCCAATTTCCTTATTGTCCTTGTAACAACATACCTAAAAACTCATTGAATTGACAAATTAAGTTTTATACATAATTTTTAACTCACTCCAAAAGTTATCCAACGATTTTGATTAATAAAAAGAAGTCAAATGAAAAGTGAAAACATTAAAATAAAAAATGAATAATGTTCTCCCATGCCAAATCAAAATCACTTTATGCAATAGAAACTCCATGGAACCTTAACTAAAATGCAAATGACAAACTAGTACTTATCCTCTCAGGTTCACACTACAAAAATTTAAATTTTGTCCCAATTGATAATTCTTACACCACCCAAACTAAAATCTTTATATGATAAGAAAATTAATAGCATCAATAGAGCACCAAAACTTTCAACTAAAATCCCATAAAAGAGCCAGGAATCTAAAATAAACCCAGATTAAAACATCAAATTTTATCATTCAACGCCTAATTAAATATATAACTAAAACATTCTAGGTAATATTTATTCATTAGAATTTCAACTATCCACTCTCTTTTGTTGTAGCATGTGGAAAATATAGCAATATGCCAATAACTGGTAGTGACTCAACAAAGACTCATTCAAACAAGAGGAATATATTTTTAACACATAAATGCAACTTGACAAATGTTTAACATGGAACTTATAAGAAAGTTAAATCACCTATATTCTCCTCTCACCTCATTGCACATAATTAATCCACAAGGCCTTGGCGAAGTGCTACCAAAGCTGACCATCTTTTAACCTCTATTTCACTAGTGACACATTTATGTGGACATCGGCTATTAAATTTATATTCAGAACAGACACTGATGATATATTTAATATAAATTTTCAATTATTATAAAATATAGTGGAAAATAATATTTTCAAAATCCAAAGGATAGTGATAAATCTCATTGTAAGCTTTCAAGTTTAATTTTTCAATGGTTTGGTGATGAAAACAATAAAATAGCCTTATGGATTAATACATGAAACAAATTAGTCCATGTTCACATATTTGACAAATCAGCTTTTAATTGTCCATGTTGATATAAAAGGAAAGTCTCAATCCCAAATTCGTTGGGAACTTAATTTCTATAATTACAATAAAAATGACAGTTTTTTTTCATTATCAGAACTTCTGCATTTTAATTTAATTTCAGTTACACAAAACCAACAGGAAAAGAAAAGTTTACCATTTAAATGCAACCAAATCACCCTACCCAATACTAATTTGATTATCGTAAGAAAATACAAATTTATGTTGAAAATAAAACATTAGTGTGGATAGATCGATCTTCACGTCGTCCAAACCAGTGGAGGTTTTATAGAGACGTTTTAAGTGACGTCATGAGCCTTTGCTCTTGGCAGCATCACTCAAGGCGTTTATGCTAGTGAGACACTTGTCTCATGCTTTAATTGACGTCGTGGGGGCCTGAACCTAGCGGTGTCACCCATGACGTCTTAAATACTGAAAAACTGAATTTTTTTTAAAAAAATTTTAAAACTTTTGGAAAACTTTGGGGATTAATATAGGGATATAACATGACTCTAATACAACCAAGTTAGGTTTAAATGAATACCAGGAGTTTAAAAAATCAAATTTGGACGAACTAAAGCCGCGCGATGAACTATTTTCGCATCAATTGAGGTAAGTAATAAGCCAGTTAAGGAACTGCGTAGTAATTCATTCTCCACTATTGTTGTTTCTATTGGCATGAACTATTTATTTGAATTTAATTCTTTATATTCATTGGTTGAGTGTCTAAGATCTAAGTGTGTCTAGAAGGTACTCCTAGGATTTTGGCTACTAACATGAACACTACTTGCGGGGGTGCAGCTACCCAACCTAACATGAATCTTCCCTGAGTAGTAGATTGTTATGGATTGTTTTGGCTTGTTATGGTTTTTAGACTGCTTAGTTGCCTCTTTTGAATCGATAGGCACACAAATATCATTGAAATGTATGCCTGTCTATTTATCATGTAAATGCGTGTTATTTATCTATCTTTAAATGCCCACATGATTTTTGGACTGCTTTTCAAATATTCATGAATTACTGTCTATATCCTTCTGGCATTACTTTCAATTTATCACATACTCACCGTCTAGTTTGTGACGGTGGGTGTTGATCGGGTAGAGACCAACAACGGAAAAGGGCTAGTGATTGGTGATTTCCTCTGAGGACGTGATTGGTGATTTCCTCTGAGGACTCTCAGAGTAGTTCTTTTCTTTTTATCATTGTATGTTCTGCCTTTTTATTGTGATTATTATATATTACTGTTTTTGATAACACTGAGAATATTTGGGATCGAGTAATCTAGGATATCATGTATTATTATTTTATTATATTATTGGTCACTAGATATGTATGATTATCCTCTTACTTTAGGGTTCTACACTTTAGGTTGCCTTCACTTTACATCATCTGAGTTATTTAAATTTGCTAGATTTCTACACTTTAGGTTGCCCTAAGTTCTTCCAAATTGGCACTCCTTATCCATCAACAAAACCGATCTCTTCCCCTCTCTCTCTATATCTCATATGAATTCTCTCTGTATCCATCAACAAACCCAATCTCTTTCTATTTTCTCCTGTCTCAGTCAACAAATTCAAATCTCTCATCTATTTACAACAAATCCGATCTCTCTTTCTCTTTTTTCCATCTCGATCAACAAATCCAAATTTCTCTTCTATTTATTCAATGCAAGTTCGAGCATCAAAACACAATCTGCAAATTTGATTGCTCTTAGCGCTACTTGTTATGCCAAAATCGCCTTAACCAACATGCAAACTCCTGTTCAATCTTTAGAAATTGGCTGCTACCCTAGTATTTTTCTCATATGTTTGTTCTTTTCTTAGTTACATTCAAACTCCCATTTTCATCTACACAATATTTTTTGATCTGTCAATTGTGTTTTGGAGATAATCTTAGCTACCAAATTTTATTTAGATCGAGTTTTTAGACTTTTGTGCATCAACTAATTTAAGTTAGATTCATAGACATTGAGTGCCTGAAACTTAGAGTTTGGGAGATAATCTGCTGTAATTATCGATTCTTAGTTGCTATCAGATTTCCAACTTATAAGATTATGATCATAGTACTTGAAAGCTTGATTGGAATGCACATGAATTGTATTTTTCGAAGAGAAATCAAAATTTCATTAATCATTCATGGCTTAATACAGGACCAGATATAGAATCAAGTACATTGAATTGATAATTCTATTTATTCAAACAAACTGCCATTAATTTGGTTGTAAATGCGAAATTGAAACAGTTTGACAATTTTGGATTGCTCTCTACAACATTGACACTCATGACAATACACTAAACAACTAGAACCACTAAATGAATAATAAAACTACCCAACAAGGAGAAGACAAATCAAAGACATCCAACTAGGGAAGAAAACTAACTATAAAACAAAACTAAAAACAAGATCAATCCAATGCGCCACACAAATCTACGCAACACCATTGATGAAAATACACCGTAACAAGGATGGACCAATCTCCATAAATTAGATTAGATATGTTGTTTATTGCATGTACAAAGTGCAAAAGGAATTTGATTGGAACCAATGTCGATCGAAGAGAGTATCGACGATGGTTTAAGATAAAAAATCACAAAAGTTAATCAAGAAAAAGAATTTTAGGGTTTTGGAGAGAATGAGAGGCTGCTACTCATTATTAATAGGTTAAGAATAAATTCTAGCATTTTTACCACTCTAAAATAGTTCTGGTAGTCCTAATGCATACCAATTATTTGATACAAGTTCTTAATAATCAGATTTGTGGAGATTGGCCATATATACACTCGTGACTTTTTGATGTATTTCTTTTATTAATTTGCCCCAATTAATTTGAGACTGAGGATTATGTTGTTTTTGTTGCCCCAAGTAGGTTTATGAGTATTGATGATTTGCACAAATTAGTCGATTAATTGTCTTTAACACCAACTTTTGTCCGCGACTGTCTCCAAGTCTAACTCCTCAATTTGTGTCCTTTTTTATTGGCTTCTCATCCATCATCAACTCAACTCTAACTCCAAATTCTCCTTAATCTATTAGATTTCACATATTTATTGGATTTCGAGTGCTGATACTGCTTTCTTTGTTTTAAGTAACAAGATAAGAGTATTCTTGTATGAAATTGTCTTTCATTGAGTCATGCTTTTGGTTATATAGAATTGTATAACATATTTTACTCCTTAATTACAATAGGTCAACTCACTAATCACATCCTAAAATACAATAAAGTATAGCACTGTACAATATATTTTACTCCTTAACTACAGTAAGTCAACTCTCTAATCATATCCTAGAATACAACAAAGGAAAGTATCTATTCACATTCTAAAAATACAACAACCTATTCTTAGGAAAGTAGATATTTACAATATCTTTGACAACTGTGCTTGACATCTCCCCTCAAATTGATGCCAGTGAATCAAGCAGCATCAATTTATGTGCAAAAAACTGATGTCGAGTGCAAAGGAGAGGCTTGGTGAGGATATCAACAATTTGTTGATTAGTAGAAACATGAGGAAGTGTGACAAATCTATTATCTAATGATTCGCGAATGGAATGACAATCGACTTCAAAATGCTTTGTACGCTCATAGAAGACGAGATTTGATGCACTTTAAATGGCACTACCATTGTCTGCATGGAGAGGAGTAGGATCAATTTGTTAGTGACCTAGTTCGGAGAGTAGACCACGTAACCAAGTAATTTTCGAGCATGTGGCATACGTGGCACAATATTCAGCTTCAGTTTAGGTTTTGGCGACTCTCTTGTTTCATGCACTTCCGAAAAATTGAAGCATATCCTAAGTATAGACACCAAATTTTTGTAGAGCGGCGCGTATTAGAACACTCTGCCCAATCAACATCACTATAAATAACTAGATTAAGAGAAGAATAAACTGAATAAAAAAGACCATGATGAGAGGTGTCATGCAAATAGCGAATAATTCATTTCACTGCAGCTATATGTAAATGACATGGGGAACCCACAAATTGACTCATCAAGTTAACCGCAAAAGATATAATGTAGGATCTTGGAGAAGAACACCTTCATCCTTATGATATTTGACATTTATTTCCATGGAGGTATCTACGGAAGTAGTATTTTCTAATCTGACTAACTAAATTTTATCCATAAGATATTTATGTTGATTAACACAAATACCTTTCTTGTTTTAGTGGATTTGCAAACCCAAAAAGTATGCAAGAGAACCTAAATCTTTCATGTCAAAAGAAGCATGCATAGATTTTTTCAATTCTTTAATATTTTTTCTTTCTCAGAACCAGTAATTAAAATATCATCTACGTATACAAGTAACATGAGAATTTCATGAGTAGTCTTGCATAAAAAAGTGAAAGATCATACCTGTTTTGTAAGATGGACAAATCAAGTAGAGACTTTTTGAATTTTACGAACCAAGCACGAGGAGCTTGTTTAAACCCATATAAGGAATGTTTTAAGAGACATACCTCATGTGCAACAATTGTTAAACCAGGTGGAGAACGCATACAAATATTCTCTGTTAAACCAGGTGGAGAAATGCATTTTTTGCATCCATCTGATTAATAGAGCAGTCTTGAGAAGATGCTAAATCCAAGATTATACGAACGGTAATCATTTTGGCAACTGGAGCAAATGTTTCTTCGCAGTCAATCCCATATTCTTGTCTATTTCATAAAGCTACCAACTGAGCCTTACACTGGTCAAGTGATCCATCTGATTTTAGTTTGGCAGAGAAGACCCATTTACTACCAAGAATAGTAACATTAGAAGGACAAGTAACAACATACCAAGTCTGATTATGGTTCAAAGCATCAACTTCCTCTTGAATAGCGTGACGTCAACACTCATGTTGTATTGCTTCTAAATATGATTTTAGTATGCTAATAAAGGAAAGGGTAGCAACCATAGATTTACGATAATCAAATCTTATGGGAGAATAACCATACCATTCTAGCGGATGTGAAGTGCGAGTGGATTTCTTAAGTGGAACTGGATTACTGACACAAGTTGATGGCAAGGAAGACATAAGTGGCGACTGGGCTAAACTAGTTTCAGTGATTTGTTGATGAGAGAGTGCAGCAGCCAAATCTTTATGATGGACATTATCCCTAGTTTGACATGTGTAAACGGGATGCAGTTAAGATATGGAGATAGGAGAAAGAGAATGGGAAGGAGGTTCACAAGACATATCCTCAAAAGCAGGAAGAAGAGAATGAGTAGAATCATTAAAATGGACAATAGGTAAAGGAAAAAGATATTGCTGGTAAAAAGAATAACATTACGAGAAACACGAATTTGTTGAGTGATAGGATCAAAGCACATATGTCCCTTTTAATGTGGAGCATAGCCAAGAAAAACAAATTTAACATATTGAGGAGTGAGTTTAGTACGTTCATGAGAGGGAAGAAGAACAAAGCAAACACACCGAAATGGGTGGAGATATTGGTATGTAGGTTGCGCTTGATAGAAAAGGAAATATGGTGTTTTATTTTGAAGTGTAGGCGTAGGAAGACGTTTTATTAAATGGACAGTTGTAGACAAGGCTTCAGCTAAGAATCTTGATGGAACACAAGACTCAATGAGCGACGAACGAACCACATCGAGAATATGTCAGTTTTTCCTTTTGGCAACTCTATTTTACGACGGTATATAATGACAACTTCTTTAAGAAATAATGGCATTTTGTTGAAGGAAATCTTGGAAATGCCAAGACATATATTCCCCGCCTGAGTTAGTGCATAAAATTTTGATGTTTTTAGAAAACTGATTTTTAATCATGGCTAGAATTTTTGGAAAGACTCAAAAGCTTCATATTTGCATTGCAAAAAATAGACCCAAGTAAAACTGCTATAATCATCAATAAATGTCACAAAATATTTATATTGATCAGGGGAAATGACGGGTAAAATTCTCGAAACATCACTATGTATTAAATCTAAACAATGGGAGACATTTGTATCACGAGAGGGAAAAGGAAGAGTTTACTTTTAGCCAATTTACAAGAAAAACAATCAAAAGTAACATCTTTAGATGGCATTTTATTTTCTAACACACCAGATTTGAATATGAATGAGAGAGTCCTATCATTTAGATGGCCTAACTTCACATGCCAAAATTTATACTTAAGTTTAGCAGAACAAGAAAGAAAGGAAAACACATTTAAATGCTTAGCTGATTCATAGAAATGGTGAGGAAAAGTCAGCCCCATTTAGGTCCCTGAGCTAATGTCTTCCCTAGCGCCAACTCCTGTACAATACAACCAGAAGAAGAAAAAATAACTTTACAATTATTCTTTACCAGTTGCCAATTGAAAGCATATTAGCAGATAAATTAGGAGCAATAGAGACATTTTGCATAGATGGAGAGGAGAAATGCCACCAATAGCAATAATTGGAATACGATTCCCACTGGCAATCTCAATTTTCAAATGGCCATCATATTTTTTGGCATTAAGCATATTATCAGATGATGAAGTCATATGGTTTCGAAGCAGCAACGTCAAAAAATCAAATTTTCATAAAGATTTGTTTTTACCATTGATTCTAAGAGCCGAGAGAGTAGAAACTGTAATGGCCTAATTTTAATTAAGCTGTTATTATGAAGTGTTTGCAGACGTTGATGCCAACTCAGCAACCCGTAGACCCTGCAGTTAGGCCAAGGCGCGCCTGAAGTAGTTAATAGACTATTTTGCATGTTGTTTTGTATTAATTTCTGATGTTTTATGCATAAATTTGTTAAATTGCATTGCAATGCGCGTATGTATATATAATTTACGTGTGAGAAAGTGCGACAAGAATTTTCCTCGATATGCGTGTCGACGCAAGTACTAGGTAGGCTAAATGAAAAAAATACTAGGCTGGGGAATTAATACACACATGAAAATAATTAAAATGTGATAAATAATGATTATGTAACGTCGAGTTGGTGACTAGTGACATAGTAGTACGTGTATGTCATTTGTTACGACGAGAAACCTGGTGTCGGAACGCCCGAGAGGTGACTTTATGTGTTGCATACAAGGGAACATTATGTAAGTAAGTCAATAATAGGTGTCATTCTATGTTATTTATGGACTTAATGGTGGCCATTTGATGGGCTTTGGTATAGACAAGTGTTACGAGATCATGTGTGAGTATATATAAGTCAACATAACTTATCCCCACCACCTTTTCTCTCTCCTTTATACTCAAATCCGAAAATCCAAATTGGTGAGCAAGGGTTTTGACAACTTGGAATGATCATTTGAAGGGTTGGTAAATCCACTAACAAGGATAGATTGGTGATCATCTCTTCTTTCTCTTCCTTTTGGTCTTGATTTTGTTCATGTTGGTGTTGAATCTGGGATGGGGAGTTTTGCCACTGATTTTAGAAGTTTTTGGTGATATGATGGTGGTGATTGTTATTGTTGCTTTGGCTTTCAACTTGGTTTTCAAGTTTTGCAAGTTGTTCAAGTTTTAGGTTTTGCAAAGTTTGAGTTTTTATCTTTAAATTGATGTATATATAATGTTTGTTATGAGGTTCTGCATTTTTGAAGTGTTTTTAGTCCCCCACGAGGCAAGGATAGGGTCAACGGCATATGGGGTAGGCCATAAGGATTGATTTCCAATTTCCAGCTTTGCTAGAATTCTAG
The DNA here is from genome assembly GCA_039657345.1 of Stephania japonica. Lineage (NCBI taxonomy): Eukaryota > Viridiplantae > Streptophyta > Magnoliopsida > Ranunculales > Menispermaceae > Stephania > Stephania japonica. The sequence goes on from CM077557.1 coordinate 20,158,976, forward strand.
GTTTTGATTACCCAGCGCGCTGGCCAAGGGCTATAGCACATTGGATGATCTAGGCAGGATGAAGGATAGGGACGAACACCCAACGCGCTGGGCAATCCCTCCAGCGTGCTGAGTGCAGGGCAGGAGATAAATTTAGGGTTGTTTTGGGAATAATGGACCTAATGACTATATAAACCAACATAAATACAATATAAATAAATGATATATGGTATTAGGTGACTTGGGGCGACATTACGATTGTCAAATATATAGCGGAGGCGGACCAGGGATTGGCTTCAGTACACAAAAGTGCGATTTGAGGTGTGTTGTATCCCAATTGAAATTCCCTGTGTAATTACATGTGTTTATATTTGAATTCTATTCAATTGTTCAATTATTCATTTCATATTGTGGCTATATAGATGACTAGTATGGTGCACCCTCGCCGTGCTATTCCTTGTGTGTACGTCACTAGTCCATAACACATGTTGCAAAGGGTCTCGGTGGATAGTTCGACCCGAGTATCACGACACAACATGTGTTAGTGCGTCATTAGTTTACGCCAACCATCTAGAGGACCCGAAGGCTGGCCATGCTAGAATGTTACTCGCCGGCAGTGCTCGCAGAGAGTGTAAAGTATGGTGCTAGTTTGACTTAGGCTTAGACACACACTTTGAGCTTTTTTCTATTATTTACTCATGTGATGAGATAATTGCCTATTTATTTTCCCGAATGTCTATTTAATAGCTTATTAAATTTCAGCATTTAATTTTTGTAATTACTCACTAAATTTCCTTAGGAATACTCACTCTAAACTCGTCATCTACCATTTTGTGATGGTTTGAGTGATGATCCTAGTACGAGTCGTGACAAGGGCAAGCTAGCCAATTACCTATAATTTCTGACAGATAGGCTGGGCTTGCACGTTTGTTATATATGTATTTAATGCTTTTATTTTGAGTTTAGGATTGTGAGAGATACCTTATGACCTGTATTTTGATATTTTTATATATTTTGGGGTTACTTTACCTTTATATGATGATTACGAGTTTCCACATTAGGTAAATGCTCTATTAACTTGGCATGAATGCTTTAGTTTTATTTATCATGTCTTAAATGATTCATTTAATGCTTGATGTTACAACAGATGATTGGAGTCCATAAATTGAATCTAAATAGCAATAATGATCATAGCTTGAGGTTTAAAAATGATATTTGGTGGATTAGATGGTCGTGGGACATAACTGGAAGCGACGTAGCTGGTTGTGGGCGCGCGTGACACCCGTGACAGGCGTAAGGAGTTTGGGACCATTACAGAATCTAACATTTGCTAAATGTTCTTTTGTGTAAAAGATGATACTGATTGTTGAGGTGGAGCAAATTCTAAATTTATGGTAGTCACCATGTTGGTAGTTAAGGCATGAAAAGGCACTCGGTTTATGACTTTGTTGACGTTTTCTGCATTCTGAAATAATATGGCCCCTTCACTTTGCAATAATTGCAAAATTTCTTGGAACACTAATTCACAATGTGTCCATATTCTTTACAGCTATAACACTGGATATTGGTCATGTATCGTGCTAGTGGTTTACCATGTGTAGAATATGCAATATTATGGACATTGGCAGAGTTTCCTTGTTGTTCTAAAGTAGTCTGTGTCATAAGATATTGCTCTTCTCGAAGTAACTCATTTAGACAATCATCCACAGATGGAGGAGGTGTTCTGAGCAATAAATTTGATCTGACACCTTCAAAGTCTGGTCGAAGTTTCATTAAAAAATGATCTCTTTAACTGATCTGATGAAGCGTGATAATAGCTTCTAATGATGCCTCCTGCATTGAAGCATAAACAATGTTTGTATATTCAGTCCATAATATCACAAAACCAAAATAATAGTCTTGAATAGACATTTTTTTTGGCATAGTTGGACATTTCATATTCCAATTGAAACTGCCTAGATGAGTTGCTTTGAGTGTAAACTTTCTTGAGGAAATTCACATAGCTTTGGTTGACTTGTAAGGTCTCAGATGGACAATAAAAGAGGATTCCATATTCTGTATAAACCAGATCTTGACATGAGCATCATTTGTAATCCACTCAGTGGCTTTGGTCGAATTAGTAGGCTTGTTGTCTGTGTCATCAATAATCCCCCATAATTCTTTTCCTTAAACATAAATCTGGAATTGAAATTCCCAAAAAAAATAATTCTTTCCTATAAACTTGACACAAAATATCTCATATTTCTCCATGAATACAATATCAAGAGAACTAAAAAAAATGCTAAACATATAATGAACCAAGAAAAGAGTGTACAAACAAGAGAAAAACAAAAAACAAGAAGCCTCAAGGGCTTTGATACCATAACAAGACGAGTATTCTTGTATGAAATTGCCTTTCATTGAGTAATGCTTTTGGTTATATAGCACTGTACAACATATTTTTCTCAATTACAGTAAGTTAACTCTCTACTCACATCCTAAAATACAACAAAATATAGAATTGTACAACATATTTTACTCCTTAATAACAGTAAGTCAACTCTCTAATCACATCCTAAAATACAACAAAGGAAAGTATCTATTCACATTCTAAAAATAAAATAACCTATTATTAGGAAATCTTTGACAACTATGCTTGACATTAAGTTCTTGAATTTTCTGTAATTGTGCATGGTTGAATACTTTAATGAATATTGTGCGAGTTTGTTACTATTTTTTTAATTAGGGGGATTTAATTGTTGGGGACTTAAGATTTATGCTTTCTTGGGGTTATATACATGGGAGTAGCAATTCAGAATGATATGGAGTTAATTGGATTGTTGGTATGATAAGGTCTTAGGTTATTAGATTAAGATAATTGGCAGTTGATTTAGTCAAGTTCTCTGTATTTAAATAGTATTTGTTTTATCCAAAACAAATCTTATTTGTTAATCAATTGATTTTTCATGATTATTATTTTTTTAAAACAATTTAGGTGTCAATTCGTTACAATGGAAAATCATGAATTACATGAGAAGAGAAGAAATTTGGACAGTGAGACGTCCATACATTGTAACAACTGTTATTTAGAGCAAAAGTTGCCAAGCTATGGGCTACGTGATTGGCCTCTCTTGGAATGAAGCGACACCTTGTTTGACTTTGTTACAAGAGCCCTTCCATTTCGACGAGCATATGGCCATCTGCACCTTGGAAAATCCGTCCATGAACCTGTCTATTACGGTCTTAGCATCACTTTCAACAATTGAAACCTAGAGCTATAATTCCCTCGCGATATTTAGACCTCTCTGTAAGGCCCATGCTCTGCCAGATCTAAGGGTTAGTTAATTTGCTCTAACAAGTTCAGCGAAAGTGGCATAAATGACACCCTGATGATTTTTGAAGATCGCTCCAACCCCTGCATCCCATCACGCACTGATGCATAAACGTTAAACTTAAGGCTCGAGCACGATGGTGGTCTCCGGTAAGAATCCACCCGGAGTAGGTGTTCAGAGGTCTCACACATACTTTTCGATTCTTAGAACTTAAACATGTAATTGTTGATCTATTCTTGCAATGATATTATATCTGTATTCCTACCTTCAAAAGCCATCTTGTTTTTGCTGAACCAAATGAACCAAAGAGAAATACAAGCTAGCTCGAGCTCGTTTGACGGCAGTTCAACCAGGTACTCGATGAAATCGTAGTCCCCAGCTCTGAAAATTGTGTTTGATTTTTGCTTCAAGGGCACTTTGACTCCATAATTTTTTGGGCAACTTGCAAGAGAAGAGATAATGGATCAGCGTCTCCTTGGTGTGATTACAACACTGACACCTGTCCGATGTGATCACCCCATGATGATAAAGGTTCACTATTGTAGGGAAAGCATTCCAGTCCATACGCCACATAAGAATTCTGACCTTTTGAGGTATTTGAAGGTTCCATAGTTTATTCCATAGAGAGTTATTCGGGGTTAAGCTTGTAACGGCCCCAAATTCCACAACCCTAAGTCAACACTCATGCAATCTACGTAAACCTAGTCAGCCTTCCCTATTCCCTTCCATTTATTACATAATTATGTTAAGTTATTATATGTTAGTGAGTTATTCAACTTATCAAAATATAGCGGAAGTAATTTAACTCTAACTAATATGAATACTCTTAAGACACTAGTCAGGACAACCTAAAATGTGGAAATCCTCATATGTATACCAACTTTCAGTCAGAGGAGATACAACTAATTATACATATCCAACTTTTCTCACAACCCATATCTCAGTATTTTCAAAACAAATACATATAATACGAGAAACCAACCAAATAGGCGAGTTTAATTCCTCAATATCGCTCCACCTCAATTGCCTATTACTGGTCATTTTCCTTTCTCTACCCTGCGATACGATGGGCCTGCATCCACCGTCATAAAAAGGACGAGAACGGCTAAACGGACCCCTTAATTTACTAAATGGACCACGTTATTTTGCTTCCAATTTTTCCCTATGTGGAAATGTCCAGAATACCCTGCATATAAATAAGAAATTTGTTCAGCATACCCCAACGACTCCCTTCTTCATCGTTTCATCTCCTCGTCACCCCCACTCCCGCTCCACTGACACTTCATTCCCTTGTCTCCGGTCGGCCAAATACACACCAAATTGACTTGGTAAGTTTGTTCTTCACTTGATATCGACTTTGTATCTCGTTTTTCTTAGTATTTTAGCATCATTTTACTGATATTCTTCATGGTTATTTGTACGATTCTAGGGCTTGGGAGTTTTTGTTGAATCGTTGTTTGTTGTTACAAACTATCTATGGAATCATCAAAACGAATCCACCCCGACGATGAATAGGTGTTTTTTTGCATTTATAGCCAATTTTTTAGCTTAGAGGAATAACCTCCATTGTTGCTAGCGATCACGTGTCATGCGGAGTAACAGAGCCGAGATGTATAGTACACCTTTTGGCTCTGTTACTCCACAACTTAATGAATGTTATCGATCTATAAATACTGAATTTTTTGCTTTAGGTTACGAAGCATTTACTCCATAATTCATACTGTATTTGCAGTTATGTATATTCGACAACTACGTTGGGATGTTGGCCATGTTACTCCGCCACAATATTTTTTTTCATCTGATTATTGTTTTCTAATTGTTTCTCGACTAAATTTTGTTTTGTTTAGTTCGTGTAGGCTACTGCTCGTGACACAGTAGGTACATCTTTAATGGAGTCATTCCCAGACTTGACGGAGCATTTTACACCGGCATCACAATTCAAGACTAGAGAGGTTGTTATCACTTGGGCTCAAGCGACTGCCAGACAATGTGGATTTGTTTTGATTATATTGAAGTTAAATTTTGGCTCTAGTCAAGGTAGACGAGCGAGATTATCACTTGGTTGTGAGAGGTATGGGGAGATTTGAAGTCAAAATAGGAAAGGCAAGGCAAGTATTGAAAGATGAAGAGAACAAAGGCAGTGAGGACATCAAAAAAGTATCCAGAATAAAGAAGTTTGATTGTCAATTCAAGATCAATGTGAAGCATGAACTCGATGGGTTGTGGCATGTTCGAGTTATGTGTGAAGTACATAACCATCGCTTCAGTAATTCTTTGGTTAGGCACATTGTTGTTGGACTAAGTGGTTAGTCACTCTAACTCCGATCGGGATTTTGATGGAAACAAATAAGGTGAAAATATACTAATAAGTTTATCAAGTGTATTTCAATTTTGTCAAAGGTTGTAAAACATCACATCACAAGTATTCGAGTATTCAAGCCATTCAAGTTCAAGATTCGGCATACATAAAGGAATGAAGACGAAAGATCAAACCAAGAGATGTAACATTTATGTAAGGTATACAAGTTCATTTGTGCAAGCCTATTGCATTAGTTCATGCACATTGAGCTTTTCAAATGAATTTTCAAATGTCAAATGATTACTTGAAGTTTCAAGTGAGAATTAACACATAACTCGGTCAATAAGTTTAAACAATGTTGAACTATATGTGTATGTTCATATCGTACTTTGAAAATCATTGTGGAAGTTTTCGAAAAAAAAAAACTTATTTTTGAAAGGTTTTTGAAAAGAAAACGGCATTTTTGTAGAAAAGTCCCTCGCCAGTCATGAAAACAAGATTTTCCATTTTCGGGATTTGTGAAAATAACTGGACGACCCAAATAGGCTAAATGACCAATAACAAACATATGTAACATGTTATATGAGAGTTGGTTGGGTCCTGGACGCGATAAAAGGTCACTAACCAAAGGGACGAAAATATTTATTTTGAGGTCCCTGCAGTTAGCACGTTAATAAATTTATTAGCGCGCTAGGTCTGAATATTAGTGCGCTAATTGCTTTCCTGACAGCTTTTTTAAAAAGATGAAAATCACACTTTAATTTGAATTCTTGATGAATTATGGTCCCTTGGATATCTTGAACGGTCATAAACTGGTCTATAAATATATAGAACACTTTCAAGCACATAAGCACAAAAATTTGGTTTTGAAAACAAAAAAATACACAAGTGCTCAATTTTTTCAAGAGGAGGAGCTTGGAGTTTTGTGAAGAACTCAAGTCATAGTTTAGAGCTGTTGATTCAATATCAAAACCGACACTCTTGAGGCATTCTAAGGAATACAACCTCTCCAAAACTGATTTTCAAGTAATCTTCTTGGGGTTGTAAGAAAGTCCTAATCTCCTAGCTTTTCTTGTGCTTAAATTATATATTCTTGTGTGATTGACTTGGGAAATCACTTGTTGTGTTGTTGAACACATTTACTTTGGGTTTGCACTTAAACTTGATTTATTAAACCCTAGGACTGATTTGGACAAGACTTTGCACTTAAACTTGATTTTTATCAAACTTCTTGTTCTTTGGATTTGAAACCGGATTTGTTCTTATCAATTTATTTGAAACAGTTTCATATTTGAGTTTCTGCATAAAATCAGCTATATACTTGTATTTCTCAATTGTTTTTCGTACTTGCATGCATAAGAGTGGTTAGGCTCTAGGAGGCTTGCTTGTATTTGAACTTGGTGCCACTTTACTTTGTAAAGTTTATTTCATTATATTCTTCAAATCTTGATCGTAAGACTTAGTGGGATCTAAGTCGAGAGGGAAGACCTAGTTGAGGCTAAGCATAAATTATAGGTGGTAGGTGGGGAAATCCTAGTTGCGACTAGGTGGTTGTCTAAGACCTTATTGTGATACGACATCGTGTAAAAGACCTAGTTGAGGCTAAGCATTCACTAGGCTAGTCGGCTTAGGGTGTAACACTTATTGATAATATAAGTGGGGGTTGAAAATCCTAACCGGGGAGGTTAGGTAGTGGATGTAGATCGATTAGATCGAACCACTATATATCGCTTGTCTCATTTCCATCTCTTCTACCTCATTCACTTACATAGCATAGATATTTATTGTTGGTGTATGCATTATCATTGTTATTTACTCATAAAGTTTTAAAAAGGTGATAACTACTCGGTACCCAATTCTCCCCCTCTTGGGTGACCTTCAATTGGTATCAGAGCGGGTTATTGCTCAAAGTGTTACTAACGTATCTTTGAGTGTTTTCTTGCAAGGATGCAAACATTTGATTTTGCTCGCCCTAGGGAAGGCAACTTATCTATTAGACCTCCCTACTTTGATGGGACAAACTATGCTCATTGGAAAGTTAGGATGAAGTTCTACATTAGAGCTCAAAATAGATTTTTGTGGGATGCAATTGAGAATGGCTACACTCTACCGGACAAGCCCTTGAAAGAATATACTACTAAAGAGATCAAGATTGAGCTCTCAAATGATCAAGCCGTGAATCATTTGTTTTGTGCATTAAGTGAGAACGAATTCAACCGAGTTAGCGCTTGTCAAACGGCCAAGGAAGTGTGGAAAAAACTTGAAGTGCATTATGAAGGGACACAACAAGTCAAGAACACTAAATTGAGGATTCTTGAAGAGCATTATGAGACTTTTCGAGTTGAGCCCCATGAAGGCATAGCCACGGCCATTACAAGGTTCACGGAGCTTTTGAATGAGATCAAAAACCTTGGAAAACATTATGATCAAAAGAACTCAGTGTACAAGTTCCTTAGAGGTTTGCCCAAGGAATAGGATGCAAAGAAGTATGCTATTCAATCGGCTTAAAACCTTGGAAATTACACTTTTGATGCATTATGTGGAGAATTGAACCTTGTAATGGTCGTGGATGCGAAGAGTAATTGTTATGTTTTTATGTAAATGTTGAGTTTGAGTTTTGTTGGTGTGGGTGTGTTTAAATTCTGACTAGGTAAGGTGTTTCCAGCCATCCCATGCCCAGGAAACCCCCTCCCAATGTCGGACAATACCAACTTGTAGCCGTGATAGTTTCGTTATTAATCGGTGTTTGGTTATGGAGGTTTTGTTGATTCTTAATGACAAACTATTTTAAGTTTTCCTATTTGGCTTTAATGATTCGACTTGGTTATTGGTGATGACGTCATGGTCGCGTTGCCAGTCCATGAGACCATGACGTGGCCCACACACGACCGAGCCGAGCTTACGAATTTATGAGTAGGCTTACATGCGTTATAGTTAATGACTTGATCTCATAACACGAGTTCCCGACCTTGTCAGGTAGCGAGAAACTCGGGGATACGCGTTAGGATTCACAGGAGAGTTTGTTACGCGGGTCGCGATAGTTCAGGTAAGTACACTTGTCTTAAAGCTTATGTACGTTATTAAGCCAATTAAGAAAATACCATGTGATTCATTTTCATTCCGTTGTGTTTGATATTATCTACTTGTTGGTATTTCATTCCATATTCCTTGTATATGTGTTCTTGGCATAAGTGTGTGTCTCGAAGGTAGATGCGGCCTGCACTAGAAGGGATAAAACGTGGGCACTCGTGCGCACGAGTGTTTGACCAACCCTAGTGATTGTATAATACCATGTATTGGATTTTTGTGGAGAAGCACTTTTTAGTTAATTACATTGTGCCTTTTGTGTAATTGAAAAACAAAACTATTAAAAATGTTTTCATTCTTTAATGAAGTACAACCATTGCCAATATGAAAGGGCAACTATTTCTTTGCATACCAAAGCTTAAGAAGATTAGGCTAAAAGGCAAAAACAGAGCATCTCCTAGTTATTAGTTAAAAAAGGTATTATTACATGTACTTTTTCTTTCACTACGATTGAACTCTAGCTTGACAAATTAAATAAATTAATAGACTTGTAAGTAAATCTTTCTTGAATTGTTACACATGATAGTTGATATACAGGTTAGAAGTTGACAAATTGGATGCTTGCAATGGATAAAGAGTTGCTACACTTTTTAAGGTTTATTCAACATCTAATGCCTAGCAGTTACCTAAGCTTCTTAATTAGTTATAATATTAAGTTTACTTTTTCTTTATAGATTTTCACAAGAGTATAAGGATGGAGCTCAAAATTTTGTGAATATGGCACAAAAACATGCTAAAAATCCCGAAACTATAGTTTGTCCATGTCAAAGATGCAAGAATTTGGATCGTCAAAGACCCGAGATTGTTTACGAGCATTTGTTGATAAAGGGCATGGATCCTACATATACCATTTGGTTCCTTCATGGTGAAAATGTTAGACCACCGGTAATTGATGATAACATGCAAATGACAAATACATACAAGATGTATAATGATCATGTCCATTTTAGTATGGATGAAGATATTGAAGATGATCCAACACATTCTCACGAAGAAGACTTTGAAACTTTAGTGAAAGATGGTGAAACTCTGTTATATCCTGGTGATACAAAGCACACAAGAATGTCTACTACGGTTGCTTTATTTAGATTGAAAGTCACCCATGGACTAACAGATAGTAGCTTTGATGAACTTCTCAAAGTTGTCAAGAATATTCTTCCTTCCGAAAACACCTTACCCAAAGAATTCTATGAAATAAAGAAATTATTGAAGAAATTCAGTTTTGGTTGTGATAAAATACATGCATGTAGATATGATTGTTGCCTATTCTGGAGAGATATTCAGCAAGCAGAAAATTGTCCCAAATGTGGAAAGTCGCGATGGAAAAATGTCAACGAAGGGAATACTAAGGGTTCAAAAGTTCCTGTAAAAGTCTTGCGTTATTTTCCACTAATACCAAGACTTAAGAGGATGTTTGGTATTACTGAGATTGCAAAAGATCTATCATGACATCATAGTAATCAACGCAATAGTGGCAAAATGAAACATCCTGTCGATTCTGTTGCATGGAGTAAAATAAATGTAACATACCCAATTTTTGCAACTGATTCACGAAACATTAGATTTGGGATTGCTACAGATGGTTTTAACCCTTTCCAAGATCGTAGCACAAGATATAGTTGTTGGCCAGTCATCTTAATTACTTATAACTTGCCTCCATGGTTGTGTATGTTAAAGAAAAATTTGATGTTATCTTTATTAATCCCGGGGCGAAAAAAACTAGGAAATGATATTGATGTATATTTGCAGCCTTTGATAGAAGATTTAAAGGAATTATAGACAAATGGAGTGATAGTGTATGATACATTTACCAAGTCAGCTTTCAACTTGCGCGCAATTTTATTATGGACAATTAATGATTTTCCTGCTTATGGAAATACGTCTGGATGGCCTACAAAAGGGAAATTTGCTTGTCCAATATGTCGACTCGACACATGTTCTAAATGGCTACCACATAGTAGGAAGTCTTGCTATATGGGTCATAGAAGATTTCTCCCTCGTAATCATTTACTTCGAACCAAGAAAACATGGTTTAATGGATAAGTTGAAGATCATAGGAGGCCCGTGATAGCAGATAGGGAAGATATATTGAATGAAGTTGGGAATGTGGTAAATGATTTTGGAAAGAAGGATACAAATGTACCAAACGAAAGAAAAGGGAAAATGAAGAAGAAAAGGAAGAAAAAGAAAAAAGATAATAAAAAGAAAGAAGATGTGACAAATATTTGGAAGAAGAAATCGATATTTTTTGAGATGCCATATTGGAAAGTATACCAATTATTATCTTGATAGTTTATTTATGCTTTCTTCTTATGTTTAATAATTAATTGATAATTTTTACGTTTAATTGTTAAACTACAGGACATGTTAGTTCGTCATAATCTGGATGTGATGCATGTTGAAAAAAACATTTGTGATAGCATTATTTCAACACTTTTGAATGTTAAGGGAAAGACAAAGGATGGACTTCATGCACGACAAGATTTGGAGAGTATTGGCAATAGAAAAAAAATTGCATCCAGATCGTAGAGGTGATAAATTTTATTTGCCACATTCAAGTTACACTCTTTCAAAAGAAGAAAAAGAAGTCTTTTGTAAGCGACTTGCTAACTTAAAGTTGCCTGATGGCTATGGTTCTAACATACAGAATTGTGTAGAATTGCAACAATTCAAGTTAATTGGTCTTAAGTCGCACGATTGTCATATGTTGATGCAACATCTTCTACTAGTAGCATTGCACAAACTTCTACCAGTTGAGATAAGAAAGACCATTATGAGGTTATGTGCTTTTTTTTTTCTCAACTATGCTCTAAAGTAGTGGATCGATGCCGTTTGGAATAAATGGAAGAAAAGTTGTTGAAACGTTGTGCATGTTTGAAAGATTTTATCCTCCTTCTTTCTTTGATGTTACTATTCATCTAACAACTCATCTTGGACGAGAAGTTCGTTTAGGCGGACCTGTACAATTTCGATAGATGTATCCGATTGAAAGGTCATAAGTATGCTTTAGATTAAATATTTATCATACTTAGTTTTATTACAAATTTATTTATTGACACAACCAATTTTCTATTATTGTTTTAGATTTATGAAAGTGCTCAAGGAACACGTGAACAATTGTGCAAAACCAGAAGGTTGTATAGCTTAATGATATTTAGCAGAAGAGTCGACATTCTATTGTTGCAAGTACTTTGAAAATGCATCTCAAATTAGGATTCGGCCTACTAGGAATATAAATATCGATATAGTCGATCTCGAAGGTTATACGGTGTCTGTAGGAAAGTTAACTACTATCACAAATGATATGCTTCAAGCTTCACACCGTTATGTTCTATTCAATAGAGAAGAAACTCGACCTTATATAGAGTACGTTATTTTCATATATATAATTTAATTCATAAATATGTATACATATATATTAAATAAAGTGTCCAACACGTTTTCTTATTAGAATACACTTGGATGAACTGAGGACTTCAAGTAAGCGACTTGCTAATAATGATAGTTTGTTATATAAGAAGCAAGCAGAAACTTTTAATGCATGGATACGTCAAAAGGTTAGTAGATCCAAATAGATTTATTGTTGTCATTGTCTAGTAAAATTAATTACTTATATCACTAGGCAAATGCACCTCCGCAGATTAAAGATCAAGGAAATGATACTAGCATATCATCAACCTTATGGTGGCTATCAAAAAAGCCAAGGGAGCAAGTGATGTCATACACTGGATATGTTATAAATGGCTTTCGGTTTCACACTAAAGGCGTTGAGAATACTTGTCAAAATAGTGGTGTATCTGTTGAATCTATCACTACGTGTAAAGCTAGTTCCAAAGACCATGCACATGTCACCGCTGATGTTGTATATTACGGTGTCATCAAGGAAATCGTACTCGATTATAATTAGTTTTATATCCTGATATCCTGGTGTGATTGGCCAAATCTAACGAATGTAACAAATAAAGATGATGATGGGTTTATATTGGTTAACCTCCATAATGGGTTTAATCAATTTGAAAATGATCCATTTGTCTTGGCATCAGCTAAGCAAGTATTTTATTCTAGAGAAAGTGATTCGTCTCCTTGGTATGTTGTATTTCAAGCTCCTCCAATTGGCCATTATGACATAAATGATGAGAACGTCGACATTTTTCTGAGCTCTTCAATTTTAAGTTCTCCAATTAATGTTGTGGATGAGGAACCTTATTTAAGAGTTGATGTTGATGGTACACTATGTGATGCATAGATGGGAGAATGACATTTATGGATTGTTAGAATTTTGTATCCTATGTGATGTTTAGACTTAATGTTGATGGTTCAATATTTGTGGATTATTAAATGTAAGAATGATGCTTTGATGATCAATATTGCTATAGGATATGTTTTCCTTTTCTTACTCTATCATATTAATGTTTTAAAATAAAGAATTTTGTATGTATTTATTCATTACTTTACAAATACCTCACTTATATTCTTCCAATTGATTTTTGGATTGCATTCTGTTAGGAGAAGATGAAAAAAAGAAAAGTAGGTACATTCTTTTTTATTTATAATAAATACTTATTTTGTTTTCGAGTGTTTTCTTATAATAAATCATTAAATTTTAATTTGCTAGCTTCAAGTAAGACAAAATCAAATGTTAGAGGACAATAATGTGAGGCGATTCTTGTCGCATTAGCTTGGAGCAGAAGTCAAAATATGTCAGAGGAGGGATCTCGTGAAACAATAACATCCGAGGGCAATGGAAGTAATAAACAAGCGACTTTAACAATTGTGAAGGAGAAAAGGAAGAGGGGTCACACTTTGATGGGATCAATTAACAGCCTTACCCCTAAGTTGAAAATTGAGTTTAATGACAAAGGTCAAATGGTTGGAGAAAATTCAAAAAAAACTCGCATCGTATATGGGAGTTCTTGCACGTGAGCATGCATCATTGGACTTTTTCAGTTGGACGAAAGTCGATTCACTTACGAAAAACACATTGTGGGAAATGGTTACGGTGGGAGCAATTTCATATCAATGTTTGGAGCGTGTGTGTGTTTGTTTAGTTTTAAATTTTGTTTTTGATGTATTTATTTGGTTACATATATGCAGCAAAAGTTTGTAATTGACGATTCACATAAGTATCTCATGCTTCAAAAGATGGGACGAAGTTGGAGATAATATAAATCTAGATTGCCTGTTGCTGTGATGAAAACAAAGAAGAAGAATTACAAAGGGATGTCACACAAACAACTTCGTCCATCAAATTTATTCACTGAAGCAGAATAGGAAACTTATGTTAAGAAGAGGACATCTCTTGAGGTTGAGGTAACTCTATTATTGATGTTTATCTTTTGATCATATCTTTTTCTTTTTGTAGAGATTTATATTTGTATGATCATATTTTGGGATTGTGTTATTAAGGCTAAAAGTAACAAGTTTAAGAAGATTAGAAAGACAAGTCAACTAATCTATACTTTAAGCCGAAAGGGTTATGCTCGCAAAGAACATGAGATTGTAAGTATATATATACTTTTTGGTTACTCTTATTTCCTGAATATATATTAATTTCATGTCGAAAATGAATGAAATAACACAAGCTAGTTTGTATTAAATTGTGAATATTAAAGGTAATGGAAAATTCAGAAGCACCACCACTTTCAAGGACCCAACTCTGGACTTTGGGGCACCTTAAGAAGAATGGTCAACTTACAAATGAAGCCACTAGGGATATATTGGTAGTAACAAGAGCAAGATTTTGTACTCTCTTTCAATGTATGTGATATAGTGCTCTCTTATAAATGATTAACCATCCTCAATACTTGTGTTTCATAGGAGAAAGTTAAGGAATGCAACCAATCTACGACAAATCCAATTTTAGAAGATGATATAAAGGAAGATGCAATTGCTAGAGTACTTGGCAAGGAACGACATAGGTGCGTACGTGGTCTTGGGCATGGTATTACCCTTTCGAGTCTTAAAGCTAATGCTTACACAAATGGGAGAGTGAAAGAGCTTGAAGACAATGTTCAAAGTCAAGCTCAAGAAATAAAGATATTAAGAGAGGAAGTTAAAGGATTCAAAGCTCTTAAAGAAGAAATGGAACTCTTAAAATCTATGCTTCTCCAAAAGACTAATCAGGTAAATTATATAAATATAGTTTGGAGAATGTTCATGTTAAAGCCTCCATTCAATTAAGTTATTATGTTTATATATAAATTAGAACTTACTATTTTTCATTCTATTTTAGACTCAAGATAAAAGCTTCGAGGATATAATGAAGGCTTCAACTCAAGCACCTAAGGTAATATTCAATTCATAAGTAGTTGAACACTTTTTATGTTTTGTTTATATTTATTGAATTTCTTGGTGCAGACACAACAAGCTGTTGATGGTAGTTCATGTGTACTTCATCAAAAGTGCAAATTGTTGAAGTTTGATGGCATTAGTGATAAAGCTGTTGCAGTTACAGAGGGTTCGATTGCATGTGTTGACCCCTACTGAAATTGTATATCATATCCCTTTGGAAATTGGCAATTGAAAAATTTGGATTGAACGTGTCATTGACTCTACAGACCTTCTTTATAGACCAGACATAGAATTAGACTATATGGCTAGAAGAAAAGGAACAAATGTCGTTTGGCCCAAAAAATATGTTATTCTTATATGAAACTTAAGGTATGTTTTACTTTGTATATAGTACTCATATAAAACTCATTATTCTTTTAGATTAGATTTTTTGTTTGATAAGTACTATTTGATCACATTATGCTATTCATGCTATCTAGGAGAGAAATGAGATTTTATTTTGGTCTTTGATAGAAGATAGGAAATGGAAAAATGAACTCATCATGTGAGAGTGCTTTAATGAACAACACAACTTGCGATTTGTTGCGACCTATTTATAGTATTTTTTTATACATGTTAAAAATGCAATAACTTTCTCTCATGTTTTGTAATTTTTGGGAACCTTTAGTTTTAGTGGAAGCTCTGTCAAAATGAACTCATCATCTAGATGTATATATGATGCTTGCTTCTATTTTTGTTACTTGATTGTTTGAAATATGCATCATTTAGTTTCTTCATTATATTATTATGTATGTTTGAAATATACAAGATCTAAACCAACTTTCACGTACGAAGAAAAAGAATCATGCAAATCAAACACATGTCGTGAAGAATGTTTGATCTCATTTCCTCATAACTTATCTTGTAAATTAGTTTTTAGTAATATTAGAAATTATCAATACCTTGAATGATGTCATCCACATGAATGATAGTCACATTACTACTTTCAAAGTTGTTGATTAGTAATGTTTTACTTGTGATAATATGTAGTTGTCTTATTTAATTTATTGTTATTGTTATAGTTTTAGTACAATTCTTTATTGTTGTTGTTATAGTTTTAGTACAATTCTTTATTGTTGTTTTGAATATGCATTATTGTTATTGTACTTGTGATAATAGGTGTACATTTGTCTTATTCATGTTTGTTCTCTTTATATTTTTCAGGTCTTAGAGACGCCAAATACTTTTGAAATCTTACAATCTCAAAGTTGTATTTTAATGAAGTAGCTCTATTGTTTTGTATCTCAAATAGAGTTTATTTTTCTCTTTGAGTGTTGTAAAAGATACAAAGTGGTCACTTTCTGCAAGACATTTTGTTAGTTTGTGTGGTATTGGAGATATATAGAACATGTTTGAATCACAAATTATGTCTTTTGTATTTAGTAACTTTGTCATATTATGAAGATATAATATTTTTTTTCTATTTCAATGTGAGTGCTTTGAATTGTGCATTTTTTTGTGAAAAAATGATTATAGGTAACATTAAAAACCACAGTCTTGAATGTCCTAACATTATAAGGACAATACCCAAAATCCTCCTATAAGACCAGGACATTTACAAATTGTCTTTGTTGAGTAAGATTATTTAGGATGCATAACAAAACTCCTAATAGACTAATTTAGGACATTTGCAAAAACATGCTTTTTGTAAAACATGGTGTTTTAAACTGACCTAATAGACAAGACATCAACGACAACATGAAATGTCCTTAACAGATAATCTAAGACAATACCCATAATTGTCCTAGTAGGAAACGAGGATATTAAGATTATGTCGTTATAATAGAAAACATTTTAGGATGATTGAACAAAAGCCTAATAGTGTATAGGAGGACAGTTTCAAATAAATCTTTATTATGATACATGACATTTACAAAATCGTCCTAATAAATATGACTTTTAATGACAACAATAAAATGACCTAATAAAAAATAAGGACAATTAGAAGATATCCTTGAAGAAAGACTTACCAGGACACTCAAAAACGTCATAACATGCACTTATGACTACATTTACCAATGTCCTAAATAATGTAAATGAGGACGTTTATACGAGGACGACTAAGATCTCCTTATTTGTAATAGACTTTCTACTACATCGACATCTAGGATGTAGAGTAAATTGTCCTAAAGGTGCTAAGAGGACAATTTACGAATGTCTTCAAAGACCTTGATTCTTGTAGTGCTGGTTGAGGCTAGGCATTCACTAGGCTAGTTTGCTTAGGATGTAACACTTATTGATAATATAAGTGGGGGTTGAAAATTCTAACCGGGGAAGTTAGGTAGTGGATGTAGATCGGTTAGATCGAACCACTATATATCGCTTGTCTCATTTCCATCACTTCTACCTCATTCACTTGCATAGCATAGATATTTATTGTTGGTGTATGCATTATCATTGTTATTTACTCATAAAGTTTTAAAAAGGTGATAACTACTCGGTAACCCAATTCACCCCCCCTCTTGGGTGACCTTCATGTAACGACCCTAAAATTCTAACTCGTGCCACGTGACATTTCAGGGTCGTATTGTGAGCCCAACTAGCCGTGGTGTACTTGTTTCAGTCCTCGGGAGTCGACACCGAGTTATGTTATGTTTGTTTGGTGATTTGTATTATTTATTTATTACCGAACATTAAATTCAATATTCTAAATGTGCAAGGACGTGGTGAGTGTGCGTTGGTACCGTTAAACGAGTTCGGTACGAAAGAACGTGTTAAACGGGTATTTGAGAGTCTGTGGGACGAAAATAAAATAAAAACATTGACATTTATAAATGAAAATAATTTATGGAATTAAATAATAAATTATGGGCGCTGAGTGATATGTGGGGTAGTTGGCGATACGCGTGAGTCGAATATTAGGGTGCACGCCCAAGTTAACTCGTTGCCACGCAAAACAAAATTTTAGACATGAAAAATACAATTATATATATATTTATATATATAGAATATATATAAATGTATATATATAAGTAAAAAAAATGTAAAATGACCAGGAGGGGCATTTGGTTGCGAAGAAAAAGAGGATAAGGATAAGGGCAAAATAGTCATTTGACCCAAAATTTGATCAAAAATACACAACCACATATCATTTTCTCACAAATTGTCCGGGAGAGAGGAGAAGAAGAGTGAGAGAGAGGAGATCAAAGAGAGAGAGAGATCGGTCAAGTGAGGTTGTGGAGATTTTTGAAATTGTTGAAGTGAGATTGAAGTGTAGGTTTTCGAAATCGAAGGGAGGTTGAGCATCGTGTCGGTGAGTTTCATTTTCTCTCCTCTTTTGTTTATTAATTTCGAAATTTTTGGGTTGATGATGAAGATGTTGTTGTTGATGTTATTGTTGTTTGTTGACAAGAGGAAGAGAAAAAAAAAAAAAAAAAAAAAAAAAGAGAATGGAGGCAGAGACACTAGGTTCGTCTCTGTAAGAAAAAAAAATTGGAGAAGATGAAGTTGTGGGCCGGGTCATGGTGACCGGACTTGACACCCGAGCTGGCCGGGCGGGCCGACCCCGACCAGTGCGTCGGCCCTGTCCGACCCGGGCTTAGGGTGAACCGGGTCGGACCCGACACGGGGACCCACCATTATTAAAATAATAATTTATTTATTTATTTATAATAAATAAATAAATTAAATATGTTTTATTTTTATTTTTTTTTGAAATAAATATTAGAAAAATCTGGAAAATTCAGAAAAATAGGAAAAAAAATTCTGAAAAATTATATTTCAACCAAATAAATAGAAATTTGGGAATTTTTATGAAAAATAAAGAATTTGAGATTCACGACGAGACTTTTGTCGGGGTTTTTGTCTCGCAAAGCGTGAAATTGTTAAAAATAGTCAGAAAAATATTGAAAAATATTTTTCTAAATTGTATGACAATTATGAGGTTTCACTCGGGTATCCTAATGGGTTAAATGGAACCCAATACTGGAAAAGCTACCCAAATTGCGTAAAGGAACAATAATTTAGAAAATTGTAGAAACTGAGTTAAACTTGAGAAAAATTGAGGAATACTTGGAATAATTAGGGAAAAATTAACGAAAATTGGTTGAAATAATTGTCAGGTGACGAGCGGAGTGTTGGAAACTAATTGGGGAACGTGTGGAGCTACGCGAGGGCGTTTTTAGCAGAAATTGAGGTGAGTAAAGGCAACAATAGAATCAACATGATTACTTTTCTATTTATTGATTAATTATTCCTGAAATGCGAGCCCTTTGTATTCCATTCTAGTTCAGGTGACCTAGGGTTTAGGTAGTCCGACTGTGATGAGAAGTCTCAACGAGTTTAGCGGCCAGACATAGATCGTGCTTCTCGTTGGAGCCTATCGAAATGATTTAGCATCCGGCTTGTGATCGTGGCTTTCTTTCGGTAGTGTGTTAGGAATTTAGCAGTCGGCTTTGTCTGTGGCTTTTCCTAACAGAGTGTGCGTTTAGTGGAGGCGACCTTCGGGCCCACTGGTTCGTACGGGGTGGATGGAGCAGGGAGGGGGTTTTGGGCCTACTGTGTCGACCGCAAGCTGATGAGGTCTTGTGACCCGTGGTTTGATTGGGACTATCTATTCGCCTATCCATTTGTTTCTCGGTCACTTGATTTTCGTTGTTTGTACTTGTTGAATCTATTTATCATGCGATTTGCTATCTATTTCATTTTCTTGTTATACACTGCATGATTTATAGACTTGTGATTATTTAAAAGTCAGTAATTTATGTTGAGATATTTATTGTTGTTGTTTACTGTTATATTTTGTACTCACCGTCCTTTTAATGACGGTGGGTGCAGATCCACAGACGAGTAGGGGCAAGGCGCCGATGCTTGGCGATATCCTCTGAGGCACGCTCAAAGCCATTAGCTTTGCTCTCACTTTGTAGGTATTTTTGTCCTTTTGTTGTATATTTTGGCTATATATCCATTTGTTTTGATATTTTGGGACTTTTGGGAGTTGAACCTGACTGTTGATACATATATATGTTCCTTTTGGTTCTCAGTTGATCTGTTATACACATGTGATGTTGTTTGGATAAGATTTTCCACCACTAGGTTGACTGAGTAGTAAACTATTTTAAGTTGGTGTTAAAAACATTTCCGCTGCACACCTAACTACAATTGAGGATAAAAGATGAGATAGAGTTAAGGTGAATCAAAAAGAATGATCCAGGGTGAGTGAGTGAATAATGTATTGAGTAATGGGTAAGTTAAGGCTGACTAGACTTGCGTTGACTTGTCGGAGATTGGCTCGTGGGTCCACGTAGGTTTAGGCCAGGCGGGACCCAGTTTGTGGTTACTAGGGCCGTCACACTTCAGCTGTAGCTTGGAGGCTCACAGTACATGAGAAATATATTGTTTGTGAGTTGAGCAATACGAGTGTAAGGCCAAAGGACATTTTAAGTCATATCAAAACCCAGAACCGCGACAATGTCACTACTATGAGGACAATTTACAATGAAAGAGCTAAGTTGAGAAGGATTGAAGCCAATGGCAAGAGTAAGATGCAATTATTACTCCGCAAGTTGGATGCGCTCAATTACATTGAGCAACATGATTACTTCAAAGGCACTTATAATGTGAGATCTCTTTTTTTGCCCACCCAAATTATGTGCAGATGTTTCGTTATTTCCCTCATATATTAATCATAGATTGCACATACAAGACCT
This sequence comes from Stephania japonica, assembly GCA_039657345.1. Classification (NCBI taxonomy): domain Eukaryota; kingdom Viridiplantae; phylum Streptophyta; class Magnoliopsida; order Ranunculales; family Menispermaceae; genus Stephania; species Stephania japonica. The sequence goes on from CM077557.1 coordinate 20,179,630, forward strand.
TTCTAGTAGCACATGCTTTCCTAGGTAAGGAGACTATGAATGAATATTCATGGGCTCTCAGGCAGTTGAAGTCATTAGTAGATGGGTGGCAACTCCCAGGTTTTATTTTGATAGATAGGGACTTGGGTTTAGTTGCGGCAATGGAGGAGGTGTTCCCTACGGCTACGCGCTTACTTTGTTCATGGGACGTGAACAAGAACATTGTTGCAAAGACAAGGGATTTGTTCACTCTCCAAGAGGACTTTAACTGTTGGTATGGCATGTGGATGAACTTGGTGCAATCCCAAACTGAGGCATGTTACAATGGTTGGCTTAAGGAATTAGAGGAAAAATATGTTGGAGTCCCGGGGTTGTATGACTATGTTAGGGACACGTGGCTGTGGCAAAAGGAAATGTTCGTGTATGTTTGGACAAACAAGGTACTACACTTTGGGAATGCCACTACTAATCGTGTTGAAGGTGCTCATAATGTACCGAAGAAAGAGCTTGGGACATCACGGGGACACTTTGAGGATGTTTTCAACGTTATTCACAAGGTTCTTACACACTAACAAAATAACTTGGAGGCATCATTCAATCGATCCATGCACATAGTGGCACACGAATTTCAACACCGCATGTACAGCAATATTGTAGGCTTTGTGTCCAAACATGCATTGGATGTAATCAGCAGGGAGGCAAGATTAGTTAGTGAAGGTGGGGTTGGTCATGATTCTTCACTTTGTGGTTGTGTGCTTCGGGTCACTCATGGATTGCCATGTGCACATGAAATCTCTATACATATGGTAACCCTATTAGGCTTGATGAAATCCACCCGCATTAGAATAAACTGAACATGATGCCCATTGAGCCCGCAAGTGATGGTGAGTTAGAAAACCTTTACCAAGTTGAAATGGATGGTGTAGAGGCTAAGTATAAGAGTTGCGTTCCTGACATATGGACTAAGATTATGCAGAAGCTAAGGGAGATCACTTGCCATGTATCGACTCTCTTTTCTGTACTGAAGAAGAACTTACAACAAAGGGTCGGCCCAAAAAGAAAGGCAAGAACTTGAAAATGAAGATGTCAAAGAGCAAGAAGTTCGTAGTTGACAATTCCACTAAGAGAGATCCTTCTGGTTTTGAGTATGCAGAGGCCAAAGCAACTCAAGAGTCCGTGGCGCAGGCTTCTGCAACGAGCCAATCAAGTAAGCCAAGTCAGGGACCTTCTTCTTCAAAACCTGCACGTGGAAAGGATCGTGGAAAGGGAAAAGTAATCAAAACCATCGCATCGAGACGACCTAGGACCCGAGCACAGGTAGGTGAGGGATACATTGCAGAGATACCACTATTGTGGCGCACTTACCGTATTAACACTCTTGAAATGCGACCCGATAGAAATTGTAGGTTTCGGGCGATAGCCGATGCTGTAGCCTATGGATCTGATAAAGGATGGAGACAGGTGCGGCTGGAAATATTTGAAGAGTTGATTAGGAATGAGGCCATGTACATTAATGTGTTTCAAGACATTGAGTATGGTAAAATTAGAGATGCAATTAATTTCTATGATTACCCCGCTGAAGGGAAATATTGGCTATCATTACCAAATATGGGGGTAATTATGGCAAACTTTTATAAGGTGGCTTTGTGGTGTTGGCCAAGGAAGGGTCCGCTCTATGGCTCTCTAGCAGACAAGCAGCCCTACCTGTCTTTAAAAGAAGAATAGTTTGGTTATTTCTCTTCAATGGAAATCATTTTGTTAGAGTGAGTTAGTTCCCATAATCCAAATTTTTATTTAATTTTTTATGATGTTTACCTGCTAACATTTACATATTTTGTTATCATTTGCAGCTTCTAATGAGAGATGACGCTCATCTACCACCAACTTCACAACAATGGGATGTGTTCACTGACGAATATAGCAAAGAATGAGCGGTCGGACTCAACATTCTTCCATGACCACAATTAAATATGGAAAAACCCCTCGTGGTTACTCTTAATTAGAATGCAACATTCACCCATTTTCTTAAGTGTTGATGTTGCAACGTTGGCTTTCCATAAATGTGTGGGCGTATATGGGTATAGCAAAATGGATATGTTGAAAATCTTTTTGTGTTCTCTGATGGATATTGGTTAATTTCTTTAACTTATCTAATATGGGTAGTTTGACATCCATTTTGTTGAATGTAAATTGATTGTCTTTGATGTCCCAATGTTATTTCAAGTATGTGTAGGAATTTCTTTTATGTATTTGCCCACTTATTTGCCTACACAAATATGAAAATTAATCTGTAATTCATTAGAAGTATTGATTTAATCAAAACAATCAATTGTAAATATTATCGGCCCAATTCAACCGAGAGCAACATGCCTCTCATAGTCCAAGATGGCTGAGAGCAACACATATGTTACAGACCTACCTCACCGTAATGCTTCATGTACCCCAGAGGAATACTTAGTATTCCCCAGCATAATGGATATAATAAATTCGTTTCATAAATTTCGGTGCAGAAGAGCCGAAACTTTTACCTAATGACGACACATATTAGCTGTCCTACGACCGTACCCCACCTTATTTTGTCATATACCCCACTTGACTTACTAAGTACTTTTTAAATTGTCTTTCGAACGAATGTTACCGTAATAGAGGAACGAATTTTGATTTAGTTAGGCTGTAAATAGTACCGAAGTTGCAGTTTTTAATACCGACAGTTGATATGTACCCCATTTTCTCACTTCATGTACCCCAAAAGAATTAACATTTCAAATAATGGAATTATCGGAGTAACATTACCGCAATTTTATAACTGCAGACATATTATTGAACCGTGAGAAATTTTGATTGTCGGTTCAAAATCATCATAACATTTAGACCCCACTGATTTACGTCATGTACCCAACTATAAATTTTATTACTTTGTATACCCCACTTTTTTACTTCATGTACCTCATAAGAATTACCATTTCAAATATTGAGTTTGTAGGAGTAGAATTGCCGTAATTTCATTCCTGCAGACATTCTCGAACCGTAAGAAAGCTACAATTGTCGGTTCGAAATTACCAACATAATATATGTACCCCACTTATCTACTTCATGTATCTCAATATTTAATTTAGTACTTTGTATAACCCACAAATTTCCTTTATGTACTCATATGTACGTCACGACGGAGAATAAACGACTGATTAGTTACGATTAGTTTCAACCGTAGCACTACTATTATACTATATGTACCCCAGTATTAATAACATTATCCTCATACCCCACCATTTGCCTTCATGCACCCTAGTATTATTACAACTTATGTCCGAGTAGATGTCAGCTTAAATGAGTTGTAAGTTCTGCAAGATATCTAATGTCCTTGACCGTTACTCCATACATACCACACATTACTACTTGATACACCTCAATAGTTAATGTATACCCCACATATTTAATTTGTGTACTCACTAATTACGGTAGAATGTTACCGTAATTAATCGCGCATTTCTGACGGACTTTTTAACCGACAAAAAAGTATGATGCAAGACACCTCGGAGGGCTCAACATTGATGGTCCACTTCATCCACCATACAGAAAAAGTAATAAGTATAGCACAAATCATATAAAGGGCAAGCAAGCAATGTTGTTTAAAGGATTAATATATCAACACATTATTGTAAGTTTAACATGCCACACAACACAACAAATGATTAAATTGTTTAAAGGATCGAAATTGATGGTCCATTTCAACCGCCATACAGAAGTGCTTGAAGGGGGTTCAAGTATCGGGCTCCATAAGTAGTTGTTTTCCACAACGGTGGTATTGACGAACATACCCAGTGGATGTAGTTCCTCCTTCACTATGATTGCTAGTCACGGTGGTTTGATAAGTATCATCATCGCCCGAAAGGAATGCGATCACTTGATCTGCCATTTCAAAGGCATCGTCCACTGTAACATTTTCCCTCGACGTACACCTGAAATGCAATGCTGCATCAAGGGCCCGACGGTTGCACTGTTTCCAAATTTGTCAAATCAATAAACTTAACAAACGAATGCATGTATAAATAGGGAAAACAAACTTAATTGAAAATTCTCACCAAAGAGTTCTTATCCTCCTCATAGACCCCCGTTAAGTGTTCAAGATTCACTGCAAATGAGTAGCTGAATCTAAGGTACCAATTCATATAGTCGGATGCCGTTTGATATGGGTATTCTACCTTCTTACCGTGTCACTCAATAGACTCAGGGTGCCCCTCCCAATCCTCCCAATATTGGGGATCATACTAGTACTTCACAGAGTAAGATTGTGCTAGGCAACTCCTATCATAATCCATAGGTCGGTAAGGGTCTCTTGGAATACGTTGAATGTATCCAAGTTGCCTCAACACCCTGGTAGGATTGTGTGGTTCAACATTATCCATGTACTTCATGGGCCCATTGTAGAATGCAATATCATGGACAGGGGGTGCACCCTTCAAAGTAGTATTCCAAATAACCTAGCAAAAATTAATATATTTGTCAATAAACATAAGTGTATACGAGAACAAAATTTAAATTGTTATGTTATGGTCATCACATCATGTGCTCTCAGCCTGTCGAGTTGATTCCTAAAAGAGAGAAGATGATCCATCAACATCCTAGTGTCCTTCTTGTAGAGCCTCTCCTTCTTCTTATGGTGCCACTTCATCACAAAGGGCTTATTCGACTTATAGTCACTACACAAAATGGGTTGAATAAATGGCCTACGATCGTACATCCACCCCTACACAAACCACATTTATTATGAAAACAAAATTTATTACGAAAAACAAAATTTACTATGAAGATCAATCATTCATTGAAACTCAATAGTTTACCTCTAACAATGTCATATATCCAGAAATCTGGATAACATTGGCACGATTGGCAATGCCTAATTGATGGTACAAGAATGCAAGTGTTGCGGCCCCCATGCATAGGAACCAATCTTATCTACGTGTTCCAAAAGTTGAAGGAGTGAAAGGGAGACTCTTGTACCCGACTTGTTAAAGGTAAGCTCGGACCAAACATTCGGGACTAGGTTATACATTGGGAGATCTTTTCCCATTGGGTTGTTCCTCTCCTTTCGTCGGCACTTCGAATCGATCCTTCAACCATGCCAAACTAATAGTAAGGCCAGCCCTAGTCCTAATCTCCTCATTAGCATTAGTAACCGACACCCCCAATAGCCTACTAACCAATGCAGTTATAGCTTTACAATCCTTGAAAGGCGTAAAGACGATCTTACCAATAACTGAAATACTGAGAAGGACAAGTACATCTTCAAGTGTGATCGTCATCTCCCCAAAGGATAAGTGGAACGTATTGGTTTCAGGCTGCCATCTCTGGACAATGCCAGAAATATAGACCCTATTACCTCCATCGTATGAAATGTAGCCCAATAGTGCTAAACCAGAATCGTTCATTAGCTTCTCCATCCTTTCCTTCTCGGGGTGATGCTCGATTGTCTCACATGTGGAGATCTGATAACCATGGTTTATGCACTTTAGTAGTCTCCGACCCTACAAAGTATATATAGCGTGTTAAAATAAATATATATAACAATAAAAGGATTATGCATATAATCGAACCAAATTTACATACCTTGTTCCTCTAGATATCCAACAACACGCGGTGTCTGAACGAGGGTATGAGACTTAAATCAGAGGGATCGCTAGGAAAACTAGTGGCTTCAGCGTCTTGGGCATTGGTTGATATGTCAAAAGAGTCTTCTGCATCCTCGCTATCCCTAGATTCACCAGATGGGATACGACTCCCTTTACTACCCTCTACCCACCAAACTTCATCAGCTCCTCCAAATGCCCCTGTGCCCCTCTCACATACAGAAGTCGCAACCTCGACTTCAGCCTCTCCAGAATCCGGCTCATCATCCTTGGATTTCTTTGCTAGAAGGTTTTTGGCTTCAATGTCCCTTTGCTTTCGATTAGAGCTAGTGGGACATTTCCTTACACGCACCTATTGCACTACAGGCAACCCTTCCTGCACTTGAGAACCTGATGTACTAGTATCCTTGGTTGATCACCCCTCCCACCACCCCTCCCGAGCCTCCCACCTCGAGGAGGTGCTTTAATTTTAGGTCTCGCCATACCTAATCAAAGTAAATCAGCCAAAAAAATGTCGTCATAAATGGGATAACATACAGGTATGTCACAAACATGTTGCAGTGCAATGCATCACATCATATACCCCAACACAGTAAATGCAAAAAAATGCATACTACGATGGGGTACATGAAGTAAATATGTTGGGTAGAAAAAGTAATCCAACATAATTGGGGTACAGGAAGACAAAATGTGGGGTATATGAAGTAAATATGTAGGGTAAGCAAAGCAAAAATGTGGTGTATACTAAGTACTTACAACATTGTTGGGGTACACGAAGTAATTATGTGGGGTACAGATTAGATAACGGCTGTAACAAACCGACATAAAGACTCCATATCGAACTATCATGACCGAAAGAAACAATACGTTACGAACATGTTGCATCGCAATGCATCATATACCCCATCCACTCATTAACTGTACCCCATTCTACTACTCACTTCGCAACAAACACAAAAAATGCAAACAATAGTGGAGTACATGAACTAAAAGTGTAGGGTACAAAAAGTAATTCAACATAAATGGGGTACAATTAGTCAAACTGTAGGGTACATATATAGTAACGGTTTTGTCACACCGACATTCATATAAAAAATGTCGGCCCAACATAGTCGTCACCAACAGTAGAACTTACGGTTTGAATGCACCGTAATATAATAAATATTACTACCTTACTTTTTCGTTACTAAATAAAACCTTACGGTTCAACATGGTCGATGGCCTTTTAAGTGTATCAGCTCTGAGCGGTCGTCCAGTACGGGAAATGAATGGCTCAAACCCAGAAATCCTAACCTCATTATAACGAACCAAATGCTACAAAAATACATCCAAATGATGCATAATTTTATTACGAACAAAACCCACAAGATTATAGTATCGAAACTTACCAAATCAGCCACGGTGGATACGAAGAATGTCACGGTGCTCTTTTGCTCCTTGTGATTTGTCAACACCAGATTTGTTTGGCTTTGCCTTAAAATAACCTTCCCCTAATCCTAGTGACCTAGATTGATGAAGTATTTGGGGTGGTTTCTATGTTTCGTTGAGGTTTGATTTGGGGTATAAGTGGGATAAATCGATTAGGGAAGGTTTAGTTTCTTGGTTGGGGATGAGGGTATTTTGGGAATATTTCAAAAACGTTGGGGTCCGTTTAGTTAAAAAAATTTAAAAGTGGGGTATGTTGAAGCAAATGGGGTCCATTTAGTAAATTAAGGGGTCCGTTTAGCCGTTCCCAAAAGAACGGTAAGTACAGAAATATAACAGTAATAAACAAATGGAGTCTCAACATAATTTCAAGTGTCAATTAAACAACTAATCAAGTATCATGCATAAATAATTCCAAAGATAATGAAAGACAACATGCTTCTGAATTACTGAGATATTAACAATAAATGAGTGTCTAGGAATGCAAAAGATAGGCGCAAGTAGTTCCGACCAACGGTCGTTTGAGCCGAGGAATAATCTACTCCTTCTAAGCCCATAGTTTAGGACATAATTTATTCACATAATCACAGACATCCCCGCGAATAGGATCCCCTTAGCAATCAAGTGAAGTAATTCCCACTCCGTATCGAACCACAAACCATATCGTGCATCCTTAGTTACTGGCCTCTAGTTCATTCACCAACTTAACCCCCTGGCCTCTGGTTTATTCACCAGCTTAACTTGCAACTTTCAAGGATCACTTTAACTTACTTGCCCTTAGACCACTCAATCCGAATAGAATTTCAAACCAGGATATATCAAATACAATAACAATTCCAACAGCTCAACAAGAATAATAGCTAACTAAATGCACAAATGAAATAATATTAAAGCTTCCATTCGTTTTACTCACAGTACTCCTGGTAAAACAAGAAACCTCATGTACATAGCTCTCGAAAGTCCCCAAACTAAACTGCAAGCTTATCACCAGTCTCCTAACACCTGGTAACCATTCCAATACAGTTTGGTTACAATAGAGTTATATTTCCATTTCCTTATAATTTCCCCCATTTTCCATAATTTTATCTATTTTCTTGTATTTTGGGTCAATTCCTCGAGTATTAGGTCATATTCAAACCTATATGGCTACCCAAAAGAAATCCCGTAGTTTTCATTTATTTTCTGAATTTTAACACTGTGAATAGTGTCACGTCGTGAGAAAAATACTCGAAAACATTAATCAATACGTGAAAATTCAACTGTCTGTTCCAGACGTCGTCATTCACGCCGTGGGGAAAATCCCTAGCAGCGTCATATAAAGCGTCAATTCCCCTGACTTTCTATGTTCTGGATGTCGTGGCTCACAGGCTCCACGGCGTCTCTTCCTGAATGTATTTTCAAGGTTTTTCCACACCCAGCCCGTGTCGCCGCGTTCCGTGGCCATCCCAAACTTCTCGGGACGTCGCTACCAATCCAACACCACCAAAATCACCAACACCTAGAAATCTAACTAAACCAAAACCCCCGAAACTTACGTCAAAATGATACACATAATGTAAGGATTCATTATATTACCTCCACTCGGGTGTTTGTCGTGTCTTCACGTCGTCGCGAGCTCCGAAAACCCAGCTGCCACCTCTGTCCAGTCAAGAGAATGAGAGATGAAAAAGAGAGTAAACAGTGAAATGGTGAGAGCGAAAAGAATTTATATAAATCCTTTCCATCTACATGCGAATACGTATCTCGAGGCATATCCAGCTGCTCTTGTTCATCCCAACCACCTCCACCGCTTCAACATGTTGACGCAGCTGTGTGACTCACTTCAGTGACACCACGTGACACCTTGCATTCTCGACCACGTTTCCACCTCCAAATCACACCACGACTCGCCCTATCGCACACGAATAGAATAGTAAAGACCCGAACCCTTTCCCTAGTTAATTATTTAATGTGTTTTATATGTTGGTCGCCAACAATTATCGTTTCCCTGGCACTATATACCCATACCTCATTTGTCCGACCCCGTTCCTCACATTTTTCAAGCCGAACCTTACTCGTACACTGACGTCATCGTCAATACAAACAGACACGAGTAATAATAGGTACTACACCAAACCATATATGCATGTCTCATTTTTCGTGCCATTACGGTCTTCCCAACTAATAAGAATTTCGTCCTTGAAATAAATCTTAACTCGAAATAAATCGTAATTTGAAATAAATCTTACCAAACTCATAAAGTATGGAAATACTATTTAACCAATCCTTTCTCCTTCATTCACTTATACCTGTACTAACGTGAATAAGTGAACCCAAAACTCTATAGCTGGTATCATACAACTAGCCTATCCAGTCTACGGTCGTCCTGTAAATTACAAATTCAACTAAAATCTTCTTGAAACAAATATCGAATTTTTCCATAAGATATATGAATTTAATACCAAAGCATCTAAGGGTTTCAAATCCACCAAATTGCAATACATAGTACGCAACTTGACTTATCAGACAGATAGTGGACCTAAACAAACCCTCCCTAAATAGTCTATGATTGTCCCATATCGCAGAGTATATTCAACTTATTTTACGGTGGTACTAACAATCTCTAAACTGCAGATTTTTACACATCCAAAATTTGTGTAGTTACAGTAGTGAAATATCACCACTCTGTAACCACTATATAGCCCATTTAGATTCCAAAATTACCGATATCCCACCTAAATTTATGGATATGCATAGAGTATAGACTCACCTCGAGTCTTGGTACTAATTCCTATTCATCACTTCGAAATATTGACTCATCAAGAGTCATTGTACTTAGCTAATGATTCTTTCAAAGGCATGGACTCATTTAGAGTCAGAAGTATCACTCCTTGCTGATACCACTCTTTGAAAGTTAACTTCACCATAATCATCAAATATAGCTAAAGATATATGATACATCGAAGGATGTACTCATACAAAGTTTCTCACCAGTATTCAACTAGGATACCCTTTTCACCATTGACTCATACTGAGTCATTCCCCTAACTGACTTATCTAAAGTCAATTCCACCTCTCTGAATTTCCCTGAAGTCTACTTTCAATTTTCCTCTCTAACTCTGTTGGGTTTCGAAGATTAAGGGTAGCAGAATTTTCGAAACCTTTTTGAATATTCTCGAACCAAGATCCTATCGATTCCATTAAACTGATATATCAAAAGAAAAAAAATTATACCTTAACAAGCATGTGACGGCCCCAAATTCTCAATGCATTTGGTATGCCCTGCCTAGACCCGTGCAGGTCCCCGAGTCAATACTCGGTGAGCCTGATGAGTCTAGTAAGCCTCCGATAAATCAATTTAACAGTTTATGAATGAGTTATTGCAGTTTAATACGCAGCGGAAAAATAAACTGAAAGTATGGGAAATAACTCAATCAAAGGGAAATTTAGGAATCTATTAATGTGGAAAACCCTGAGTATTCATGTACAATCAAATATGAGAAGCGAATAAGTACATGATACTAATCTCAATAAAATCCAAAGTTCAATGACCAAAACATGTATATATAGAGCATCATACGAACAAGCAAAAGTAAACCTACACTAAGGTAATGCTGGTCCAGCCACTAGTCCTCAGCTGTAATCTTCTAAGCAGAGTCCATTTCTGCTAGAACACTCCAGTCTATCTGCACCCACCATCACAAACTAGACAGTGAGCAACTAAGAGAAATCAAAATTAATGCCAGAAAAATATAACAGTAACTCATGATTTAACAAGTAAAGCAGTCTAAATATCATGCAGTAATTGAAAGACAGGAAATATAAAAAGATCAAGGTGCATGATAAAGAAACTAACAGAAATCAATTAAAACATGTGTGTCCTATGAATAAAAAAAGGCTCATGAGAGGTCCATCAAGCAATACGGAAAGATCTTGCAAGATCTCCCCGGGCAATGTTGCAACAATAGCACAACATAATTATAAAAGTAGTCACAACTACTCCTAATACCCAGTGTCCTGGTAACACCACACCAGGGGTGGTCAGACAGTCCTGCAGGAAAGCCTCACGTTCTCCCAACTAGTATCGGCCCACGAAACACCTTACGTTACACTCACACCAAGAACACACATACCAAGGAATATAACGGAACGGAATGCCAACAGTGGATAACAACAAAGCAGCAAATGAATGATAATGAATCACATGGCATTTTCTTACTGGCTTACTAACATACACAAGCTTGTGGCAAGTGTACTTACCGGACAACGCAACCCGTGAAACAAAACTCTCGCGACTCTACAGCGTATCCCGGGTTCAACAGCTACCTGATAATGAGTTAAACCCCAATATTGGGTTTATGGTCAGCATTTAATGCTTAAGGTAAAACCCCGTGTTTTCCTGAAGTTCTAACAAAATTTTCAGTGAAAACGAACTCGGCAGACTTTGTTAAATCGAATGGAAAGCCCGTAACACATTTGGGTTTCAAAATAGTTTATAGGCCCTCTAGTTCAGCCGTATACGGGTCACGCCGTGGGCCCATGGGCCTGCAGCGTGACCTCGGCGCCACAATTGTCCAAATCGAAATACGCACATTGCACACACATGCAAAATCATATAAAATCCCGTGTACTGTTCACGTTGTGGCTGTTGGACATAAAGCGCCTTGACACACCAAATTTCCCATACACATGGGCCCATTAAACACAACTCACACACGAAAAAAGCACCTCACACTCAAACACATCTATACACATAAAAGGGTCTTTGTTGCAAAAGCAATTGGTTTGTTGGGCCCTTGTTGGGCCTAAAACAAAAACCTAAATACACTTCACGTGCATGACTCACGCTGCATGAGAAACAACCAGCAAGACGTTTTACAAAACGTTTTTGTCTTGCACGCCTTCATGATGCCGTATAGACAAAACGTTTCTGCAGCCGAAATACGGAATTATAATCGCTCTGCCCCGCCGTGACTCACGCCGTGATGATCAAAGCACCACAACGTCTCCGCGGCGGAAACTGGACTTGTCACTGGTTTGTGTACGTGTGAGTGACTATCACGGCCTAAATTTTTAATTCAAGATTTTGGCCGTAATCAGGCTTACTGACCCATGATATGAGACCCGTGTGAGATACGCACATCGACTGAGGTACGTGGCCGAAGTATAATTTATATTTGAAATGGTGTATACCTAGTATTGTATATGTGTGTAGGCTAATTAAATCAATTCTTGCATTCATAGACGTCTAAACGTGAGCGGAGACGCGCCTCGAGTTACGTGCAAGCTGAGGTACCAGGTAGCTAGATTTGTGGTAAGTCTTCACTTAGTAAATACAATTTAATTTAATTTAATACACAACATATGGTATATTGAATTAATACACAACAATTAAGTAGCCTATGGTTACTAAATAAATTTATCACATTAAAATGTCCTATAGTTAGGTTTGAATTTAAATAACCAAAGGACTGACCTCGGGATCCGTGCTACCACACACTCCCATGTTGAGAGTCACCTATTTTGTGTCATCAAGAGAACTGGACTGCCTAGTTAGTAACCCTTAGTTTTGCCTCGAGATGCATGGCACATACTAGATCAATACAAACCATATATATAAGGAGAGATTAGTGGATTCCTTATTTGATCCCCCAACCAATTTTCATGCAAACATAGAGCTGAGTTGAGAGATGTTCTGGAGTGTTTGTGAGGAGATTTTCGGACCAGGAGTGGAGAAGGCCGGGAGATCTAATAAAGGTAAACAAAACACCACTCTCATTTCCATTAAAATGATACAAAATCGGGTTTTTGAATAAACATCGAATTTTGAGTTGTAATTTCGGTTTCAAAGTGTTTTTCTTTCATATTAAGTTTGAATCAAGTGTTATTTATGATTTTGATTCGGAAATTTTTTTGGTAAGAATTTTAGATTTTAGATTTTTGTGTATTTATTTGTGATTTTTTTTATTTTCAATAAAATTGATTGAATTGGTATCTTAGAGGTGGTTTTAGTTGTTCTTGAGGTTAAGGAGTTGAGAGGAGTGAAAAAAAGAATTTAGAGACGAATCGTCTCTTGGAGACGATAAGCACACTCATGTGAAGCACATGCATGTGAGCGTGCGTGTGCTCATGGGCCAGGCTGAACCGGCTCAGCCCGGCCCAGGAGGGCCTGACCGGACCCAGTCCAGGTGGACCCCCTTAATTAAAAAAGTTAATTAAAATTTTAATAAAATATATTTATATATATTATTTTCTAAAAAATAGGAAAATAGTTGAAAATTTTCAGGAAAATTGGAAAAAAGGTAGAAAAAATGGTTTCGGGAATTTTCAGGTATTTTTGGTACCCCGATATAACTCGAAAAATGTGCAACAATTAAATATTGACATAATTTTTGGTTAAATATTATAAATCCACCTAATGTGGCTTTAAATCAATTAAATTGATGTAAAACGAACTTCATGAACTAAAGGGAATTCTCGGGAGTTCGGGTGCGTGAGTTAGGATGTCGGGAGATCGGATTGACTAGGAAATTGCGTGAATGTGAGTAATCCCACATGAACTCTCTATTTCCATTCAATTTCAATTGCTCTATTGTTGGACAGTCCTTATGACTGAAAATGCTATTTTGTGATCTTGATATCATGATTTATTTCTACTCTCTCATATTAAGTCTTGTCATCATGATATTACCTTGTGATTAAACTTAATTACCTCTTTTCATCTCATATGTCTATTTTTATTGAGAAGTTGTGGTAAAATGATAAATAGCATGCTATTAGGGGTAGATAACCTTATTAATGGACTTGTACTCTTGTTTACTTTTGCTTCGTATCATTCTATTCTTGAATTCCTTTACCAAGTCTTTTTGTTGGCTTTAAAAGTAGTTTTAGAATCTAAGGTCCATTGCAAATTTATAGAGTGGGCGGCTTATGGAGACGGGACCTCAGGGATATTAGCACTCTCCACTATACTCGCTCGACTCACGGCGTAATGAACCGAGGTGTTCGGCGAGATTTATGATAGATAATATATACGTATACAAATAATATGATATGATATGATAATATCATATCATATCATATGTAGAGCACAGCTGCATACAAATAGTGGAAAAGAGTAAGTGATAGTTCCCACCGCTGACCGGACCTAGATCAGACTACTTAACTTGTGTCAGTTTCATTTGATTTCTTAGAATTTATTTAGCATGTTTATTTAGAGCATTCTTTGGCTATCATTATGCTTTTAAATACCATTATTTTATTTTGGAAATGTGAGTAGATAGGTCATTTGGGAATTACTATTATACTTTTGTACTCACCGTCCTTTTTATGACGGTGGGTGCAGACCAGTAGAGCAGTAGGCCCGGTAAGGAGAAGATTGGTGACTACCTCTGAGCTTGGTGAGTGTACTATTGACTAACTGTAGGTCTTGTTTTTGATATTTTGTATATTTTACATACTTATATATTTCGTACTGTTGGGATGTATATATATTAGGTTGAGCGTTAGTTCCCTGACTTTTGACTATCACATTGTTTATATGTTTCGCCACACAGTTTATATATATATTGTGATCGTTGTTCCTAGCTTGCACACTTAGGTTTACCAAATTGTTTCGCTAAATTATAATAAGACTTCCGCTATAGTTAAAACTTTCGCTAATAAGATTTATTGTTTAAATACTTTGAACAACTCTGATTTATTAAATTGAAAAACTTGTAAATAACTCAAAAATGTTGTAGTTGTTAAGGTTAGTGTATTATTTATCCTGAACACGATCAAGTTGGCAATTAGGTTAAAAAGGCTGAATAATATGTAGTTAAGTCCTACGAACCAAGTTAGGGCTTAATTATGGGATTAGGCCGGGTGGTGCCCTAGATTAGGAGAGGGGCCATCACAGTGACGTCGCGACAACACACACAGGAAACATTCCTCACGACACACACAGGAAACGTTCCTCACGACATTAAACACAGTTTGGAAAAATCCAGAGATCATAACACCAAAATATCGAAACCCATTATTGGTGAGCAAAGTGTTGGGAAATGTGCCCTAGGTCAATCTATTAATAGTCTTTATGAATACATTTTAGTTAATAAAATAGAAGATTTCATTTGTTGTTTATTATAATTGATTTGCATGTTTACATTATAATAAGATCCATGGGTATTTACAGAAATATCCTAAATGTCCCTAGTCGATTATTATACTGGGAATTATAATGAATTAAGACTAGTGTGAGTCTTGATTGATGATCATACGATGATCATACATATAGGAATACGAATCAAAATCATGAGTACTTGTTAGGGAACAAAGTACTGGACCGACCCGATATGAGAACATCACATGGATTAAGTCATAGTTGTTTCTCATGATATGTATATTATTCAGTCCTCTGACTTGAGATTACCAGAGACTTCAACATTAGGAATACAGTGATTTGATGGAATCAAACGTTTCTTTAACTGAACGATTATAAAGGTTGTGGTTGGTTACTGTGTGAATAATGTGGTGAAGTTGTGTAATCGAGATAGAATTTGTCTTTCTCATATAGAGAGATATATACAGTGGATCCCTTGATGTGTTAGACAATAAAAGGCCTAGTCTAAGTGAATTGATATTGATCAATGTTACTTGGATGTTTTCAGTCTACTTGGAAATCGAGACTAGTACGATCGTGTTGGGTTTTGGGGTTCATGCGCAGCGGAGATTTCAAAACTATTTTGAGAAAAACCCCAACAGGATCCGAATCTGATTCCATTAAAACACGTTTAAACTATGAAAACTTAATCATACCTCAATCGTAATGTACCTTTCTGAAGATTAATTGATCTCTAAGGTGCTGCCAACAACGAACGCACTCTATCAGCAGTCCACACACGAACGGCGGACGAGATTTGAAGTGCTAGCTTCGAGAGAATAGCAAACCCTTTTTGTTTCTCTCCAAAACGATTCAGAGGATACCAAAAACTCTAAGTCGTTTCGGCCCTTTTAAAATCTTTCGTACTTGTATTCTAACTCAAAGCGTCTATTTATACAACCATTGTATATAGACGGTTAAGTAAATTACACACATACCCCTACTTAAAGAAGTATAAGTGTAATACACTACAAGGACGTTTCTGTCATGAATTTTATCATATAAAATTTATTTTTCTGAACCATCTTAAAATCTCGCAAACCCATTCTCAGTGTGCGACCCAATAGGCTCATACAACGTTGGTAGTATACCAAAACACATTTTGGTATACAAGTCATAAGCGGCCTCTAGCAAGACATTATGACTACCCAAGTTGTACGAATATCAAATCGATATAACCTAATCAATAGTGTATATAACATCCTTTTGTCACACGATATCCTTTTGATCAAACATAAGGCATGGAATTGTCATCCAACATGTTCAATCGTACTAGTCTCGATTTCTAGGTAGATCGAAAACATCTAAGTGACATTGATCAATATCAATTCACTTAGACTAGGCCTTTTAACGATCTAACACATCGAGGGATCCACTGGATATCTCTCTTTATATGAGAGGGACAAATTCTATCTCGATTACACAACTTCACCACATTATTCACACAGTAACCAATCACAACCTTTATAATCATCCGGTTAAAGACAACGTTTGATTGCGTCAAATCACTTGTATTCCTAATGTTGAAGTCTCTGGTAATCTCAAGTCGAGGACTGAAAAATATACCTATCATGAGAAACAACTATGACTTAATCCATGTGATGTTCTCATAGCGAGTCGATCCAAGATTTTTGTTCCCTAACAAGTACTCATGATCTTGATTCGTATTCCTATACGTATGATCATCAATCAAGACTCACACTAGTCTTAATTCATTATAGTTCCCAGTATAATAATCGACTAGGGACATTTAGGATATTTCTATAAATACCCATGGATCTTATTATAATGTAAACATGCAAATCAATTATAATAAACAGCAAATGAAATCCTCTATTTTATTAACTAAAAATATATTCATAAAGACTGTTAATGGATTGACCTAGGGCACATTTCCCAACATCTCCCACTTGCTCTAGGGCCAATCATTCATGCATCTAATGCCTAATGATCTAACATGACCATCATGTTTCGCTTGTGGAAAAGCCTTTGTCAATGGATCCGCAACGTTGTCTTCAGTAGGTACTCTGCAAATCTTTACATCTCCCATCTCAATAATTTCTCTGATGAGATGAAAACGTCTGAGTATATGTTTGGATCTGTGGTGTGATCTAGGTTCCTTGGCCTGTGCTATTGCCCCGTTATTGTCACAATACAAACAAACAGGGTTAGCAATACTTGGAACCACACCTAGTTCGAAATGAACTTTTTATCCAAAGCGCCTCCTTTCTTTGTATCGGACGCTTAATATACTCGCTTTCACATTGTAGAATCTGCCACGATCTCGCTTTCGAACTTTTCCAGCTTTATCGCACCCCCATTTAAAGTAAACACATATCCAGACTGCGATCTAAAATCATCTATATCAGTTTGAAAACTTGCATCTGTGTAACCATTTACAACTAGATTATTTTCAAAACCTCCATAGACCAAGAACACATCCTTAGTCCTTCTTAAGTACTTAAGGATGTTCTTTACTGCTATCCAGTGACTCTCACCTGGATCTGACTGATATCTGCTTGTAGTGCTCAAAGCATATGATACATCAGGCCGAGTGCATAGCATGGCGTACATGATAGATCCAATAGCAGATGCATATGGAATCTTATTCATACGGTCTCGCTCATCATTTGTCCTAGGACATTGATTCTTGCTGAGACTTATGCCATGAGACATTGGCAACAATCCTCTTTTAGAGTCTTGCAAACTGAACCTATTCAGTACCTTGTCTATATAAGCACTCTGACTTAGACCGATTAGTCTCTTAGATCTATCCCTATAGATCCTTATCCCTAGGATATAGGCTGCATCTCCTAAGTCTTTCATTGAGAAGCACTTCCTTAACCAAGACTTGACACTCTGCAATGTTGGGATGTCATTTCCAATGAGTAATATATCATCAACATACAGTACCAGAAAAAACAACTACACTCCCACTGACCTTCTTGTATACACAAGGCTCATCTTCGTTCTTAATAAAACCAAAATCCTTAATTGCTTCATCAAAACGAAGATTCCAACTCCGAGAAGCTTGCTTTAATCCATAAATGGATCTTTGAAGCTTGCATACCTTCCTAGAATTCTCAGGATGTACAAAACCTTCAGGTTGTGTCATATACACGTCCTCAAGCAGCTTTCCATTAAGAAATGCTGTTTTTACATCCATTTGTCATATCTCATAGTCATAATATGCAGCAATGGAAATTAAAATTCTTATGGATTTAAGCATGGCTACTGGCGAAAAAGTTTCATCATAATCAACACCTTGAGTCTGCCTTAAAACCTTTTGCTACAAGTCTTGCTTTGAAAGTATGCACTTTGCCATCCATGTCAGTTTTCTTCTTGAAAACCCATTTACATCCAATGGTCTTACCACCTTTAGGTAAATCAACCAAGTCCCAAACTTGGTTATCATACATGGATTGCATCACAGAGTTCATGGCACTTAGCCATTTATCTGAGTCTGGTCCAGACATAGCCTCCTGATAAGTGGTGGGCTCATTTTGATCTATAAGCAACACATCACGACTATCAGTAATGAGAAATCAGAATCTCTCTGGCTCATGTCTTACCTTACCAGATTTACGTGGACCTTGTGTCACTTGCGGAGGTTCAACTGGTTCAGAACGTTGTTGAACTTCCAGTAGCGGTTTAGTGTTTATTTGTGATTCTTGAACTTCTTCAAGATTTATTTCTCTCCCACTAGTGTATTTTAAAATAAACTATTTTTCCATAAAGGCACCATACCAAGCAACGAACACTTTGTTCTTAGCGGGATTATAAAAGTAATATCCTTTTGTTTCCTTAGGATACCCCACAAATAAACACTTGTCAGATTTAGGTGCTAGTTTTTCTGAGACTTGTCGTTTTACGCAAGCCTCACAGCCCCAAATCTTAAGAAAAAACAAATTAGGTCTCTTCCCGTACCATATCTCATATGGTGTTTTATCAACCGCTTTAGAAGGAACTCGATTTAGAGTGAAAGCTGCAGTTTGTAATGCATAACCCCAAAAGGATAATGGAAGATCATCATGACTCATCATAGATCGAACCATATCTAATAAGGTTCGATTTCTCCTTTCAAAAACTCCATTCCATTGTGGAGTTGCTGGTGGAGTCAATTGGGAGACAATCCCACAATTTCTAAGATGATCGTCAAATTCTTGGCTTAAATACTCACCACCTCGATCTGATCGAAGTATTTTGATAGTTTTACCAAGCTGATTCTGCACTTCATTTTGAAATGTTCGAAACATCTCAAATGATTCAGCTTTATGTTTCATAAGATATACATAACCATATCTGCTGAAATCATCAGTAAATGTAATGAAGTCCTGATAACCTCCTCTAGCCATTGTGTTTATAGGACCGCATACATAAGTATGTATTAGACCTAATAAATCACTTGCCCTTTCACTATGTTCAGTAAATGGACTTTTAGTCATCTTGCCTAGTAAACAAGATACGCACGTTTCATATGATTCCAAATCAAATGAATCTAGAAGTCCATCTTTATGGAGCTTCGTTATGCGTTTCTCATTTATGTGGCCAAGACGACAATGCCAAAGATAGGTTTGATTCAAATCATTTGACTTGAATCTCTTTGTATTTATGTTAAAGACTGGAGTATCAATGGACTTTTTCATGCTTAGAATATAAAGACCATCATACAAATCAGCATTTGCATAAAAAATGCCTTTACGAGAAATTGAACATCTATTATTCGCAATAATAAAATCAAAACCATCCATATCCAAACATGAAAGAA